>CM062818.1:1156444192-1157644192 GCA_031772625.1 Pinus tabuliformis | reverse complement strand
TAAATGTGTAAAGGTTTTGCTATGATCTCTTAGAGATAAAGTTATTGGTCTTTGTAAAGAATGTAAGATTTCACTATTGATGTAATCATGTTAGAGTGTGTGAAAAATGATGTAAAAATAGCTATGGATTCCCTAAAGATTGAGTTAAGTAAGTCTAGGGTCGATGTCTCATACAAGATCATGAGTGAGTCTTGTCTTCTCATCATTGACACAAAGTAGTGGGGTCAGTTCATTTAGTTAGGGTGTCAACATCATTAGCTAACTATTTTCCTTAGTTAGGGACCCTAACATCCAGTCAAACATATGCATATGGAAATTCGCTGTGTTGAAAATGCAACAAGATGATGGATCTTAGTGGAAAGGATTCACCTTCACTAAGTGGGCTCGCAAGCTATTTTTGGCACAAAGTCTATTTTTAGACTATGTCTATTTTTAGACATATGGATCATGGTCTATGAGTTGCAGGATGTTGTTTATGGATGATTGTTCATGTTGGGAAAATAGATGGACTTCTATTTTTGGTTCACAGCGGAGTGATCAGAGTCTATTTTTAGACTGCCAGGCTAAAAATAGAAACAGTCAAATATTATTAGCCCTTAGTAATATTTGGACTCTAAAAATTATCTTATTCTCTTGGAGCACTTCAGTTCGAGCTATGGATGTGGCACATGCACTTGAAAAAAGGAATCACGTGGTTTCTTATGTGTTAGTTGAGCTATTGCATGGAGGACTTCAATTAGAACTCATGCATGTGAGTTCTGTGGAGTTGGATGTGGAGTTGATGGAGTTGTGTTCAAATTGACTTCGTTGAACTAGTTGTATTTAGTCTAACTAAAGAATACACTAGTGATGAGTTGTGAATTGATTGTTAATTAATTCACTAATTATTAACTCATAAAGAAACTAAAGAATACATCAGTTAACTCAGTGCATGGACAGTTCAACAGAGACAGGTGTTAGAGGTAAGTGAAAGGGTGAGTTGTGACTATAAGTTGTGCATGAGATTTGCACATGCATGGATTGAGTAATGCCAATGAGGATTGCGCAGTGTGGGCCAATATCAAGGCAATTGTAGCTTGTGCTCATGTGATTTTCACTTTGGATTGTGCAGTGGAGGCATGCAAGCAGCGGAGGAGATTTGAACCTGTGATTTGTTCAGATCTGAGCTAGTTTTGTGTGTAACAGGTGGAGATAGTACTAAGTACTTTTGAGGAGTATTGTATTATGTATTGTTACATGTTCTCAATCATTATAATATACAGATAGTGTGGGGTTTTCAGTTGTATGCTTTCCCCGGGTTACATACTATGTTAATGTGCGCATGCGATTGATGTTTCATTGTTTTTAATGCTACTAAATTGATGATCAACGTAGAGGAGGTTATGTATTATGAATGTATTCCACAATAGTGTATAATTGGGATAATCTCTGTGAATAAGTGTTTATTATTCAAAATTTCTACACGCTGCGCTTTGGCACTGTGCTTCCGCTGTGAGGGGTAACTTTCAAGGACAAAGGTTTGTAGCTTGAGCACAGGTATTTAAATAAGTTCCTAACATTGTAGAGGATGTATTCTACCTTCTCAGCACTTTCATAAATCTAGGGAATTGCTAGAAGTATGAGAACCATTGAGTCGCTACGCTTTTGGAGAAACACAACACATTCATTGTGTTTTTTGACTTGTTTTGTCATCATTTTCAAAATATATTTTTTCCCAAATGAAGATGAATTTTGCAAACGTGAAAGAGGTTTTTTTTAAAATGATCTAAATTACAATAACCGCCTTCATTTTTGTAAAAGGTGTCATATATTGGAACATTCGAATGAATCATTACAACCTATTTTTCAGATTTTTTTTATTTCCTGTTTTAGTAATGATCTTTGGGTGTAGATTTTGAGGATATGGAGAAGAATTTTCGAAACCTGAGAGAAGTTTCTCTCAAGAACAAGATCATATACAAAAAAATCCTTCGGTTTTGTAACATCTATCATTATTCAAGAGATATGATCTAATATTTGACCCCTATTTTCCAGAAATTTGGTCCCTATTTCATAGTAGGCAATTTCTAAATCTAATGTAACTAACTCTATCTTTTGGAAATGGTTGAGATCGACCCCCTATTTCCAAGGATGAGATAATTGTATATATTACATGAATTGTAGTGTGCAAAAGGTTGGTTGGCTAGGTTTGAGAAGGAAGAACACTTTGTGCATTGCAAATTTTCTTGATTCTCCAGTGAATGAAAGAACAAAGGCCGAATTTTATAGGGATTCCTGTGTTAGTTTCTTTGGGTATGTGCTTCTTGGCTTTGTAAGTTATTTTTTGCATAAATCATGCTTTTAAAATGTGTCTTTGTGTTTAGTTGAAAAAATATATTGACTCAGAATTCACTTCAAATAGTGATATGTTTTAGTTTGCTAAACATTTATGTTTTATGCTAAAATGACATTTAGAATTCATCTTGTTGTCTGATGATCTATATGTCATTTTCCATTTATCTTCCACTCACCCTTCTATAATGATTTTGACTACAAAACTCCAAAAATACTAGCTACCTTTCCCCTATAGAAGATCCTTGTTTCTCTTCATCCTCCCACTCGAAATCATCAACCTTTATGACTGTATTGCCTAATGGATCTCTTTTCTTTCCTGCTAGAAAACCTTTAATTTATATCCCTCTGAGCACCATACCTAGCGTAAAATCTAAGTGACCAGAGTTTTAGATAGAGAGAGCCCTCTCTGAAGTTGAAAGGGCTAGATTCCAACTTCCAAGTGGTTTGTGGTTACCTCTGAGTTTTTCTTTTCAGCCTAGGGAAATTACAGAGAGCTAACATAGTGGTGTCGTTGCCGGTGAGCGAAAGGTTCCATCTTCCTCAGAAAAGAACCATCACGTTTCAAATCTGATTACTGATGGTGAACAATGATCAGACACAAAAAGACTATTCATTATTCACTGGGAAACTCCATTTCCAAATAGTCCAGAGTTTAGTTCATCTATGGCGACTCCACTATTCAAAAAATTCAGAGTTTAAAGTGCAAATCTAGTTTCCTATCCAATTGAGATGATAGGGTATGTTGAAGATCCTTTGTCTATTGAAGGTTTTAAAGAGTATTTTGATCTGTTTGATAATGATCAAGTGGAAGAAGCTTTCTCATTTTTTTACCTTGGTATTTAAGATTAAGCAAATAATCTAAGGAGAAGAGTTATTTTTTTAGAATAATTTGTTGAAAAAATTGATAAAGATATTGAAACCTTAGAGATTCAAATTCAGTCCCACAATTTCCAATGTCAAAATTTGTCCTTTGAGAACCTTTTCTAGCCAAAACTATACGAGGTAGTGCTTCCCTATTATTTTCAGATTGATGAATGTTATGATTTTGAACACAAGTTTGACAAAGCACAGTTGAATTTATGGTTTGACATAGTGAATACATCTAGAAAAGTCGGCCATGACAAGCCAATCATTGAATACCTTGAGGATCATTGAAAAAATCATGTATTTTATGATCCTTCTCACTATATGAAAGGCTTTTTCAACTTTTATGTTCAATCATGTTTTCAATATGGAGACCAAATGCATCATGAGTTTCCACTGCCATTACACAATCCAATTTTCATATGATGCAAGCATAGTTAATCACTCTACTTATTTCAACAACTACTTGATTGGCTTCACAAGAATTTTTGTATCACTTGATTTTAGTAGTTCTGTAGTAGGTTAGAGTAAGAAATGGTGTTCCAATAATCTCAACACTCTGAGCATGTTTTGTAGTAGTTTTAAGTTTCAGCTTTCAACAGTTTCAAATTTCAGTTTGGAGCATGTATAGTTCTAGTGTACAATTCAGTTTGGATTTCAGTTTTGGTTCTCAGACTTGCAAAGCAGGAATATGTTGTAGTATTGGGAGCTACCCAATGGATCAAGATACTAGTCTACAATGTTATTGAAAATTCACAGGGAGGATGCCATTCCCACTGGAGCCAATTTTAGTGTCCTATATTATAGTAGTCAAAAACAAGTTTTGTATAATCAATTTATTTTGGTAAATGTGTAAAGATTTTGCTATGATCTCTTAGAGATAATGATATTGGTCTTTGTAATGAACGTAATATTTCATTATTGATGTAATTATGTTAGAGTGTGAAAAAAATGATGTAAAAATAGTTATGGATTCCCTAAAGGTTGAGTTAAGTAAGTCTAGGGTCGATGTCTCATACAAGATCATGATTGAAGTCATAGTGAGTATTGTCTTCTCATCATTGGAACAAAGTAATGGGGTCATTTCATTTAGTTAGGTTTTTAACATCATCAACTAACTGTTTTCTTTGGTCAGAGACTCCAACATCCAATCAAACATATGCAGGTGGAAATTCCTTGCGCTTCTGCTATGAGGGGTAACTTCAAGGACAAAGGTTTGTAGCTTGATCACAGGTCTTTGAACAGGTTCCTAACATTGTAGAGGATGTCTTCTACCTGATAAGAACTTTCATAAATCTAGGGAATGGATAGAAGCATTAGAACCATGGAGTCGCTACACTTTTGGAGAAATGCAGCACATTCATTACGTTTTTTGACTATTTTCATCATCATTTTCAAATCTGTTTTTGACCAAATGGAGAGGAATTTTGAAAAAGTGAAAGAGGTTTTTGTCAAAAATGAGCTAAATTACAATAAAATCCTTTAGTTTTGTAACAGGTGTTACATATTGGAAGATTCGAATGAATCATTAGAACCTATTTTTCAGATTTCGTTATTTCCTATTTTAGCCATGATATGTGGGAGCCAATTTTGAGGATCTGGAGAATAAGTTTTGAAAAATGAGAGTGGTTTAGTCTCAAGTACAAGCTCATATACAAAAACCTCCTTCAGTTTTGTAACATATATAATTATTTGAGAGATATAATCTAATATTTGACCCCTAATTTCCAGAAATTTGGTTCCTATTTCCTAGCAGGCAGTCTCTAAATCTAATGTAATTGACTCTATATTTAGGAAATGGTTGAGCTCGACCCCATAAGTCCAAGGATGAGATAATTGTATATATTTCATGAATTTTAGAGTGCAAAAGGTTGGTTGGCCAGGTTTGAGAAGGAATAACACTTTGTGCATTGTATTTTCTTGATTCTCGAGTGAGTGAAAGGACAAAGGACGAATTTTACAGGGATTCATGTGTTAGTTTCTTTGGATATGTGCTTCTTGGTTTTGTAAGTTATTTTCTGCATAAATCATGCTTTGAAATGTGTCTTATTGTTTAGTTGAAAAAATATATTGACTCAGAATTCACTTCAAATAGTGTTTTGTTTTAGTTTGCTAAACATTTATGTTTTCTACTAAAATGAAATTTAGAATTCATCCTGTTGTCTGATGCTCTATTTGTCATTTTCCATTTATCTTACACTCACCCTTGTACAACAATTTTGACTAAAAAATTCTGAAAAGACTAGCTACCTTTCCCCTGTAGAATATCCCTCTTTCTCTTCGTCCTCCCATTGGAAATCATCAACTTTTATGACCATA
Source organism: Pinus tabuliformis (assembly GCA_031772625.1). Classification (NCBI taxonomy): domain Eukaryota; kingdom Viridiplantae; phylum Streptophyta; class Pinopsida; order Pinales; family Pinaceae; genus Pinus; species Pinus tabuliformis. The sequence continues at coordinate 1,157,638,675 of CM062818.1, read as the reverse complement.
TTTCCCAATGGATGTCTCTTTTGTTATACCAACAAACCTTTAAAATCTATATCCCTCCGAGCACCATACCTAGCCTAAAATATAAGTGACCGAAGTTTTAGATAGAGAGCCCTCTCTAAAGTTGGAAGGGCTAGATTCAAACTTCCAAGTGGTTTGTGTTTACCTCTGAGTTTCTCTTTTCAGCCTAGGAAAATTACAGAGAGCTAACAAACCCAACATGTGAACACAGGGTGAGTGGTTCACCTTCCCCTGTGGAGTACATACCTCAATATGTGAACATAGGGTGAGTAATTCACCTTTTCTTATAGAACACTATATGAGAACATGGTGAGTGTTTCACCTTCCCGTGGATATCCCACCATACATCCCACCTGTGATATCCCTCATCTTGAAGAAATTTTTGTAATTACATGTATATATGTTTAAGTTTGGATTTAGTATGCTACATTTAAGTGATAAACATATACTTGATTATCAGTAATTTACTAATAATAATTGATGTATAAGTATTATTTAAAAGCCACATTATGTTTTATTTTATGAATATAAGAAAAGAACTGGTAAATTAATGATTTAAGTACAGATGGATGAAAGAGGAAAAAAGATGTAATTATTTTTTTTATAAATCAATTATCCATCAACAAGTCCTAGGTATCTAATCTGGGTGATTAGATTTAATTTTGAAAATCATGTATTGGCCAATTTATTGTTTCTTAGGAGACAGGAGGATGTCTCCAAAAGTGGGAAACAAGAGCTCGTAAATGATTAGTTAACCACTTGCCACTTGTTGATGAGGTGGAGGAAGTTAATAACCACCTAAAAGTGGTAGATGAAGAAAAATATCTGAATTTTCTGGCTTTTGTCTCATAATTTTTTAGAGAAGAAATAGAGAGACTAAAGAGAAGCAGGATTTTTTATAGAGGAATAGCAAACCTAATTGCTTGGGGGGGACAAGCTGTGTCAAGTTTGGGAGGAGCCAAGTTCTTAATCATTAGTTTTCCTAAGAGAATTTTTTCAAGTCGGTATTTATGACTTTATTTTGTTATGAAAAAGGAAAGAGTACTATGTTTTGGTCTGAAGCTAAATTTATGAAAGAAAAAGAAAATAACAGTTTGTCATTTTTTGGTATGAGAATTAGAGTATTTATTTCCTGTACATTTTGTTAAACATATTGGAATGATGTTTTTGGAAGGATTTAAGAAGACTAAATATAGAGTATAGTATCGAAGTATTTCTCTATTGTTTTGTGAATGATAATTAGAAATAGAAATTATATTGGAAGTTATTTTAGCTTATGAATTTGATATTAAGATAATGTATTTATACATAAGCTATTTCACTAAAGAACCGATTTTAGCCAAAATACATACATATGTTTCATCGCTAAGGACAATACAAAAATAAAAAGAAATAATAGGAATTTATCAAAAGTATATGTAAAGGAACCAAGAATTTATATATGCTTTGCTTTTCCTATTAAATTTTGTGGTTTTCTAATTAAGAATATAAGATTATATAGATAGTTTGCACCTAGAATCATGGGGTAATAGTGAAAAGAATTATGAATAAAATGTATAAATAATCATTGTAATTCGCAAAATTATGTCACTAATACTATATAAGGAAATAATTAAATCCCTTCAACGAGATTTTACTAATGTAGTATCAACGAACAATAGCATAAAATTTAGAAGACATAATATGTTGGCATTATGATATAGGTGTTGTCCTTGATGGCAACTCACACAGATGACAGTTCACAATGCAACAGGTTAACTTACAGATCAGACTCCAGAGATTGAAGAAAGAGAGTGGTTTAAGAAGTATACACTGGTTCACTTTGTCCAAGCAACGTATACACGCGGGTTAACAGAACAAAAGGAGCATATACGTATACATGCACTCCCACAGGAGGAAAAGCACGTACATGTTAGAAAACCAATGTATTTGGTCTGAGGTATTTGGTCCAAGGCATCGGTCCTAAGTGGTTTTGGTCCAAGCTATTGAGAAAGGCCTAAAACTATATAAGGAGGAGAAGATCATTAGGCCAGGTGTGCAAGTAATGAATATCTTATGAAGAGTGAGATCAAAAGAAAATATGCATGTTATGGGTTAAGGATGAACCTTAGTGGTTGATGGGGGATAAGGTTTAATGATGGATCAGGATCATGAGACCTAAAATGAATTATTATTATATGGTTTGATCATGGATAGTCTAGATCTGAATACTAACACATGATTTACACTGTAAATGTTCTGATCTGGGTATGACTGAAGTCTGGAATAATTGTGATGTTTTAAGTTAGCATTTGCAGATCTGTACGCTGGTTCGATTTGGTAAAAGCGCGTATACACACTGGTTTGGCACATCAAAGTAGCGTATACATTATGAAATATGATATTTGAAGTTGCAGTTGGATATGGTTGTTGATGTAGAATTCTGGGTTTTTCTCTATGTTCTGGTGATAGTGTTTTGAATGTTCATATTGATTGATTGTGATTTTCTTTAGTGATGATGGGTTTTTAGTGATTGGTTGTATAAAAGTAGTGATTGATTTTGAGCTTCAATGTTGCTGATGGGTCCAATATGAAAATTTGATGAAACAAGGCCTTCAGATTATGGTGTTGTGTTCCAGGAGTATCCAATCCGAAAATTTATGAAACATGGTCCTTGGAGGAAGAGAGAAGGTCATATCCTTTTGTAGGCCAGCGCCTATGTACTAGTAAACATATCGGCTAGTACAAGAGCTTGGAGCTCCCTTCTAGTAGCAGCTGGAAAATGAGTGAAGGTTGGAGCCTTCTGTAGGTTGGCGCCACCATACTAGTAAACAGATCGACTAGTACAAGAGCTAGGGGGTTGTAGCTCCCTTCCAGTAGCAGTTAGAAAATGAGAGAAGGTTGTAGCCTTCTGCAGGTGGGTGCCTGTGTACTGTTATGAGTCTGCACTAGTACAAGATTGTAAACAATTTTTTCTTATATTAAAAGGACAACAGCAGGTGCTTTTTGTCCTGCATTGGGTTTCCACCTTAAATCATGGTGTTCATGTGTGATGGTTTATTTTGTTATTACTGCACATGGTTACTATTTATATGGTTAATGAAGTACTAATACATTGATTAAAGATCAACATATATGCTGGATATATGTTGGTTACTTTAAAGACAGTTGCGTATACACGCGAGTTACCTTCATTGAAGTAGCGTATATAAATCTGAGTATGAAAAGAAAAAGTTGTTGATTTGACTAATACTGATTCCCCCCCCCTAGTATTATTTCCAACAATTGGTATTAGAGTAGGTCCTTTGGTATAATCTTGATCGCTTGAAGGAGATCCGTAGAAACAATGAGAAAGAAGCTAAAGAAGAAAGTGCCTCAGAAGAAGAAGACAACTCAAAGGAACAGTGACAGCAGGAGAGACAATTGGTCGTTAGGTGGAAGTAAGTATTTAGATTCAGAATCACCTCAGATTGAAGATGAACAAGAAAAAGAAGTATCAGGTACAAATTTTTGGTCTTCTGGTGATACTTTTCTCTGTTCATGCAATGTTGAAGATATTGAAAGTGATAGTGAAAGAAATATAGAGGCAGAAGTTAAAAGACTCACAGATAAAATTAGAGATCAACAAGATCTATTTAACAAAAGGGAGTGTGCCTTCAAAGAAGAAGTTACAAGATTAAAAGCTCAATTGAAGGAAAAAAAGTAAGGAAGCAGTACAAGGAAAAGGGAGATCAATGTCAAAAGTTGCAGGATGAAGTGACATCATTAAGAAATGAAGTAAATGAAAAGAGCACAACAATCAAGAGACTTAAAGATAGATCTAGTTACTATGAAAGTCTTGAAGCTAAGATCCTCTCTCTAAAAGAAGATCTTGAAAAATCAAATAAGAAGAATGAAGAACTACCTCAAGCAGATGAAGAACAAGAAAATGAGATTCTCAAATTAAGGCAACAAGTGGAAGAAGGAAGAAAGGCTGAAGAAAACATGAAGAAAAAATATCTTGAAAAGGGAGAACAATATCAGGTTGAGGTAAATATCTTAAAAGGTAAATTAGAAGAAAAGGATAAATTGTTACGATTTCAAGATAGTACTAATATTTTGGATAATACTATTAATAGTCAAAGGTATCCTACCATCAAAACTGGTCTTGGTTTTCATGAAACCATTGAATATGAATCTAGCTCACAAGATGAGGCAAGGAACTCTAATGCAAAATTTGAAATTCGCAACAAGGAGATAAGAGGTCAACCCCATCAACAACCAACGAAAGAAAGTTTTCAAAGAAAATCATTTACTCCTAACTATGGAAGTGATAGTCGGTTATTTCCTCCAATGAATAATGTTGAATGTATTATATGTCATAATTTTGGACATGTTGCAGCGAGATGCAGAAGTAGAATGGTTCATGACCGTCACACAAAAATATCATCAACTTCCAGGTACTTTAAGGGATATTGTTTTTCTTGCAATATGTTTGGTCACAAATCCATTAAATGCTATAGAAGGAATATGAAACATGTAAGATGTTATGCATGTAACAAGTTTGGACATATAGCAAAGGAATGCAGGAGAAAATTTCGGCCACCATACCAAAAGGAGAAAACATCATCACACTTGAAGATATGGAAGAAGAAGGAAGTACAGTCAGAAAGATGTGGCATAGCACAGTATACATACATAATAGACTCAGGGGGAGCTGAAAGTGTGAAACTTCAGTATTTCAATTCCCATACACAGTTATCATGAAGACAAGTAGCGTATATACACGATTTCGAAGATGCACAGTCACATATATGGGGTTCTGAGGAAAAGGTAGTGGGATAGACTCAGGAAAAGGGGTCTAATATGGTTCAGTCAATTATCTGCTCTGTTTGATGATGGTTACAATTTGCTGATGATATGTGGAAATGTGTTGGTCCTCATAAGCTGTTAAAAATTTGATGTATATTTGATTGATGATGTTGCCTTGATGATTCTTACTAATATTTCAATGAATAGTTGGCACAGGCTCAGTGAGAGCATATGCTTCTAATAATGCATTATTGGCATTATGTTAGAAGATCTTTGTACATGAAGATGCTTATATTGCTTGATCCACATGGTTTTTTTGATTTAGGTGACTCTTTTGATGATGGACATATACAGGATGTTGATCTTGATGTTGCTGAAAGATGCTAATGGTGCAGTTGGTGATGACTATCATGGTCTTGTTTAGATTGTTGGTCCTTGTTATAAATGTCATGTATATCATTTGATGTAAAGGTCATGAAAAGACCTAATTTGTAACCCCACTATGCATGGGAAGGATGATGTAATAATTGTTATTTCAATCATGTCTAAACATTTGGTATATCCCCACTTGGTTGGGAGATTGATGTATGTATGAGTCATTGGTGAGAGGAAGGTCATACTCACATAGTTGAGTCATAGAGTCATGATTTTCTTTTGGGAAATATTTTTGCAAACTCTTCATGTGCTCAGGGGAGCATGGATGGTTTAGTGCATCTCATCATGTACAAAGGGGGAGCTTAATCAGAGAATTCAGCATGTACTCATGGGGAGTATGGACGGCATAATGTATATCAAAGGGAGAGAGTGTCTTGGTGTTGTTGTTGCCATCAAGTCCAAAGGGGGAGATTGTTGGCATTATGATACAGGTGTTGTCCTTGATGGCAACTCACATAGATGACAGTTCATAGTGCAACAGGTTAACTTACAAATCAGACTCTAGAGATTGAAGAAAGAGAGTGGTTTAAGAAGTATACACTGGTTCACTTTGTCCAAGCAACATATACACACAGGTTAATAGAACAAAATGAGCGTATACGTATACACACACTCCCACAGGAGGAAAAGCACGTACATGTTGGAAAACCAAGGTATTTGGTCCGAGTTATTTGGTCCAAGGTATTGGTCCTAAGTGGTTTTGGTCCAAGGTATTGAGAAAGGCCTAAAAATATATAAGGAGGAGAAGATCATTAGGCTGTTAGAAAATTATATATTATGGAGCAATGGAACACACAAAATATTGCAGAAATATAAACACAGAAAACACATAAAACAAGAGAGACACAGATATACGTGGTTCACCCAGTTTGGGCTACGTCCACCCCGAATAGCCAGTCCTTCTTTTCTATTATCCAGAAAAATGAAGAGACACAACCTACAACAGATCCGCTGTAATATCCTCTGTTTTCTCTCACAATCTCACCTCTCTGTTTCTCGCTTAGAGAATACACATCTATTACACAGCCTCAAATACAATGCCCTCATATAAAGAGAGGGGTTTCCTTCTAGGGAAAAAAACCCTAAACTAAACATAAGTTCTACTGTCAGATCATTCGCCTAATGAACGACCCAGATTGACTAGAAATTACTATACTTTTACAAGGCAATTTTACATCTGTTTTTAGCTTCGGGGGCACTGCCCCCGAGCCCCGCCGGGGGACCGCTGGCCCCCACACCCCCCACGTGGAGGGGTATACAAAATTACTGGGGTATACATCCGGCTGAAACAAAGACCTCTGAACAATCATGCTCCACACACAACAATCTCCCACTTGGAGAATGATTGTAGCAACTCCACCGCTGCTTCATTTGCTGGACAATGACTCCTCATTGGACCTGGCTATTTCTCATCTTCATCGTCATCCTTGAAGACCAATTGAAACTGAGTTTCCATTATGTTGTTTTACAAGAACCTTACCCATTCCAACAATTTTACAAGGTTTATCATTACCCAAACAAACTTGTCCAAAATCTCCTTGAACATAGTCATGAAAGTATTTCTTATCAGGTGTGGCATGGAATGAGGCCCCTGAATCTACCACCCAAGAATCAGTAATATTTTCAAAATAAAGAATCAAAGCATCTTATAACACCTCACCTGTCAAATTTGCTTCATGATTGTTTTCTTGATGTGCATCTCCTTCTTTTCCCTTCCGAGATTTACATTCTTTCTTTAGGTGTCCTTTCTTTCCGCATTTCCAGCACACTGTCCTCGATCTGGACTTGGATATGCCTTTCCTTGATTTACTGCGATATCCTGAGCTCTTTCCTCTTTCCATTTTTCTTCCCCTAGACTCTGCACTCAAAGCATTACCCGATGTCTCACCGGAGCTTTTCTGTTGCATTTCCTCGCTAAGGATATCACCGACAACATCATCAAACTTTAAAGTACTAGATCCAGAAACAGAGTTACTAATGGCCATTACTAAACCATTCCAACTTTCTGGTAATGAGCACAAGAATAACAGAGCTCTAACTTCATCATCAAAGTTTACCCCTACAGAACATAGCTGACTTGTAACAGTATTAAAATCATTTAAATGGTCTGCAACAGATCCACCTTCCAACATCATATTAAATAATTGTTTCATAAGAAATACCTTGTTTGAGGCCAAGGGTTTTTCATATAGTTTCTTCAACGCCTTAATCAAACCCTCTGTCGTTGTTTCCTTCGAAATGTTGAAGGCGACTGATGCTGCGAGGCACAACCGTATTGTTTCGAGTGCCTTTCTATCGAGAAGGTTCCATTCTTCATCTGTCATACCCGTCGACATCTTTGTTTTTCCACCCAATGGTAGGTATAGATCTTTCTAATACAGATAATCTTCCATCTGTATCTTCCACAGCGAGAAGTTTTGGCCGTTAAATTTCTCGACCCTAAACTTACCATCTTCCGCCATTGCTCCCACTCGAACGAGGAACCCCTCTTTCCTGTGAGTTTATCAGCCAAATAGACCTTCGACTCTGATACCAGTTGTTAGAAAATTATATATTATGGAGCAATGGAACACACAAAATATTGCAGAAATATAAACACAGAAAATGCATAAAACAAGAGAGACACAGATATACGTGGTTCACCCAGTTTGGGCTACGTCCACCCCGAACAGCCAGTCCTTCCTTTCTATTATCCAGCAAAATGAAGAGACACAACCTACAGTAGATCCGCTGTAATATCCTCTGTTTTCTCTCACAGTCTAACCTCTCTATTTCTCACTCAGAGAATACGCATCTATTACACAGCCTCAAATACAATGCCCTCATACAAAGAGAGGGGTTGCCTTCTAGGGCAAAAAACCCTAAACTAAACATAAGTTCTACCATCAGATCATTCGCCTAATGAACGACCCAGATTGACTAGAAATTACTATACTTTTGCAAGGAAATTTTACATCTATTTTTAGCTTTGGGGGCACTACCCCTGAGCCCATGCCGGGGGACCACTAGCCCCCGGACCCCCCAACCGGGGGGGATCGGCCCCCCTAGACCCCCGCGGGGGGGACAAGTCCCCCCCGCACCTCCCCACGTGGAGGGGTGTACAAACTTCCTGGGGTATACATCCGACTGAAACAAATACCTATGAACAATCATGCTCCACACACAACATAGGCCAGGTGTGCAAGTAATGAATATCATATGAAGAGAGATCAAAAGCTAATATGCATGTTATGGGTTAAGGATGAACCTTATCGATTGATGGGGGATGAGATTTAATGATGGATCATGGTCATGAGACCTAAAATGAATTATTATTATATGGTTTGATCATGGATAGTCTAGATCTGAATACTAACGCATGATTTACATTGTAAATGTTTTGATCTGGGTATGACTGAAGTCTAGAATAGTTGTGATGTTTTAAGTTAGCATTCGCAGATCTGTACATTGGTTCACTTTGGTAAAAGCGTGTATACACGCTGGTTCGGCACATCAAAGTAGCATATACATTATGAAATATGATATTTGAAGTTGCAATTGGATATGGTTGTTGATGCAGAATTTTGGGTTCTGCTTTGTGTTCTGGTGACTATGTTCTAGTGATAGTGTTCTGAATGTTCAGATTGAATGATTGTGATTTGCTTTAGTGATGATGGGTTTTTAGTGATTGGTTGTATAGCAGTGGTGATTGATTTTGAGCTTCAATGTTGCTAATGGGTCCAGTATGAAAATTTGATGAAATGAGGCCTTCCGATTGTGGTGTTGTGTTCTAGGAGTATTCAGTCTGAAAATTTATGAAACATGGTCCCTGGAGGAAGGGAGAAGGTCGTAGCCTTCTATAGGTTGGCTCCTATGTACTGGTAAACATATCGACCAGTACAAGAGCCAGGGGGTTGGATCTCCCTTCCTGTAGCAGCTGGAAAACGAGTGAAGGTTGGAGCCTTCTATAGGCCGGCGCCTACGTACTCTTAAACAAATCGACTAGTACAAGAGCTAGGGGGTTGTATCTCCCTTCCAGTAGCAGCTGGAAAACGAGAGAAGGTTGTAGCCTTCTGCAGGTGGGTGCCTGTGTACTAGTATGAGTTTGCACTAGTACAAGATTGTAAACAGGTTTTTCTTATATTGAAAGAAGACAACAAGAGGTGGTTTTTGTCCCGCATTGGGTTTCCATCTTAAATCATGGTGTTCATGTGTGTTGCTTATGTGTGATGGTTTATTATGTTATTATTGCACATGGTTACTGTTTATATGGTTAATGAAGTATTGATAAAATAATTAAAGATCAACATATGATGAATTAACTGAATCATAAGTTTGCTGGATATACGCTAGTTGCTTTAAAGACAGTTGCGTATACACGTGAGTTACCTTCATTGAAGTAGTGTATATAAATCTGAGTATGAAAAGTAAAAGTTATTGATTTGACTAATATTGATTCACCACCCTGCCCTCTCAGTATTATTTCCAACATAATATATATACAAATTTGAATACACATTTTAATCATACTATAGAATATCAAAGCAAGTTTTACAGAATAAGTGTCATTGAATAAATTTAAATGGAAGTTACAAAATCATCAAAAATATCAAAACACAATTGCTACTATGAGTGGGTCCTTTATAAAGCATTCTTCTATGAAAAATTGTAGGGTAACTGTAATTAACTATTACTCTAGTGAATACTGTCTAAAATGTGACATGAAAAAAAAACATAATATAATATGACAACGAAAGTTTTCTCTAATAAGAGTGCATTTACGTTGCTCGAGGAAAATCAAAAGAGAAACTGAGTACCATTTTCCAACCTGAAAGAAATGGACTGTGTGTTAATGAAACTTCGAGTGACCATAATTGCTATTGTATTCAAGGTAAATGAAACTATGAGTACTTGGAACATTTTACAGAAGGGTTTAGTGGGTATATTGGACACAATTGTAGCTAGTGATGCAAACAATAGGAAATTGAATTATTTTGAGAGATGAGAAGAGGGTTTTACCTTGTATAGCAGAGGATAATCTCCGAATTTCCGTTTGACAAAAAAAAATAAAAAAATCCACATCCTATATATAGAAAAATCAAGTGCACAATATCTAAATGAAGAAGAATTTAGCAACACATCATATAAGTCTTATCTACAAACAACCTAACTAAGAGAATAAAACTGCAAATTTATGGCCAACGAAAAAGAGACACTTTGGAAATTAAAGTATTAGCTCAAACATAATTTCTTTGTCGGTCATTCTGGTAAAGTAAATTCATACATACTGTAATACAGGTCTTACCCTACGAAGAAAATAGAATAGAGAAGAAAATATAAACAATTGTCTGAATGCAACATACACAACAAAACAATGTAGCAATAAACAAGGTAAGGTATGCATAAATATCACGGAGGAAATTAATGTAATAAGTAAGTGTCCGATTTCTTGTGTCGAAAGGTAAAAGACTTTATTTTTTTTAAGAAAAGAGGAAACGCTAGTGTTGCATAGAGGAAGAGGTATTACTTGTAACCCTAAGGAATTTGATACAGAGAAACAACTGCAAAATCACTAAAAGGTATGACAACCTATATAAAAGAAAACTACAACGGAATGTAAGGGAAACAATGTACTCCCAAATTTCGAGAACCTGTAGGTAAATCCAATATGAAAAGAATTACAGAGCAATAACTATACCAAAATGGAGCCCCAAAACCTTGAATAGACATTAAGCAACAAATTTCCCATTTGGGTAAGATTTACGAGAGACAAGATTGACTGAAAATAATATTACAAATAAAGAATAAAGTAGACAGGTTTCTCGAATTCATAGAAGGGAGATATTTCTTACCCAAATCTAGATATAGTGGGTCAAATATAGCAGTTTGAAACCCTACTCCAAGATTCCAAAAACTAGAAACCTGTGAACAAAATCATTAATATAACTAGTAAATCATGTAAACACTAAGTAGAGTGAACCAAATTGAAAATCAAGAGTATGAGAGAAGGTATGATTAAATAATTATTACCTTAGCTTCAAGCTCAGAAACGAAACCAATAGGTGGAAACCCCACTGTGAAAAGTTTTGTGAGTCAACTGCCACCATGCGATATTTGGAGGAAGAATGATCAAGGAAGGAAACAAAATACATTTGTCTTCATAACCAATGGTGAGAAAACAACAAGTATGTCACAATTTCAAGTTAAAACCTAACTGTAATAAGCGACATGATCAATTAATTTGAAGACAAAAATAGGAAAAATGATGTGGTAATAATAAAATGAAGGTTAATTATACTAGGGACAAAACCTAACCTGTTGGATGACCATTGATCTAAATCCAACCAATCCCCACCATTGATTAAGTCAAAAGGTATAGGATACATGGCTCCACGTAAAGGATTCCCTCTCATTGATAGAAGGATCTAGAAGAATTCGTAGTATTCACATATATTTCCCTTCATAACTTAATATCACATCGAAATGTAACTACGATAATATATCATATATAAAATCAAGTGCAAATAAGCCATGCCATGGTGGATAGAAACGCTGATACAAGATGTGGAATGTGTCATATAGTTGCAAATGTAAATTTTAATGTCACCCCGTAAGGTGGTGTAAACGATAGGTTACCATAACCCATTTATATATATAATATTTGTAAAACACTTTCGAAATAGGAACTTATTGTGTTCATATGCTCAGTTATAAATAAAAATCAAAGTTGTATTAGTTGAACGCAAACTTTATATATGTTAACATATGTAAGGAATAGGGTGTTTGATAATTGTACCAAGGAAATCAATCAAACTAATATTTTTTCAAGAGAGAAATAGAATAATTAATTTAGAGCTAAGGAAGCTTTGGAAAGTATTTCAAATACATTTAAACTTTATCGATTCCTCCATTGGTAGAGTTAGAAGTGAGGGATGAATTTGACAAGGTAGAGAACCATAAATATTTACCATTACAAAACATATGAAAGATTTATGTTTTAAGTATAGGGGGTTTACGCAGTGCATTATATTAGATATCATTTTTGGGATTCAACTGCGTTAAGTAAGTCATTCACGTATGACCATTTCCATGAGAGGTAGTCATACGTGACTAATTTCTCATGATTTGAATAGTTCACTTAGCACTCATTGCATCGGGTGATGCTCACAGGGGTGAAGAAGTGGGATTGAAACTGGTGAATTGAATCACATAGCGTCAATCATCACTTCCGGGGCTTGCACCCGGTAACCAGGACTTCCCGGGAGGTCACCCATCCCAGATCTCCTCTAGCTCAAGCGCGCTTAAGATTTATGTTGCGAATCTTTAAATTGGTTAAAGAACTTAAGAATTGGTTTTGTATTCTTTAAAAAAAAAATAGTGTTATAGAGGGTGTCTTTACACTAACCTTGTACTCTGTGACTCTTGGGAAGTACCTCTCATTTGGCCAATGAGTTGGGAAAAGTGGTTATGGTTAATTAGTACTATTGATAGACACGTCAAGTAATACTATATTCCCTATGACTATGATGCATGATGTTCAACAACTTGATCACTAAAGGATTAAGCCTGGTAGGGCTTCTATCCCTAGACATGAGGTCTTGCCTATGTCATTTTGGCAAGGATGGTAGGTTATTTTGACCCACCCTATTTCAATCCTTTCTTAGTGGATTGTTATTTCAATCTTCAGCAAAGAAGAGACAAGTTGTAGAGATGGCGCATGATGGACATGATGGCATAATAATGGATGGATGTTGATTGGTGGAATTCCTCCCTAGTTGAGAGGGATAGTTAAAGAGTGTAACTAGGGGCTAATTCCCCTTCCTAGAAGCCTGTTATATATATATATATATATATATATATATATATATATATATATATATATATATATATATATATATATATATATAACAATCATAAATAATGAATAATTAACTAATAATCAGTGTTGAAGGGTCATGTCTCCAAGGACATGACCATTCACGAATGAGTACCTACATAGGTATATAATTGGGACCCTTAGTTATAATCAAATTATCTCATATCTTCTTGTACATATTGTTGATGTTCTATCTACAATTATTGTCAATGATGATAAGACATTGAAGTAATTTTTGCAAGCATATAACATACCATAAAAATTAAGAATATGAAATGCTGCAATGAAATTACCAATGCCTGACATTTTAAATTTAATAAAGCAATAGGTCACATAAATATCTCAATTCATATTCCTTTGATAATATTTGTACCACAGAGGAAATCAAATCAGATTATATTGAAGTAATTTAGACAATTGATCAGGCCAATTAAGTAAATAACTAATTCAAATCAACATATAAGAACAAAAACCAAATTAAACAAAAGAAAACAAAAATAAAAATGTCATATATAAGAATTGCATAACATAAAATTATAGTGGCACCATGATCTGGTTAGTGCAACAAGTGCATTCAAACCATTAATACATATGTCTTTATCCCCCAAAGCCGCCCTCCTCCTCTCAAATGAAAAGTGAGGGCTTTATATAAACAATTTTAAGTAAATGTTTCTTAACTAAAACAAAAACACAATGCATAATTAAAACTTTTATATGTCCACTTAGATGCAAAACCAAATGTCATGGATTCATACAATCTTGGATTTTAAATGGTTGTAATGATTTCCTCCTTAAATTAATATCATATATAATTCTCCGTCGAATTAATTGTGCTCAGGTTTGCAATTAATTTCAAGCATCAAGTAAATTAGAGTTAATAATAAGCCCCAAGGGTTAGCTCAACTAGTCAAACCCTCGTTGTTAAAGTACCTCGCCGATCAAGAGGTCACAAGGTCAATTCTCCTCGATGCCCTTGGGGTTAGGCTCAGCTAGTAAGCCACGCGGCTTGATCCCCGCGGGGCTTGATCCCTTGATCCCCTTCAGGGTTGATCAACTCAATTCTTTCCTATGGGAAAAAAAAAAGAAATAGAATTAATATTTTTAATAATCAATAAGAAAAACTACAACAAACATATTTTTCTTACCTAGTTTCTTTAAATTTTCGCATATCAAAACAAATCCTAGCTAGAAAGTTTCAACATAGTTCAATAAATCCAAATTTACTTCTAATATATTTATAAGATCATTTTATTCCTATACATAAACTTCTTATGCTGAAAATAAAGTTTACTATTTGTCACAATTATAAATATTATTTCATTGTTATGATTTGTCATGGGTTTTGTTCCATATTTTGGGATTTCCCATTCTTCGAAGTTTGCATATAAAATTTCTATGAATTTCTATTGTGAATTGTCAATCACGATCGAATTGATCAACAAAAATCATAGAAAATTGGTGATAAATAAATATGGGATTTCCCATTCCTCGAAGTTTACATATAAAAATTTCTATGAATTTCAATTGTGAATTATCAATCACGATCGAATTGATCAACAAAAATCATAAAATGTTGGTGATAAATAAATCTTGCAAAAAGTTAAAAAATCAAATCAAGTAAATTCAAGACAAGAGGTAAGGAAAGACTTTAACTTCCTATATGTGGAAAGTTGTTGCCTATTACCCATGAAGTGTTCTTTTTATATATCAAATCTTCTCACTATTTACTATGAAGTATTATCCCCTCATAATGTAAGGAGAGAGAGAAAAATTCAATGAATCTAATGGTTAAAATCATTCTTGATTTACAGTTAAAAGTAATATCAGATGGAAGATTTGTCTTTCCATTAATCCCCTTGTTTGATTCGCTGAGAATTGTATACGGAAATGTAAAGTGAGCCCTGTTGAGTCTTGACAATGTCATTCATTTCCATTACACTTTCACTATTATGTCCATTATATCACCTCCATTTCACTACTATGTCACCACATTCATCCCACTTTCATTATCATTGGGCCACCTTTATGTTTTTCCAATCTTTATTATTTCTAAGCCTTTTAAGTGAATTTGTGGTTAAACATTAGAAAATAATGTGCATATGCTTATACCTAACAAATGGGTTGAGGTTGTTGACATGTGTAGGTTGAAAGGAGACTTCTAGAAGACCCTTATGTGGCACTCTAAGGCCAAATTCGAATTTGGTTGGAAAGAATCATGGGATCATGAGGATATGTGTCACATCTCCTAATTGTATTGTAACTCTAAAAAGACATGTGTCTTATCAGTTCCTATTTTGATTAGGACTCTAGAGGTAGAGGGAGAGATTCATGGATTCTCATTAATGAGATGGCTCTCATCTTTTTGTATAAATAGGAGATCTCTCTCCTTCATTTGTTAGTCTTTTTAGTCTATTTTAGCTTAAGCTTGTTTTGTAGTTCTTCCTTGATGGCTTTTGAAAGCTTTGGAGAACCTTGTACTTTTGAAGAAATTGAATAAAGCTTTGATGTTCTCAACATGGAAGGAGATGTGAAGTAGATGTCATGGAGCATATTAGGATGTAAGGTAGAGTAGATTTCATTTTGTAAATATTGCTTTGTAGAATGTAAGGTAGATTAGATTTTTCATTCATGCAATTTTAATTCATGCAAGTGTGTTTAGTTTTGCTTTGATTTCATAGGTAGTAGGGGGCCCCTGCCTTGTATAGTTGTCTTTACTTTATTTTCTTGTATTTCTTTTTCTGATTTTCATGTATATTAATGTACAGTTTGAATTACTGCATTTTATTTTCTTTTTAACATGTATATTATTGTACATAAATTGCTTTCAAGTTGATTGTAGATTAGTGATGCACATAGCCTTTTAATGAACTAATGACGGATAGAATCATCTTGTCCTTTTGCTGAAGCAGCAAGGATACTGGGTCTCATAGTCATTCTCTCATTATTTGATTATTGCATTTTATTTTGATTGAACTAGTTGTATATTTACACTTTTGTTTAAATATTAACTCCATCAATAACATGTTTTAAGTTCTTTTGAAGTGCTAAGTTTTGGAAGTTACCATTAAGGACATAGGCCTTGCCTTGAAATCTTTATCCATACTTGTCCTTTAAAAGTATTCTTAAGACCTTAGAAAACCAACAAGAACAAAACCCCAAAAACAAAATAAACTATAAAACAACGAAGTAAGAGAAAGGTTAACTAAGCACATATAGTGCACCACACTTCATCAGTTTACGATACCCGGATTGATAATTTATGTAGAGCAATTTAAGACATTAAATTGACTAGACATTTTGGCGCCGTTGCCGGGGAAGTGTAATTAGGAGACCTTATTTCTTACATCTGGAAAAAAAGGTTAATAATTCTTGAGTATGCTCTCCTCTTGCACTTTGTGTGATCTAGAGGATCAGAAAAAGGATTATTAAGTAAAAAAAGAAAAATAATAATTCTTGAGTATGCTCTCCTCCTGCACTTTGTGTGATCTAGAGGATCAGAAAAAGAATTGTTAAGAAAAAATATAGGAGACAAAATAAAATTCATCACTTCAATTGATTCAAGAAAAAAAAAAAAAAAAAGAAAAAAAAGGGAGAAGAAAAAAAAAAAAAACTTCATTTCATTTCCATTTTCACTCCATGCCATCCATTTCATCAATAAAAGTTATTTCCCCATGATCATTTGCATTAAGATTGCCTAACTATCTCTATTTAGCTAAGTGGTTGCTGTGACACTGGTTTCCGCAGCTGATACCGGTTTCCGCAGCCACCACTCTGTTTTTCAAACTTACAGTCAAGATGTTAGTGCAATAAAATGAAAATGCAGGAATGACTAAACAATATAAAAATTCACAATTTCAAAAAAAAAAAAAAAAAAACTTCAAGTTGGACTATGCTCATCGAAATGTAAATCAACGTCTGAAGTTGTGTAATGAGTATAGGTTCCAGAAAGCTGAATGAGTATTGTGTCCTTCCTGAAGGCCGAATGTGTATTGGTGGGTGTTGTTATTCTGTGCCCGAATGAGCGAGCAATGATGATTCCTCCGACCCCATAAAAAAAAGAGGTTTAGCTCAATAAAAACAGCGAACTATTTACCCTGCTTAGGCCTTTGCCCCCACTACTGGTGATGCCCTTACCTCCGTAGGTTATGCATCTGGATTTGGATATTTATATGGAACGGGGCGAGAATCTTCTTCTCAATCTACTGAACCAACTGAAGAACCATTTGCTGGATCAACGGCTTAGTGAACGGAATAATCTGCTCCATCAACAGAATCCAAAGCGGTAAACTCCATTAAGCCCGCTGAAGAGTCTCACCCTCACCAATTGAGAATTAACTCGCTGATCAGAGAAATTGATAAAAAGTGTCTCTCTGGCTTTCTTATAGGAAAGGTTGACCTTCGGCACATACATGATAGATGGAGCGGCACGAGTCAATGGTGTGATGAGAATGAATGACGAATTGGAAAGATCTTCACAGGCCGAACGCAGAACAGTATAGAAAGAAAAATTAACTCAGGAAAAATGCGTAAACAGCTAAAAAATGTCAAACTTCAAACGTTCGATTTGCCCAAATGGAGACAAATTTCAAAAAAATAAAACATGGGTTTTTTTGCCAGGTGGGTTAATTAGATAACTCAAAAACCGTTTGAGGAAATTCGTGGCGGTCTGGGAGACATCTTTGGTTCTTCGGAGCCTCTTTTTTTGCCGCCGCGTGAAAAAATTGAGTTATTAACTGATAGTTTGATTAATTAATTAACTCCGCGTGTCTGAGGAGGAGAAATCCAAATAAGAGTCATCTATGTGCTGTTGTTCAAGCCTAATTATAGTCTTATTCGTTGTACTGTTGAGACATGACCGTAATATCCGCAACCGTTTGATGAGATATGTACACAGTCATCCGATCTGGAAGGTTCCCGCTGTTACCTTACCCATACCATACACCTCACATGCTTTGCTGAAAATTCGTCAAAGTCAAGTGATTTATTTGAAGCGAAAGTCAAATCAGTTAATTGCAGCTCAAACATGTAAATTGCATAGTTCAACAGCATCTATCGGTGAAGGCAGCCAATTCCAAGATTGAAGACTCAACAAAACATGGCAGTTTTCCAAACAAAGCTTGGCAGAGCTGAACCGTGAATTGCACTAGTTAAGTTAGTTGTCTTGAAGGGGCACATTTTTTTCTCTTCCACGCACATAGCCACTCCATTTCACAGTACTTTCTACACTCTGCACTTTCCGCAGCTCACACAACGTTTCCGCAGCCAATCCCGGATTCCGCAGCTGTTTTGTTAAACTCTAGGTTGCAGGTGTCATCAAGAAAAACAAGTCACATGGGTAGCTAGGGAAATGTCAGTACATGGATGGTGTCCTATTCATTTGGTCAAATTTGATGAAAAAGACCCCGGTCAAAGGGAAGTCAAAATGTGTGTTATCCCAAAGTCGCCACACTGAGTCGCCACACTAAGTCGCTGCATGTCAAGAAAAAATAATAATTTTGAATCAATGAAATGAACAAGTTATTTTCTCACTTTTCTGAGGGTATTGATTAATTTTGGACTGATAATGAAAGATGAATGGCTAACTTTTTATTCAAGATTTTTAGCTACAGAGCTGTTCCCCAATTCCGCAGCCAGAAAAACCTCATTGTTCAAATCAGCCTATCTTTCTCATACAAAATCAGATTTTGATGATTTAAGTACCATTGGAAAGATATCAACAAGATCTATACAATGAGAAATATATCATTAGAGTTTGAAATGGCAAATAATGAAATAAATTGCTGAAAAGAAGCAACATCAACTTGAGGCACTAATTCCAAAGCAGGTATAAATTCTTTTGATTTTTCCTTTGAGAACTTGTTTCATTAATACAAATTCTTTGTTTTGTGTGTAAATATCATAACTAGGGACATTGATCACCTCTCTCCTTTGATAATCTTACATTCCATTGCAGAAGAAGTATTAGTTTTTTTTGCAGGTTCCAGGAGGAAGGACAAATGACTACAAGAGAATGGTGTCTCTCTAAGATACCAATTTGTTTCATAAGAGGATGATCAACAACAAAGAGGAAAGATGCTGATGTAAAATCAGATCCAAACACTTGAAAAACTTTCAGATACTATTGTCTCTATCACATCCATCCATCACATCCATACTTCATAATAAACCATTCACCTCATTCCACTCCATATTTTCCATTTACATTCACATACACTTTCCATCTCTTTTTGTCCATTCATAACCCACAAATAAAAGCAAGAGGCTCATTCACATGCTTATTGCCATTGCCATTTCTGTTCTCCATTGCCATTTTCCATTTTCATTTTCCATTCCTTGTCATTTTCATTCCGCAAATAAGCCCTGCTTCAATGCAAATTATTGAGTCCATAGTCCTTTGAGTCTAAGTTCTTTGTAAAAACACCTTGAGGCTTGCATGCCTTAATGGCAAGTCCTCATACTGACAAACAATGGGAATACATTAATGTCCCTTGTTCGTTAGATCTTCTAGGTGACTCGACATCAGCAAATTCATTCGTACCTAGCAAGATGTGTTTGGGCATCTTGACTCTCATTGTCATCAATGGTGAGAGTTTTCGTGTTGACTAGTGGCATCCATTAATGGCCAATAAGCCAACAATTTCCTACTATGTTCGACATCAGAACATCTTTTCACATAGTAGGAATTGTGCCAATGAGTTTTGAAGACATGAAGACTATTATTTTCAGCATTTTGGAGCAGATTCAGCAAGTTTTAGTAGAAGCAATAAAAAGTCATCTTATCTCTCTATCCATGACTCCTCTTGTTCAGCCACTTGAAGAAGAATATGATCAGAAATTTTCAGCCACTACACATACAACTCATCCATTCCAAAGGGTAAGTGAAGGTACGTCATTTTCTAACTTTTGACCATAGAATTCCATAAAAAGCTAGAATGATAATTGTTGGAAAAACATTTCTCTTCCTCATTTCATAAAATTGCCAATACCATCAGTTGGGGGGGGGGGGGGAATACATTCATATTCATATCTTTCCATGTCCATATCATATTCAGGAACTCAAATACTTCCAACATATATTAATTATTACATTGCTATTATGAGCATACAATGGCTTTTGAAAAAGTGCTTAAAGTATAAATTGGATACAAACAAAATCATGGTTGTCACACAAGAACCAACCATCATGCAATCCAATAAAGATATACTTTGCAACAATAATCAAAATATCATTATGCAAAGTTCAAAGATCAAAATAGAAGAAAAGAAAAAAAATGGTTGTAACACAAGAACCAACCATGTTGTAATTCAAGTGAAACACTTTGCAGGAATATGAAGTTATCAAATGATATCATGCAAAGTTAAGCCAAAACTCAAGGATCAAAAGAGTTAATGTAATATATGTTGCATGAGGACATGCAATAGCTTCAGTTGGGGGGTATGTTGAGTCTTGAAAATGTCATTCATTTCCATTACACTTTCACTATTATGTCCATTATATCACCTCCATTTCACCTCCATTTCACTACTATGTCACCACATTCATCCCACTTTCATTATCATTGGGCCACCTTTATGTTTTTCCAATCTTTATTATTTCTAAGCCTTTTAAGTGAATTTGTGGTTAAACATTAGAAAATAATGTGCATATGCTTATACCTAACAAATGGGTTGAGGTTGTTGACATGTGTAGGTTGAAAGGAGACTTCTAGAAGACCCTTATGTGGCACTCTAAGGCCAAATTCGAATTTGGTTGGAAAGAATCATGGGATCATGATGATATGTGTCACATCTCCTAATTGTATTGTAACTCTAAAAAGACATGTGTCTTATCAGTTCCTATTTTGATTAGGACTCTAGAGGTAGAGGGAGAGATTCATGGATTCTCATTAATGAGATGGCTCTCATCTTTTTGTATAAATAGGAGATCTCTCTCCTTCATTTGTTAGTCTTTTTAGTCTATTTTAGCTTAAGTTTGTTTTGTAGTTCTTCCTTGATGGCTTTTGAAAGCTTTGGAGAACCTTGTACTTTTGAAGAAATTGAATACAGCTTTGATGTTCTCAACATGGAAGGAGATGTGAAGTAGATGTCATGGAGCATATTAGGATGTAAGGTAGAGTAGATTTCATTTTGTAAATATTGCTTTGTAGAATGTAAGATAGATTAGATTTTTCATTCATGCAATTTTAATTCATGCAAGTGTGTTTAGTTTTGCTTTGATTTCATAGGTAGTAGGGGGCCCCTGCCTTGTATAGTTGTCTTTACTTTATTTTCTTGTATTTCTTTTTCTGATTTTCATGTATATTAATGTACAGTTTGAATTACTGCATTTTATTTTCTTTTTAACATGTATATTTTTGTACATAAATTGCTTTCAAGTTGATTGTAGATTAATGATGCACATAGCCTGTTAATGAACTAATGACGTGATAGAATCATCTTGTCCTTTCGCTGAAGCAACAAGGATACTGGGTCTCATAGTCATTCTCTCATTATTTGATTATTGCATTTTATTTTGATTGAACTAGTTGTATATTTACACTTTTGTTTAAATATTAACTCCATCAATAACATGTTTTAAGTTCTTTTGAAGTGCTAAGTTTTGGAAGTTACCATTAAGGACATAGGCCTTGTCTTGAAATCTTTATCCATACTTGTCCTTTAAAAGTATTCTTAAGACCTTAGAAAACCAACAAGAACAAAACCCCAAAAACAAAATAAACTATAAAACAACGAAGTAAGAGAAAGGTTAACTAAGCACATATAGTGCACCACACTTCATCAGTTTACGATACCCGGATTGATAATTTATGTAGAGCAATTTAAGACATTAAATTGACTAGACAAGCCCTTTCATGAAAATATTTAACAAGCCTTTTCCAAAGTGACTCTTATAAGATTAAGAATAGAATATGAGTTTAAGAATAGAATATCGACCTTCTGAACCAGACGTTACTGGCTCTGATACCAATTTTAAGCAGGGGCTTCTGTCACAAGCTTGCTACTGGCTGTGTCTCTTCGATTATCTTTGATAGCTAACTCCTAGTGAACCAGTGGTGAACTCAGCACGAACCTACTCAGAACTTTCACGCTCTCACAGCCTCAACAATGGCTTTCTCGCCTAACAATGGCCTAGGCGTCCCTTTGTTCCTTTGGCGAACCTATGATGAACTTCTTGTGAACTTCGGATGAAAGCTCAAAGATAACTACTACCACAACAGACAATATAAATGCACAAAGTATTCATATGCAGAATGGTGTACTCATATTATTTCAGAATGGATTTCAGGATTTTTATAGAGAGATTCTTTATCAGAGATTGACTATCTTCACATTTATCAGACTATATGTTGTTCACAAGGAACAAGCAATACCGAAGGCTACCTCGTGGAAGATAGGCTCTGCCTCAAAATATGACTGGACTCATACATAGACTCGAAAACTTCTAAAATGATCTAGCCACGTTAGGTTCTTACCAGTGCCGAGCACACTGATACGCAGGCTTCTCAGATCAAACTGACTCTCTCTAAGAAACTCTAAGACTCGATGCCTTAACAATGAGCCTTACCCTCGTTATATAGGAAATGAGAGGGGACAAGCATTACTGTAGGCCATCAGTAGATTGACCGAAAGGTGGATGGAACCATTGCTTTTGGGTAACGCTAGGCTGACATCCGCACAAAGATTCCAGTCTGGAAAAGCAAATATTACAGAAAAGATTTCTGACAAAACAAAGTGGATGCTTTTCATCTATCAAAGCCCATGAGAAAAGATGAAGCATAAATTATTTACATAGTGGAGGCTTTAGTACAGCAAAGCCCACGGGAAATCCGATCACAATTAGGTCCTTATGATTGGACATCATAATTACACTATGGATGATTTTTATGGAAAGCCCATGTGAACAGTCATAATACAGTAAGTTCAAGGAATCTATTTCCTTTGTACAATAATTCATCCTAGGATTTTGTGTATATCCTGCGGATGATCATAGGTTTACCCAGAACAATTCGATGTTTGACTTTATAGTTAGAACTAACCACTCTAAATGTTCCCTCATATATTCTTGGAGTGAATAGTTTACATTATGAAATGGCGACCATTCTTTGTCTATCATTTCTTTGACAGTTTTGTAGATGGAATGAAAACATTCTCCAATACCATGTTCATGGCACCAATCACAATGTTTTCTAAGGTATGATTCATGGTAAACAAGATCCATTGCAGTTCTATTTACACCATTGTCACGCCACCAATCTTGGAACCATTGGCACTATTGATTTTTCTGGGAGGCGCCTGTTGTGCTAAATTTTAACTTTGTATAGTGAGTTTTTGTTTTGTCATCAAGAATAAGAAAGTCCCACCAAATTTGTTTATAACCTGCAAAATCATACACAGTGTCAGGAAAAATAATCTTTGGGTCATTTCTTGGCCATCGGGCATAAGGTTGGATTGGCCAATGTCCTTGTTCATTCCAGAGATCTCTTGTTCGGTAGATAGAGAAGTATCTTTCATGTATGCCGGTACTAGATCCTCCATGGTACCATATGCCACCAATATCATGGAAATTTTGTTCCAGAGCTACTTGTGCAATTCCGGCATCTCTTCGTGCTTTGTCATAAATCATGTCATGAATCCACTTGCTTCCTTTTGGATATACTTTCTGTTCTAGCACAAGGTGCTAGATGTCAGTGGGTGGTTGCAAGATGGCATCCAATATTTTCGTATTTTAGAGTTGCCATGTGGGTTTCCAGTTTATTTTGTACTCTTCCCAATCTTGATCACTTGGGATGGTACGTAGGACCTCTTGCTTTTGGTGTTGGTCCCACTCAGTGACTATCATCATAACATGATCTTGGGGTTCAAGATATTCTCTACTGAGAAAACCTGGAAGATTATTTTCTTTTCCCTTGATATGCTCAACTTTAAAATCAAAGTTGGCAAAAAGTGCTTGTCATCTGGCAAATTTTGCTTCTCCAGCTTTTCTGATGTCCTTTGTCAGGACTTTCTGTAAAGCTGATGCATCAGATCTAAGTAAGAATGGTTTATTGATGAGATATACCTCAAACTTGCTGATACAATTATAGGTTGCTTTAACTTCTTTTTCTATTGTGGAGTAATTTTGTTCGGCTGGATTCCATACTCCTGATGCAAACTGAACAATTTTTTCAGCATCCCCATTCTTTTGCTTCAAGATTCCTCCCCATCCTATGTTGCTTGCATCTGTTTCCACAATTCTAAATGCAAGATCATCGGCAACATATACAATTGGCAGAGTTTTTACCTTAGCCTTAATATTTTGTACTGCCTTAGTATGGACTTCTGTCCATTCTGGGGGATTTTTCTTCAATCTTTTATTCAATATTCTTCTATCACTGGCACAGTCTTGGTAGAAGTTACTGACATAATTGAGACATCCTAGAAATCTTTGCAGTTGGTTCTTATCTGTGATGACATCTGGAAATTTGTCTGCAAACTCCAATGCATGCTTTTGTAGTGAGATCTATCCATTGGAGATAGTATGTCCCAAAAATTTTATAGTGGTCTGAAATACCTCTATCTTTTTCTTGCTGAGTACCAGGCCATTGTGCTTGACTAAATTCTTGAAAATATTTACATGCTTGAAGTAATCTTGAATATTTTTAGAAAATATCAACACATCATCTATATACACAATAAGCCAATCAAAGTAAGGCTTAAAGATCTTATCCATTACCTTCTGGAACTTGGATGGAGCATTCTTTAGTCCAAAAAGCATTACGTTCCACTCGTAGTGGCCGGCTGGTATGATGAAAGCAGTTTTAAACTTATCTTTTCTTGAGATGGCGACTTGCCAAAATCCTGCCTTCAAGTCGAACTTAGAAAAGATTTTAGCTCCTACTATCCTTCTGATTAAATCACCTTTGTGGGGTATAGGATATGTATCATCTGTTAAAACTGAATTTAGAGGTTTGTAGTTTATCACTAACCTTGGAAATCCTCTAATCTGTTATGCTCTCTTGTTAACGTAGAATCCATAACAGTTCCAAGGACTATCTGATTCTCTGATAATTTTTCTATCTAGGAGCTGTTTGATCTCTTTTTCATAGAGATCTTTGTATTCTTTATTCATGGGGATCGCTCAGCTCTTACAAGGTTTACTAGCATAACCTTCTTTGTAAGGGAGCTCAACTGTATGCTACTTCCTATGCCAAAATGCATTGGGTTCTTCAGAGCAGCATTCTTCTTCAATTTTCTTCCTCAAATCCTCGATTCTCCTTTTTACCTGAGGATGTTTGAGCTATTCTTCAATTCTGAGAGTGGATTTCATATCTTTTAGATCTGACAGTCTTGCTTCGGCTTTATCCAAATTTTGCATAGTTTGGACCATCGTGGAGATCCTTGGATTTGAAATATATGGCAGTTCAATCTTCTTTCTTGTTCCTTTAGATGTGGGGACTGATATAAAATATCCGGCTTTTCCACCTTTCAATCTTAGTGAACCATGAGGTTCGACAACTGCTAAGAAAACATTTCCAAGAATGCAATAAACAGGAATATCTGCAACTGCGAATTTTAAGTTAATGGAGTGCCATTCAAAACATAGAGATGCTTTGGGTACTTCATACATAAGCTTTTTATTACCTAGACCCACCACTTTTCTTTCTGCAGCAACCCAATATTTTGCTGGAATGGTCTTTATATTGAGAATATTTATATCTACTCTTGAATCAATAAGTGCAACCATTGCAAAAATTTCTCCTTTAATACAGATATTAATCCTGACATGATGCTGCTGATAAGAGATGGTCATAATCCTCATCTCTTTGAATCCAAAATTTGGATCCTTAACTCCTTCAGCAATTTCAATTTTTTGATTACTAGTGTATTGGGCAGTGTCCCATGGCTGGTCCTCATCTTCTTATTTATTGACTACTTTCTTTCCCTTTTTTAGCTCTATAATCTGGGACTTCATAGCAGAGATTTCTGTCTTGATATTGTGAATCTCGCGACTCACTTCTCCTAAGGTGAGAGATCTCACCCTATCAGGTTTCTCTTGGTGCCTTTGAAATGATTTAGTGTTTCTTTCAAATGAGGCATCAGTAAACAAAGATTTCTTACCTGAATCTCTTGAAGCTCTGGATTTGAGTTGGTCCATGTATGCTTCAGTCAGGCGATTTTTCATTTCTCCTTCTTCCATGGCCTAGATTTGAGATAAATTTTTTATCTCATCTTCTTTTGTTGCAGCCATTAAGACTTTTTCTTTTTGTGGCCTGGAATTCTCTTCTACTTCACTAGATTCACTAAAGAATTCTGAATCAGAATCATAGTGAATTTGACAGGCACATTCTTCAGATTCAGAACATGAACAATCTGAAATATCTGAATCTAAATATTGCTATATGTGAGCTTGTAGTTCTTCTGTAGAAGAAGAACTGAAAGAATCATAAGATGATTCTTCAATCTGGTGCTGCTGAGCCAGGTCTCTGATCACCACATTGGGACAACGTTCTACTTTATGAGTATGGGAACCACACTTCATGCATTGCATTGGTCCCTTGCTTTCTTGCTTAACTTATTTTCCTCTCTGAACAAAGGCTTGAGATTTCTTGCCTCTGTTTTTCTTTGAATCTTCACCTTCTGGGCATCTAGAAGAAGTATGTCCATTTTGTCCACATAGCCAACATGTGAGTTTATTCCATTTTTCTTGCTTTGATGTGTGCAGATGAATATCAAAAGGACTATAGTAATGCGTTCGCGAAACATATTTACAATATCCCTTTTTTCTTCTAGAGGTTTGGCCTCGAGATTGCTTGGGATATTTCTTTCTGCCCTTTGGATAATTTCTACGATTTTTGTAGAATGTTTCTTTGAATTCTCTTTTTGCTCTTTTCTTTGCTTTTCTCCTTTTTACCAAAGGATCATCTGCTGTAAGTCCATATTTACTGCAAATGGGCTTTTTGTCTGGTAGTCTAGAAAGCTTTTCCAAAGATTTGTTGAATTTGAAACTGATACAGAGACTTACTAAGGTCTTTGTGGTATGAGCATATATTTCTCCCCTCATATATGACTCAAATGGCAATTAAAAGATTTCTTGTAATCTGATATAGTCTACAAACCTGGATGGCAGAGCTGCAAGATAAACTTGTCTCCATAACAAGTTCTTTGAATCTTTAACTTCATAAATTCGCTACATCCAATATCTATGGAAGTCTTCCAACTGAGACATTTTATGGCATTTTAGATTCATAAGAATTACTTCATTTCTATTTTCAATTTCTGTCTCACTACCACACCAGTGTTCAAGGATCATTGATGTCAATGCTCCTATCATATTACTGATAGTGGTGCCATCTGGATTATGTATGACATCTCCATTCTCATCTTTGAGAACTTCTTCTTCCATTTTTGCTATGAGTTTTGGAGATGACTCTGTCTCCCACCACCTGAGAAGTGTGCCTGTAAAGCACTGTATAATTGTCCTGCAAGCATCAATCTCACTTTTTCCCCTTAGACACATAAGTTTGTATTCAGTATACATCATGTCTATGAGCTGTCTGATTTGACCAATGCTATCAATGTTCCATTCTCTGTGAGTTTCTGGAAGAAAGGTATGAGCTTTAGGGAGCTTACCTTTGCCTTCAATATCAAGTGTTGGATATTTACTGAACTTGTGCTCAAGAGGTTCATAAATGGGAAAGATCTGAGTATCAAGATCTTTGAGTTCTTTCTTCTCTTCTTCTTCATCCTTGAATAAGGATGCAATGGTTACTTTTTCAGTAGCCTCAGATTCTGAAGAAGTGGCTACTTCTTTTTGGAACAGTGCTGGGAACCTATTGATAGGCTTAACAGGGTCCTGCATCTTTATATTTCTTTTGAAAATAAAGGAGTTAGGAATTGGTTTTTCTGTTTTTGACAGATTCATCTTTTCTACTTTATTTGTCAAACCAGATATAAGATTCTTAGTTGTATCCAGATGATCAACTAATTTATCTTCTACTCCTTCTATCTTTGATAAAGTTTCTCTAGCATATGTACGAATAATAGTAGAATCATACTATACATTGTTCAAACATTTATTTACTTTGTTTATTGATACTTGGACAGTATCAAAGTGATCTTTCACTTCTGCTTCTTTGGTTATGTTAATTTCTAAGCCTTTCATTGCCGTGTTTGTCCAATTCAGCTGTTCACTTGCCTTTTGTATTCTGCCATCAATGCCTAAGGCATTATCATCTTCCTGCACAAGTGGAATGGCTTTGGCTGCATTCTGGTTTACGCCAATAACAATTCCTTTGAATGGAGGAAATGTTGATGGAGTTTCTACTTTGCTTCCATCTAATGCAGTCCAGGCATGCTTATTAGCTGAAGTAGTTGATGATGAACCAGTGAAAACATTTATTAGAGAAATATTATCTTTCCAAGAATAGAAAGATATCCATGAATTATTAACTTCCATGTAATGCTTCCAATCTTCAGCTAATTGCTTTTTCTCTTGTGGAGTATAAGTCTTGTCAAATTCTTCTGCTTGGGGATTGGTGAATAAATCCCAGTTAAGCATTGCTTTCATCCATTTGGCACTGATTTCAGACTTTAAACATCTATCCATAAGAGAAAAGAATTTGTGCATTTCCATCACAGTAGGCTTTTTGCAGTCTTGAGGGACTGGACCAAATATACATGCAGGGATAAGACCATTTTCTTGCTCCAGATAACCTAGACCATATCTAGGCTTGGTTGGTCTCATTAGACTCATCATTTCAGTTAATCTTGGATCTTCTCCTTCCAAATTAATTATCTCATGCATCATAAGAACATGGTTAGACTCCTGGTCATGTGGGAAAGGAATGTCTAAGCATTTGGGATTGGGGCATGGATTGATAGAGGTTGATGGAGGAGCTATCCCAGATCTGGGATTATGGTTTGCATGAATGGCCATTTCAGCAAGTGTAAGTAAATTGACAATATTTTGGCACTCTAAGCATTTAAATTCTAAGGAGGCGAAGTTAACAATCTGTGCAAATTCAAAAAGGGAAATATGTTTATAGGAAGAAAAACTGGAACATGCAGTATCTACAGTAGAAGGATCTCTATAATATTTAGACTTTTTACAGGCTAGTTCAATACCTCGGTGATCTATAGTAGATCTTCTGGGAAAGGATATGACTGCAGAAGATAGATTTTCTGTGATATCGGCTGAGGTAATTCTTTTTGGAATGAGAGGCTTAGGATTTTTTACTACCCAGTGTTCAGGGAAAGTCAAGTCTTCCCAGCGGATTGTTTGATGCTCGATTTTTTTGATTTTTAGCATCAGTCATAATAACTACACTTGACTTGGAGTCACGACTGGGTGTGTGGCGGATAGCTGGCCATAGAGTATTGGTATGGCGAAAACAACCTTTTGTCTGTATGGCAATATTTTGAAATACATAATTTTCAATACAAGTTGGTAAGTGAGGATTTTAATTTTTACTTTTACTATCGGGTTTTTAAAAATTCACTCTTAAATATTAGGTCATAATTTACCCATATTAAATTCACTCTTAAACATTAGGTCATAATTTACCCATATTAAATTCACTTTTAAATATATTATTTGAAAGCCTATCTCTCGTAAACATATGAGCATGAAAAGGTTTATATATGAAATCTTCTAATTTACTATATTTTTAGCATATATTCTCTCATTTTTATAGACACTATTTCTCCTTTTTGTGGACACCATAGTTATGATTATGGTTTTTAATAATGTTTGATTATATGTGTTATCATAATATCTAGTTAGTGGTGCTAATCATTTAATTATTACGTATGTATATTCTTTTATATGTGATTAATAACATTGAAAGAATAAAATAGTAATAATACACACACAATCTTATGGATATGTGACATTCTTTAAAAACATCACTTATATCATTAAGCCATAGGCTAACCAGACTGTTTTTTTCCCTGAAAATCATGAAAATTCTGGTAATATTTTGATAAATTTCAGCAGGGAATTTTGTAAATCCAGGTTAAAGTTGTTAAATTTCAAAATTCTGGGTGCCTGAGAGGTTTTTGATGGTGTTGAATCCATTGCCACCTTAAAAACCATGATTTAAACACTGCTTCTACAAGATTTTTTTAAATGTTTTTGCCTAGATTCCAGCCAAAAGTGGTCGTCAGACAATTCCTTTTCTTCGGTAGACTTGTCCTATAATTAATGTCATTATTCATGATCGAAGTTTTGTTTTAATTTATTTCATTGATTCACCTTTTTTTGTGATTAGGGATCAACTGTAAGGATAGGGTCAACATGTCAAACATGCATTTAGGAGGCCGAGTAAGATCAATAGTAAAAGGATGTAGTTTAGTGTAAGGAGGTATTTATAGAGGTAGCCTAGATTTTAGAGAGGGGGTCAGATTGGGCTACAAAATTCAACACCTATTGGGGATGATGTCTCCTTGTGAGGCAACAAGAACCATCGCCCTTGTGCCTTCTAAGTTGGGCATGAAGTCAATTTGTATCAAGGACAAAACCTCTAAAATGTATTAATATCATTTATCATATTTGTAGATAGTTATGAATGATGAAACTTTAACAAAATATTCATATTCATGCGGGAGATATTGTTCCTAATCTAAAATTTATGCAACATAGTTAAATATTGCATTTTTAGCACAATAATAAATCTTAGAGACTTACTAGTTTCATCGATCGATTTATTTTTACCCTAATCCCAAAAGTGTGCGAGGTGCGAGTGATTTTTTTTTAAATAATCAATTTTGTTGGCAGATGTATGTTGTAGATTAACCAATGCAAGTATTGACATCCGATATAATGTATGGGTCATCGATCAAATTTCTTCTTAACTAATCGATCCCTTTGGATGGCGGGAGGGTATTTAATGAGGCCACACTTTTCATCGGATTCAAATCCTTTTAACCATTAGCTCACATCAGATGATAAAGGTAGCATTAATGCTACCCTAAGTTTCCATCTGATATGAGATTATAACCATTGGATCAAAAGGCTATTTTCCATTAGATTGAAATATTTTAACCATTTGATCATATTTGGCGGATGATTCCACACTACTTGTCAGATTGCATAGAATATCAAGAAATTTAGTACATGATTTTCAAAGTTCACACATACATAATTGATTTTTGATAAACTAAAGAACATATTTAAAATTCTAGGGGATAAAATATTAGTACCATATGTTTTTTATTTCTACAGTATATTCTTATATTTCAAAACCCTTATTTGTTTAGTAGGGAGGAGAAAATGAAGCTTATAACGCAAAAAAATACAAAACCTAATCTATCCTAGACAAGGTGAAAACCCTTTTTCATCTTAATGTTCTGTATGACCAACAACAATGGTGTCATGATTAATCATATAAGATCCTAGTATAAACGTTGATGAGCCCAATCTTTATTAATATATAAGACATTCATTCATACCCTTCAATCTACTACGGTCATTATGGTAATGAATTAGGTCTCAACAATCATAGTTTGATATGTGTCTCATTCTTCATGGGGACATTTCAAAACCATATATAAATGATTGCATTCTTACAGTTATTGATTAAGAGATTGTAAAAATTATGGTACTAGTTTTAGAAGCACAAGTGTGATATTCATCTTAGTAAAGTTCGATTAAAACTATTGAGACCAGTTATCAGGGATTTTATTTCCCCTCGTGTGTCTACTACATGAGTTCACAAAATCGAAACTTTCTCTGCTTCTAGTGAACATCCATAGCCCATGTGGAGTCATCCACTATCATGTGTTGAAATATGTAACTAGGTTCAACGTTCATAATGAAATATGTAATCATGATTTTATGTATTTGATGTAAAGAGAAAAACAAAATCATTATTTTCATTCTTGAGGCATGGCTTTCATTCTCAAGGTTATTTGATTTATAGGTCAAGCACCCATTGAGTGCTTCTAGGGCTTGTCATTGAGTCTACAAGTCAATTGAGTCATGATCATGTATGGAATACACTTTTAGGCATGTTACATATTGTAAAGTAAATTTATTTGAGTCAAACATAGAGTCAAAGACCCTCCAAGATCTAGTGAATGTGAAAGCAACAAGTCGGCCTTCACAAGAAACAAGTCAACCTAAGAATAGTGACAATTCATCCTACTAGATGTAGCAAGAAGCCTATATATATAGGACTCGACCTCATTTGCAAATGACATCAATCAAGTTCATGGAAGCACAAGGATAATCTAATGAAGAGGAAATACAAGTTTTAAGGATTGTCTTTGGGCTATACACCTCACACATGCAATATATTTAGGGCTACTTTCTTCTACATAAGTATCGAATTACAGTCACACAAGGAAGCCAAGATTTGTCTCTAAAGAAGTATCCATTGTAAGTCGATTTTCCTAGAAAAGGAGGCCATCCCAAGTGAAGGATAAAAAGAGGGTAAAGAAACCTTGTTCTTCCACACATGCAGAAATTAAGGTTTCTACGGTAGCCAAAATTGTAGTCCCAATTGCAGGTCTGAAGTTGAGGTTGAAGCAGAGAGTTGTAGCAGTTATGAAGCTAGATTGACTGGGTTTGACTTTGTTAGAAGAAATTTCTTCAAAGCAGAAGTTTGAGTAGGTCTTGGAGGGGTCTTTATTAAGGGTCATAGGTCTTAGAATTCACCATTTGAAGTTTTATAAGAAGATAAGCGTTCTTGTGGGTTTTCCTCTCAAGAGGAGAGATTTTGTCCCTGGATGATAGCCTATATCTTGTGCCCCCTTGTCTCATTTTTATTTATGGTTTGGTAGTTGTTTAATGATAATAACATAATAATAAATAAGTGAAAGAAGAAGATAATCGAGTGACATTTAAAATACATCACAAGTAGTTATCAAAGTAAGATAAATCACCTTATCTAGCTTCCTATATTTCTCAACATGGTATCAGAGCTAAGGTGAGAAGACAAGGAAATGCAACTTGAAGAAGGATCATCAAGAAAGTCAAGACATAAAAGAGGACATCAAACCATGAAGAAGGAATAGTATTCACATCATCTTAGAGAAAGGATATAAGGAACATCAAGAAATACTACCCATGTCATCTTAAGGATCACACCATCTGGAAGAAACAACAACAAGAAGACCTCAATGACTCTACATTCAAGAAGGACCCTACCTCCACTCAAACAAAGAAGGACTCTACATTTGAAGCACCTTGGAATGTCTCCACATTCTAAGGAATCAAGTTGAAGCATTTCCATTATCATCAAAGGCATCAAGATGATCTCCCTCACATTAAATAAAATATCACATCTCAAGCACATTTGAAGAAATAGATCTCTAGAAAAATAAGTATTGTCATCTTCAAGGAAGCAAGCATCATACATCATCATGAAAATCAAGAAGGCATCAATTTGAAGATATCACCATTAAAGGAGCATATTTACTTGACAAGTAAGTATACTTATATATATGCTTGAATCTATTATCAAAATGACTTCATTTTGCAAGGAGAGCATTAAACTAGTTGAGTCATCAAATTTCCTTGTATGGAAGAAGACGAAAAACTTGATCCTTATAGAGAATGGATTTATTGAGCATGTTAAGGGTTCACTCACCAAATCACCAAAATAATAAGCTCAAGATCTAGTGAAATATATGAAAGTGGAAATAAGGTCTCAAAGAATCCTTATGGAATCAATCAAGGATTCTCTCATCCCCAATGCAACAAAATTGGAGAATTCAAAAGACATCTATGATAAGTTGGTAGAATTGTTCTCCGTAAGCCTTACAGGAGAAGTGATATATTTGAGAACTAAGCTATATAAGATGAAGGTATCAAAGGAAGAAGGGATAACCTCATATGTTATGAGGTTGTCACAAATAAGATATGAACTGCAAGAGTTAGGGGAAATAATGTGTGACAAAGAAATGACCACTATGGTGATCAATGCACTGCCTGATGAATGGGGAAACTTTGTATCAAGTATCTATGGAGAGAAGAAACCCACCCCATTCAATGAACTCTGGTAATTATGTAAGATTGAAGAAACCAGGTTGAAGGCAAAGAGTGATGTAGCATCAAATGAACAAGTTCAAGCATTTGCTGGCATAACTAGGAGAAAAGGAAAGTTTGGGAAGTTTGGTCCTCAGAAAAAGAATAATATCAATATGTAAGATCCAGTGCTATACTTTTCATAAATATGGGAATTTCAAGAGAGACTATCCTAAAATCAAGAAGGACAACAAGAAAATAAAAGAAATAATCGAAGCCCATATCACCAAAGAAGTAGAAGAACCCGATGAGAATAAATCCAAGAAGGAAGAGATGGATCTTCACTATTAAGGTCTCTTAGGTACATAGCAAGTAGAAGTAGGAGGTGAAAATACCTCTACCATGGTTAAAATATTACTATCAGATAAGAACCATTGTAAGTATGAAACAATTCATCATATTAGAAGAATACAACTAATGAAGAAATGGGCTCATGACATCATTATAGAAGCTTGAAAGGATAGTTGAAGTAGAAGTCTACATGGTTGTAGCAATCATTATGAGGGAAAGGAAATAGCTCATGGTATCCTCATTGAAAGCATGTAAAAATATATGATTGGAAGAAGGTCATCTAGCATGATATCAGATAGAGAGGTCATTATACATCATCATCATTAGGAAGGAGGATTTACAGGATGAGGATAATCATGATCCTCCACTGTAATATTCATTATAAGGTTTACTTCTACTTGAAAGAAGCAAGTGTCTCGCTAATAGTCTACATTCAACATTATGTGGGATCCATTGTTTAGAAGGATGATGGTATGTTGACGAAGGAGTGTAGCATGTCAAGAAGGTTGAAGTACTTTTAAGAAAGGAAAGGAAACTGTTGAAGGAAGTCTAGATGACCAAAGAGAGAAATGGTGTACGTATATATTTGGTAGATTAAGTCATGTCATCATATAGTTGCAAATAGCATGGTTGAATGCTCTATCTCATGAACATGATCGAAAAATAAGGATCTCTTCCTTGAGAAAAATGCATGAAGGCATATACCTTGAACCAATTCATATATTGATAAGATGAAATCAACATAATATGTCCTCATATGAAATATGGGGTGGTTGAAAATGATAAAGAACTATGTTTAGAAGTTCCCGAGGAGAAATATGTGAAGAAAGGAAGGATAATTCCTGAAAGATGCAACTATAGACACAGAAGATAAGATAAGTGATCAACATCTAATATCTAGAAGAATTAGCTATGGAATCTCCATGGAAAAGGTATGAAGACTTTGATGAAGTTTGTAAAAGAAGGAAACCCTTGACATTGAAAGTATTGGAGATATATTTATGAATTTGCAGGATGTTGACGTTGCAAAAAGAAGATTTCATGATGAAAGGCCATTGTAAAAGGTAAATTTGATTTGATTTTCATTTTGATTTTTGAAATCATCTGGTTGGATTGAAACAAGGCTACCAAAAGAGAGTTGTAGATGTCACCTATAAATAGCACTCATGTGATTGGATGAAAGATCCTGAAAGAAACATGACTTGGAGAAGGTATCTATATGAAGAAAAACTGGATGTGGACTAGAAGATCACTTTCCAATGAAAATAAGGATGAAATGACTGTTAGTTCAACCCTATGGTTCGTTGAATGGATGTGATGGATGACCAATGCCCTATGAAGAACAACCTAGAAGATGAAGGCTCCATAATGATGTAGATGAAATTCATGACATCGAAAGGAGGAGCCCTACGAGCAGCTAATAGTACCATGATCTCCACCAAAGAGTAGATAATTGTTGTTGGAAACAAGTCCCTAGTTGAGAGGGAGCTTGGGAAAGTCCTTGGTTAAGAGGGAGCTTGAGCATATTCCCTTTATAGGAATGAGTATATCCTCCCTAGTTGAGAGGGAGAGATAGACACGTCATTCTTGTCTTCATGTTGTGAAGAAAGAATGGAGGTTTAGGTAAGCATCTGATATTGATTTTGATACTCTTTGAGGATGTGTTAGGGCATCCAATAGGCAATAGTAGTCGAAGAGGAAATTCCTTGAGGATGTGTTATGTCAAGATAGGAGATGTGCTAAAAGAACATACCCTATGAATACTTGGGTGGGATATGTGCATTGAGAGACAATGATGATGGTGTATATCAGTCATTGGTCTCACGATCATTGTGCTCTGATCTTATGGAGAGATAGAGTTATTCGTCAAGGCCTTGCTATGTGAGAATTCAGGTTGGTATAATGAGATTCTATGGAATAAGCTAAGGAAGTAGCTTATGAGTGGCTTACCTTGTATATATTATGAATACCTCCCTAATTAAGAGGGAGTGTTGAAATATGTAACTAGGTTTGGTCTTCATAATGGCATATGTAATCATGATTTTATGTATTTGATGTAAAGAGAAAAATAAAATTATTATTGTTATTCTTGAGTCATGGCTTTCATGCTCAAGGTTATTTGATTTATAGGTCAAGCACCCATTGAGTGCTTATAGGGTTTGTCATTGAGTATACAAGTCAATTGAGTTGTTGTCATGTATGGAAGACCATTTTGGGTATCTTACATATTGTAAAGAAATTTATTTGAGTTAAAATAGAGTCAAAGGCCCTCCAAGGCCTAGTCAATGTGCAAGTAACAATTCAGCCTTCAAAAGAAATAAGTTAACCTAAGGGCAGTGATAAGTCAGCCTACAAGATGTAAGAAGATGCCTATATATAGAGAGAGAGAGATAGATAGGACTCAACCTCATTTGTAAAGGACATCAATAAAGTTCGTGCAAGAAAATGAAGAGAAAATGATACCTACCGAAGGGAAGGAGAATCTAAAGAAGATGAAAGTGATTTTTTAAGGATTGTCTTTGGGATATACATCTCTCACTTGTGAGATATTTAGGGCTACTTTCTGTTGCAGAAGTACCGAATTGCAGTTACACAAGGAGGTCAATATTTGTCTCTAAATAAGTCTCCATTGCAAGCCAAGTTTCCTAGAAAAATAATCTATCCCAAGCGAAGGAGAAAAGTAGGGTAAAGACACCTTATTATTCCACACATGTAGAAACTAGGGTTTCTGCAGTAGCCAAAAATTGTAGTTCCAATTGCAGGTCTGAAGTTAAGGTCGAAGCAAAGAGTTGTAGTAGTTTTGAAGCTGGATTAACTTGAGTTAACTGTTCTAAAGAAATTTCTTCAAAGGAAGTTTTAGTTGGTCTTGGAGGGGCCTTGATCAAGGGTCGTAGGTCTTGGAATTCATCATTTGAAGTTCTATAAGAACATAAGAGTTCTTGTGGGTTTTCCTTTCAAGAGGAGAAGTTTTTGCCTTGGAAGATAACCTATATCTTGTGTCCTCTTGTCTCATTGTTCTCTATGGTTTGGTAACTGTTTGATGATAAGAACATAATAATAAATAATTGAAAGAAGAATCTAATCAATTTAAGTTTAAAATACATCACAAGTAGCTATCAAAGTAAGATAAATCACCTTATCTAGCTGCCCTATATTTCTCAACATCCTGACTAAAGAATTTTAATCACTTTTTCATTCACATATAAACATATGTTGCAGAAGCTTCAATTTCTATTCATTATAAATAATTATGGTATTATTGTGCACTGGAATTTGACCCATTACCATTGACCTTGCTCCACTGCCAGTGAATGCTCCTAGTCCCAATAGAGATATAAATATCCCTCATTTAAAGCAACTTAAATGATCATGGGATGATTATGCATTGGAATAACCTAATACCACATATATTGCTCCACTACTAGTGAGCATCCATAGCCCTGGTGGAGTTATCTTCTTCTCCCATTTGGAAAAGGACCATTTTCTATTAGTCAAGAGTAGTATGGTGATTAAGGAAGGTCACATTCATGGAGAATATTTATAAATAATTAGTACAACAAATAACCTCAATACCATTAGATTTTGTGAAGGTAAAATCTCATATTTATAAGTGTTATACTTATAAGGCAATATACTATGTCATAATATTCATGTGTAAGAAGTAAAATAAAATAAAGATGTCGTAAAAAAAATGCTCAACATGAACTTTGAAACTAGTAAAGTGATGATCTCTGAGCCCTTTTAACGAAATTAATTACCCTTCAACCTTCTAGTATGAACAAATGCTTTAATAATATTTTCCAAATTCATAAATATGATATATAC
The DNA here is from genome assembly GCA_031772625.1 of Pinus tabuliformis. Classification (NCBI taxonomy): domain Eukaryota; kingdom Viridiplantae; phylum Streptophyta; class Pinopsida; order Pinales; family Pinaceae; genus Pinus; species Pinus tabuliformis. Next base: position 1,157,600,474 of record CM062818.1, on the reverse strand, counting down.
TAAGACTTTCAATTCGTAACTCATTCTTGCATAGATCACCTAAGGTTTTTAAGGTGTAAGGGCTCCATATTTATTCATTGTAAGTTCTAAATCCGTAAGGTACATGTGATAAGAAGAAAGGTTTATTTATGTACACAATCTATATACATTTATGTTTTTCAATATCAAAACTGATCGAAAAAATAAAAGAGCCAATGCAACCAAGTTAAAAGTTTACCAACTACATACTTCCTAACTCTAGGCTTCATGCCTATAAAAAATAGGAATATGTTCAACTGATGAAAGAATCAAGGAAAAAATCCATTTACTAGGCCTTCAAGAAATATGTTAACATTAGATTGAAGATATGAAGAAACCTTTTCAAAATATTTACTCATCCATTCCTCAACAAAATTGTGTAGTCTTGTATAAACCTATAATAGATAATTCCTTGGAATATCAACAACTTGTTCATGAGAACACTTTCTGTATGTTTTTATCTCATGGATATCATGTACTATCATAGGGTTAGTCATATTATAGTCAAAATAAATCAATAGCAATAATCTTCAACATATTAGTAGCGATAAAGTAAAAAGTATAATTTTCTTGCTATACAATACAATTATCATAAATGAGTTCAATATTAGGAAAAAGGAAGGGTGCTAAATAAATCATATCCTCATGTTCAATATGCTTAATAGCATTAAAAGGATCAAAATAACACAATGATTGTAAATTTACACTTGCAAGTAGATTGTCATCTTTTTCAATATTGCAAGAGGGAGTTAATGGTTCATCTTCATATTTGTCATATATTAGAGGTTTGGAATAATCAAAATAACTTTCATATGAAATGGAATCGGAACTACTAAAAATATTACCACATAATGTTTCTTCTGAAGATGATCGAGAGAGCGAATCACCTTCCTGATCAATTGATTGTTGATGTATAGATCTATGGTTGTATGACTTCATTTCTTCTTGATCAAGTGTTTCAGATGTGTTTCCTCCTTCAAAGTTGCTTTCTTCATAATTATCAATGTTAGTGTGATCACGAACATGAAATAAACCAAGATTTATATCAGCGATAAGACTTTCAGACCGTTCAAGACATATATACACCTTTTCATATTCTATTATACCATGTTCATTGTAAAATTTAGTTTGTAGAGAAAGGGAAGAAAAACTTGTTTCCTTAAACTCATCAAGTTTGTAATAATCTCGCAAACTTAAAATTCTAGATTCATTATGAAAACCTTGAAAATCAAGCTCTTCATCCATGTCATAACATTGGTTTTCTTGAGAATTTAGATTGTCATATTCATCTAAATCACAACAGTTGTCAGAAAGTGATTCCATTGGACACATACTTTTGTAATGTTCATGAAAAACATAATGGAAATCTCTTAAGTAGGAGATACTAGTAGGGGGAAGTCCCATATACCATTACTTAGCACCTCCTTCCAAGGACATCATAAATAATTTTCTAGGGAGATCCTCGTGATAAACCCTAATTTATGAATGCAAACATGAAAAGCAATCAAGTGTTGTGAAGAGTTGTCTTCATTATTTTCTCAAAAGTGAGGAAGGTAGTTGTCCCATTCATCTATATCAGGTATTACATTTGGAAAAATAAGTATGTTAGAAAAATATAAGGGAGAAAATCGTGTTGATACAGAAGCCCATGAAAAATCCATTTGAAACAATATGAACAATATAAATAAATAAGGAGTCGTTGGGTGAAAAATTAAACAAACAAAGATATTCTTGAAACTTCCAAAATGTTGTTGTGTTCCTTTTCATCGATAGGTCACATATTTAACCATTTATCTTTTACCAAGGAAACAAAATATTTACACTTTACTCCCTGAAAATGGCGGCAGAAGAATGTTGGTTCCCAATTTGTCTCAATAACAAAGAAAAATCTAGAAAGGAATTCACTGAGGATCTAGAGATCCTCCCACTTTAGGATAGAGACTGACCTTCTCTATCCACAATGGGTATTTCATGTATTTAATATTATTAACTATATTATCTATAATAGCAAATAAATGTAGCGAGGTTATACATAAGGGAGTGTTTTTTAAAAGAATGGATATGATGTGAAATGAAATAAACTTATATGAAATACATGATAAATGAATCCAATATAATTTTTAAGTATGCAATTCAAATAAATAACATCATCACTAAAAAGGAAACATGAATGACATTATTAAATAAATATAAAACAAGAAAACAAATAGAAAATTAAACATATTTATACCATTAATAAAAGATAACTTATCATAATAAAAGGACAGGAACAACACAATATAAGGTATTATTGCATCTCATTTACCCTACAAAATATAAATATCATGAGCATATAGTCCCTTGCTAGTATGAATATCAGACAACACATAGTTCATTATTGGCTACAACAAAACAATATAGAGCTAGTCAACGATCAACTTATGTTATGGCATAAACATGTAAATAAATAACAAGGATAATAAAACACATCACTGATATAATATATATTTATATGAAATGCTACAATGAAATTACCAACATCGAATGTTTTAAATTTAATTAAATAATATGCCAGATAAATATATCAGTGTTCCTTTAATAACATTTAACACAGAGAGAAAATCAAATCACATTATATTGAAGTAATTTAGATAATTAATCAGGCCAATTGAGTAAACCACTAATTCATATCAACATATGAGAACACAAAACAGATTAAACAAAACACATAAAAAGAAAAATGCTAATGGCACCATAACAGCAAATTACAATGGCACCACGATCTGGACACTGCAACAAGTGCATTCCGACCATTAATATATGTCTTGTATCCTCCAAAGCCACCCACCTCCTGTCAAATGTGAAGTAAATGCATAATTATAGCTTTAATATGCCCCCTTCGACGTAGCACCAAATGTTGGGGCTTCATACATTTTGGTTTTTGAACTAATATAATGTTTTCCTCCTTAAATTAATATCATATATAATTTTCCATCAAATTAATTTTGCCCAGTTTTGTAATTAATTTTCGGCATCAAGTAAATAAGAGTCAATATTTTTAATAATCAATAAATAAACTATAATAAACATATTTTTCTTACCCCATTTCTTTGATATCTTCCCATAATGCCTAAAAATTCCCCCAACTATAATAAAACCTTAAATTATAAGTGCATTTTAAGCGAGTGAATTTAAATTTTCACATATCAAAACAAATCCCAACTAAAATTTTTCAACATAATTCAGTAAATCCAAAGTCTTGATTTACTTATGATATATTTTATAAGATCATTTTCTTCCTTTATATAATCTTCTTATGCTCAAAATAAAATTTAATATTTGTCATAATTATAATTATTAATTTTTTTGTTACTATTTGTCATGGGTTTTGCTCCATATTTTGGATTTCCCATTTCTAAAAATTTGCATATAAAAAATTCTATCCATTTCAATTGCCAATGGTCAATCACGATAAAAAATTATCAACAAAAATCACAAAAGTTTGGTGAGAAATAAATCCTTCAAATGATTAAAATAATTTCTTTGCATGATCATGTAATACTAAAGTGTCAAGTAGGGAAACTTAAAGTTAGTCATCCATCAATATCACCTTTGAGAGTTCTTAGTAGTTAATACTTCCTATTACACACACAGTAGATCACCAACTTCAAGGATAACAATATAAACAAAACAAAAATGAAATTAAAAGAAATGCTAGGAAGTCAAATGCGACTAATCTTGAGTCAAGAAAATACCAAGCCCTTCACATTAGCAAGGCATTCTTAGGCACTAAAACAGAAAATCCTTCCATTGCATCATTTTCACCTTTTATTTAATTTCTTTAATTGAGAACATAACTTTCATAAAAAAAAATCATTGAAAAAGGTCTCAAAATCCTAACAAATGCTCGAGTGATTGTCGTATCAATTAAACAAAAAGGAAATTGTTCGATATGATTTTAACTTGAGAAATATATTGAAGAATATAAAGCTTTCTCATCCCTTGCTCCTAATCAAATTGTAATCGGTGGGTTCCAATCAAGTAATCAATTTCCCTCCAAGATCGTTAAGAGATCACATTGGAGGACTTATAGAAGCATTGGGATAGTAGAAATGGAACTAACGAGGAGGAAAATGAAGCACTTTAGTGGGTGCTCCAAAATATTTGAATGCAACATAAAATGATTTTATACTCCCTCCACACATTTTAAAATAGAAACCATTCAGCTGCATCTCATTTATTTTCCACCTTTCTGTAATATGTCATTCTTTGAGCAAGAATAGAGAATTCATAAATATTGTCATGAAATAGGACTCTTCGTAATCCTAATAAGTTGGGCTCTAACAAATAAACAATTTCATGTAGTGAATAAATCTTACATGGTATATTTCAATGATTAAAATGACAACTTTATGCTTATTCTCATTATAAGAAAAGTAAATTCAACCCTAACTAATTGGGATCTAACAAATCAATAATTTCATGTAGTGAAGTAAACTTACATGGTAGATCCCAATTATTTGCAATGAAAACTTTATTCTTGATCTTATTACAACATAGATAAATTCAAGAGTATATACATATTTCCTTATCTGAGACAAACTTTGAACACATTCTGAGATTTCATAGAAATATAATTATACGATTTACCTTTAGGACATGAGAAAGCTATCTACATGTAGCACCTGTCACTGGACAATAGTGTTATTGAGACACCAACTCATGGAATTAGAATCATGTAGATATATAGTGTTATAGACATACCTTGCAACACCTATTCAACACTATCTTCAAGCTTCAAATTCATTAATTGATTTACTTTAGTAGCAAATTCTAGTGGGATTTCATTAAATACAACCCGACAAAATTCATTTATGATAGTTGTCATTGCCTTCTTTAGATATATCCCCCTCTGGAAATAGAATAACTGATATTCCCCAATTTTTGAGGTACTTGCTTCATGTTCCACATGGGCTATTGCGTTCTTCACATGGAAAAGGTTGCAAATATTAGATGTATAATGAAAACAAACATGCAATTCAAGGTTTCTCCTAAAGTCTCTTGGGTGAATTATATAACACCATCTACTTAAAACATGATATATGGTAGTAACAAAACCTACCTAAGATCCCACTTAAGAATTTAAAATGTTGCAAATAGGAGATGTCTTAAACAATTTCAACTATTTAATTGCAAAATCACACTAAAATAGACAAATCTTTAAAATGTTGAAAAGTGTGAAAAAAATGGAGTTGGAATATTATAGTTATGTCACGGTAGATATAGCTATGTAAAATGTAACTTCTATCTAAAACACATAGTAATTTCTATAGCTACATGAAATATAACTTCTATATAAAAAAATGGAGTTGGGATATTATAGTTACGTCAGGGTAGATATTGCTATGTGAAATGTAACTTCTATATAACATTCTAAATATCCTTTTTCAGTCATTTTAAGAGACTAACATTTTTTTATCTTCAGTTAATAACTTAATATTCCACCAAAAATAACATTGAATTGGTTCTTCACCAACCAAGGGGAAATTTTAAACTAGTGTGAAAATGCTTACTCATTCCCTTGCCATATTTCTGATATTTTATTTGTGTGCGAATTTAAGTTATACAATTAACATATGCACAATAAGATACGATATGAATGAGTTATAAGTAATATTCCATTTATATGTTATATCAAGACAAACGTTTTCTCATCTCATTAACTCTTATCTTATAGTTGGTGATGGATATCTTTAAAATTATGAGCCATCCTTGTCATATCTTATATTTAATGATGGATATAGCTTTTAAAAGCATCAAAACTGTTTGTTATTTTATGTATGGTCAATTTAAATGGAAGTGCTCATAGTTTTATTCAATATTATCTTGTACAAGTGGAAATTATAGTTGGTGATGGATATCTTTAAAATTATGAGCCATCCTTGTCATATCTTATATTTAATGATGGATATAGCTTTTAAAAGCATCAAACTTGTTTGTTATTTTATGTATGGTCAATTTAAATGGAAATGCTCATAATTTTATTCAATATTATCTTGTACAAATGGAAATAAAATGATCTATGGGTGGTGTTTCTAGTGATTTTCAAACTTGTTTTAACTACCTAAATTTAGCCTATTTAAAGTAAATGGTTGCACTGAACTTCTTATCTTCAAGTCAGTAACTTTTCTTAAGGGTATCTTCATGACATCCATCATCTCTGAAAATTATGAAATATTAGTAGTATCTTGCACTAAATAGACAATGTTGGCTTAGAATCCTTTATCGTGTTTTTTACTCCATGTCACAAATTTATTGATATATTATGATTCTTGTTTTCGATTTCCATGCCAAGACTAGATTCATTATGCTTGTTAGGATTTTTAGTTGTGCACACATCATATTGCTCACTTCTAATTGTATAAAAAGAAGAGAATATACACAATGAAATGTAGTGACACGTGGATGTCCATTTTACCTAATGATATGCTTGATTTTTTAACCCATTCCAGTCCTACCATAATGAAATTAAGAGAGACAAGGATACAAGAAGGACTATCAATAAATGAAATTAGAGACTTTAGAATGAAACTCAAATTTTACCTAAATGTAATGATAAGTATTTGTAGCTGCCTGGTCACCAATGAGAATCGAAACACACTATGAAAAATTCCTTGTATTATGAGAACCGATGAGCATCGAAACACACTGTGAAAAATTCCTTGCATTATGATAATTTGGTTGCACCTGCACTAATCATCTGTAGTAGTTCCTTGACTTGCCTATAGATATAATTTTAGAAACAATCCTACTCCTGCAATTCTTCCCTATATGGATCATATTTTCCCCCCTATTGATAGTTATTTTTCAAGGCAACATAATAAAACTCTCCAATTGCATCATCACTTTTCAAAACAATGCTTGAGTATTTACAAGTGATTGTCAAACGAGTCTCTACTCAGGTCCATGAAATCCTTGGTTTGTCTCCATCGCAAAAACCTCTCTTCGTAATAAAATTATAAATCCCACCTCTGTATTCCTTGTCCCCAACATACGAATTCTTACAGTGTAATACCTTATCGTTGCTCCCTCGGTGCAATAGAGATCCACTACTGTGGCATGGAGGTGATTGGTGCCATAAAATGGTGCAATGCATCTATATGTCATAGAACTCCTCTCATCTATAACAATAAGAGTCCTCTCAGACTGCCTAGTCTCCATCTCATTCATCCTGAAATAAGTGGATATTTCAATGGGTGACAAAGTGTGCTTGGGGATTTAATAAAAGGAGATATCACTAAAAAAAAATATATAATGCAACATAATAGTTATCAGTAGGAGGAACAAACCTACCAAGCTACTTCCTAACTAGATCAAGATACTCCTGAATTACCTCTTATAATGAACAAAAGGTAACCTCGACTGCTTAGAGTCTACCTATGCATGGTAGCAATGAAAACATTGCCAAAAACAACATCTACAACAACATTGGTCAATCTCTTCTTCTAGTTAAGGGCATGCCCAGATTTTGGAAATTATCAAGTAGGTCAGGGTCCACCTCATCCAGGCTTCTCTTGTTCTTCTAGTCACTCTGTTTAGGTTCAGAATAATAGCAAAGGTCTTGGAAATTGATGGGTGGGTAAAAGTTATCAAACTATTTGGGTTCTTCCATTTTTAATCATTGTCCGTAAGAATTGAGTCTAAAATGCAAAATCCATTCAGGTTCCTTCTTTTTACATGAAATTAACCTAAGCTTTGGAGAGTTGTAAGGTTTAATGGATCTAAGTATATTCTAATTAAAATATAGTGACATGGTTTAAAACTATAGGCATTGAGATAATAATCTAAGGATGAAACAAAAAAGATTTTATCTTCATGCTTACAAGAAATTTTAATTTCATGTAATAAAGTTTGAGAAAGGTCTAGTATTTGAATCCTAAGAAAAAATTTGCTTGCATTTCTTGATCCCTTTGAATTTGGGCATGGTATATTCCATTACACAAACAACCAGCACAGATCCATCTTTACTCTGGATCTACCAAGCGTCGAGAGGGATCAAATATTTCTCCACTCATCTACCAAGCGTCAAGATGGATCAAATAATTTTTCACTCTATGCTAGTTTGCATATAACGATATTTGATCCCTCTAGGGGCTTAGTAGATCCATAGTAAATATGGATCTATGCTGGTTTAATTCCACCCTTTAAGTATCCTACATTCCATTTGAATGCCATGGGTCAATACCATGTGCCATCTTTAGTTTTATTAATATTAATATTAGGGTTAATAATGTTTTTTTTGCATGGTATTAATAATAATTTGGCCCATGGTATTTGGCCCATAGGCTTCACCTAAACAAAACCCCATTTTTAAGTCTTCTTTAAATATAAAGAAGTTTATGGACTAAATATAAAAAGAGGTTTTATTTATTTACTATACCTCCACCTCAAATTTTTTATTTATTTATTTACCATACCTATTTTTTTAGTGTTCATAAGCCTCTTTATATTTTAAATTTATATTGTGTTTATACATAATAATAATTAGATTGATTTCTAAATAGGTGACATTAGACTAAAAATGTTAAATGTTTACATTTACTTTACGTTGACATGTTTATGTGATATCTACCCCCATACTGGGTTGTAGAGTGCCTCTTCACCCAATCAACCACTAAAAAAAAGTGAAAAGAAAAAATAAAATTTCATGCATTCTGACCCTACCAACTGAGGTGTATAATAAGGACATGAAAGTGAACTGATCTGTATAATGAGGGACATAAAGCCAACTGATCTGTATAATGAGGACATGAAAAATGCTTACCTGTCCATTGTCTTTTGATGAATTGCTCGCCACAATCAAGATATGCATTATCATAATCATTAAACCCTTTGTACAATAAGGACATGCAAAATTTATGCATTATCATAATCATTAAACCCTTTGTAGAATAAGGACATGCAAAATTTATGCATTATCATAATCATTAAACCCTTTGTAGAATAAGGACATGCAAAATTTATGCTTTGATTATATAAACACTTGAAATTTTTTACCCATAAGAACAAAAATCATCTTTAGTAAAAAGGAAGAACTCTCGAGAGTCAAAATTCATACCCATGTACAAATGGCCAAAATCTCCATGCTGAACGACTTTGCCCTTCCTCCATCTAATCATTGATACTCTCCTAAGGTGTTTCCCATGTAAAATCTATCTGGGGTTTGAATCCCATGAAATCCATAGATCACGATGATGGTCTTCCTTCTTTTGGCATTTCCACATAGATATTAACAAGGCAGAGAAAAATGCAGCGTAGTGCTACAATGTGATGCTATGAATATTTTATTTGAACCCAACGCTAATTGGAAATGAAAAAGAAAAGAAATATTTATAATGGAAAAAAATAAAATAAATATTTATAATCTAAAATAAAATATATAAATTGCAATTGCGTTAAATGATTTATTTTTAATAAAAAAAAATTATTTCTGCGCTAAATTAAAAAGAAGAAGAACTTAAAAATAATATTGGGATCAGTGTAAACATTTAAATGTGGCCTCAATTAATAATAAAAAGTTAAATTAATAAAAATAATAAAATTTCAATTTGTTATATTTTGATTTTGTTATTAACTTGTGAATAGGCTTTGTTACAATACCATGGGCCAATACCATGGCTTATCAATACTACAAGTCCAAAAACTATAATTTATTTCACAACCAGAATATTTTATAACAATATGACAAGATTACCAAAATATTTTGTAACAATATGACAAGATTCTTAACTGTGGATATTCACCCCCACATTATGGTAGATATTATTAACTTGTAAAAAATAGCCTTTGTTACAATACCATGGGTCAATACCATGGATTATCAATACCACATGCCCAAAAAACATAAATTATTTCACAATCAAAATATTTTATAACAATATTACAATATTGTTAACCATGGATAAGTCGACGTTTCGAACCAGTTAATGTGGTTCATCCTCATAACAAGGTGAGAGATCCTTCAATCTGAAGGAATATATAGCATGGATACATCATTGCCTAGAGTTAGTTGTTGAAGACTAGCTGTTGGTAAAATATTATTTAAGAAAAAGTGGTAAGGGAGTATTTGTTTAATTATTCAATATTTAGTTAAAAACTGGTTGTTATGTGATAATTAATTATTTAATTTAGATATTATAAAATAATAATTTAATGATATCAATTTATATGGTAATATTATATAAAAATAGTTAATATTATTTGACTTATTAAATAGATTATATTCGGTTGATTAACAATTTTTATATAATATTACAATATAAAATTGATATCATTAAATTATTATTTTATAATATCAAAATTAAATAATTAATTATCACATAACAACCAGTTTTTAACTAAATATTGAATAATTAAACAGATAATCCCTTACCACGTTTTCTTAAATAATATTTTACCAACGGCTAGTCTTCAACAACTAACTTTGGGCAATGATGCATCCATGCTATTTATTCGTTCAGATCGATTGATCTCTCACCTTGTCGTGAGGATGAACCACATTAGTTGGTTTGAAACCTCGACCAAATCCTAGCAATGTGATTAATCTGGAAGACTTATATCAACATTTTTTTAATTGAATCTAAATGGGAAAATGTTACAATTTGAGATATATCTAAACCCTCTATCCTCACAAATACTAAAAATATTCCAATAGAAATTAAATTAAGGTTTTAATAAAATTAAGCTAAGATGGATCTATGCCAGTTCTTTATATATATATATATATATATATATATATATATATATATAAAGAACTGGCATAGATCCATCTTAGCTAAGGATCCAAGGGATGAGAGCAAGCAAATTGACTAATTATAATAGATTAAATATACTGCATGATTTCTTAAAATTTTTCATTAGTTTATTTTCTTTGATATGATTGATGAAAAATATAGGTTTGATATTTTACAACCAATTAAGTTTTTTTAATTTAGATAATTTCTTAAACACAATACAATGTGATCAAATTTAAGAGAGAGTTGGGGAGGGGGTGGAGAGAGGGAGGGAGATAGTGAAAACGTTGGAGGGGAGAGAGAGAGAAAGAGAGAGTGATGGGGGGGGGGGGGTGGGGAGAGCTGGAGTACGAGAGAGATGGAGGAAAGAACAAATACATAGAAAGATAGAGGTGGAGAGAGAGAGGAGTGAGAAGGGAGAGATGGAGAGAGAGTGAGGGAGAGATGAGGGGAGGGAAGAGAAAGAAGAGGAGAGGATAGAGATAGGGAGAGAAGGGGAAGGGAGAGAGATGGAGAAGGACAGGGAGGGGGCGAGATAGAGATAGAGTTGGATGGAAGAGAGCGAGAGAGAGGGAGAGTGATTTTGGGAGAGAGATAGAGGGAGGTGGCAAATAAGAGATAGAGAGGAAGGAAGATAGGGATGAGGAGAGAGAGATGGAATTGGAGGGGGTAGGAGAGGGAGGGAACAAGAAAAACATAGAGGGAGAAAGCTGGAGAGAGAGAGGGAGTGACAAGGGAGTCATGGAGAGAGGAGAGTGGGAAGGAATAGATGGAGGGATATAGATAGAGAGGGAGAGAAGGGGAAGAGAGAGATAGACAGAGAAGGGGAAGAGAGGGAGAGAGAATGTGTTTATGTTTGGGGGTTGAAATAGAGAGAGGGAATAACAAAGAGACACAAACACAAATATAATTATTATATAGTATTATATAACCAACCTAGATCCATGTTAACCCTATAACTATCAAGTGCTGAGAGGGATCCAATCTCTCGAGGTGCAAACATTTCCTCAAGTTTTGCACTAGAAAAAAAAAATTGTACCTCGAGAGATTGGATCCCTCTCGGCACTTGATAGATTCGGGGTCAATATGGATCTAGGTCGATTAATATGAAATTAAAGTAGTTTTTATTTGATATTATAGTCTTCAAAAATAAAATTTCTGTTCAAATTAATTTCAAATTGGAACTAGACCCAATTAGATTCAATTAATAGATTTTTTAAACATACATAAAATATTTTTTTGTTAAAAAATATATTTTTTAAAATTATAAATTTTTAGAGACAAATAATGCAAAGTTGGCTCACCTATACACCATGTGAGGATGAAGAATTGTTTAAGGAAAAATAACCTTTCAAACAATCTTTAACATCCATGCAATCCCCTATCACTTGTAAGTTTAGATTGCTTGACACAATTAAGATGACTAACATAAAAAATTGATTCATATTATTGTAGTACTTGTTAGGTAGTTTTATTTTGTTCTTAGACTAAATTAGCCATTCATGTTAGTCATTTTTAGTTGTATTACTTATTATCTAGTCACATATTTTAACCCGCGACTAAATTAGTGATTTATGTTAGTCGTTTTTAGTTTGGTCACTTAAGATTGCTCGTTTTTGGTAATATTTCAATTGGAAAAGCTGTGGTGACTAACTTTTTTAGTCACCTAGTCACTAATTTATCATTTTCTACTAGTGCATACAATGAATAATGGTATTATTGAAACCAGTTGTAGCAACTATCTTCACACCATGCACGATCTGGTTCAATCTTCAGGATACAATTTTGTAATCCTTAAAAGTTCGGGACTTGTCAAGAAGTCGAGGCACTTCAACTTCCATTGATGGTTATGTCAGGCTCTCGTGACTCTGGTAAGCCCCCTGAACTAAGTCAGATTTGGTTTATTTCCCACAATACTTCTCTTTGCATGGTTTCACTTCATGTAATTATCTTTCTGAAAGATATTTGGTATTTTGAATGTAATCTTTCAAACTTTCAAAATTTGGTTTTTGATCGAATTCAGGAATCTTCTTCAGTTGATCCATCTTCATGCAAATATATCGCATCAAAATCAGATTTGGTTTGGGTATCTCTTAGAAAGCCATGGAATTTCAAAGTTGGTCATTTCAAAGATCATCTTTGGATGACGAAATCATGCCTATCATATTCATTTTTTAATAATCATCTCCTAGTTTTTCTTGCGAATGTTGTATTGAAAATCTTTCCCTTCATCACACCTAAAATCCTCTTGAGTGATAATGAATACATGAGTTATCACATGAATCAAATTCTTCTCCATTCACTATGTCCTGACTAGTCTAACATGTTTGTTGTGCTGCCATCCCTTTTAAATTCTTTCGATGATTATGATGCTTGTACAATTTTTCACCAGTTAGATGAAAGTGGTTTGTCACATTTTGCCTACGAGGAAGTTGGTTCGATTGTTCAGAACATTCGCAGAGCTATTCAAATTGATTTCTCTTTGATAACTACAAAATGGGAATCTAATGCTTTAATCAACCCATCTAATCATTATTCTATCTCATATGACTGTCATTCATCTTAACATCTTCCTACTAGCACATCCAATGATAGTTGTTTTACATCCTCTGATCTTTATGGTTCAACATTTCATTATTCACATATTTGTCAAGCAATTGAGGCAATTTAGCCTTTGCTAATGGTTATGTTAGGTCCTCACTGTCTTGGAATACTTGTTGAATATGATTAGATCTATTTTCCACCTCTAGTTGAAAATTCATATTTTCAAAGATTTCAGTGTTTTCAAGAGGATTATCATGAATTTTACGATCTAATCGTTGAATGGTTGGAACAATCTTACCTAAAAATATCTGTTGAAAAAAACAAGTTTCGATATTTCCTTTCACTTGCTAAGGAGTTCAGTGTAGATGGAGAAACATCTGCGAGAAGCTTTCGAGGTTTGTTGAATGGTGGTTCTCGTCAAAAGGGTAAGAATGTGAATTGTTTAAGAGTAGTAATTATGACATATCTTTCTACTGACAGGAAAGACCTTCACTTTTTTATGCAAGTTATACAAGCTCTTATCTTTTCCATTGCACGTTATTTTATATTTGTTTTAATCAATTGCATATATGTTATTGCAGGTCAAGAAAAAATACGGTGGCTACATTGGAAATTCCATTATACGTGACCTTGACCTTCTAGTTAGTTAGGTTAGGAGTAGGTCTATTTCATTTTAGTTTACCTATAGATTCATCCTCCATTCTTTTCCTGTAGTTTGTCTTATGTTTTCTGGTTTTGGTTGCATCATGTTTTGGTTTATCCAATTTATGTATTGTCTTTTGATTTTTTTCCCTTGTTGTGTGTTGTCTCTCCTTTTTTTTGTGAGACCTTGCATGTATATGCCTTGTTGGCTCAAAGAGGAATGTGGCAAAATAGAAAAAGACTTTGTGACACTGCAACATTTGGCTAGTTCTCTGTCCTTCTTCCTTGTCTTGGTTACATCTTTTGGTCGATGATGTTCTGATGGAAAATACACTCATGTTAATAAATCCTTGCGTCGAACCATGACCTCCATGTCTATTTTGGAAACCTCATGCCTACACTCGAATTTTTATGTTTTAGTGTTTTCAGGCTGATCCAATCAAGTAGAGAAGGACAAGGGAAAAATCTAAATGAGAAAACCTAAATCAAAGGTCTCGATATGCTTTTCTAAAGGAAAAAATTCTCCTACTCTTAATAAGTCGGGATCTCTCTTCCCCCCATAAATAAATAAGTGCCAATGCACAATCCTATTTAAATAAATAAATAAAGGTGAAAGAAGAGAAAAACTTCTTGCACAGAGAGGTGAAGAAAGCAACTCTTCCAGGGTACTATCCAGGCTCCCTAGCAACAGAGCAATGTTTGTGTTCCTGATGTGACTCTATTAGGGTACTGTCTAGGCCTATTGGTAGCAAAGAAACACCAGAGATGAAAAACTACACTCTAAAAATATAAAGGTTGCGAACTTCATTACCCTATCATGTTTCCAAACATTAAGTGATCATTGATCTTATGTTTGTGTTTAACCAAGTAAAGGATTGAAGGGGACTATGTTTATGCACAAAGTAAGTGGGGAATCCACAGTAATATGAACAATGAATCAATATTTTTTGAAGAACTAGACCTTGCATGAAATAATTGACCAATGCAGAGAAGCTAGAGTTCTACCAGTGTGTCGCCACGTGTTTTTGCTCTGACAAATACCCTGTTTTTTTTGCCTACTGTAGATCTTACGATCGATTTTCCCATAGTCACTTCTTGGTTAGTTGATGCTTTTGAGCTCCCTTCTTGGATTGGAAGTGTCAAGGGTACTTGCTCACACATGCTCAGTCCAAAATAAGTTCATAAGTGCATTCTTTTACGCAATCTTGAACAAGCATAACACAGTCCATCAAGACTATGCCTGTGTGATGTCCAATCCATGTTGACAGTTAGTGCGCACTGAAATCTACAGTTTCTCACTCCTCGCTATGTTTGTACTTCTATTTCGGTGAGTATTGCAAATTGTTGCTTTCGCGCACCTTTGTTCTTGCAAGTGTCATTTTCATGTTTTCGACTGTCGCTTTTGCTTGCTTTCACTCTAATTAGTGTCATTTTCATGTTATATTCACTCTGACATGTGTTTCTTTCACTATTGTTTGCATATTGCAAGTGTCATTCACACTTTAACACTTATCGTCTATTGGCATGTTAAGTGTCGCACAATGTACATAAGCTTGTTTTGGTGGTTTCAAGAGGTTCTCCTTGTGTAAATGAGTCGATCTTACCATGTAAACCTTCGTCGCACTCATTTCCAAAGTTTTAAGCACTATTGCACAAGTGTTGTCACGGTCGTTGCAAAGTGTATCTTTAGTGTCGCACTTGTCATAAAATTTGTTGCACTAAGGGAAGTATGTTTTCATGTGTTTCAGATGATCTATGTTGTGTTGTTAAGTGTCTTAGTGTCTGATCATAGTCAAGTCCTATCACTATTCACATCACTTTCATTGATCACACACACAGCCAAATTTAGAAAATTCCCAGCAACTTAGCCTCATCCAACCTTCCTTAACTATGCATTGCATAGTCACATCCCTCAAGATACAACCTTGCCTCTTGACACTACACAATGCATAGTTCCTGCCTCTCAGGATTGTGCACTAAGCAGTTTCAGTGCTTAAGCCTGAGCCTTGGCCTCCAAAATTTCACAATTCAGCCCTCTAGCCTGACCCCACCTGTACATTGTGTAGTCTCTAAGCTCAATCCCAAACCAAGGAAAATTTTAAGGATGGAAATTTATCTTAAATATTAGAAACCTTGGCGAATTCCACTAGTCCATAATATGTGATCTATAAAATGTTTGGAGATATTTTTGTAAAAATATTCAAATTTAGAATATTTTTATATAGTCTAAATATAATATTTTGGCGATTTTTAGGGTAAAATAATTTCATTCTATAAAATTTGGGCAAATCATTTTTACAAAAAAATGGAAATTAGCGAATCTTTTTTTTGGGAAAAGTATAAAAAATTAGCCCATGGGCGAATATTAGCCCATAAAATTTTCCCTGTCCCAAACCATCAGCTCTTGAACTGTGCAACCACCTGGCTTGCTTTTCCTCCTAGAACTATACAGTTGGCTGAAACAGTGCAAAACCCCTCAGCCTAGCTCACTGACTCCCAAAACTGCCCAATTTCTCTCTCCTACCCAGTCAGAACTATGCATTGTGTAGTCTTAAGGCTCATGCCTCAACCTTGAACTCTTGAACTACACAATTACGTAATCACCCAGTCTCCTCTGTATTCCACAACTACACAATTGGCTGAATCAATGCCCAATCCCTCAACCTGCCTCATTGAGATCCTAAATTGTGCAATCTTCTTCCTGAGTCCAACCTTAACTACACAATGCGTTGTCTCAAGGCTCAAGCCTAACCCTTGACTGACTGATTTTCACAATTGTGTAGTCACGTGGCCTCTCTCTTAGCCTACCACCCGGTTTTGGCTCAGCTAATGGATCATCATGTAACATCTTAGACTAGGGGTTTATCAGACTCACATTGTCTTGTCATGAGTGGATTGTAGATGCATGAAATCTATCATGCCATGGAAATATGATGAAGAATGAGATGGAGAAGGAGGACATTCTTCAGGGTGAGTGGAGCAACATGCCCCCTCTGAAAAGTAATAGTGCCCACACCAGTAACACTATACTTACTGTCATCACCCATGTCGATATCCATATTGAAATCTTTCTCCTCCAAATCACTAAATAACTCTTTGTTGCCAATCATGTGGAAAGAAGCTCCACTGTCTAAGTACCAGACACTTTCCATCATTAAAGATACCATGCATGCAATAAGGGAAAAGTCCAATTAGAATTGGGAGGCCAAAGCCTCACCCGCCACTCCTCCTGAGGACTTCTCCGTGGACTTCTTCAATGGACGATTTGTAGAAAAGTGACCCATCTTAGTGACAATGAAAGCATATAAATTTTGTCATGTCCTGGTTTATTTGCAGAAGAAGAACATCGGGACGATGTTCCATTTTAAGGGGGGGAGATGTAATATCCCCCGTTAATGTAAATATTTATTTTTACTGTAGCCAAACAAACTATTACTTTTCTTTAAAATTATAAACTGTTCTTGAATTAAGTTATGGAAAGGAATTTTGTAGTTATTAGTAAATGTTGTTTATTTTGATTAATTAGTTAAGAGAGGTAGTTATTTGTTCCAAGAAAAAACTAAATCTTGGGGGGTATTTTACTGAAAAGAGATCAAGAGGATAGGGGTATCTAAGATCAGTAAGAGGAAAATAGGAAAAGAACTGTGCTGAGAGGTCAAACAGTTTGTGATAGCTATGTTTGGTTAAGACCAGATAGTTGGATATACACTTAGTCTCTAAGGAGAGAAGGAATTTTCCCTGGGATCAGGGATAACACGGGGGGAGATTTGCTGGCATAGTAAATCTCACGGTAGGGAGAAAAACAAAAGTGCAGGTCTATGTACAGACCAAATTTTGGAAGCAACATAATTAGATAAGTGAAAATCTACTTGGAAGCAACATATTTAGATAAGTGATATTTTTCTGGGTAAAGCATAGAAGTATTTAGATAAATAAGTCTTTTTCTGAGTTATTGAATGATTTAATTACTTAGTCTGGTTAATTCTAGAAAGATATCAGTAAGTTATCTTCTATTTAAAAGATAGATTTATTTTTTCAAAGTTTCCTAAATAAAGAGTTACATGAACAAAGGAAAGTAACAAGGAACCATCTTTATTATTCGAAATGAAAATTGCAGTGCAATATTAAGAGAAATAGCGAATACCCAAATACAAAACCAGGAAAGGATATCTGATAACAGAAAAAGTTCAGTAGTGAGTACAGTTAAAGGCATATAGAGATATATAATATAAATTGATAAATTCAATTGGAAAGAATTCCAAATGATCTTCATTCTATAGGAATTTAAGTTCAAAAGACTCAGGTAAAACGAATTGTTGTAAAGAAGTAAAGCCCCATTACAAACAGAAAGAACCCTTACAGGGTATAATTATTTGTCCGCATAAATGAAACCAATAAAATATCAGAGTCCTCTAATTTGCTATTCACATTAATATATGAATATCAGTCACAAAAGCCCGTATACACAAATCTAGCATGTTCTGGAATTTGTATATGAGTTTAGACAGGAAAAGGTTAACAATAAGAGCAGTAAAGTTATTATGAATTTATTCGTCCCCTCTAAAGGGTTCCATGCGGATTGTTACTTTTAACAAGAATAAACATCAATATTCAGACTCTGTACAGAATGAAATAATACAAGTATGAAATTGAGAAAATTCCGAGCTATAGCTAGACTCTGCACAGAACGCTATGATGCACTTTTGCCATATATATAAACTGAGAAATTTCCAATCCTTTGCCATATTATAAACATAGAAATTTCCGAGCTAAGAGAGAGCTTGAAATTTCCAGATATATGACTTATTGAAATATTCAAAATCCTTACTAAAACCCTATAGATATATATATGAAACTATCGTTCACAATGTCTCGTCAGAGGAAAAAAAAACTGTAACAGTAAACTAGAACCATACATTCATTATAGGTTCAAATGACCATGCCTGTACAAAATGACAGCCTGAGGAAAAGTGGCCAAAATTACAATATATGGGCTGAAGTTGTTTAGACACTTGCAGTTTAAAATGAAACTAAGTAGTAGGATCAAAGCTCCCATAGCCGAGAAAGCCTTCATGACTTTGATATCTAAGAATTTCTAAGAAAACCCTGGCTCTCTGGCCGCAGAACCTTGCCAAAGAAAGAGAATAGTAGGAGTTAAATACCTGGTGCATGGTGGGTTCTTTCTCTTGAAAGATGAAGCTGGTAAGAGGGTTTCCTCCTCAGCACCGTCCAAAAACCTCGGCACCTAAAAGACCTTCCACAAAGACAATGAATAAACCGTGTTAGATGATAACCTCCATAAGAAACTATAAAAAGACTAACAAGAAGATGTAAAATGCGGAAAATTGTTGAAGCTTACCATTGAAAAGCAGTATGAGAAACCCTGACACAGCGGATTGAACTCCAGGACTCTGAAGAATCTATGGCGGTATGACAGACAAGTCCGAGTAAAGCCAAGATGCCAGAGGACAGAGCGGATAGACAAGGAAACCTTGACCTCAGGCGAAGTAACCAGTAGAACCAGAACCAAAGTCACAATACCAAAACAGAGCCGAAGTCCGTTGGAGTTCTGGAGTAACACAATGATAGACATGAAAAATACCACTAGGAAATGAAGGTCAGAACCCTCGAGCACTATTCGATCAAACGAGTTGACAAGAGCCGTCGATGGAGAAGGAAGATCCTGAGGAAAGCACAAAAGGTGGACAACTCGGAGTATATCGGACTGCCACCTCGGCCAGGACAGTGAGGTCCATTTAATTGACATAAATGAAATGGCGGGTTTTCGAGGATTGGAGCCAAATTAAATTAAACACCAAATCTAGCATAATAGCAGAATGAATAAATGTATATAGATTGAAAAACATAAGTTAAATCATTACGTGTGTAAATGATTCCGCCATAGATCATGAACCTAATGCATAATAAAAACTAAAGTTTTACTTGTCATTTCATTTCAAGATTTAATAATGGACTTGTTATTAGTCATATAAAGCTAATCTTAGAATATGATAATTTCAATAATTATCGAAGATAGTACTTTGGTGATATGGTAATAATATATATCTATATATATATATATATATATATATATATATATATATATATATATATATATATATATATATATTATGATTTTAATATGGATGTGTTACATATGGTATCAGAGTGCTTAGGTTTCCAAAACTGAGACCTCTGGAATAAGGAATAACAAACTTGGTGCTATGCACGTAGGAGGCAAAAAACAGTTAGTATGAGGTGAATTGGGAATCTACCACACGGTTTCGTATTGGGAACAGGACCAACATCATTTTAGGAAGGCAATCCTGAGGTCTGGGTGCAACTGGGGGATGAGCCGCAAAATCCCAATATAGACATCTAGGCAACTGTACAAGAATTGAAAGGTGAAATGGCCTAACTTCGGGCAGACAACAAAAGATTGATGTAGGAACAAGAAAAGATTCTGAAAATCCTATTGGATAGACAGAATCATTGGCCACTAGTTCCCAGCCCTGAGCATGACCATACGATTGGGGAACAAGAGTTCCAAACTAAAAATGTGGAAATGGGAGGAGGTGAAGAAAACCAAGAAGAAGAATCAGGTAATGTGTCCAATCACAAGACTCAGAAGAAGTAGAAAATTGAACTCCAAGGGGAGTTTCGAAAAATCAAGCCTCCTCTCTTCGATGGTGAGCAAGAAGAGGTGCTGGAAGCATGGTTAATTAATATGAATAATTATTTCTAGCTATATGAGTATGATTACAATTTGAAGGCCTGTCTAGCCATTTTCTAGCTTCAAGGGAAAGCCACATTGTGGTGGGAGGAAGTAAAAACAGTCTGTGGTGTCAATGAGAAAAACATAACTTGGGAGAAATCAAAATATCTAGCTGATAGATTTTATGATGAGAAAGCAAAATAATTCCATGATCTCCACCTGGTCCAAACGACCATGGATGAGTTTATAACAAAATTTACATCATTATTGTGATATGTTCCTTATATTCGTGAAGAAAATGCCAAAGTACAATGATTTATCAACAGTCTTCCATTGTTCATGAAGGAACGACTGGAATTCGACAACCCAAAAACAATGGACGAAGTCATTCGGAAAGCACGGATCTGCTATCAGCAAAATAAACCAAAGGGAGATACGAGCAAAAGGTGGGCTGATAAAAAAGGAAATAAATTTATTCCTAGCCACAAGGGGAATAAGGGCACCAACAACAAAGGATTATATAAAGGTCAAACTAACCGAAATGTGAATAAGCCCAAATTTAAAGTACTAGGTGAAACCAAGACAAATGAACAAGCTGGCAGAAATGAAGCAGGATTAATTAATAGACCACTTGTACAATGTTGGGGATGTGGAGGCCCACATTATGTCAAAAATTGTCCCCACGCAAGGGAGAATATCAGATCTCACAAATTCAAGAGGCATCTATAGTGGGAGAAGTGTCAAGGAGCATCCCTAAAATTAACGCGGTTCTTGAATATAATTAGGCAGAGTTTCAGCCAACCATGGTTGAATTTGAAGGCAATATTTTTTACCAGACCTATTCTATTTTAATAGATTACGGGGCCCCCATAAGTTACATTAATCCCAGGATAGTGGAATGATGTAAATTACAAGTTGTTAAATTTAAAAGCCCATGGTCAATACAGCTAGCCACAGGAGCAAAAGGGAGAGTTTTGTCTAAAGTAAGCAACTTCCCTTTAAAATTAGCTAGTCAACCTATTATAGCTGATTTGAATGTGTTACCCCTAGGGTCATACGACATTCTTATAGGCATGGAATGGTTGGAGAAACACTGGTCCCTCATAAATTGTAAGACAAAAACTATTAGCTACTGAGATGAGGTAGGGGAGAGACAAAAAATTCAAGGTGTGCAAAAACCTCTCCAATTAAGGCCTTTAACAGCCTCCCAATTAGCCAAATGCATCAGAAAAGGTTGTCAAGTTTATGCCATACAAGTAGGGTATGTTGAATCTAAAGATAAATACGTAGCACTAGAGAATATACCTGTGATACAAAATTTTCCAAATGTATTTCCCAAAGAAATACTAGACCTAGCCCCAAAGAGAGACATAGATTTTACGATTGAGCTAATTCCAGGAGCTGCCCTAGTTTCTCGAGCACCTTACCAAATGAGCATACCAGAGCTAACAAAATAAAAAATTCAAATCCAAGAGTTGCTTGTTAAGAAGTATATCTGCCCTAGTGTGTCCCCTTAGGGAGCTTCGACATTATTTGTTGAAAAGAAAGACAGAACCTTGCAGATGTGCATGGATTACCGCCAGATAAACAATTTGACCATTAAAAACAAATACCCCCTTCCCTGTATAGATGAGTTATTTGACCAAGTGAAAGGTGCAACCGTCTTCTCAAAGATCGATCTCCATTCTGGGTATCATCAGATCAGAATAAAGGAGGAAGATATTGCAAAAACTGCATTCAGGACACGTTATGGACATTATGAGTTTGTGGTTTTACCTTTTGGGCTAACTAATGCCCCAACAACCTTCATGTGTCTCATGAACAACATATTCCATCAGTTCTTAGATAAATTTGTATTAATCTTCATTGATGACATACTGATCTACTCTCGGAACATGGAAGAACATAAGGAGCATCTCCGTATTGTTCTGCAAGTCCTAAGAGAACACCAACTGTACGCCAAGTACAGTAAATGTGATTTCTTTAAGGAGAAAATCCAATACTTGGGACATGTCATCACCAAGGATGGAATTTCCATAGATCCGAAAAAGATAAGAACCATTATGGAATGGCCAGTACCAAAGGATGTAGCCAATATAAGATCATTTATGGGCCTAGTTGGTTACTATCGAAGATTTGTGGAGGGTTTCTCTAGAGTGGCATATCCTATTACCTCTCTACAAAAGAAAGGAAAAGCTTTCAAATGGACCCTCGACTGTCAAAGGAGCTTTGATCAGCTCAAACATCTTCTTACCACAACACCTATTTTGAGCATTGCTGATCCCAACAAAGAATATGTGGTTTGTACAGATGTTAGTAAGGAAGGTGTGGGTGGCGTATTAATGCAATAAGGTAGAGTGGTTGCCTACGAATCTAGAAAACTTAAAGAGTATGAAAAAAAGTATTCAGCATATGATTTGGAGCTGACAATGGTCATTCATGCCTTAAAAATGTGGTGACATTACCTATTAGGTAAGAAATTTCTATTGATGACTGACCACCATAGTCTAATTAATTACTTCAAACAGCCAACTTTAAATGTCAGGCAAGCTCATTGGGCAGATTTCCTAAGTGAATTCGATTTTGAAATCAAACATTTAAAAGGAAAATAAAATCGAGTGGCAGATGCTTTAAGTCGGAAGGTAAACTGTTTATATGAAATTTCTTTTAGTGAATCACGAACTACCTTTTTTGGGCAGATTCAAGAATCAACCATGTAGGATTCAACATATAAACATTTATGGCAGCAAGCAAAAATTCCAAACAGCCATGAACAATAATTGGGTTATGAAATAAATGCAGAAAATTTGTTGATTTATAGGAAGAGGATATATGTGCCTAACCAGCAACATCTTAAAATTTTAATTTTAGATGAATATCATAAGATTCCTTATGCAGGGCATCCTGAATACCAAAAAATGATTTATGCCCTGTGGAAGGAATTTTTATGGCTTGGTATGAAGAAGGAGGTGGTAGAATATTTAGCCAAATGTCTGGAGTGCCAGCAAGTGAAAGTTGAGCACCAACATCTAGCAGGATTACTCCACCCTCTGCCCATCTCAGAATGTATATGGGAAACAATATCTATTGATTTCATTACCGGGCTGCCTAAATCAAGAAAGCAAAACGACTCCATCATGGTGGTGGCGGAAAAATTCAATAAAACTGCTCATTTTATACTTTTCCAATCAACTTATAAAGCAGTCCAAATAGCTAATATTTTTATCCAGAACATTTTTAAACTGCATGGAATCCCCAAGATGATCATTTCCAACCGAGATGTAAAATTTACATCAGCCTTTTGGAAAACCCTTTTTGAGGGATTGGGAACACAACTGCATTTCAGTACTACACACCATCCACAAACGGAAGGGCAGACTGAGCGAGTAAATCAAGTTGTTGAAGACATGCTATGGACTTATGTAATGTATCAGCCCACTAAATGGGAAGATTATCTACATCTGGTGGAGTTTTCCTATAACAATGGGTACCATGCATCCCTATAGATGAGTCCCTTTGAGGTATTATATGGGCGCAAGTGCAGGACACCTTTAAGTTGGATTGGATTGGAGGATAAGTTGTTGTTGGGGCCGGACATGTTAGAAGAGATGGAGGAAATGGTGAAAAAGGTAAGAATCAATTTAAAGGCTGCTCAGGATGGGCAAAAGAACTTTGCTAATCAGAAGAGGAGCTTCCAGGAATTCTAGGTAGGGGATCATATCTACATTTGAGTACGAGCCAAGAAAAGAACCTTGCAATGGACCCGGTGAGCTAAATTAGCACCCTGATTTTGCAGACCTTTTCAAATCCTGGCTCAAATCGGACTAGTGGCTTACCAACTTGCCTTACCCAGTCACATTCGTGTACACAATGTCTTCCATGTTTCTCTACTTAAGAAATATGTTTATGACGCTAATCATGTAATCAAATGGCAAGACATTCAGGTAATATATATATATATATATATATATATATATATATATATATATATATATATATATATATATATATATATAGTTTCTCTTTAAGGATGTATTAAACAAATTGGTTAATGACTTAATGCATTTTGTTGCTATGTTCAGGTCAAACCTCTGGTTATACTAGATCGAGGAGAAGTAATGTTGCGGAAACGATTTATCACCTAGGTTAAAGTGCAGTGGCAACACTATGGGCCGGAAGAGGCCACCTAGGAAGATGAGCATGTTATGAAAGAAAACTTTCTGGGTTTATTTGCAGAAGAAGAACATCGGGACAATGTTCCATTTTAGGGGGGGGGGAAGATTTAATATCCCCCATTAATGTAGATATTTATTTTTACTACAACCAAACAAACTATTACTTTTCTTTAAAATTATAAACTGCTCTTAAATTAAGCTATGGAAAGGAATTTTACAGTTATTAGTAAATGTTGTTTCTTTTGATTAATTAGTTAAGAGAGGAAGCTATCTATTCCAAGAAAAAACTAAATCTTGGGGTATTTTACTGAAAAGAGATCAAGAGGATAGGGGTATCTGAGATCAATAAGAGGAAAACAGGAAAAGAACTGTGCTGAGAGGTCAAATCATTTGTGATAGATGTGTCTGGTTAAGACCAGATAACTGGATATACACTTAGTCTCCAAGGAGAGAAGGAATTTTCCCTGGGATCAGTGATAGCACGAGGGGAGATTTGCTGCCATAGTAAATCTCACAGTGGGGAGGAAAACAAAAGTGCAAGTCTATGTATAGACCAAATTTTGGAACCAACATAATCAGATAAGTGAAAATCTGCTTGGAAGCAACATATTCAGATAAGTGATATTTTTCTGGGTGAAGCATAGAAGAATTTAGATAAATAAGTCTTTTTCTGAGTTATTGAATGATTTAATTACCTAGTCTGATTAATTCTACAAAGGTATCAGTAGGTTATCTTCTATTTCAAAGATAGATTTCTTTTTTCAAAAGTTTCCTAAATAAAGAGTTACATGAAAAAAAATAAGGAACCATCTTTATCATTTGATATGAAAATTGCAGTGCAATATTAAGAGAAATTGTAAATAGCCAAATACAAAACTAGGAAAGGATATCTGATAACGGAAAAATTTCAGTAGTGAGTACAGTTAAAGGCATACAGAGATATATATTATAAATTGATAAATTCAACTGGAAAGAATTCCAAATGATCTTTATTGTATAGGAATTTAAGTTCAAAAGACTCAGATAAGGTGAATTGTCGTAAAGAAGTAAATCCCCATTACAAACAGAAAGAACCCTTACAGGGTATAGTTATTTGGTCACATAAATGAAACCAATAAAATTTCAGAGTCATCTAATTTTCTATTCGCATTAATATATGAATATCAGTCACAAAAGCCCTATATGTCTACATAAATCTAATATGTTCTGGAATTTGTATATGAGTTTAGATGGGAAAATGGTAACAATAAGAGCAGCAAAGTTATTATGAATTTATCCATCACCTATAAAGGGTTCCATGTAGACTATTACTTTTAACAAGAATAAACATCAGTATTCAGACTCTGTATAGAACGAAATAATGCAAGTATGAACTGAGAAAATTCCGAGCTATAGCTAGAATTTGCACATAATGCTATGATGCAGTTTTGCCTTATATATAAATTGATAAATTTCCAATCCTTTGCAATTTCCGAGCTAAGAGAGAGCTCGAAGTTTTTGGATAAATGCCTTATTGAAATATTAAAATCCTTATTGAAACCCAAGAGATATATATATGAAACTATCGTTCACAATGTCTCGACCAAAAGAAAAAATTGTAACAATAAACTAGAACCATACATTCATTATAAGTTCAAATGAACATGCCTGTACAAAATGACGACCCGAGGAAAAGCGCCCAAAATTAAAATATATGGGGCGAAGCCATTTAGACTCTTATAGTTTAAAATGAAACTAAGCAGTAGGATCAAAGCTCCCATAGTCGAGAAAGCCTTCATGACTTTGATATCTAAAATTTCTAAGAAAACCTTGGCTCTCTGGCCGCAAAACCTTGCCAAAGAAAGAGAACAATAGGAGTTAAATACCTGGTACATGGTGGTTTCTTTCTCTTGAAAGATGAAGCTGGTAAGAGGGTTTCCTCCCCGGCACTGTCCAAAAACCTCGGCCCCTGAAAGACCCCCACAAAGATAATGAATAAATAGTGTTAGATGATAACATCCATAAGGAACTGTAAAAACTAACAAGAAGATGTAAAACGCGGAAAATTGTTGAAGCTTACCATTGAAAAGCAGTATGAGAAACCCTGACGCACCAGATTGAACTCCAGGATGAAGAATCTATGGCAGTATAACAAACAATTCCGAGTAAATCCAAGATGCCGAAGGACAGAGCGAATAGACAAGCAAACCTCGACTTCGGGCGAAGTAACTAGTAGAACCAAAACCAAAGTCACAAGACCGGAATAAAGAAGAACTCTGTTGGAGTTCTGGAGTAACACAATGACAGATAGGAACAATACCACCAGGAAATGAAGGTTAGAATCCTCGAGCATCGTTCGATCAAACGAGTCAACAAGAGCCATCGATGGAGAAGGCAGATGATCCAGGTGGATATTGGTGGCCACCTGCCAATTCCATTTGGACCCCCACCATTGCTTCTTTTAGTTTTTTAGTTTCCTTAATTGTAGCACAATTTACTAATTTTAGCAGTTTTTCGGGTCCTAAACTTCCAGAGCCGTTTTGAGGCCCTAAACGACGTTTTTTTGGAAATCTACCGCCAGCGATTTGCTGTCTAAAATCATTTTTTTGTCGTAGTCCTCGGAGAGATATTTTCAATGGGCTATCATGCACATCAAACGGAGATAATATGACCAAGTCATGACCCTGGGAAGTTGGCTGTCCAACTCACCCTAACGGGGCCCATAAACTCTTGGTGTTACATCTCCTCAGGTTAGGGTTTTGGTTGTTTAGGATTTGCTCTTATTGTTCAATAATAAAAAGGCCCTTTAGCCTCATTGTAGTTTAGTTTAGAGGCATGTAGCCGCCACATCTCTTCTCAGAGATAAGCTACCATCGCCCTAGCTGGTGTATTTCCATTTATGTTTGTAAGCATATTTTAGTATTTTACATTAATGAAATGAAGTATTATTTCCACTGCATCTCTATGTTTATGGTTATCTCTATAATTTGTTGCGTTCCTGTTTAAATCCAGATCAGTGATATCAGAGCGGTCTACTTTTTCTCTCTGTTTTCCTTTTCATGTCCCCAATGAGGTCGGGATATAAAGAGTTAGGGCTTGAACTGGTCGAACCTTTGCAAGACCAGCCTCACAAATCCCGATGGCCTCCCATGGCAGATAAAAAGAGAGATCGGGGCAGGAGATCCTATCAAAATCTTGCTCGAAGAAGCCCTCAAGTAACAAAGGAACGCGATGATGGATAGCTTTTCCCAAATCCTTTAGCGGCTACCCAAGGGCAACACTTCAGCTTCCAACAGCTACTTTGGAAACGACAAATTGTTTAAGGTATAAGTTAATTTTTAAATCCCCATATTTGAGGATCAGATAGACGCAAATGCTGTCGATGAATGGTTAAATCTACTAGATGGTTATTTTTATGTTCATGACTTTTCCAGCTGGGAAAAGATTATTTTCGCTCTTCTCAAAGAAGCCCCCCACATCAAGGACTGGTGGGAAACCTAATGCGAGTAGAAGGATGAAAGTACAGGCTCACTATTTTCAGCCGCACCCACTTGGAATTCATTCCAGGATGCCATCAAGGAGCAGTACTACCTTGTTGGAAGCTATGAGGATCAATACATAAAGTGGACCACGCTGCAGTAGGGAAGGGACCAAGACGTGCCATAGTTTACCAATATTTTCCATACCCTTCGTACAAAGTTGGGTATCAAGGATTCAGAGCAGCATTTGGTACTCAAATATCGTGGCTACCTGCACAAGTACATCCAGGAAGAAATAGAATTCTTGAACATCTCCTCACTTAACACGACATACTGATATGTCGTTAAGGTCAAGCAAAAGTTTAAACAGAAGAAGCTAGACTTTGGAACTGTGAATTTGAAGCAAGGGAAAGGTGCCCCCAAACCGGAGAACAAAGGACAAAGCCAAGGCGGGGTGGCCCAAGAAAACCTGCCAAAGCTGCAAGCAAAGAACAGCGCCGCGAAGCTGAAAAAGGACACGAGAAAGTGGTGTGAGTTCCATAATATATCCATCAAAAACACAAGTGAGTGTCAAGCCAAGCAGTCACTATTGGCTGAGCTAAAGGTTTCATAATTAGATGCATGTTCCAACTCTGAGTCAGAACCTGACAAGGGGAATGATAAAGGGAAGCAGATTATCCATGCGGAGCCCAACGCCACCATCGCAACCACGAAGATCCAGAAGGAGAAACCCGAAGATCTAGAGGAGGGGGAGCATCTCTTCCACTCCCAGATGTGGGTAAAGGGCTCCCTGCTATAGTTCATTGTCGACAGTGGGAGCCAAAAGAGCCTCATTTCAACAGAGGTCGTGAAGCGGCTGGGCTTACCAACCACAACACATCCACAATCGTACACCATCAGGTGGCTTCACTAAGGACAAGAACTTCGCGTGAGCTAGCAGTGTCGCCTTCCATACAACATCAAGCCCTTCACAGATGAGGTATTGTGTGACATTTCTCCCTTGATGTTTGTGATGTATTATTAGGACAGCCATACTTGTGGAAGCGACATGTTGTGTATGAATCAAGGCCCCGTGCTGTTATTGTTACTTTAGGAAATAAGTTGTACAGGATACTGGAGGTAGCACCACCTACCACCATCTCTTTGGTTACTGCAAAACAATGTAGTAAGCTCATTTCCAAAACTGGGAAAGTTGTTTTCCTGATGATACACCCTCAAGGAAAGAAGAAGACGGTGGCCACGACCTCCAGACAGGGACCCTCCACACGACAACTACAGATGGACAAGGTCGTGGAGGAGTATGGGGACATCTTCACCTCCCGCGTAGGGGTTCCTCTACATTGTCAGGTCAAGTACTCCATCGATCTGACCCCAGGTACACCGCTACCCAATGGACCAATCTATCGGTGCTTCATTCCAGAGAATGATGAAATCAAGAGGCAGATTCAGGAGCTGCTACAGAAAGGACACATCCGTTCGAGTTCATTACCCTGTGGGAGCCCGATTGTGTTGGTACAGAAGAAGGATGGGACTTGGAGACTCTGTATTGACTATCTGGCGCTGAACAAGATCATTGTCTATAATAGGTACCCGATCCCACATATTGATGACCTTCTAGACCAACTGAAGGGGGTGAAATATTTCAGCAAGATCGATTTGAAGTCAGGATATCACCAGTTACCAATCGAACACTCTGATGTGTGGAAGACTACCTTCAAAGCCAAGGAGGGCCTTTTCAAATGGTTGGTTATGCCTTTCGGATTGATGAATTCTCCTGCAACCTTCATGAGGCTAATGGATGACATCTTGCGGCCATTCACCAAATCATTTGTAGTGGTATACTTGGATGACATCCTGATCTTCAGCCAGAGTTGGGAAGAGCACCTCCACCACATCCGACAGTTTCTCCAAACACTACGGCAACACAAGTTATGTGATAATTTGGAGAAATGAACTTTTGGCATGATCCAGGTTCAGTATCTGGGATAAATTATTGATGAACAAGGGGTGCATGTGGATCTAGCCAAGATCCAAGTCATTCAGGATTGGCCATCTCCAACCACTCTAACAGAGCTCCGCAGCTTTCTAGGTCTTGCTAACTTCTACCGCATGTTTGTGTAGGGATTTTCTCATATCACTTGGCCCTTGAGTCAAGTCACCAAGGGAGGAGCGAAAGCAAAATTCTTTTGGTTTGAATCTCAAAAGAAGGCATTCACGGAGTTGAAAAATCGCCTCTACTCAGCACCAGTTCTCGCATTACCATACTTGCAACAACCATTTGAGGTTGAGACAGATGCCTCTGACTATGCTATTGGGGCAGTCCTTACTCAACATGGGCATCCAGTGGCATATCACAGTGAGACACTTTCAGACACAGTCCGGAAGTATCCCACTTATGAAAAAGAGATGTATTCTATTGTGCAGGCCTACCGACAATGGAAGCATTACATTTTGGGGAAGGAAACAGTCATCCACACAGACCACCGACCCTTGCAGTTCATACAGACCCAAGGGAAATTGCAGAATGATCACCATAAGAAGTGGTCCACATACTTGCAACAGTTCCATTTGAATATCAAGTATAAGAAGGGCAGCACAAATAATGTTGTAGATTGCCTCAGTCGACCATCAATCATGGCATTAACCACCGTGCTCAACTCTTGTGGGCATGAGACTTCTGATTGGCCACTTCTCTACAAAAGCGACCCAGAATTCGGCCACACATACCAGACACTCTTGGAGGGTCAGCATGTTCCAGATTTTCACCTCCAGGATGCCCTGTTATGCCACCTAGGTCACCTTTGTGTTCCTTCAAGTGAGCGTAACAAGATGATTTGGGAAGCACACTATAGTCAGGCTGCAGGGCATTTTGGGGTCAAGAAAATAGTGGCAGTACTGCAAAAGTATTTCTATTAGCCGAATCTTCAACAGAATGTCGGGAAGTACATCAGATCATGCACTGCCTGCGCCATTGCCAAACCGACCATCAAGAAGCAAGGCCTCTATACCCCGTTGCCTACCCCTAGTCAACCTTGGGAATCTATCTCCATGGATTACATGTTAGGCCTTCCTTCCACTAAGCATGGAAATGACTGTGTTTTTGTGGTCGTCGATAGGTTCTCAAAGATGGCCATTATGGCGGTCTGCAAGAAGAATATCACAGCCGAAGCCACTGCTAAACTCTTCTTTGAATGAGTGTGGGTACACTTTGGGATCCCACAGTCTATCATCTCATATCGGGATAGCAGGTTCCTCAGTACATTTTGGTCCAGTCTCTGGTCGATGCTGGACACCAAACTCACTAAGTCCACAGCCTTCCATCCTCAAACTGATGGCCAGACAGAGGTTGTCAACAAGATGATCGTACACATTCTACACATGTTCAACTCAAAGCATCCATGCACATGGGTCAAGAGCCTCCCCTATGTTCAACATAGCTACAACCAGGCTCTCAACAGCTCAACTGACCACAGTCCTTTTCAGGTGGGCTTGGGATTCCAACCACTATGTCCCATTGATGTGGCCATGCCATTTGCTGCAGCTACTCACACAGATTCGGCTCATGTCCTGTCTGAAACAGATAAGGCAAATAGCTTCATTGAGCACATCCAACATATTCACTAGCAAGTCCATGACATTAAGGAGAAATCAAATGCCAAGTACAAGCAGTGACATGATCAACATCAGGTGCCACACAAGTTTCAGGTGGGTGACAAAGTCTAGTTGCATTTGCAAAAGGAACGCCTTACCAAAGCCTATCAGAAACTCAAACCACTCCGATATGGTCCTTACACCATTACCAAGGCTGTGGGAGATAATGCATTTGAGCTCAGCATTCCCCCATTCCTTGGCCTGCACCCAGTGTTCAATGTGGACCACCTTCGGCCATACTTCACAACATTACTAGACACATCCGACATTGCAGAACAGCTCACACCCACAGAGTTAAATCCAGATTGCATGGAACAAGCTACAACTGATCAAATCATGGACACATAGATCAAGCACACTCACTAGCAGAATATCCAACTGTATCGAGTTGTCAAATCAGGTCAACTCCTTCACTAGGGCAAGTGGCTCACCAGGGACCAAGTTTAGCAAAAGTTTCCTCCTCATGGAGGAACTCAATGCAATGGGGACCATTGCTTCTTAATGGGGGAGGAATGATCCAGGTGGATATTTGTGGTCACCCGCCAATTCCACTTGGACCCCTACCATTTCTTCTTTTAGTTTTTCAGTTTCCTTAATTGTAGCACAGTTTATTATGTTTAGCAGTTTTTCGGGTAGTAAACTTTCGGAGCCATTTTGAGGCCCTAAACGTCGTTTTTTTCGAAATCTACCACTAGAATTTTTTTGTCTAAAATTGTCTTTTCCATCATAGTCCTCGGAGAGATCTTTCCAACGGGATTTCATGCGCGTCAAACGGAGATAATATGACCAAGTCATGACCCCGGGAAGTTGGCTGTCCAACTCACCCCAACGGGGCCCATAAACTCTTGGTGTTACATCTCCTCAGGTTAGGGTTTTGGTTGCTTAGGGTTTTCTCTTATTGTTCAATAATAAAAAGGCCCCTGAGCCTCATTGTAGTTCAGTTCAGAGGCATGTAGCCGCCACATCTCTTCTCATAGATAAGCTACCATCGCACTAGCTGGTGTATTTCCATTTATGTTTATAAGCTTATTTCAGTATTTTACATTAATGAAATGAAGTATTATTTCCGCTGCATCTCTGTGTTTATGGTTATCTTTGTAATTTGTTGCGTTCTTGTTTAAATCCGGATCAACAGATCTTGAGGAAAGCATAGGAGGTGGAAAACTCGGAGTATATCCAACTACCACCTAGGCCAGGATAGCCAGGTCCATTTAATTGGCATAAATCAAATGGCACGTTTTCGAGGATTGGAGCCTAATTACATTAAACGCCAAATCCAACATAGTAGCAGAATGAATAAATGTATATTGATTGCAAAACATAAGTTAAATCATTGCGCATGTAAATGATTCTGCCATAGATCATGAACCCAATGCATAAAAAAACCTAAAGTTTTACTTGTCATTTCATTTCAAGCTTTAATAATGGAATTGTTATTAGTTATATAAAGCCAATATTAGAATATGATAATGTCAAGAATTATCGAAGATAGCACTTTGGTTATATGGTAATAATATATATATATATATATATATATATATATATATATATATATATATATATATATATATATATATATATATATATATATATATATATATATGGATGTGTTACATATGGTATCAGAGCGCTCAGGTTTCCAAAACAGAGACCTTTGGAATAAGGAATAACAAACTTGGTGTTGTGCACGTAGAAGGTAGCAAAAAGTAAGTATGAGGTGATCTAGGAATTTACCACATGATTCCATATTGGGAAAAGGACCAACATCATTTCAGGAAGGCAATCCTGAGGTTTGGGTGCAGCTGGGGAATGAGCCACAAAATCCCAATACAGACATCTGGGCGACTGTACAAGAACTGAAAGGTGAAATGGCCTGACTCCAGACAAACAACAAAAGATTGATGCAGGAACAAGAAAAGATTCTGAAAATCCTATTGGATAGAGAGAATCATCGGCCACTAGTTCCCAGCCCTGAGCACGCCCATACAATTGGGGAACAAGAGTTTGAATTGAAAATGTGGAAATATAAGGTAATGTGTCTGATCACAAGACTTAGAAGAAGCAGAAAATTGAACTCCAAGGGGAGTTTCGGAAAATCAAGCCTCCTCTCTTCGATGGTGAGCAAGAAGAGGCGGCAGAAGCATGGTTAATTAATATGAATAAGTATTTCCAGCTGTACGAGTATGATTACAATTTGAAGGCTCGTCTAGCCATTTTCCAGCTTCAAGGGAAAGCCACATTGTGGTGGGAGGAAGTAAAAACAATCTATGGGGTCAATGAGAAAAACATAACTTGGGAGAAATTCTAGAATTTTTTTAAAGAAAAATATCTAACCGAAAGATTTTATGATGAGAAAGCAAAAGAATTCCATGATCTCCACCTGGGCCAAATGACCATGGATGAGTTTATAACAAAATTTACATCATTATTGCAATACGTTCCTTATATTCGTGAAGAAAAGGCCAAAGTACAACGGTTTATCAATAGTCTTTCGTTGTTCATGAAGGAACAACTAGAATTCAACAACCCAAAAACCATGGACGAAGTCATTTGGAAAGCACGAATCTGCTATCAGCAAAATAAACCAAAGGGAGATACGAGCAAAATTTGGGCTCATAAAAAAGGAAATAAATTTATTCCCAGCCACAAGGGGAATAAGGGCACCAGCAAAAAAGGATTATATAAAGGTCAAACTAACCAAAATGTGAATAAGCCCAGATTTAAAGTACCAGGTGAAACCAAGACAAACGAACAATTTGGCAGAAATGAAGCAAAATTAATTAACAGACCACCTGTACGGCTTTGGGGATGCAGAGGCCAGCGTTATGTCAAAAATTGTCCCCACCGCAAGGGAGCATATTAGATCTCACAAATTCAAGAGGAATCTACGGTGGGAGAAGTGGAAAGGAGCATCCCTAAAATTAATACGGCTCTTGAATATCACCAGGAAAAGTTTCAACCAACCATGGTTGAATTTGAAGGTACTATTTTTTACCAAACCTGTTCTATTTTAATAGATCCTGGGGCCACTTTAAGTTACATTAGTCCCAGGATAGTGGAACGATGTAAATTAGAAGCTGTTAAATTTAAAAGCCCATGGTTAGTACAACTAACTACAGGAGCAAAATGGAGAGTTTTTTCTAAAGTAAGAATCTGCCATTTAAAATTAGCTAGTCAACCTATTATAGTTGGTTTGAATGTGTTACCCCTAGGGTCATACGACATTCTTATAGGCATAGACTGGTTGGAGAAACACTAGTCCCTCATAAATTGTAATACAAAAACTATTAGCCACCGAGATGAGGTAGGGGAGAGACAGGAAATTCAAGGTGTGCAGAAACCTCTCCAATTAAGGCCTATAGAAACTTCCCAATTAGCCAAATGCATTAGAAAAGGTTGTCAAGTTTATGCCATACAAGTAAGGTATGCTGACTCTAAAGGTAAAACTGTATCACTAGAGAATATACCTACCATACAAAATTTTCTAGATGTATTTCCCAAAGAAATACCAGGCCTACCCCCAAAGAGAGACATATATTTTATGATTGAGCTAATTCAGGAGAAACCCCAGTTTCTCGAGAACCTTATCGAATGGGCATACCAAAGCTAACATAATTAAAAAAGCAACTCCAAGAGTTGCTTGATAAGAAGTATATCCGCCCTAGTGTGTCCCCTTGGGGAGCTCCGGTATTATTTGTTAAAAGGAAAGACAGAACCTTGTAGATGTGCATGGATTATTGCCAGCTAAACAAGCTGACCATTAAAAACAAATACCCCCTTCCCTGTATAGACGAGTTATTTGACCAAGTGAAATTTGCAATCGTCTTCTCAAAGATCGATCTCCATTCTAGGTATCATCAGATCAAAATAAGGAAGATATTGCAAAAACTGCATTCAGGACGCGTTATGGACATTATGAGTTCGTGGTTTTACCTTTTGGGCTAACTAACACCCCAACAACCTTCATGTGTCTCATGAATAACATATTCCATCAGTTCTTAGATAAATTTGTATTAATCTTCATTGATGACATACTGATCTACTCTTGGAACATGGAAGAACATAAGGAGCATCTCCGTATTGTTTTGCAAGTCCTAAGAGAACACCAACTGTACGCCAAGTACAGTAAATGTGATTTATTTAAGGAGAAAATCCAATACTTGGGACATGTCATCACCAAGGACGAAATTGCCATAGATCTGGAAAAGATAAGAACCATTATGGAATGGCCAGTACCAAAGGATGTAGCCAATATAAGATCATTTATGGGCCTAGTTGGTTACTATTAAAGATTTGTGGAGGGTTTCTCTAGAGTGGAATATCCTATTACCTCTCTACAAAATAAAGGAAAAGCTTTCAAATGGACCCCCGACTGTCAAAGGAGCTTTGATCAGCTCAAACATCTTCTTACCACAACACCTATTCTGAGCATTGCTGATCCCAACAAAGAATATGTGGTTTCTACGTATGTTAGTAAGGAAGGTGTGGGTGGCATATTAATGCAAGAAGGCAGAGTGATTGCCTACGAATATAGAAAACTTAAAGAGTATGAACAAAAGTATTCAGCATATGATTTGGAGCTGACAACGGTCATTCATGCCTTAAAATGTGGCGGAATTACCTATTAGGTAAGAAATCTATGTTGATTACTGACCACCATAGTCTGATTAATTACTTCAAACAAACAATTTTAAATGCGAGGCAAGATCGTTGGTCAGATTTCCTAAGTGAATTCGATTTCGAAATCAATCATTTTAAAGGAAAATAAAATCAAGTGGTAGATGCTTTAAGTCAGAAGGTAAACTGTTTATATAAAATTTATTTTAGTGAATCACGAACTACCTGTCTTGGGAAGATTCAAGAATCAACCATGCAGGATTCAACTTATAAACATTTATGGCAACAAGCAAAAATTCCAAACAACCATGAACAACAATTGGGTTATGAAATAAATGCAGAAAATTTGTTGATTTATAGGAAGAGGATATATGTGCCTAACCAACAACATCTTAAAAATTTAAATTTAGATGAATATCATAATATTCCTTATGCAGTCCATCCCGGATACCAGAAAATTATCTCTATCTTGCGGAAAGAATTTTTATGGCCTGGTATGAAGAAGGAGGTGGCAGAATATTTAGTCAAATGCCTGGAGTGCCAGCAAGTGAAAGCTGAGCACCAACATCCAGCAGGATTACTTCACCCTCTGCACATCCCATAATGTATATGGGAAACAATATCTATTGATTTCATTACCGGGCTACCTAAATCAAGAAAGAAAAATGACTCCATCATGGTGGTGGTGGACAAATTGAGAAAATCTGCTCATTTTATACCTGTTGAGTCAACTTATAAAGTAGTCCAAATTGCTAATATTTTTTTGCAGAACATTTTTAAACTGCAAGGAATCCCCAAGATGATCATTTCTGACCGAGATGTAAATTTTACATTAGCCTTCTGGAAATCCCTTTTTGAGGGATTGGGCACACAATTGCACTTCAGTACTATATACCATTTGCAAACAGATGGGCAGACTGAGCGAGTAAATCAAGTTGTTGAAGACATGCTGTGAATTTATGTAATGCAGTAGCCCACTAAATGGGAATATTATCTACACCTGGTGGATTTTTCCTATAACAACGGGTACCATGCATCCCTACAGATGAGTCCCTTTGAGGTATTATATGGGTGCAAGTGCAGGACACCTTTGAGTTGGAGTGGATCAGAGGATAAGTTGTTGCTAGGGCTGGGCATGTTAGAAGAGATGAAGGAAATGGTGAAAAAGGTAAGAATCAATTTGAAGGCTGCTCAGGACAGGAAAAATAACTTTTTTGATTGGAAGAGGAGCTTTCAGGAATTCCAGGTAGGGGATCATGTTTACATTCGAGTATGAGCCAAGAAAAGCACCTTGCAATGGACCGGGTGTGCTAAATTAGCACCCTAATTTTGCGGACCTTTTCAAATCCTGGCTTGAATCGGACCAGTGGCTTACCAACTTGCCTTACCCAGTCACATTCATGTACACAATGTCTTCCATGTTTCTCTACTTAAGAAATATGTTTATGACGCTAATCATGTAATCAAATGGCAAGACATTCAGGTAATATATATATATATATATATATAGATAAGGATGTATTAAACAAATTGGTTAATGACTTAACGCATTTTGTTGCTATGTTCAGGTCGAACCAGAAGGTGAGTTCTTGGTCGAACCTCTGGTTATACTAGATCAGAGAGAAGTAACGTTGTGGAAATGAGTTATCACGTAGGTTAAAGTGCATTGGCAACACTATGGGCTGGAAGAGGCCACCTGGGAAGATGAGCAAGTTATGAAAGAAAAATTTCAGGGTTTATTTGGAGAAGAAGAACATCAAGACAATGTTCCATTTTGGGGGGGGAGATGTAATATCCCCATTAATGTAAATATTTATTTTTACTGCAACCAAATAAGCTATTACTTTTCTTTAAAATTATAAATTGTTCTTGAATTAGGTTATGGAACGGAATTTTGCAGTTATTAATAAATGTTGTTTCTTTTGATTAATTAGTTAAGAGAGGAAGTTATCTGTTCCAAGAAAAAAACTAAATCTTGCGGGGGTATTTTACTGAAAAGAGATCAAGAGGATAGGGATATTTGAGATCGGTAAGAGGAAAATAGGAAAATAATCGTGCTGAGAGGTCAGACAGTTTGTGATAGCTATGTCTCGTTAAGACCAGATAGTTGGATAAACACTTAGTCTCTAAGGAGAGAAGGAATTTTCCATGGGATCAAGGATAGCACGGGGGGAGATTTTCTGGCATAGTAAATCTCACGGTAGGGAGGAAAACAAAAGTGCAGGTCTATGTACAAACCAAATTTTGGAACCAGCATAATCAAATAAGTGAAAATTTACTTGGAAGCAACATATTTAGATAAGTGATATTTTTCTGGGTGAAGCATAGAAGTATTTAGATAAATAAGTATTTTTCTGAGTTATTGAATGATTTAATTACTTAGTCTGGTTAATTCTAGAAAGATATCAGTAGGTTATCTTCTATTTGAAAGATAGATTTCTTTTTTCAAAAGTTTCCTAAATAAAGAGTTACATGAACAAAAACAAGGAACCATCTTTATTATTCGAAATGAAAATTGCAGTGAAATATTAAGAGAAATAGTGAATACCCAAATACAAAACCATGAAAGGATATCTGATAACGGAAAAAGTTCAATAGTGATTATAGTTAAAGGCATACAAAGATATATATTATAAATTGATAAATTCTACTAGAAGGAATTCCAAATGATCTTCATTCTGTAGGAATTTAAGTTCAAAAGACTCAGATAAAACGAGTTGCCATAAAGAAGTAGAGCCCCATTAAAAACAAAAAGAAGCCTTACAGGGTATAGTTATTTGTGTGCATAAATGAAACCAATAAAATATAAGAGTCCTCTAATTTTCTATTCGCATTAATATATGAATATCAGTCGCAAAAGCCCTAGCTTTCTACACAAATCTAGCATGTTCTGGAATTTGTATATGAGTTTAGATGGGAAAAGGTTAATAATAAGAGCAACAAAGTTATTATGAATTTATCCATCACCTCTAAAGGGTTCCATGTAGACTGTTACTTTTAACAAGAATAAACATCAGTATTCAAACTCTGTACAGATTGAAATAATGCAAGTATGAAATTGAGAAAATTTCAAGCTATGGCTAGACTCTACAAAAAACAATATGATGCACTTTTGCCATATATTTAAATTGAGAAATTTCCAATCCTTTGCCATATTATAAACAGAGAAATTTACGAGCTAAGAGAGAGCTCAAAATTTCCGGATATATGACTTATAGAATTATTCAAAATCCTTACTGAAACCCTGTAGATATATATATATATATATGAAACTATTGTTCACAATGTCTCGACAGAGAAAAAAATTGTAACAGTAAACTAGAACCATACATTCATTATAGGTTCAAATGACCATGCCTGTACAAAATGGCGGCCTGAGGAAAAGCGCCCAAAATTACAATATATGGGCCAAAGCCATTTAGACTCTTACAGTTTAAAAGAAAACTAAATAGTAGGATCAAAGCTCCCATAGCCAAGAAAGCCTTCATGACTTTGATATCTAAAAATTTCTAAGAAAACCCCGGCTCTCTGGCCGCAGAACCTTTCCAAAGAAAGAGAATAGTAGGAGTTAAATACCTGGTGCATGGTGGTTTCTTTCTCTTGAAAGATGAAGCTGGTAAGAGGGTTTCCTCCTCGGCAGCATCCGAAAACCTCGACACCAGAAAGACCTCCCACAAAGATAGTGAATAAACAGTGTTAGATGATAACCTTCTTAAGGAACCGTAAAAACTAACAAGAAGATGTAAAACGCAAAAAATTGCTGAAGATTACCATTGAAACACAGTATGAGAAACCCTGACATAGCGGATTGAACTCCAGGACTCTAAAGAATCTATGGCGGTATGACAGACAAGTCCAAGTAAAGCCAAGATTCCGAAGGACGAAGCAGATAGACAAGAAAACCTCGACTTCAGGCGAAGTAACTAGTAGATCCAGAACCAAAGTCACAAGACCAGAACAAAGCCGAAGTCCATTGGAGTTCTAGAGTAACACAATGATATAAATGAACAATACCACTGGGAAATGAAGGTTAGAACCCTCGAGCACCGTTTGATCAAATGATTCAACAAGAGTCGTCGATGGAGAAGGCAGATCCCGAGGAAAGCGCAAAAGGTGGACAACTCGGAGTATATCGGACTGCCACCTAGGCCAGGACAACCAAGTCCATTAAATTGGCATAAACCAAATGGCAGGTTTTCGAGGACTGGAGCTGAATTACATTAAATTCCAAATCCAACATAGTACCAGAATGTATAAATGTAAATTGATTGCAAACCATAAGTTAAATCAATGCACGTGTAAATGATTCTGCCATAAATCATGAACCCAATACATAAATAAAAATTAAAGTTTCAACTGTCATTTCATTTCAAGCTTTAATGATAGACCTTGTCATTAGTTATATAAAGTTAATCTTAGAATATGATAATGTCAAGAATTATCGAAGATAGCATTTCACCTTTTTTTAGTGGTACGGTCAGAATGCATGAAATTTTATTTTTTGCCTTTCACTTTTTTTTAGTGGAGGTGCTCTACAACCTAGTATGGGGGTAGATCTCACATAAACATGTCAACCTAAAGTAAATGTAAACATTTAACATGTAATGTATAACATTTAACATTTTTAATCTAATGTGGCCCTATTTAGAAATCAATCTAATTATTATTATGTATAAACACTATAAATTTAAAATATAAAGAGGTTTATGAACACTAAAAAAATAGGTATGGTAAAAAGATAAATTCAAAGTATGGTAAATAAATAAAATGTTGGGTCCCTATAATACCAGTGATTACCCCATTACTATTGTAGTTATACCCCTTATTTATATTGTTGTGCCCCTATTACCCCCATATTGTTATTTCTGTGCCCCATAGAATCCCTCTATTGTTATTTTTGTGGCTTTATATTATTATTGTTAGGTCGGCTGGATTATATGGTGACTCCTTAGACTCCTATATATAGAAAGGAGGTTTTGTCATTTGTATCATCCAAGAATTGTTCATTTATGTAATGTAAAGGAGGTTTCCCCCTCGAAGAGGCTGAATTCTAAGTCGTGGATCTCTCTTTTCTATCTTTTTGTGAGCTGGTTTCATAACATTTGGTATCAGAGCTTTGGATTCTAGGGTTTCGCTGCTCCAAATAGGTCATCGTGGCATTTTCGCTATAACTTTTTTTCTGTAACGTTTCAGAAGTCGCAAAAAAAACCCATTTGATAAGAATTGGCGCTGAACTTTGGGTCCAAATTTCAGAGTTTTTAGCGCAATATTTTCAGAGATATGATCTAAGGAATTTGGCCTTTTTGCAGACTCCTGAATTACATTCAAAACAGGTGACCTGGGGAAAATCGTCATAACTCTCTCTCTGAGGATCGGATTGAAATTTCATAAAAAGGTACAGAAAGAGGACGGACTGTAGTTTATTGTGGGTGAGTTTTAGATTCAGAGGTTGAAAAAATGACTCGTGGCACGTCGTACAAGTTCGCTCTACTGAACCAGTCTAAAAGCAAGTCACTGTGGGAGATTTCACATAACTCTTCCTTGGAGAATCCAATTTGGCTCAGACTTGTGGCATTGGAAAGAGGACGCAGAAGGCTACTACAGATAGCAATTTCAGAATTGGATGATCCGAAATTACAGAGATACATCAGATTCAATATCAGGCTTCTATAAAGTGAAAAAAGGTGTGTAGTTTTTTTTTTAAATTTTTGTGTAAGCTTGGTTTAACGGAATTCAAAGGGCATAGTAAAGCATTATTATCGGTAACTGATGCCCCGAGGAAAGAAAATGCAAACACCTAGTAAGGAACCTG
The DNA here is from genome assembly GCA_031772625.1 of Pinus tabuliformis. NCBI lineage: Eukaryota > Viridiplantae > Streptophyta > Pinopsida > Pinales > Pinaceae > Pinus > Pinus tabuliformis. The sequence goes on along the minus strand of CM062818.1, from coordinate 1,157,558,070 downwards.
AAAGCTCTAGCATGACTCATGAAGAAGAGGAAGAAATGCTACATGATATATCAAAATTACAAGAACAAGTGCAACAAATGTCACGCTCACAAAAGCTAACAGAAGCTAAGATAAGTGGCGTGGAATCTAAGATAAATGGCGTGGAATCTAAGGTAAATGGCGTGGAATCTAAGATAAAGGGCATGGAAACTAAGATGGATGGCATGGAAGCTAAGATGGATGGCATGGAAGTTAAGATGGATGGCATGGACGCTAAAATTGATGGCATGGATGATAAGATGGATGAATTGAAGAAGTTGCTACAAGAAAGGGTCACTAATGGTGAAAAGGTAGTAAAGGAAACTCATGATGAGAACAAAAGAAATGTTAATCATGATTCCATAGACTCTAATGTTGGATCGAAGACTCACCATGTTCCAAAAATCGATATGAGGAAGTTTGATGGCAAGGATCCCGCCACATGGATATTACAGATGGAGCAATTCTTCGATCTCAATAATGTGCAAAACCCACAAAAGGTACGTACGGCAACTTTATATTTGGAACCAAATCAGTTTGTATGGTATCAATGGCTTTGTTCTCGTAAACAATTTATCACTTGGGCAATTTTTACGGAAGAATTGATAGCACATTATGAGGATACAAAAAGCAACACTTTTTTTAGCCAATTGATAAGTCTCAAACAAAAGGGTTCAATAATGGAGCACATTGAGGAGTTCCAAAAATTGAACATAAGGGTAAAAGATATTCCAGAAGAGCATAGGATTGATGTGTTCATAGGGTCTTTAAAGGATAATATCCAACATGATGTGCGCCTTTGGGAACCTGATTCATTAGAGAAGGCATTCAGGTTAGCAAGAAAAATGGAAAGCAAAATTATGGCAACTAGGAAGCATACCATTCACAACTATAAAGACGGAAGTGTTGTTGCCCATAGTCTTCCACAACCTACAAGGTTGACACCACAACAATTGGAAGAAAAAAGAGCAAAAGGGCTTTGTTACAATTGTGATAGCAAATACACAAAAGGTCATAAGTGTGCTGAGAAGAAATTATTCTACATAGATTGTGAAGAGGAAGAAGAAAAGGAGCAAGAAAGGTCAAAAGAAGAGGATATATTCCAGGAACAAAGCCTAGATGAAGAACAAATAAATCCGACCATATCTTGTAATGCATTGGCGGGAATTACCACTCCTCAAACCATCAAGATAGAAGGACAAATCAAGAAAAAAAGGTAATAGTGTTGATTGATTCAGGAAGCACCCACAATTTTATTCATTGTAGGGTAGCAAAAGAATTGAATTGCTTCCTATATCCAGCACCAGAGTGTCAAGTGATGATTGCAAATGGAGGAACAATAAATTGCTCTGGAAAGTGCCATAATATCAAGCTATCCATGGGAGAATATGTATTGACTAGCCCAATGCTTTCCATTCCAATGGGAGGTGCGGATGTTGTACTAGGAGTCCAATGGCTACAATCCTTGGGTACAATAGCTTTTAATTTTCAAGAACTTTTCATCAAATTTTCTTCGGAAGGAAAGGAAGTTGAATTAAGGGGTATTGCAGGGAAACCAGGAAAGATAATCAGCTCTAATGGTATGACAAAGCTTCTAAAAAAGGAGCAAAGAGGTGTAATTGCACAATTATGTTCGCTAGATGTTTCCACATTGGAATCATCTATTTCTCCAGATCTCCAAAAAGTCTTGGACAATCATTCCAAGGTATTTGAGACTCCCAAGGTCTCCCACCTATGCGTGATCATGATCATGCTATTCATCTGATTCCAGGAAGTGTTCCTCCAAACATCAGGCCGTACAGATATCCCTATGTCCAAAAAAGTGAAATTGAACGTATGGTTGCAGAAATGCTAGAGGCTGGTATAATTCAACCGAGTCAAAGTTCTTTCTCAGCTCCAGTAGTATTGGTGCACAAGAAGGATGGATCATGGCGCATGTGTCCAGATTATAGGGAGCTCAACAAGCTCACTATTAAAGATAAGTTCCCCATTCCTGTTATTGATGAATTACTAGATGAATTGCATGGATCAATTTACTTCACCAAGTTGGATCTTCGTTCGGGATATCATCAAATCAGAATGAAGATTGAAGACATTCCAAAAACGGCATTTAGAACTCATGAGGGTCATTATGAATTTTTGGTCATGCCTTTTGGCCTTACCAATGCACCTTCAACATTTCAAGGTTTGATGAATTCAATTTTCAAACCATTCCTTAGAAAATTTGTGTTAGTATTTTTTGATGATATACTAATCTACAGCAAGTCTTGGAAGGATCATGTTGAACATGTTGACAGGGTGCTACAACTATTGGAGGAGAAACAATTATATGCAAAAAGATCCAAATGTTTCTTTGGAGTCCAGGAGGTGGAATATTTGGGTCATATTGTATCTCATGAAGGAGTTAAGGTAGACCCTAGCAAAATTAAAGCCATTAAGGAATGGAAAATCCCCACATCCATAAAGCATCTGCGAGGATTTCTTGGGTTGACAGGGTATTATCGCAAGTTTGTTAAGAATTATGGGAGAATAGCAGCACCTCTAACAACATTATTGAAGAAAGATTCATTTTCATGGACTCCGGAAGCAACAAAGGCCTTTGAAAATCTTAAAGAGGCAATGTGCCAAGCACCGGTCTTAGCTACACCGGACTTCACAAAAACCTTTATTGTGGAATGTGATGCTTCAGGAAATGGAATTGGTGCTGTTCTAATGCAAGATGAAAGACCCATTGCTTTTGAAAGTCGTCCAATCAAGGGAAAGTTTTTAAGCAAAGCTATTTATGAGAAGGAAATGTTGGCAATACTCCATGCACTTAAGAAATGGCGACCCTACCTAATGGGAAGACACTTCAAGGTAAAAACGGATCATGATAGCCTTAAATACTTTTTAGAACAAAGATTATCCTCTGAAGAGCAACAAAAGTGGGTCACAAAGATGTTGGGTTATGACTTTGAAATCATCTACAAAAAAGGGAAGCAAAATGTGGTGGCAGATGCACTCTCAAGAAAGGATGAGGATGTGGAAGCATTGTTGTGTGCCATTTCTATTATCCAACCAGATTGGATAAACGAAGCAAGGGAGGAATGGAAGAATGACGAAGAAGTGTGGGCACTTATTCGAAAGCTACAACAAGATTCCAGTACTTCTGATACATTTAGCTGGAAAAATGATTCGTTATGGTACAAAGATCGCTTATACCTCTGTAAGAATTCCCAGCTAAAACAAAAGATTCTTATGGAATTGCACACTTCTCCCTTAGGAGGGCACTCAGGATTTTTAAAAACTTACCACAGGGTTAAGAAGGAATTTTTTTGGGATGGCCTTAAATCAGATATTCAAAAGTTTGTGGCAGAATGTTTGGTTTGCCAGCAAAATAAAGTTGAAACAATTAAGACACCGGGTCTATTACAACCTTTATCCATTCCAAGCCAACGTTGGGAGGAGGTTTCAATGGATTTTATCACAGGTTTACCCAAGTCTGAGGGAAAGAGTGTCATCATGGTGGTAGTTGACAGACTTACCAAGTATGCACACTTTTGTGCATTATCACATCCATTTAAAGCCAGTACAGTTTCTACTGCATTTATGGAAACAGTTCAAAAGCTACATGGAAACCCAAAGATTATTGTAAGTGACAGAGATCCCATTTTCACTGGAAATTTTTGGACAGAATTATTTTCTTGTCTTGGTACTCAGTTAGCTCATAGCTCATCTTATCATCCTCAATCTGATGGGCAAACTGAGATAGTAAACAAATGTTTGGAAGGATATCTTCGTTGCTTTGTATCTGATAAACAGACACAATGGGTCAAATGGTTGCCTCTGGCTGAATGGTGGTATAACACTTCCCTCCATACAGCAACAAAAATGACCCCATTTATGGCACTTTATGGGTATCAACCACCATCCATCACATCATATTTAAGAGAAAATTCTAAGGTTCAGGCAGTGGAACATCACATCGAACATCAACAACAAGTCCTCCAACTCTTAAAGGATAACCTTGTGTTGGCACAAAATAGAATGAAACAACAGGCAGATCAACATCGCAGTGAAAGAAGTTTTGAAGTAGGTGATTGGGTATTCCTACGGCTACAACCATATAAGAAAATGTCCCTAAAGCAAGCTAAGAAGGATAATAAATTGTCACCAAAGTATTATGGTCCATACAAGGTGTTGCAAAAGATTGGTACTATGGCATACAAATTGGAGCTTCCTGCAGCTTCTCGATTGCACCCAGTCTTCCATGTTTCATGTTTAAAGAAGGTTATAGGTGACAAGCTTCCAATTCAAACAATATTGCCAAAACTTGATGAGGAAGGAAAAATTATATTGGAACCAGAAGCAGTCACAGAAACAAGAACTCGACAGCTACGAAATCGATCAATTTCAGAGTATCTTATCAAGTGGAAGAACTTATCCGCTGAAGATTCCACATGGGAGGATGAGAATTTTATGCAGAAGTATCCAGAACTACTCAAGCGTTGAGGACAACACTTTTTTGAAGGAGAGGGGCATGTTGGGTCCCTATAATACCAGTGATTACCCCATTACTATTGTAGTTATACCCCTTATTTATATTGTTGTGCCCCTATTACCCCCATATTGTTATTTCTGTGCCCCATAGAATCCCTCTATTGTTATTTTTGTGGCTTTATATTATTATTGTTAGGTCGGCTGGATTACATGGTGACTCCTTAGACTCCTATATATAGAAAGGAGGTTTTGTCATTTGTATCATCCAAGAATTGTTCATTTATGTAATGTAAAGGAGGTTGCCCCATCGAAGAGGCTGAATTCTAAGTCGTGGATCTCTCTTTTCTATCTTTTTGTGAGCTGGTTTCATAACATAAAACCTCTTTTTATATTTACTCCAAAGATATGGTAAATAAATAAAAATATAAATAAACTAGAGGTATGGTAAATAAATAAAACCTCTTTATATTTAAAGAAGACTAAAAAAAGAGGTTTTATTTAGGTGAATCCTATGGGCCAAATACCATTTTAATACCATGGGCCAAATACCATATTTATAAAATAGGTATGGTAAATTAATAAAAACATAAATAAACCAAAGGTATGGTAAATAAATATATATTTTTTATATTTACTCCATAATTCACTTTATATTTACGAACACTCAAAAATGAGGTTTTATTTAGGTGAAGCCTATGGGCCAAATACCATGGGCCAAATTATCATTATTATCATGCAAAAAAACATTATTAACCTAATATTAATATTAATAAAAGTAAATATGGCACATGGTATTGGCCCATGGTATTGAGAACCAATGGTATTGACCCATGGTATTCAAGTGGAATGTAGCCTACTTAAAGGGGGGAATTAAACCATCATAGATCCATATTTACTATGGATCTACTAAGCCCCTAGAGGGATCAAATATCCTGATATGCAAACTAGCATAGAGAGAAAAAATATTTGATCCCTCTCGACGCTTGGTAGATGAGTGAAAAAATATTTGATCCCTCTGGAGTAAAGATGGATCTATGTTGGCTGTTTGTGTAATGGAATATACCATGCCCAAATTCAAAGGGATCAAGTGATGCAAACAATTTTTTTGGTAGGATGCAAATATTAGACCTTCCTCAAATTTTGCTACATGAAATTAAAATTTCTTATAATCATGAACATAAAATCTTTTCTGTTTCATCCTTAGATTTTGATCTCAATGCCTATAGTTTTAAACCATGCTATAATATTTTAATTAGAATATATTTAGATCCATTAAACCTTACAACTCTCCAAAGCTTAGGTTAATTTCACCTGAAAAGAAGGAACGTGAATGGATTTTGCAATTTAGACTCAATTCTTACAGACAATGATTAAAAATGGAAGAACCCAAATAGTCTCCTAAATTTTACCCACCCATCAATTTCCAAGACCTTTGCTATTATTTTGAACCTAAACAGAGAGACTAGAAGAACAAGAGAAGTCTGGATGAGGTGGACCCTGAACTACTTGATACTTTTCAAAATCTCAGCATGCCCTTGACTAGAAGAAGAGATTGACCAATGTTGTTGTAGATGTTGTTTTTGACAATGTTTTCATTGCTACCATGCATAGGTAGACTCTAGGTAGTTGAGGTTATCTTTTGTTCGTTATAAGAGGTAATTCAGGAGTATCTTGATCTAGTTAGGAAGTAGCTTGGTAGGTTTGTTCCTCCTGCTGATAACTATTATGCTGCATTGTATTTTTTTTTAGTGATAGCTCCTTGTATTAAATCCCCAAGCACACTTTGTCACCCATTGAAATATCCACTTATTTCAGGATGAATGAGATGGAGGCCAGGCAGTTTGAGAGGACTCTTGTTGTTGTATATGAGAGGAGTTCTGTGAGGTGAGAGGATTCTATGACATATAGATGCACTGCACCATTTTATGACACCAATCATCTCCATGCCACAGTAGTGGATCTCTATTGCACTGAGGGAGCAACGATAAAGTATTACACTGTAAAGAATTCGTATGTTGGGGACAAGGAATACAGAGGTGGGATTTATAATTTTATTACGAAAAGAGGTTTGTGCGATGGAGACAAATCAAGGATTTCATGGACCTGAGTAGAGACTAGTTTGACAATCACCTGTAAATACTCAAACATTGTTTTGAAAGGCGATGATGCAATTGGAGAGTTCTATTATGTTGCCTTGAAAAATAACTATCAATAGGGGGGAAAAAAATGATCCATATAGGGAAGAATTGCAGGAGCAGGATTGTTTCTAAAATTATATCTATAGGCAAGTCAAGGAACTACTACAAAGGATTAGTGCAGGTGCAACCAAATTCTCATAATGCAAGAAATTTTTCACAGTGTGTTTCGATACTCATCAGTGACCAGGTGATGAGCCTAGGTATTGCAACAAGAATGTTGCAACTCCCAGGGCTACCAGCTTTACTTATCAACCCAAGGTTCGTACAAACTTGGAAGTGACAGTGCTATATGCACAAGTAAAAGTGAAGGTACTGCCTGTTGTCACTGCTCATCTAGCAAGAGACCCCAGGGGTTCCAAGCCAGATGTCTATAGGGTCAGAAGAAGCTTAATTCTTTGATGGAGGAAGAAAAAATCTATTCTAAGAGAGAGCTACTCTACTGTAGTAATGAAGAAAACAACATGTAATGCTAAATCACACCATAACCTAACTAACCAACTAAATATCTATGCTAAGCAGAATTGCTAAAACAATCACTAACCTAAGGCTACTATCTAAGTTGCAGAGGTAAAGAGAATTAAACTATACTAAGGTGTAAGCAAAGAAACTTAAGCTAAATCAGTTTTCAAGCGGAAGAGCAATCGGAGGTCGAAATCAATGAAAGGAGGACGTAAGGATGCAGTAGCGCATAGGGACCGTTGGATCGATCAACGAACAGAAGATGAACAATGAAGATCTTATCGTGAAGGCTTAAGTGACTAGATGGATGAATAGGGTGAATGCACAGGATGAACGGCTAAGGTCTTATCGCGGAGGTTAAGTGGATAGATGGACGAACCAGACGAACGAACAGGATGAACGACTGAGATCTTATTACGCGGATTAAGACAAGAGATAGATGGACAGGGTAACAAAGTGATGAATGGCGGAGATCGTATCGTGGGAAAAAGAAATGTGCAGAAATGATGGAGTGGGTTTCTAAAGCGGTATGTAGTTTCTCGCGCACCCTCAAGGCCATAAGCGGAATTCTAAAATTTCACACGATTAGCCTTACTGCACAACACGTAGCACGAGAAAACCACTTTTCTCACGTGCTCTCGAGCGAATAACGGTCATGCAATAATCCGCGTGAGATTGTGCGATAGCTATTGGATTAGGTGGGGATGATCAACGGTGGAGATCAACTAAGCTGGTTAGCGATCGGGTGACACGATAGCCATCGGATCAGACGAGGCAGATCGACGGTGGGGGTTTAAAGCGCATAAAGTGTTGAGGTGACACAATACCTATCAGTTCAAGAGACAGATCGACGGTGGAGATTAAAGTGCATAAAGTAAGTGGAAGACTTCACACGAGAGAGCAGTTGGAGAAAATAATGAATCAGACGATGATTGTGAAGGTTTTTTTTGGATCAGACGGTGAGGAAGCGATGCATGAAGAGCGTACTGAAGGAGGTTTCAAAGGAAAACAATAGAAAAACCAGTGAGGGTGAACAAATAATTGCATTGAACAACAAACTCCATAGCTCATGTGAGAACTAGAAACCTGTGTTTTTGGGGTTGTTGAAGGGCCTCTTCCTCAAGTCATGGTCCCAGAGGGAGGAGATGAGGTTGAGACACCTGCGCACAACCTTATGGTGATATTTTCTCCTAGCTAACCTGTAAACTGAAAGAAGGCACAAATGGAAGTAAACTATAGTAAATGCAGCTACTGAAGCAAATGAAAAGAAAAAGGAAGCTATTTAAATAAATGAACAGAACCAGAAAGCTACTTAAGCAAATGAATAAAATATAAATCTATGTTACTTAAGCAAATGAACAATGAAAACCAAGAATCTATGCTAGCATACATGTATAGTAAAGAGGAGCTTTGGTTACTCAGGTTGGGCCCTAACCCAAGATCTTCAGCCCTTTGAGTTAACTCAGTGCTGGCTCAAAGCAAAGCTCATCTTTATTATAAAAACCATGGATTACATAATTGTCACAAATCTTGCAGCTCAGAAATAAAGTACAGTTTTACAATAAAAATCTGAATCCTACTGAGGTCCTAAGCCTCTCTATTTATACATATGAAGTCTCCAACAACTTCCTTCCAATTAGAGAGGCTAGGCTCCCCACTCAAGATAAACTAGTTTATGTCACTTTCACTTTCTCGGCTATCTTCTAGTCTTCAAAGTGATTGTTGTTTGCACTCCAAGCTGATGAAGGGGTAGTAAATGAGGAGGATTTACCTCCTATAATTACTCTCCCTTGTCTCATTCGAGTTTTTACCAAGGTCTTTGCCACAGTTCCTTGCTTTTACCCTTTATTCCTTTATTCCTGCATTTTCCCTTGCTTTTATCCTTTATTCCTGCATTACATGCACATTAGACCACAAAGCAAAATATCCAACTCTAACTCATCTCATAAACAAAATATAATCAAAAGTATGCAATAAGTTGTGAGAATAGTTGGTTTGACTAAGCTAGGAGGTGAATTAAGGCCCATATAATTACCAAATGATGAGTCTCATGATCATCCCCATATTGAAAGTGTTGCTAATCCTCTGAGCAACTTAGTCAATGTCCATGTCCTTCATGGCTCTGGTAGCCTCTCTGACATCCCATGCTTCTGTTGTGGTCTCTTCTTCTTGTTTATAGAAGCTTGCTTTCCTTTCTACTTCTTCCCACTGCCTCTTTTCCTCTTCTTCTTTTCTCCCTTCTAACATCCCTAGGAGTAGTGATGGACTGAGTTTTAGGCCTATCCCATTGACCTTCAACCTTTGCATTGCTTGCTTATACATAAGTGTCTTGTTGAGTGCCTCTCTAAACCTTTGAGGGGAGTGATATTCTCTGATCTTCAAGCTGTGTGGTAGTGTTTTCCATCTCCTTTAGCAAGCATGTATATTATCATCTCTTAGCAGCCTAAACATATCCTCAAAATGAGAAATTGCTTGTTCTTGGGTAGCAAGATATCTAGGTGCCAGCTAAGGATCATTTGCAATTAGACTATGGGTGCTAATTAGGGCCATGGGATTTGATTGTTCATCTCTGATAAAAAAAGGTTCATTTTTCTCTCTGGCCAATATTCTTTTCATCTCTACGGCCCTTGACTTCTCATGGTTCATTGATGATTCCAAAGCCATTAATTGTAGATCTCCTAGCTCTACATTAGGATCCCAAATATGTCTGTGAGGGCCATGTTGTGCAAGTAAAAATCAACCATTTTGGCCCTATCCTCTAGTGCACTTTGATCACAAATATCAATAAATTACCTGTAGTCCTGAAATGGCATGGTGCCCCTTTGTGCTAGTGTTTTAATTTGAAATTGCATCCATTGTTCTCTGAGGTAAAGAGCATAGGATTTAGTTGGCATCCTACACTGGATGGCCTCTTGTTGTTCTTTCTCCTCTGTTTCAATGCCTTCTTCTGCTTGCTGTTTTGGCATCATCCTCCTTCTCTTCTGCTTCATCATGTTCCTCTGTATTAGTATCTTCTTCATCCATCTCATCCCCATCTAGCTTTGTATCTTCTTCTTCTTGTTTTTCCTCCTCCTTACTGACAGAAGGACTAACATCATAGGTGAGGGTTTTGATGTCATCCTCTACTAGTAAGTCTTTGAAGACTAACCATGTTATAGGGATCTTGAGGTTTTGGAGGGCATCCTTAATGAGGATTCTGATCAAACCATGGTGAGCCAACTGTTGGGAATTCCCTTCATTTACTTTGCTACTGGAGTCTATGAGTGGTTGCATTAAGAAATAGGTTATGTTGAGTCTTTGGTGAACTGGTGTTTCTACCCCAAGTCTTAATTCTTCAAGCATTCTCAAATGGTTGCCATAACAATACTATATCTATGGACTCTTGCATTCTCTTTTGACTTATTAAAGAATTTCCTTTTTGCCACCTTTTCACTTATAAACCAACTACCTCTTAACCTTTACAACTTTTGATCAAATGATGCATATGAGTGAGTGAGTGGGATACTTACCTATGGTCTTGATGCCATGCTGCAGTTGTCAAAGATCAGAGGTGTTACGTTTTATATTTTCTACATGGTCATTCTTCTTCCTCCTTTGCTGTCTATTGATGGTTTCTTGGCTTTTGAAGGTGTCTGTGACTGGAGATCTGATGCTGCTGCTATTGTTGTTGAGCTCATGGATTACCACTTGGAAATGTTTGGTGTCTCCCTTAGAATTTCTTGATCATGTTGTTGGCCGGTGCTGTGAGGATGCTGCAATGAATGGATAGAGGGAGTAGGAGCGTGTGTGGATGCAGGGATGATGGTAATGGATTAGATGATTGGTTAGATCATATCTACTATGAATTTTGGAGACCTAACCAATCTACCATTTAGGGGATCTTGTAGAAAACACAATCTTTACCTGAATTGAAGCAATGAAGTGAAAAACAATGGAAATGATGGAGGGATGTATGGTAAGGAGTGGAGGAGATGAATATATGTGAGACAAGGTTCCCTTTGGATCTTCTCTTTTTCTTTTATTATTATTATTATTATTATTAGATTTTTTTTTGGGCGTGTTTCACGGACACCTTTGGTCAACGGGTGGTGCTATGTCCACGGGAAAAAACTGGGCTGATGCCCCTCAGCCTACTACAAGACCTGAACCTAAGAGCTTTCGGAAATTGACCCTGTGACCTCCCATTTGGCGAGGCCCCGACTTGACCAATTGAGCTAACCCTTGGGGCTTTATTATATATATATATATATATATATATATATATATATATATATATATATATATATATATATATATAGATATATATATATATAGATATATATATACATATAGATATGTATATGTATATGTATATGTATATGTATATGTATATATATATATATATATATATATATATATTAAAAACACCTAGGCTACCTTAGAGAGGTTTTCACCCTAGATATCTGCCTTGGGCGCCTCAAGGAAGGTTTTCACCTAGGAATCTTCTTACTCTTTTTCATTTTTTTCTCATCCTTGGGCCACCTCATGAGGTTTTCAACCCAAAGATGGGACTCAGGCACCTCATGGAGGTTTTCACCTAAATCCTTATTCTTTTTTCTCTTTTTCAGTGCCCTGATGAGGGAGGAGCTGGAACTTGCTCTACCATCATCACTGTCTTATTGATATTGTCAATGAACTCTTGTTTTGATAAAGGCCTCTTGTACATTTTCAATCAGTGTCCATTAACAAGCAATGGAATGACTTCTACATCTATAGTTCTGCTTTGCACTGAACCATTGTCATGTCATCTTTCCACCACATAAGGTTCGAGCCATCTTGTCCTTAGCTTGCCTTTGAAGTCTTTATACCTAGAATAATATAACAATGCCCAGTCTCCCTCTTGAAATTGCTTCTCCTTAATATGTTTGTCATGCCAGATCTTCCTCTGAAGCTGAACTATCTCTGTATGTAGGAGGGCCTGCATTCTGAATTAATCCAAGCCATCAAAAGGAAAAATCTTTCTTTCTATGAATGACTGAGATCCAAATCTAGTTGGGTTTCCATCCTCAATGTGTTATATTCAAACTCAATGGACAACAAATCCTTTTTCCCATAAACCTACTCATAGGGTGTAAATCCAGTGGTGGTCTTCCATGTTGTATTATAGGCCCAGGTGGCCTCAACTAGTCTCTTTGCCCAATCCTTCCTACTGTTGCTCACTACCTTGGTTAAGATGTTCTCTAGTGCCATTTTGGTCACCTCCACTTGCCCATTAGCTTGTGGATGATAATGAGTGGAGGTCCTATGCTTGATTTTGTGATGGCTGAGCAGTTCTTCAATCATGCTGGAGGTAAATTAGCTGCCTTGGTTTGTGACTAGCTCTCTAGGGTACCCAAATTTGTAGAATACATTCTCCCTTAGGAACTCAACCACCTTCTCTTTTGTTGCTGCCTTAATTACCTTAGTTTCAGCCCACTTAGTCAAATAACCAATGCACACAATGATTTGTTGTTTTTGCTTTGAAGGAGGGTTGATAGGCCCAATGAAGTCCATGCCCCACTTGTCAAATGGCTCGAAAGTCACTTGAGGTTGTAGGGGAATTTCATCTCTTGGAGTAGGCTTTCCAATCCTCTGGCACTGATCACACTGACTAATGTACTTTTTCACATCTTGATGAAGAGTAGGCCAATAATAGACTACTTGCAACACTTTGAATGTTGTCCTCTTTGCTGCAAAGTGACCTCCATAAGGCCCATCATGATAGGTTAGAAGGATGTCAAATACTTCCTCTTCCCTTACACACCTTCTCAAGATTTGATCTGGGCCAAGTTTAAATAGATTTCCCCCAATCCAGGTGAAGGGGGAACTTTTCCTGACTATCTTGCTCTTTTCTTTGGAGGGCAAGTTTGGTGGGAATTGTGTTGATACCAAATAGTTTGCTATATCAGCAAACCATGGGGAGAGAACTAAAATAGCAAACAAATGCTCATCTGGTAACTGGTCATCCACCATTCCTTCTTCACCTATAGGCAGATTCATCCTAGATAGAAAGTCAGCGACAACATTTTCCTTACCAGGCTTATCAACAATAGTTAGATCAAACTGTTGTAATAAAAGCAACCATCTTATAATTCTAGCATTCACATCTGGTTTGTTCATTAAATATTTGATTGCATCATGATCAATATGCACAAATGTTTGATAGCCTATAATGTAATGCCTAAATTTGTTTAATTAATGCACAACAACCAGGAGTTCCTTTTCGGTCACAATTTAGTTTGGCTTAGCCTTTGACAGGTTCTTACTAGTAAAATAGATGGCATAGGGAAATTTCTCCTCTTCCTGACCTAAGGCTTCTCCTATGGCTTTGTGCGAGGCATCAACATGAATATGAAAAGGGAGGACCCAGTTTGGGCCCAGAAGAATTGGTGCAGTGGTTAACTTACCCTTCAGAATGTCTAAGGCCTCTTGGCAGCTCTTTGACCATATAAACTCACAATATTTGGCCAACAACCCAAACAAAAGAGAGGCCAACTTGTTGAAGTCCTTTATGAAACTTCGGTAATATCCAGCTAACCCTAAGAAAGTCCTGACATCTCTCTACTTTTGTGGAGGTGAGACCCTTTGGATGATTGGTATTTTGTTTGGGTCCACCTGTAGTCCTTGCTGAGATATTGAATGACCTAGCACAGTCCCTTCAGTCATTAAGAATTCACATTTTTCTGTACTGAGAGACAGATTCATTTCAATTCATTTGTGTAATACTCTGCCTAGGTTAGCCAGGGCTTCTTGGAAATCATAGCCATAAGGTGTAAAATCATCCATATAGATTTCCACAACATCATGTACTAATTCAACAAAAATACTCAAGACTGCTCTCTAGAAAGTGGTAGGAGCATTGCATAGGCCAAAAGGAAGGACCCTATAGGAAAAAGTACCCCAAGGATAGGTGAATGTGGTCTTATCCTGGTCTTCTGGGCAGATTTGGATTTGGATGTACCCACTGAATCCATCTAGGAAGGAAAAAACTTCTTCCCTGCCAGGCCATCTAGCGCTTGGTCAATGAAGGGTAGGGGAAAATGATCATTCTTTGTGGCTTTATTCAACTCCCTATAATCGACACAAATCTTCCACTTACCATTTTTCTTAGGAACTAACACTAAAGGAGAGACCCACTCATTGTCTGAGATGGGGTAAATGAATCCTGCATCTACCATTTTTTGCAGTTCTTCTTTGAATATGTCTTTAAGAGCTAGATTCATCCTCCTTTGTGGTTGCCTGACTAGATTGCAACCTTCTTTTATGTATATGTGGTGAGTACACACTGAGGGGTGTACTCCCTTCATTTCCTTATAACTCCAAGTGAAGGCTTCTAGGTTCTCTCTCAACACGTTGAACAACTTTTCCTCTTCTAAAGCAGAAAGTGTGGATTAATTTTCAAAGTTTTCTCTGGGCCAAATTCTATGGTTTTGACATGGAGTGGGTTGGAATTGTTCAAGCATAAGTCAATTGGATGTTTGTTCTGGGTTTCCCTTACTTCTTCTTCTAATGGTAATGAACTAGGAGTTGGACTTTGGAGCAAGTGTTCAATCAAGTCATCCTCATCTTGTTGTCCTCCTCTTATGGTTGCTTCCAAAACATAAAGTTGGGTAGAATAAACCTCATCTTCCTCGTCCTCCTCCAACCATAAAGGTAAATCATGCTCTAGAGAAGGTTGATTAGGAGGGTATAGGACTAATTGTTTGGAAATATGCCCATTCTTGATGGTCATATTCCCAGCTCTGCAACTAATGTAAGCATCATCTGTGGCCAACCATGGCCTCCCAAGGATGAGAGGGTAACCAGTAAGCTTAGCCTTAGGCTGGAGAACTAGGAAATCTGCAAGGTACTCCCAGGAGTCAATGGAGACCATCACATCCTCCACAATTCCCTCAGGGGTGACTATGGAATGGTATGCAAGTTGCAGAACTGTTTTGGTCTTCCTCAATGACCCTTAGAGGTTGAGCTTGAGCATGGTGTCCTTGGTCATCACATTAATGGCAGCCCTAAGATCAATCAGAGTGTGTGGGACAATGGTGCCATTGATGTGCACATCTACTACAGGGCTTCCAGGGTCTAAATATTTTGGACATATTACCTACCCTAGCATTAAGTCAGACAACTGCCCAATGACATTAATGGTAGGGGCATCCCTTTTTCTTCTTCCTAGATGCTTGAAGAACTTCTCCTTAATCAACTTATTGTAAATGGGAACATCCTTGATTGCCTGGAGAAGGGGGATCTTTACACAAAGATTTTTCAATTCTCCCAGAAGTTCAGTTTCTTCTGGGGTAGGCTGGAGTGGTTGGGCTAATCTCTCAGGAAAGGGTGGATGTACTTTAAGGTTGCTTTCCTCTCTTTCTTCCTCAACCTCCCTATGTGGAGAGGGAGGTTGGTTATCAGGGAGAATTCTCCCAGATCTTAGGTTGATCTCCTGTATTTCTACAACATAAGTTGGGTATGATGTCTCTCCATTATATACTTGTTGAGCCTGCTTATTGTTTAGGTTCAGATTTGGCTGGACAGGCATCTAGGGTTGCTTGGGTGGAGCATAGCGTAGGAGTTGTGGTTGGGTAAGTGGTGGAGGAAATAGGGTTGGAACATTGTTGAATTAGGGCCTCCACCCCTAGAGTGGGGTATTCCACTGATGTTGTGGTTAAACATAAGGTTGAAATGACTGGTTGGCTGGCTGGAAATGATACTGAGATGTATAGGACCAAGGAGGGGGTGTAGACCAGGAAGGATGAGCAGGGGTCCCCAAGAAGGTATAGTTGTGGTTTGGTTAGGGTTGTAATATGCATGGGATGACCCTTGCATACTCTGCTGGTATGGTCTAGGTCCAGGAGACCTCCTTTGGTTGATGTAGCAAAGCTACTCAATGACCCCTTCAGCTCCTTGATATACAACTTTGAGTCCAGGTAAAGAAGGCCACTTATCTATGGAGTGGTTTTCTTCACAGACTGAGCAAATCTTAATACAGTTCAATGGAAATTCGTTCCTAGGATGCCTCCTGGTGCATCTAGGACAAAAGATGGCCAAGGCTCTCTTTGCTTCCTCTTGCTTCCTTTTGATGTTCATGGTGTCCAATTGCAAGGCAAGGGTTTGTAGCATATCACTTTTGAAATCTTCCAACATATTTCCAATTTCACCCTTGATGGATGAGTTGGAGGATGATGTACTGGCCATAGGTTGACTACTGCTACCCTTTTTCCTCGCTGCCATAGAATGGTTTTTAAAGACAGTCTTAATATCCTCATAGGGTAATTGGTAGACATCTCCTCCTGCTATCATATGTAAGGTATCTAGAAGATCTTCCCTTACTCCTCTAAGCAAGACCAGCTTTAGTGACTCAGGGTCAAGTGTGCACCTAGCTCTTTTGTAATTGAGTTGGAATCTTTCTTCATAGTCTTCTAAGGATTCATCCTAGCCTATGGTCATCCTAAAAATCTCTTCTTTATTATCCTTTGACCTACAGCAGCCCCTATATTTGTTGTTAAAAGGCTGCTGCATCTAAGCCCAAGTTGTGATGCTATCTCCAAGTAAACCCATGAACCAATGCAATGTTGCATCCTTGATGGTAGATGGAAATAGTTTTAACTTTTTCTCATCATCTGTATAGTCATAGGTTCGGCATATAACAACAAACTCAAATAGGAAAGTGTCAGGGTCCTCTGTGGTCAGGCCATGGAAATGAGGTAGAGCAGAGGGGCTCATATTCTTCATCTTAGTGTCCCCATTGGTCTCCCTGATAGGGAAGGCACCCTCAATTCTCTCTCTATTTCCTTTGTCATTTCAGTTTTCAGCCATTGGTTCAGTAGGAATGGGTTCTTCCTCTTCTTCTTCCCCTGTAGGTTCCTCAAATATGTAAGGTTGCTCACCTAAAGGGTCTTCCAATTCACCGTCACTGAAGAAGAGAGAAGGTTGACTGTTGGATGCAGTGGGGGTATTTGACAAGAATTTCCCTAAATTGTCCCTATTTCTACGAGGCATTAAAGGAAATTCTTTTGGGTTGGTTTTTGTAAGATTTTTTGTTTTTTTTTTTAAGCTGGAAACTACTTTGCAAAAAGGAAATTTCTAATTGAATGAAAAACCATTAACAAGAAAAACTACTTGCTAAATTGAAATTCTACATGCAGAATGAAATTGCTAATTGAAGGAAGACTACTGACAGAAAAAGACTACTTGCTGGATTGAAATTATACTTGCAGAATGAAAAGGAAAGCAGATAATGACAATTGAAAGAAAGGAAGAAACTAAGTTACTTTTGTAGAAATAAACTAATGGAAGAAAATTGGAGACTAGAACTAAAAGAAAGCAGTAATCACATTCTACTTAGACACCTCCCCAGCAATGGTGCCAAAAAGTGATGAGCTAGGTATTGCAACAAGAATGCTGCAACTCCCAGGGCTACCAACTTTACTTATCAACACGGGGTTCATACAAACTTGGAGGTGACAATGCTATATGCACAAACAAAAGTGAAGGTATTGCCTATTGTCACTACTCATCTGGCAAGAGACTCCAGGGGTTCCAAGCCAGATGTCTATAGGGTCAGAAGAAGCTTAATTCTTTGATGGAATAAGAGCAAATCTATTCTAAGAGAGAGCTACTCTACTACAGTAATGAAGAAAACAACATGTAATGATAAATCACACCATAACCTAACTAACCAACTAAACATATATGCTAAGCAGAATTGCTAAAAAAATCACTAACCTAAGGCTGCTATCTAAGTTACAGAGGTAAATAGCATTAAACTATACTAAGGTTTAAACAAAGAAACTTAAGCTAAATCGGTTTCCAAGCGGAAGAGCAATCAAAGGTCGAAATCAATGAAAGGAGAATGTAAGGATGCAGTAGCGCATAAGGACTATTGGATCGAGCAACGAACAAAAGATGAATGATGGAGATCTTATCACGAAGGCTTAAGTGACTAGATGGATGAACAGGGTGAATGCACAGGATGAACGGCTGAGGTCTTATCACGGAGGTTAAGTGGATAGATGGACGAACCAGACGAACGAATAGGATGAACAGTGAATATTTTATTACGAAGGCTTAAGTGACTAGATGGATGAACAAGGTGAACGCACAGGATGAACGGCTGAGGTCTTATCGTGGAGGTTGAGGTCTTATCGCAGAGGTTAAGTCAAGAGATGGACGGACAGGGTAACAAAGCAATGAATAGTTGATATCTTATCGCGCAGATTAAGTCAAGAGATGGACAGACAAGGTAACGAAGCAATGAAAGGCAGAGATCGTATTGTGGGAAAAAGAATGTGCATAAATGATGGAGCGGATTTCTAAGGCGGTAAGTAGTTTCTCGCATGCCCTCAAGGACATAAGTGGAGTTCTGAAATTTCACGTGATTAGCCTTACTGCGTGACACTTAGCACAAGAAAACCACTTTTCTCGCATGCTCTCGGGTGGATAAAGGTCATGCAATAATCCACATGAGATTGCATGATAGCCGTTGGATCAGGCGAGGTTGATCAAAAGTGGAGATCGGCCAAGCTAGTTGGTGATCAGGTGATGTGATAGCTGTCAGATCAGGCGAGGCATATCGACAATGGGGGTTTAAAGCACATAAAGTGTTAAGGTGACGCAATAGTCGTCAGATCAAGAGACAGATCGATGGTGGAGATTAAAGCGCATAAAGTAAGTGGAAGACTTCATGTGAGGCAGCAGTTGGAGAAAATAATGAATCAGATGGTGATTGTGAAGGTTTGTTGTGGATCGAACGACGAGGAAGTGATGCATGAAGAACGTGCTAAAGGAGGTTTCAAAGGAAAATGACAGAAAAACCAGTGAGGGTGAACAAATAACTGCATTGAACAACAAACTCCATAGCTCATGCGAGAACCAGAAACTTGTGTTTTTGGGGTTGTTGAAGGGTCTCTTCCTCAAGTCATGGTCCCAGAGGGAGGAGATGAGGCCGAGACACCTACGCACAACCTTATGGTGATATTTTCTCCTAGCTAACATGTAAACTGAAAGAAGGCACAAATGGAAGTAAACTACAGTAAATGTAGCTACTGAAGAAAATGAATAGAAAAAGCTATTTAAATAAATGAACAAAACTAGAAAGTTGCTTAAGCAAATGAACAGAACAAAAAACTATGCTACTTAAGCAAATGAATAATGAAAACCAAGAATCTATGCTAGCATACATGTACAGTAAAGAGAATTTTTGGCTGCTCGGGTTGGACCCTATCCCAAGAGCTTCAGCCCTCTGAGTTAACTCAGTACTGGCACAAAACAGAACTTATCTTTATTATAAAAACCATGGATTACATAGCAAACTGTCACAGGTCTTGCAACTCAGAAATAAAGTAGAGTTTTACAATAAAAATCTGAATCCTACTGAGGTCCTAAGCCTCTCTATTTATACATCTGAAGTCTCCAACAACTTCCTTCCAATTAGGGAGGCTAGGCTCCCCACTCAAGATAAACTGGTTTCTGTCACTTTCACTTGCTCGGTTGTCTTCTAGTCTTCAAAGTGATGGTTGTTTCCACTTCGAGCTGATGGAGGAATTTTCGAATGGAGGGGTAGCAAATGAGGAGGATTTACCTCCTATAATTACTCTCCCTTGTCCTATTCGATTTTTTACGAAGGTCTTTGCCAGAGTTCCTTGATTTTACCCTTTATTCCTTTATTCTTGCATTTTTCCTTTCTTTTATCCTTTATTCCTGCATTACATGCACATTAGACCACAAAGCAAAATATCCAACTCCAACTCATCTCATAAACAAAATATAATCAAAAGTATGCAATAAGTTGTGAGAATAGTTGGTTTGACTAAGCTAGGAGGTGAATTAAGGCTAATTAAGGCCCATATAATTACCCAATGATGAGGCTCATCACCAGGCAGCTACAAATACTTGTCATTACATTCAGGTACAATTTGAGTTGCATTCTAAAGTCTCTAATTTCATTTATTGATAGTCCTTATTATGTCCTTGTCTCTCTTAATTTCATTATGGTAGGATTGGAATGGGTTAAAAATGCAAGCATATCATTGAGTAAAATAGACACCCACATGTCACTACATTTCATTGTGCATACTCTCTATTTTTTATAAAATTAGAAGTGAGCAATAAGATGTGTGCACAACTAAAAATCCTAACAAGAATGATGAATCTAGTCTTAGCATGGAAATTGAAACCAAGAATCATAAAATATCAATAAATTTGTGACACAGAGTAAAAAAACACAATAAAGGATTATATGCCAACATTGTCTATTTAGTGCGGTCTACATCAATGAAGAAGAATAACAACATGCACACACAGAGCCGGACGCTGAGCTGCGCACGCATCGATTAGGGCAAGAAACGCAGCGGGTTGAACCGCCGCCATGGATGCTCCAGGGGGTGGAGAGGCCTCTCCCCCCCCTCCATTATCTGCTGAAATCGCATTCAAAAAGCTCCTGACCCAGAAAGGGAAAAAACAGCCAAACCCTGAAGTCCCAACGTTTATCAAAAAGCTTGAAGAAATACCAGAGATCGCGCTGCCTGAAGAACAACCAATCAAAATAGCTCTTGCATTGGCGGACAGAGGATTGGTCGGGCAATTTATGGGTCGCTGGCCATCAACAAAATCGACAGATGAATGGGTTCAACGAAATTGGAGGCCTCTGCTGAAGAACAGCGTGATCTGCTATGCTGTCGGCCGAGGATTTTTCATCTTCGAATTCACTACCAAGGAAGACCGTGACCTGGTGTTCAGAAACGGTCCATATTTCATGGGAAACCAAGGCCTTTTCCTGAACAAATGGACCCCTGATTTCGATCCTTCAGTCGACGTTCCAAAGGAGGTACCTGTTTGGGTCCGACTCCCCAATCTGCCGATCCACTGCTGGAGCTATCAATCTCTTCAAAAGATTGGAAACGGGCTAGGTCGATTCATTGACAAAGCTGATAATAAAGGCCAATACACCTGCGCAAGAATCTGCGTGGAAGTTGACTTGGAAGCTAGTCTACCGGAAGCCATTAAACTCACAGTGGGAGATTGGCAGCACTACCAGAAACTGGACTACGAGCAACTGCCCTTCAAGTGCAGAATCTGTCATGAGCATGGTCACTTCCAACGAAACTGCCCTAAAGCCCCATCAAGGGACAAGGCAGAAGAAGAAGGATGGAAAGAGATAAGAAAGGGTAAAGTAATCTCAAAATCCACTGAAAAAACAAAATCTGGGACAATGGGGAACCCCCAGGCCAATTCTCAGAATAAACCAATCACAAAAGAAGGCCCCCCTTCAGCTAAAAAGTTGAATGTAACAGAGAAACAGGAAGAAAATGAATACCACTCGAATAAACTGAAAGAAACCGAAGAAAACTCTCCGGATCCCCTAGTAGATGCTGAACAAAGGGGAACCGAAGGGAATGAGGAGCACATCAGCCCAACTTTTGATTCAGGGGAAGAGTCAGAAGAGAGAGACACCGAATCAGATGGATCAGAAATCACTCCTATCAAATCAACTAGGGGACCAAAATCCAAGAAGAAACAGAGAGAGGAGAAAACGTATCTGGATGTCCTTCAAGGCTCCCATAAAACTCTAAAAGGAATGATGAACACCAGATCCGGGCGCAAGCAAAGCAGGGCTCCAAAAGGAGCCACCACCTCCCAAGGCAATAAATAATGAAATGCGTCTCCTGGAACTGCAGAGGGTTAGGCAGCAGACTGAAAGAAGAAGCCCTGAAAGACATTGTTAGGATTCATTCACCTGAAATCCTTCTCATCCAGTAGACAAAGATGGAGGATATTACGCTCCTCCAAACTATTAAGACATACTGGCACAAAGGTCCCGGAAGAGCTGTCAGCGCTAGGGGAGCCTTTGGTGGGCTTGCCTCCTTCTGGGACAGCTCAAAATATGAACTGATTCAAGAAGAAATCTGCTCTCACTGGATTTTCATCCAGCTCCTTCACAAAGAGTCTGGGCAACAAGTAAGTATGTTTAATATTTATGCTCCGGTCCTTCCAGTTGAGAAAAAATTTTGTTGGGACTCGCTTCAGTCCTTTCTTTTATTGCACAAGCCAGGAAATATCATTATTGCAGGTGATCTAAATGTCACTCTTACCATTGATGAGAAAAAGGGGGGCTCCCCAGTAAGGGATCCAGCTAGAGAATGGGTGGAAGACGTAATGTTAGAGTGGGATCTTGAGGATATCAAGCCTTCTGTCGGAAAATATACCTGGACCAATAAAAGATTAGGGCCCAACCACATAGCTGCTCGTCTGGACAGATTCCTTGTCCAATCCTCTTTCCTCTCATGTGGCCTAACTGCCTCGTCTAAGATTCTCCCAAACTGCACATCTGATCATAAACCCATCAGTCTCGAGCTATCCCTTGATGGAAACCTTGGCCCAATACCTTTTAGATTCAGTCCCTTGTGGAGTCAGCAAGATGGCTTCTAGGAAGTGGTTTCTGAAGCTTGGAATCGACAGATCCTGGGATCTCCTTTCTATGTGTGGGAAGAAAAATTGAGGGGCCTTAAAAGAAAACTCAAGGAGTGGGCTAAAAACCTGAAAACACCCACTGCCAAGAGAAAAGAATCCTTAGAAAACCTTGCTTCCCATCAAGCTGCAATGGAGAAAATTGTTATATCTCAAAATCTGATTCAAAGAGAAGTTGAGCTGCAAAAAACTCTCCATAGAGACAATAGGGAAGAAGAGGAGTACTGGAGACAAAAATCTAG
Organism: Pinus tabuliformis; assembly: GCA_031772625.1. Lineage (NCBI taxonomy): Eukaryota > Viridiplantae > Streptophyta > Pinopsida > Pinales > Pinaceae > Pinus > Pinus tabuliformis. Next base: position 1,157,535,200 of record CM062818.1, on the reverse strand, counting down.
AAACTTATGGCTGCAGGTTGGCGACAAGAATACCAGTTTCTTCCAAAAGCAAGCCGAAGCACACAAGCAATTTAAATCTATTTCAGAAATTCGATCCCAAGACACAGTGGTCAAAGATTTTGAAGACATCAAAAGTGCTGCTTACACATTCTTCAAAGAGCTTTATACGGCTCCTGAAAATCCTCATTTAGACCTCCAAGCCTACCCCTTTTACCTAATCCCTCATTGTGTTCATGAATCTGCCAACGCTATGCTGACGGCTCCGATCAGCATGGATGAGCTCAAGAAGGCTTTGGACGGCATGGAGCTAGATAAAGCTCTCGGGCCTGATGGGTTCAATGCCAGATTTTTTCAAACTTGCTGGTCTACTATCAATAAAGATCTTTTGAGAATGCTCAGGAAATCTCAAACCCGTTCCAAGATCGGAGGCAGCACCAACTCGGCCTTTTTGGCCCTGATCCCGAAAGAGAAAGGAGCTACGGATTTTGGCAGATATTGACCCATCTCACTATGTAACACCAGCTACAAACTGATCACCAAAACAATAGACAACCGTCTCAAGAATGTTTTGCCAGATATCATTCCGGAAAATCAAGGAGGTTTCATCAAGGGGAGAAAGATTTTGGACAATATTGTGCTGGTGCAAGAAGCAGTTCATTCAAGTTGCCAGCGAAAAGAAAAAGGCATGGTGATAAAGCTTGATCTAGCAAATGCCTTTGACAGGGTGAAACATGATTTCCTCTATGTTGTTATGAGGAAATTGGGCTTCTCTCCCTCCTTCATAATTGGGTGAAAGCCTGCATCGACTCTCCATGGATTGCGTCGCTGGTTAATGGCCACTCAACAAAGTTCTTCAATGCATCAAGGGGATTAATACAAGGTTGCCCGTTGTCCCCGCTCCTCTACGCTATTCAAGCCTCTGTGCTTAGTTTCCAACTTGATAGCTGTCAACAAATCCAGACTCTGCCAGGACTCAGAATGGCTTCCAATGTTAAAGACATTAATCATGCCCAATTTTCCGATGATACTCTGTTGCGTGGAGGAGCGAGCATAAACTCTGCCAGATCCTTTAAGAAGGAGCTAGACACTTACAAGGAGGTCTCGGGCAGCAAGATAAACTACCGCAAAAGCACTATCTATGGATGGAACTGTTCGGTCAAGGAACTGGATGATATTGCCAGGCTCTTAGAGATGAAAGGAATTCAAACCTGGGAGTTTCTAAAATACCTGGGGATACCAATATTCAAATCCATTCCCAAAGTAGCTCACTGGATGCCCCTACTTGACAAACTAAAATTAAGAATTCAAGCTTGGGGAGCCACTTGGCTGAACAATGCGGGGAAGGTTGTCCTGATGAAATCCGTTCTCACAAGCATGCCCCTTTATCAACACTCCATTATGCTGGCTCCCAAAACCTTCATCAGTAAAATGGACAGTCTGCTGAGAAGATTTCTATGGGAAGGGGGGGGAAATAATGAAAAAAGACTCCATTTAGTTAAATGGGACACTATTAAAAAACCAATGCTGGAAGGAGGTCTTCAATTAAGATATCTGGGTGCCCAAAATCTCTCTTTGGGCACCAAAATTCTTTGGAATATTGTTGCTGGAAAGGTGAGCTGGAGTAAGAGAGTGTTGTGGAAGAAATACTTCAAAGGACAGCGGCTGAGGTGTTTGGACCAGCCTCCAAAAATCATCAAAGGTTCTCCGATTTTCAAACTCTGTCTTACTGCTATGGAACATTTCAGTCACAAACTTTACTGGATACCAGGTAATGGGAAAAAAATCAGAATCTGGGAAGATCCAATCCTAGGTGAACAGCCTCTGAATCAGGTTGAAGGACTGACAAACATTAAAAACTGGCTACAATCCAATAACCTGAACACCCTGTGGGACATTTCAAATTGGACAAATGACAATGGACGACGGTGGGATAGCTGGTACTTGGGAGAGATCCCCCAAAGGCTGCAGATTGAAGCTTCACTTCTTATAGACAATCTTCAAGGAAAATCTCCAATCAAAGCAACAGTTAAAGACAAAAGAGGGTGGGGCTCCACCTCTGGCAGCTACACAGTTTCAGAAGGATACAAAAGTATAACAGCTACTACTAATGTCCCCCCTGATCCTACTCAATGGAGATTTATTTGGGCCTTTCCTTCGCTTCCCAAAATCAACTTTTTCTGTTGGACGTTAGCCCATAATAGCATTCTCACCAGAAATAATCTGAGAAAACGCGGAATGGAAGGGCCATCCAGATGCCCTTTGTGTTTGTTAGAGGAAGAGTCGGTTAACCACCTGATGTTACTATGCCCCTTTGCCCGTGAGGTCTGGAGGGGGGTCCTGAGATCAGGAGATGTGGAGCTTCCTGGTAACATTCCTGCCCTGCTTCACAATTGGGCCAAATTGTCCCCGTTCAATCTTACAAAAAAATGCCTCCTCAAAACAGCCTGGATATGGATTCCTAAATTTACCTGCTGGAAACTGTGGTTGGAGAGGAACAATAGGCTGTTCAGGGATGAAAAATGCAATTCTAGCAAAATCATCATAAAAATCCAAGCTTTACTGGGAGAGACATTGGACACCAAACATGGTTTAAAGAATGAAGCAGCTCTGGACAATACGGAAGAGATTTGGTTCAAAGAACTTGTTCCAAACTACGATCCCAAAACCATACCTCCAGCTATCCATCAAGCTAACTGGGAAATTAGCTTGGAAGAACAGGAGTTTATCAAATGGCGGTTTGCTTTGGGGGAACAATGTCTTTTCTTCGACGGGGCCTCTAAAGGCAACCCCGGAGCTGCAGGTGGGGGTGGGGTTATTCTGAATCCGGATGGTTCAACTGAAATTCGATTCCACTGGGGGCTGGGCATCGAATCCAATAACAGAGCAGAAGCTCTGGCTCTGTGGCAAGGGCTCAAGCTGGCTATCAAAAGGAATCTGCTGACTTTGTTGGTCTTTGGAGACTCCAGGCTGATTATACAAGCAATGAACCTCAATTCAACTCCTTCGCAGATTCAATTAGCCTCCAGATTCAAGAAAATCAAGTTAATGTTGCTCCAATTCCGAAAAATATCCTTTTTTCATATTCTGAGACATTTTAACAGCCAAGCCGACCTGGAAGCCAACCTGGGCTCTACCCGTTGCAGAAGATCACTGCTAGTTAACTCAGAAGAATCGACATGCATTATCCCTTAACTGCCGAATGGAAGGGATTCTGCCTCCAAAAAAGCGTGCTTAAGGATCCAACTAAATCTGCAGGGGCGGGATACGAACGAGGAGAGCTTTCTGTCCCTGAGAAAGGCATTAAAATCAGATTCATAAACATTGCTATCCATCTGGACGTTTGGGCTCAAAGAATGGTAGCCAGAAGCGGTAAAGGATTGACCGCAAACAACAAAGAGGATTGAGCTGATTCAAAGATTGGGTTCCAGGTCTCTCTGGACCGTCAAGCCATCAGATGGGAAAACATAAGTTGGACTCCGGGCAGAGGAACAGAAGCGTCATCGGTTGGGCAATGGAAATTCTAGGACTGATTCAACCGCTAATCCCACTCCAGCATAGTAAAAACACCCAGGCTCTCAGATCTAATGAAGAACGAAATATGTGGAACAAATTCCCTATGTGATGTAATTTTAGTATGCGGCAGCTGTTTTTCCACTTAATAAAATCCATATCTGTTAAAGTCTCAAAAAAAAAACATTGTCTATTTAGTGCAAGATACTACTAATATTTCTTAATTTTCAGAGATGGTGGATGCCATGAAGTTGCCCTCAATAAAAGTTACTGACTTGAATATAAGAAGGTCAGGGAAACTATTTACGTTAAATATGCTAAATTGAGGTAGTTAAAACAAGTTTGAAAATCAGAAGAAACACCACCCCCAGATCATTTTATTTCCAATTGTACAAGATAATATTGAATAAAAGTATGAGCACTTTCATTTAAATTGACCATACATAAAACAACAAACAAGTTTGATGTTTTTAAAAGCTATATCCATCATTAACTATAAGATATGACAAGGATGGCTCATAATTTTAAAGATATCCATCACCAACTATAAGATAAGAGTTAATGAGATGAGAAAAAGTTTGTCTTGATATAACATGTAAACATAATATTACTTATAACTCATGCATATTATATCTTATTGTGCATATGTTAATTGTATAACTTCAATCTGGGCAATTTTTTACATTTAAATTGTCAAATATCTAGAAGTTACATAACACTAGCTTAAATTCGCACACAAATAAAATATCAGAAATGGTAGGGGAATGAGTAAGCATTTTCACACTAGTTTAAAATTTCCCCTTGGTTGGTAAAGAACCAATTCAATGTTATTTTTAGTGGAATATTAAGTTATTAACTGAAGATAAAAAAAAAATGTTAGTCTCTTAAATGACTGAAAAAAGGATATTTAGAATGTTATATAGAAGTTACATTTCACGTAGCTATATCTACCTTGACGTAACTATAATATTCCAACTCCAATTTTTTTTATGGAACTTACATTTCATGTAGCTATAGAAGTTACATGTTTTAGATAGAAGTTACATTTTACATAGCTCTACCCCAACATAACTATAATATTCCAACTTCATTTTTTTATATAGAAGTTACCTTTCATGTAGCTATAGAAGTTACATTTATGTCTTTTAGATAGAAGTTACATTTTACATAGCAATATCTACCATGACATAACTATAATATTCCAACTCCATTTTTTTCACACTTTTCAACATTTTAAAGATTTGTCTATTTTAGTGTGATTGTGCAATTAAATAGTTGATATTTTTTAAGACATCTCCTATTTGCAACATTTTGAATTCTTAAGTGGGATCTTAGGTAGGTTTTTGTTACTACCGTATATCATGTTTTAAATAGATGGTGTTTTATAATTCACCCAAGAGACTTTAGGAGCAACCTTGAATTGCATGCTTGTTTTCATTATACATCTAATATTTGCAACCTTTTCCATGTGAAGAACCCAATAGTCCTTGTTGAACATGAAGCAAGTACCTCAAAAATTGGGGAATATCAGTTATTATATTTCCAGATCGAGATAGATCTAGAGAGGGAAATGACAACTATCATAAATGGATTTTGTCGGGTTATATTTAATGAAATCCCACTAGAATTTGCTACTAAAGTAAATCAATTGATGAATTTGAAGCTTGAAGGTAGTGTTGAATAGGTGTTGCAAGGTATCTCTATAATACTATCTATCTACATGATTCTAATTCCATGAGATGGTGTCTCAATAACACTATTGTCCAGTGATAGGTGCTAGATGTGGATAGCTTTCTCATGTCCTACAGGTAAATCGTATCATTATATTTCTATTAAATCTTGGAATGTGTTCAAATTTTGTCTCAGATAAGGAAATATGTATGTACTCTTGAATTTATGTATGTTGTAATAAGATCAAGAATAAAGTTTTCATATAATTTGGATCTACCATATAAGTTTACTTTACCACATGAAATTATTGATTTGTTAGATCCCAACTAGCTAGGGTTGAATTTACTTTTCTTGTAATGAGATTAAGCATAAAGTTGTCATTTTAATCATTGAAATATACCATTTAATATTTATTCACTACATGAAATTTTTTATTTGTTAGATCCCAACTTATTAGGATTATGAAGAGTCCTATTTCATGACAATATTTATGAATTCTCTATTCTTGCTCAAAGAATGACATATTACAGAAATGTGGAAAATAAATGAGATGCAGTTGAATGGTTTCTATTTTATAATGCATGGAGGGAGTATAAAATCATTTTATGTTGCATTTAAATATGTTGGAGCACCCACTAAAGTGCTTAGTTTTCCTCCTCGTTAATACCATTTCTACTATCCCAATGCTTCTATAAGTCCTCATCCAATGTGATCTCTTAACTATCTTGGAGGGAAATTGATTACTTGATTGGAACCCACAGATTACAATTTTATTAGGAGCAAGGGATGAGAAAGCTTTATATTCTTCAATATATTTCTCAATTTAATATCATATCAAACGATTTCCTTTCAATTTAATTGACGACAATCACTCAAGCATTTGTTAGGATTTTGAGACCTTTTTCAATGATTTTTTTTTTTTCAGAGTTATGTTCTCAATTAAAGAAATTAAATAAAAGGTGAAAATGATGCAATGGAAGGATTTTCTGTTTTAGTGCCTAAGAATGCCTTGCTAATGTGAAGGGCTTCGTATTTTCTTGACTCAAGATTAGTCACATTTGACTTCCTAGCATTTCTTTTAATTTCATTTTTGTTTTGTTTATATTGTTATCCTTGAAGTTGGTGATCTACTGTGTGTGTAATAGGAAGTATTAACTACTAAGAACTCTCAAAGGTGATATTGATGGATGACTAACTTTAAATGTCCCTACTTGACACTTTAGTATTACATGATCATGCAAAGAAATTATTAATCAATATTAAAGGGAAGATGATTAACATGCAGTGTTTCTTGGCTTGTCATATAATTACTGCATTTTGGCCCCCAATAATATATTTGAGGCTACTTTTTGGTTGTTACTTGTGGAGCTTCCCTTTGTCTTAGAAAAACATCGAGGATAAATGTCCATTGCATTGGCATTGGACATCATCAAAGAGGAATTCACCAAAAGCAGTAGAGGACATGGGAGAAATTGGTACAATGAGCAGATAACTACTAGAGAAACACCGAGGCACCATAATTTCTTGTGTATTTAGATTCACTTGAAATTAATTAGTCACAAAAATTACCTTTTTTTCTGAATATTTTCATGTATACATAAATACTAAAAACACAATTTTAGACTAATTATTCAAACTAATAATAATCTGATAGTCATAATTTATAATTAAATAGTATAATATGATTAATATTATAGGACACACCTATAGGGTCTGACTATGAGGGGCATTGTGAAAATATATGTACACTTCTCATTGTATGAGACAATCATCTCTCAGAGTGCGATATCCATCCAACAAAATGCACTCCCGAAGGCCATTGTGGGATTGAAATTTTTTCTTTCAGTGGACAAGTGGTGATATATTTTCTTAGGCCTTAGTGTTCTGCTTCCCTAAGGTTTTGACACTACTCACAGGTAGCACTTTCATTTAACAAAGTGAGGTACTCATCTTGGAAAGTTGAATCATTTTGTCTCCACAATCCAATATGATGTTGGATCAATCTCATGATCCTAAAAACATAGGTCACAATAGCGAGGAAATTTTAATGTGGCAAAAAAAATCCAAATTTAAGGAACATGACTCTTTTAGAACAAGCAATAAGGATATTTTTTACACTGACTTTTTTTTTTCCATTTGTTTTCACAAGTTATCAATTGCCTCATATTTTTAACATGTAACTTAGTTGGTATGATTGTGCCTAAGGTTTTGTTGAAGGTTGAATAATAAGTTCCTATTGATGCCTCGAAAATCGTTGCAACAACAATGGGGAATAACCACCCGGTCTGGACCTTAAAGCAGCTCCTTTTCCGTTTGGTGTGGTGGCTCCGACTGGTTTAACTAGGTCCAGTTACCTTCTCCCTATCGCTATTGGTTTATAATGTACCTTTTCCTACCAATAGACAGGGATATCAGATCACTTCTTCTTGCTGATCAGGCAAGAAAATGACCCTTAAGCTGATTTGGGTTCAGCCAAGCCACAACTAAAGTTTTTCCTCTTTGAGAAGAGGACTTAAAAGAATGTAGAAATTACTCTAAATGCAAGCTTATTCTATGATGCAAGCAAAAGAAACTAATCTAAATCCTATCTTAATTAGGCAGATATAGATCTAACCCAACTAAGAGCAAGATAATTAAAGTATTGGGATTTAAATATGTCTTGTTTATAATGAATATAAAGTTAATGAAGTAGTTCAATTAACTGATATTATGGTTACCAAAACACATCCTATTGAGACCTCTTAACTGAAATAATAAACCAACCACATTCAGGAAGTAGTTCACAAAAATGATATTAATTATCAAATCAGTAAATCCAATAATTAAATAATGACATGTGGAAATAGTTCACAACACATTACCATTCAATAAATCAGTTTTATAAGACAGATTTCTGAATAAATAGTTACTCAGGCATCAGATTTTAATTCATAAGAATAGAGATACCTAATAACAATATTGAGACAAATTACCCACGTTGACAATAGTGCACAAACATGAATAAAATGAGACATTCCTGTTACCATAAAAATGAAACTGATATTTGAAACAGTAGTATTAGAAATACCAATTTATTGCATCCATTTCTCTATCCTTGGTCTCCAACAGCTCTTTACATTGCTTGAACTTCTACTTTCAAAGCTAAAGCCACAATAGTGCAAACTTTTCCCTTCATGTATAATTCAAGATACAAAAGGAAAATCCTCAATAATCCCCAGATCTGAGATTTTCTCTCCTCCCTCCTACAACTCTAAATTCCAATTACAATAGTGCTTTTAGAAGTCTAGAATTGCAGAGGAGAGCAGCCCCAATTACATTCTACAATCTATTATTTATACTCTTTGCAAAGGAATTTTGGAGAGGAAAGTTTGTTAAAGAGAAATCTGCCAAATATAATTTTATTTGTTCAAAATTCCAATCTTTAATTGCTGGAGCCTTCTCATTGATTGAAATCATTTTCTCCATATTTCTTCCACTGTTTTTCTGCAAAAAGAAATCAAAATAAATTAAGATGCAACAATAAAATCAAAATATTATTTCTAGCATTTAAAATAAATCCAATCAAATTCAATTAAATAAAAAATTGAAAATAGAATGTAAGCATTTTATTGGTACATGAGATGATTCGAATAGCCAAGGATATGATTAACCAATGGATCTTCAATTAGAAGAGGTTTTGGACAAATGCAAATGAAGAAAATAACTCAGAAAATTGATTTTGTTTTCAAAATTCGGAGCTTGATCTTCTGCCTGATTTTTGACCTAATAAATGATTAAATCTGTTAGTGAAACCTCCTCAAAAATGTTCTCCTTGATTTTCTCTTTCCAATGAGTCGTTCTGGGCCTCATTTGGCCAAGTATAATTCAATTTATGAGCCTCCAAAGTTGATGAATCAAATCTGATGTAAATCTGGAAATTCTGTTGCTAAGCTAAAAAGAGAATTTCAATTAAAATTTTAATCCTAAATTAGCATTCTAATTATCTAATAATTAATTATATTTTAATTGCTAATTATAAATTAAACTAATTATTAGTAAACTATTTATTAATTAGTATCTAACTAACTATTAACTAAAATAATTAACAAATTAATCTAATTAATTAATCTAATTAATTATTTATAAACTAATTAATCTAAATAATAATTAAAGTTTAATTTAATTAATTTAATTAAATTTTATATATTAATTAAATTGATTAATATAAAATTTATTATTATAAAATATTAATTTTAATATTAAATATTATTTATAATATTATATTAATACTACCCCATTAGTCCATTTCCTTTTAACTCATTCATACGAATGAGTTTAAAGCTTAAAAACGAATGGAGTAATAAAACTTAGGTTAATGCACTTGAGTCCCTTTGTATCGGCGAATCGGGAGGATATGGCCATTGGGGTTTTTAAACTTTGGCACATGAAACTCCCGATGCGATATGCTTATTCCCTTTTGTCTTAAGTTTTTCGGCGATCGGGGATCGGAGGTATAGTGTGTATCGGGGTTTTTAAAATATGTCCCATAAAACTTCTAATGCGATCTCTTGATTGCCAAATAAGTTTTATAGATATATATATATATATATATATATATATATAGTAAATTTTAATTTTAAATTAATTATATATTAATTTAATTTAATTAAATTAAGATTTAATATTAATTTTTATTTTGGTTTTATTTTAATGAATTTTAGTTAAGTTGTGAAATTATTAAAACTACAGCCACTTGAATGTTATGGGTTTTTAAGATTAGTAATTGATTTGGAAATTGGAGTATATTTCTTAAACCCGATACTTAATGATTTGGTTGCATAACTAAAAATGGAAAAATGTTAGTAAAAACCCACTACGGGTTAATATTTAAAATGAATGTATTATTGAACTAATTTATTTACAAAATGCAATATTGTACATTTTATGCAATTTTAACCCAGGCTACATAAATAATCAGACTTTCAAAGGAGTGCCATTTTCAAACCAGTTGACCAAATGAGGCGAAACAAGCGTCAATGGGAAGCTTATAAAAAATCGATTTTAACAAAGCAATCAAAACAAGAATCCAAAGAAAATGAAAAATTGACAAATGCGTAGGGCAATCAACTAAATAAAAATCCAAAAAGGTGTTTAGCCAAAATTTTAATAGAAAGGGTCCCCATTATTTGAAGTGAACACATCAATAATGGGGGGGTTGTGTTTTTACCACAACAATGGCGACACACGGGAGAAAAACCAGTTATCTCTCTTTGATATGAATGAGATTCCTAAAATTAAAGTAAAAATAATTAAAGAAGAGAAAATTATACTTGAAATGCTTGAGTTAGTTTAATAGTCTGAATAAAAGCAAGAATCATCTAATTATAATTTTTCTCAAAATTTCTCATAAATTAAAATATTTCAAAACTCTATATCAATCCTTAGTTAGTTGTAGAGATAAAGTAGGGGTCACTTTACAGCTTAGCTTTTTAAAATATACTCATTTGCCACAGGTAGAGCCACTGCTGCCAGCAAACATCTATAGTTTTGACAGGGTTACCTTTTAATCATCAATGATTCAGAATCTCATCTCATTAAAAATTATTGACCTAGAGATAAATCCATTTATATATGTTTCTTTTTTCTTTTTCTTTATTTTATTTTTTTATTTTTTATTTTTATTTTTTAAGTAAATCTTAAAAGCCATTGTCCTGGTATGGTAGCCAGATAGTTGACAATGCCATTCACTGGTTAAAATTGGGCTGAACAAGCTGGCTCGTGATGAGACCCCTTGTCTTATAATTGTTTGCAATCATAAGCCATTACCCTGGTTTGTTTAGCAGTGTTGGTAATGTCAGCCTATTTTTCCCCTATGATCATGGTAAGCAAACTCATGATGAGACCTCTTATCTTTTAAGTTTAAATATATTTCTGGATTATACTCTAGAAAAATAAGATTCTTTGGGACAGGGAGAATCATTGATTCCTTAAGAGTTAAGAATGACAATTTCAGAGTTAAAGGTGTTTTGCTGTAAAGTGTCTTTACTTGGTTAAAAATAACTTTTCTTGACTGATAATAGAACTCTGAAAGATCCTAATGAAATTTTGAAATCTCAAAATGATTACAATTTGATGAAAAAGAAATTTTTCAGAGTTTATGATACTTTGCCAACTTCTTTTGATTGGTAATCTCTTCCTTAAGTATGTCTACCTTTATAATAAGAAAATCAAACTTCACTAAGAGATTTAAGAAAAAGCTAATAGGTGACTATTAACAATTTTTCTCCACGTATCTTGACCATTGTTAGGTAACAAATAGGCCTTCCATATAAATAATGGAAAAGTCACCAAAATCAAAGCTGAAATCCAAAGGAAAAGAATTCTTATACTAAAATGAGAAAAGAAATCAGCGAACAAAAATAAAAACGAAAAAATCTCTAAAAATGGAAAGGAAAATCCAAGTTTCGCAAGATAAACTCAAACAAGAATGTTTATACCAATGTCTCAACAATAAGAAGAAAAAGAAAATAATCGTGTAATCAATCATTCTCATGTCGAGATTGGGTAAATCATACCTTGCAGGGTTGTGAGTGTTTTAGGCTTTTTAAATAGCAGCGATGATCAAATTCAGCCACAATGAAAACCTTTCTGTCTTATATTATTCTTCTTGTTTCAAACATCATCTTAATCATTTTTTAAATAATAGGAATGCTCAAAGAAACAAACTAAAGGTTCAGAAATTCCCTGGTGTAGCTATTTCGATGAAGACTATTGTTGCTTCTTGAAATTAAACCAGGAGAAGAGTATAGGACTTTGAAAATATGATCTGGCGGAGGATAGGAAGCTTCAAATGGAGAACTGCAAAACGAATTTTTTATATCAGAAAAAACAAAACTGAAACTAAAGTAACGAATTAATGAAAGTGGGTATATGAATCTTACCATTGGATAATTGCTTTTGATTTTTCCTGAAAGGTATCTGTTTCTCCAAACTAGCTGACTTCTTATTTTAATTAACATTAAAAACCTGAAGAAGTCAAACTAACCAAAATCATATAACCCAAAATCATTATTTATTTTACTTACACTAGAGTAAGCAGTAAATGTAAAAATAGAATGCTTAGTGCTCAAGGGAGTTGAAATTAAAACAAATACATCAAAAATGAGAATGAGAATTTGCAGTAATGATTGTTTTTCAAAATATTATAAGTTTCATATAAATTCCATGATTTTATAAATTGTCCAGAATCGAGACCAAATCCAAGATAATAAAATTTAAATATGAAGATAGAGAGGTCTCGAATTCCATTTTTAATTATGGAATTATATATTTAAAACTTAAATGTATGAGAAATCAAAATGGTTTAAATATGCTGCAAATTGGTCATTAACTGCTTTCTTACCATAGTGGTTACCCAAGCTCGCTTTTAAAATAACACATCGCTGTATCGGATGATTCACATAACATGTTTCTTCACCATGCTTCAATTTTAATTTGCAAGACTTCACTTTTGTTGCTATGCCATATATCGATTAAATGTTAATGGCTCAAAGGCATGCATTGAAAGCTATCGCATCGGAGATTGCAATGGAAAATTGCCAATAAGAAAATATGCGATGAGAAGTTGCGCTATGAGATGGAGCGATCGCATCATTAGAGAAATATTATATCGGGGGTCGGGTCATATTTACACTGTGCTTCCCACATCGTACATCGCAAATTCGGAGATATGATATGAGCATAAATAAAAATGCGATGAGACGATTGCGATATCGGCGATCACTAATCGGCGATGAGAAGACTTTTGGTAACCGATGTAACACAATATGATTCTTGTGATGTCGATATGCGATGAATGACGTGGCTAATCGGCGATCGGAAATCGGCGCAATCGGCAATCTTAAGCACATGATGTAACAATTCTCGATACGCCGATATGCGATGAAGAGTGGACCCGATAACTTTATGATAAAAATTTAATAATGTATCGGATTCAAAACATCGGCTGCTTTAAAGTTATGCTCCTACCATTATTGCGATTGAGTGGATGCGATAGTTTTTATAAACTTGATTCGAATTTCATATCGGGTCCATAATTATGTGGTGGTCTTAATATTAGTAAAGTCGACTATCGGAGATCGGCGATTCACGATAATGGAAGTATATTTGAACTGCAAAGCTCCGATATGCAAAATGCGATATGGCATGTGAGTAAGATAATACGTCGGAGCTCTTTTATGAACAAATTGTTATCAAAAGAAATGCTAAGAACTACTTCCGATGAAATCTTATGATGCGAATGGTCTTACGATATTCTTTGAAATTTCAATTGGGTTTTCTAAGTGAATAAAAGCAAAGTTAAAGAATGTTCAAATTCTAATGAATAACAAATAAAATTTCCCTGAACCTGTTGCAAATTTGAACAGGGTTTGCTGCTTACATCAAGTTTTTGAAAACAAATGAAAACCTGTAAATAAAACAGAACACAAATAAAAAATAAACTAAGGAAAAGAGAAACTAATAAGAGATGAGAACGAACTTGCAAATGCGTACCTAGAAGGAAATTGTCTGCAAGTTTTACCTTATGAATCTTCAAATTCTTCCTTTGATTTATCAAAATTTCGACTTTGTTCAAAATCATCTTATCATTTATTCTAAATCCAAGTGTGCAATCAGCCTAAATAAAATATGTTTATTCATGTTCAGGAAATATAAAATTTACCAAAAATAAATATAAAAATAGGCTCCCCTTTTGAATTGAAACAACAATTTATTACCTTTGCTTATTCTGAATAACTTGAGAAGAATCTGTATTGTTATAGCGACCGTTCAATAACATATTTAGTAAATGAATATGATGCGTATTGCAGCATCAAATAATAAACTAAAGATTATAATGGGAGAAAGCCACTAATTATAGAAAAATATCAAACAGATTTGAATGTGTGCACTCAGCAAAATGGACATCCTTAAGGTCAGTTTTAGCAAATTCCGAGGAAGATAATATGAAATTCATATGATTATCGTGAAAGGTTAGACTGACTAATAATGATTGAATTAGAATTAAGATTATCATAGACAGTCAATACATTTCATGGGATAATGGGATCATGAAACTTTTATATCCTCAAATCCTTACCATATAAATTTCAAAAGAAAATCTTAGAAGGAAATCCTGAAATGAAGAAAAGTGGCTTTAAGGCAATCGATGCCAAGTGCAACTTTAATTGAATTTAATCAAGAGATTATTCAGAATAGGCATAGTAGAGGTATTGCTGTAAGAAATTTTGATTTAAAATGGAAAACAAAAATAAAACTTTCTGATAGGAAGAAAATGTTTTCATTGAACATGTATGAGAAGGGCTGATTTTTTTGTTTTATTTTTTTTATCTACAAAACTGTTGAAAACAAATTAACTACATAAAACAAACTAACTAATTTAATTCTACTCCTATTCTAACCATATACATGAAAATGACTAGGTATAGTCATATTTCCAGTGTAACCATTCTCTCATTTTTATTCCCGCGTTTATGTACAATTCAAATGTTAGTAATATAAATCTAACTAAACTAAGGAAAATAAATATGAAATCAGAATGTACAGTTATTGTTAGGAACTTAATTAAAATCTCTCTCTCTTGAAATTTCCTTTCCAATTGACTACCAATTGGATCATAAAAATCTGGATGGATTTCTATTAAAAATTGGGAAATGTTCAAAGGAAGAGATAACAGGCCAGATTGCGAAGATGAATTTTTAGATTCAAAGGCCTGGAAAAAATTGTTAGTGTTATGTACAAATGTTAAGCTATTAACAATCTCCTTTGAGAGAAAAATTTCCAAATATTTTTCAAATGAATTAATGAAAAATGGATGGAAATCTTTCAAATGAAATGGAAAATTATTAATTGAATTGAATTACTGGCCAGATTGCAAAAATACATTCTCTTGTTGACATTACCTTTGAAAAAATAAAAGCTTTTGATGAAACATTAGCATTGATTGAAATTGAAATATTAATATCTTTTGATGCTCATGATTATAATATGAAAATTCAATTTCGCAATTGGGCAATGCATCAATTGAGTGTTTGATAGTAAGGTGTTGAATATGCCAGCGCAAAGTGTGAAAATTTTGCAAAATAACATTAGAAAATAAATCTAAATTTAAACAAAATAACTGTGAAAGAAAAACTAAAATGAAATCACTATTTGTACAACTAATGTTACAACACAATTGGGATTGTTTTGAAATAATTTCTCTTTCACAAGGATTGGCTAGAATTATGAAATTTGGGAAATTTCGAATTCCAACTTGCGAAATAGAAAACGAATTATAATTATGAATAGGAATGGGAGTTTGATCCTGATATGAATCATAAATTGGAATGTTTTCTTGAATGGTGAAATCATGAAGATAATTTGCTGCTCTAAAATGAGGATTAGTTGGGATAATTCCTAAATTGAAGCGTTCCTCATTCTCAGATGTTATTTGAATTTTCTCATGAGGATTCTCTTGAGAGGAATAGAAATCGACATCCTCAATGTCAGAGTAATTATCATAAATGACTTCACAATATTCTCTACAATTACCTTCTATCCCATCCAATATACCAAAACAAGGAGGAACAAAAATCTCATGTTCATTAGTGGCAAAAGAATGATCAATTATTGTTTCTTTATCTTGATAAAAATTTAATGATAATTCATTTAAATCATCCTCTTTAATTTCTGACATATCATTGATACCAAAAGGGGAAAAATTATTATCATTAAAAATATTAGGATAAAGAGAAAAGTGTGAACCTGAAACAATGCATTTAAAACTGTCTTTGTTTGAGAGCTCTTGTGCATTATTCTCATTGTAAATTTCAGATTGCAGATCATTCCTTTGCATACTCATGCTTTCTTGAAGAAGGCTGCTTTGCTGCTGTGATTTCGGCATTTTCTCATCATGGAGAAATTCAGAAATTTGTACAGTAGTTTGCATTTTATTTAGTTTGATTACTGCTTGTACTTGCTGATTTGCGATTTGATTTTCCGAATTTACTTCAAAGTAGCTTTCAGATTTCAAGGCGGCTTTTTCTCCAAAATTGTTGTTGTTGTCTTCTTGCATTTGAATGGAAATATTTTCCAAGCTTTGTGAAACCACTTCATCACCATTTATTTGCACATCCATATTGGAATTCTCATTTATATTAGAAGGGGATGGAACAAAGCTCGAATTAATTTCATATGGATTGGGAATGGTTGGACGAGAACAAATATATTCAAACCAATCTAATGATTCTTCTTCCGTAGGTTTATCTTCGTCTTTAAATCTTAAGCAATTCAAATGAAATCAAATATTAAAATCATTAACAGACTCATTTTCAGACCTTCGTATATATTCAATTTCATCACATACCTGTTCATAATCGTAGCCGTCAAATTTACAAATGAAAATTGTAACGAATTGATCCCAGCTGTGGATTGAGGCAACTGGAAGAGTTCTACACCAGTTTCTGGCTTTTGCCGCAAATGTGAGAGTAAAAATTCTGCATAAGATGCCTTCATCAATTCCTTGAAAACCATATTTTGAAATATTTTGAATAAATTGAAAGACATGGTTAAAAGCATAAGAATTTCTCTTACCATTAAACTTTACCTGAGACAAGAGTCTTACCACTTCGGGTGGAGTATTAGAAGATGCACGTCCATGGATACAACTCCAAATTGGAAGCTT
Source organism: Pinus tabuliformis (assembly GCA_031772625.1). Lineage (NCBI taxonomy): Eukaryota > Viridiplantae > Streptophyta > Pinopsida > Pinales > Pinaceae > Pinus > Pinus tabuliformis. The sequence goes on along the minus strand of CM062818.1, from coordinate 1,157,518,315 downwards.
AAGAGGAGCCATCACAATAAATAAAATATTAAAATTGAAAAGACTCCAATAGACAAAAAATCTCAGGCCCTCCTTCTAGCGCCAAAAATGTTGATGCCTCGAAAATCGCTACAACAACAATGGGGAATAACCATCCGGTTTGGACCTTAAAGCAGCTCCTTTTCCGTTTGGTGTGGTGGCTTCGACTGGTTTAACTAGGTCTAGTTACCTTCTCCCTATCGCTATTGGTTTATAATGTATCTTTTCCTACCAATAGACAGGGATATCAGATCAATTCTTCTCGCTGATCAGGCAAGAGAATGACCCTTAAGCTGATTTGGGTTCAGCCAAGCCATAACTAAAGTTTTTGCCTCTTTCAGAAGAGGGCTTAAAATAATGTAGAAATTACTCTAAATGCAAGCTTATTCTATGATGCAAGCAAAAGAAACTAATCTAAATCCTATCTTAATTAGGCAGATATAGAACTAACCTAACTAAGAGCAAGATAATTAAAGTATTGGGATTTAAATATGTCTTGTTTATAATGAATATCAAGTTAATGAAGTAGTTCAATTAACTGATATTATGGTTACCAAAACACATCCTATTGAGACCTCTTAACTGAAATAATAAACCAACAACATTCAGGAAGTAGTTCACAAAAATGATATTAATTATCAAATCAGTAAATCCAATAATTGAATAATGACATGTGGAAATAGTTCACAACACATTACCATTCAATAAATCAGTTTTATAAGACAGATTTCTGAGTAAATAGTTACTCAGAAATCAGATTTTAATTCATAAGAACAGAGATACCTAATAACAATATTGAGACAAATTACCCACGTTGACAATAGTGCACAAACATGAATAAAATGAGACATTCATGTTACCATAAAAATGAAACTGATATTTGAAACAGTAGTATTAGAAATACCAATTTATTGCATCTATTTCTCTATCCTTGGTCTCCAACAGCTCTTTACATTGTTTGAACTTCTACTTTCAAAGTTAAAGCCACAATAGTTCAAACTTTTCCCTTCATGTATAATTCAAGATACAAAAGGAAAATCCTCAATAATCCCTAGATCTGAGATTTTCTCTCCTCCCTCCTACAACTCTAAATTTCAATTATAATAGTGCTTTTAGAAGTCTAGAATTGCAGAGGAGAGCAGCCCCAATTACATTCTGTAATCTATTATTTATACTCTTTGCAAAGGAATTTTGGAGAGGAAAGTTTGTTGAAGAGAAATCTGTCAAATACAATTTTATTTGTTCAAAATTCCAATCTTTAATTGCTGGAGCCTTCTCATTGATTGAAATCATTTTCTCTATATTTCTTCCACTTTTTTTCTGCAAAAAGAAATCAAAATAAATTAAGATGCAACAATAAAATCAAAATATTAATTCTAGCATTTAAAATAAATCCAATCGAATTCAATTAAATAAATAATTGAAAATAGAATGTAAGCTTTTTATTGGTACATGGGATGATTCGAATGGCCAAGGGTATGATTAACCAATGGATCTGCAATTAGAAGAGGTTTTGGACAAATGAAAATGAAGAAAATAACTCAGAAAATTGATTTTGTTTTCAAAATTCGGAGCTTGATCTTCTGCCTGATTTTTTACCCAATAAATGATTAAATCTGTTAGTGAAACCTCCTCAAAAATGTTCTCCTTGATTTTCTCTTTCCAATGAGCCGTCCTGGGCCTCATTTGGCCAAGTATAATTCAATCTATGAGCCTCCAAAGTTCATGGATCAAATCTGATGTAAATCTGGAAATTCTGTCGCTGGGCTAAAAATAGAATTTTAATTAAAATTTTAATCCTAAATTAGCATTCTAATTATCTAATAATTAATTCTATTTTAATTGCTAATTATAAATTAAACTAATTATTAGTAAACTATTTATTAATTAATATCTAACTAACTATTAACTAATATAATTAACAAATTAATCTAATTAATTAATATAATTAATTATTTATAAACTAATTAATCTAAATAATTAAATTTTATATATTAATTAAATTAATTAATATAAAATTTATTATTATAAAATATTAATTTTAATATTAAATATTATTTATAATATTATATTAATACTACCCTATTAGTCCATATCCTTTTAACTCATTCATACTAATGAGTTTAAAACTTAAAAACGAATGGAGTAATAAAACTTAGGTTAATGCACTTGAGTCCCTTTGTATCGGCAAATCGGGAGGATATGGCCATCGGGGTTTTTAAACTTCGGCATATGAAACTCTCGATGCGATATGTTTATATTCCCTTTTGTCTAGAGTTTTTCAGCAATTGGGGATTGGAGGTATAGTGTGTATCGAGGTTTTTAAAATATGTCCCATAAAACTTTCGATGCGATCTCTCGATTGCCAAATAAGTTATATATATATATATATATATATATATATATATATATATATATATATAATTATAATTATAATTTTTATATATTAAATTTTAATTTAATTAAATTAATTATATATTAGTTTAATTTAATTTAATTAAGATTTAATATTATTTTTTATTTTGGTTTTATTTTAATGAATTTTAGTTAAGTTGTGAAATTATTAAAACTACAGCCACTTGAAAAAAAAAAAAAAAAGGAATAAAAATAAACTACAGCCACTTGAATGTTATGGGTTTTTAAGATTAGTAATTGATTTGGAAATTGGAGTATATTTTTTAAACCCGATACTTAATGATTTGGTTGCATAACTAAAAATGGAAAAATGTTAGTAAAAACCCACTATGGGTTAATATTTAAAATGAATGTATTATTGAACTAATTTATTTACAAAATGCAATATTGTACATTTTATGCAATTTTAACCCAGGCTACATAAATAATCAGACTTTCAAAGGAGTGCCATTTTCAAACCAGTTGACCAAATGAGGCGAAACAAGCGTCAATGGGAAGCTTATAAAAAATCGATTTTAACAAAGAAATCAAAACAAAAATCGAAAGGAAATGAAAAATTGACAAATGCGTAGGGCAATCAACTAAATAAAAATCCAAAAAGGTGTTTAGCCAAAATTTTAATAGAAAGGGTCCCCATTATTTGAAGTGAACACATCAATAATGGGGGGGTTGTGTTTTTACCACAACAGTTCCTAAGGTGTTATTTTCTATGGTGTCATTTTATTTTTTCTGTTAATACATGTCATCTAGTTACATAGTGGCCACTATCGAATGTTGAATTATATGTCATATAAACATTTTATAGTCTACTTTATTTTATATTCAAGTATTCATCGTCTTTCATGTCTTATACTCTACACTTGTATCTTCTTTCATTTTCAGGAGAGGAACTCAATATTGATGGTAAGAAGCAGCAATTGAAGAAAGAGGAGAACATTAACACTAGAGTGACAAATGCAAAATGAGAGAGAGAAGAGAATATGTATAGTGATACAATTAGAGCCAAAATCTTGCATAAGACACATTCATAAAGACTGATGGTCAAGCCTTCAGAGTTCGTGAATTCACTTGCAATGCTTTGGCAACACAATGATAATGTTTTGAAATGATGAAACAATATTTCATGTGTAAATTGTATTCCAACCAATAGTAAGTTGGAAACTCATATTGTAATACTTGATATTTTATATAATAAAATTTATATGGTTGAAATTATTTTTATTTTCACTTGATATTATTTAGTCTTGTAATTAACATATGTAACTTTTTGTTATCATATTAGATAAAAATGCAGGTTGTATGGCATTTTTTTAAAATTTAGTCGCAAAATCATACTAATTAATTTATGTTGATTAATAATGAACACATAAAATCAATCTAAAACTACTAAATTAGTAGTTTATATTAATTAATGATGAACACGAATGAAATGAATGTATGAATAAATTAGTCATTTATAATGATTATGAATGAAATTAAATGAAATGAATAGAAACTACTAAATTAGTCGTTTATATAATGAATACGAAAATACCAAAAAGCGATAAATGACTACTGCAAATGATAAGGTTTTAATTAAAATGATGACTAAATTTTGCATATATACAACTATTAGTAACTAAATTACAGTATCTTATAACACGACTAAAATTTATTCATATTTCTTTGGTCATTAATTGGTTTTAAATGATGACTAAAATTTGCATATATATATATATATATATATATATATATGACTATTAATAGCTAATTTACAGTATCTTATAACATGACCAACATTTTGGTCATTAATTGGTTTTCTCAAGGATTCGTATAGTAATATATTTTGTTGTATATTTGGTCATTAATTGTGACAATTAATTACTAAACCAATGAAAAATTAATGACTAAATATACTACTAGATGGTAAAATTGAGGAAATCAATTAATGACTAAAAGTTGGTTGCATTATAAGATACTGTAAATTAGCTACTATTGGTCACCGACTAAAAAATGGTTCTTTATATGCAAATTTTAGTTGTTTCTTTAGTAATTAATTAGTCATTTTGTACTAGTGTAAGATCAACCCACGAGAAGAAATTTGGTGGTTGGAGTTAATTTTTCCTAATGGCTACAGAGCTATTATGGATGAAACTAAAAAATCCTATGATTTCATAGAACTTCATCTACATCACTCCCACCTATTTCAAATCTACTTAATAAACTAACAAACATATTTTAAAGATGTGTCTTTGAAAGATAAAAGAAAGCCCAATTAGGCCACTTCAAAAGTTCTTCTTTTGGATTCATCCACTAGACAATTAAGTTCTCTAAAAAGATGGCATAAAGAACTTTCAAAACATTCATAAAATAGGTCATTGGAGCCCTTTCAAAGTTATTTCCAACTTCAAAATCCATAAGGAAAAACATAAAATCCTTATTTGAAGGTAATGCTTCAATTTCCAATTAAAAAGGCTTTTCAACACGTTCAAAATTTCCACCCAATTAAAAGGTAATGTCTTCAAGAATTGTCAAGATACAGTCATTGGGAAATTTTGAATAATTTCCCAATAATCCATCAAGCCCTCTAAAAATATGGCCATTGATAATTTTGGAAAGAACCACCTATATTCCACCGATCCTGTTTCGAATATTTCATTTTCAAAGTTAGAGATAAAGCCACTAGGCCATTTGAAAAGATCATATTTGGAACCTTTCAAATATGCATTTGATGCAAAGAAAAATACAACTATGTCATTTCAAAAATATTTTATTAGGCCTCCTTCAAATATGTATTTGGTGCAAACATAACAGGTCATTAGTCCTTTCCAAAGTAGAAGGATTGAAGGCTCATTCAAGAAACACCACTTCATATTGGAGTTTGGCCTAAGACTATCTCAATATGCAAAAAGGATTTAAATTAGCCACCATCCTCAGAATTTGAAGGCAACAAATAATTCCAAAAGGAATATCATAAATCCAAATAAAATCACACTAAGTTCAAAATATAAATACATGCAACCTATCAATTCAACCATTGTACATACACAATACTCAAATGTAAAACGTATTTCACGAAAAATAAATTCTATGGTGTTTTTCAAATTCTCCAAGTAAACAATTAAGCCATGCAATAACTATGCATGCAAACATCATACATTCTCCATGGATTCCATTCCAAATTCACACAGAAGAAAAATAAAACATAATTTTATAATTATAAAGATAGAACACTTATATTTTAATAATTTAGTCCAAGGAAATTTCCTATTGGTGAGCAATTTTCCACCCAACTATAGGAAATGCTTTGTCAATGCCACCCCAAAACATGTTATGAGGTCACAAAGGTGCAGGAAACAAGTCTAAATCACTTAGGTCATTCATCCAACCTAATTACTCTTAGGCTTAGCAATGTTGTTCACCACAAAACTCTGATGCAGGAGCATCAAGACCTTTTTCTCCATTTGTGAATATGGGGTGTGATAATATTAATTTGTAAATATGGGGTGTGATGATTTTTAATATTTTATTAATTAATTTGAATTAAATAGGAGAAGGTGAGGATTTATGTAAATATCTTTTTATTAATAAAAGGATATGAGGAAATTTAATAAATTGAAGGATTTTAGGGATAAAAACCTATCATTTAGGGATGTGAGAGATTTAGGGGTTTGTTGAGGATTTTAAGGGATTGGACATTTAATTAAATGATTTTTAAAATTGTATAAATAGGAGGGGTTTTTAGAGAAAAATACATTGAGAATAGGAGAGGAGATTGAGAGTATGGTTTAAGCAGCAAGGCTGTAAGCCTTCAGAAATTGTAAAGGGCCATGGCATTGAAACATCTGGCCAGTAAAAAGTTGTAAGTCATTGTTTTGTTTCAGTATATATATTGGGTGATTGAGAAATTGTATATTTGTTCATAACATTGTTAAATTAATGATCGATGGGCTTGAAATCGCACTTGTTTATGTGAAAACTGTTATGCAAATAATCAAGGGTAAACGGTGTTAAAATCTCTGTTTGCAAAGGGCGCCATTCTAAGAAAAGATTTCTGTTAGAGATCGATTGGTTAATATGAAGAACTGAATATAGAAGTGTGCAGAGTTATGTTGAAATTCTGTTAGAATTCAATTGAAAATTGATATGTTTCAATTATCATTAACATAGCTTGAACAGTGTGGCGAATGTGTGACTCCAGCATTTGAGTTTGGAAAAGTCGATTTCACTGTTTCAAAGAGGGCGTTACTGTATGTGATTGCCGAGAGTTTTGTTTGGAATGTTTTTTTTTACTGTCTCTGAAATTGAAATGCGCTGTCACTAAAAGCAATGATGTTCATTAATTTGAGTGGAACATATGAAGTGTTAATGAAATGGAAAGTCGATATGTTAAGGATTGATTCCAATTCCAGTGGGATAATGGATTTGAGCGCATCTTCTTTGTAATCAGTGAAAAGAAATGAAGGCGTATCATAGCACATTGAAATAGTTGTTGGTGTGAGACCATTATACAGAATTTAGTTTTCTTTCCCATTTATTATTAATATAAATCTCTGTTAAAGAATTGTTGTTGGAATAGATTTGTCATATGAATTGAATCGAATGAGAATTTTAAGGGAATCGATGCCTGTAGAATCGATTCATAACAGAGATGATTCTACAAAAAGAAGCATGGTATAATCGAATAGAATTCGAATTGGTAAGGGGAAAATAAAAACGTGGGTCTAAATGGTTGAATAGCATTCAAGATTGAATAACCATTTCTGTTGAGTTATGATAAAACGCAGGTTTTGATTTAATATTCTGAAGATGAATGTATGATTGCATGGAGCGTCCAAGAAATTAGACACACAATTGAGAATTCATTCCAGAATTCCGAGCAGTGAGAAGGGATTGAAGACAGAATTTTGCAGAGGAATAAAATTGCTGGCAGAAGCCTCGTGCATATCACTGTCCAAACATTTAAAGAAATCAAAGGCGCAGATCATGAAGAAATGGTTAAACCTCGACTTGTGAGCAGGTAGAGTCAATGGGTGAATTGCAGAGGCGTTGTTGAGGTAATCACTTTTGTTAGCATATCCAGATTTATTATTGATTCCTTGCGCTGTTGTGATATGTTAGAAAGTGCAGATCTAATAAATATTCGCTATGGCATTATTTAGTCAGAGCTTTATATTGGAATCCGAATTTGTTCTGAGTTGAATGTAAATATGGGCGCACTTGTTTGATTGGTCTTTGAATCTGATATTGAAGGCGCATATACAAGATTTGAGTTTGAGTTTGAAGGCGCATATGTGGTGTGGAAGTGTGTAAATATGAATTGGAAATGCAGGTTTTGAATTTTGGGATGATATATGTAATTCCACGTGAATGAGGGCATTGATATGGTTTAAAGAGGCATTTGAACATTGTTTAAATGAATGCAGGATGTATGGGCCAGATTGCCCATAGGGAAAGTAAGTAAATTACATGAGCATAGATCGATTTGCCATATGAGTGACCATATTGTGTTATTTGGCATTTGAATTTTGGGTTTGTAGAACAGTAAGGGCGCATTCTTGAATCAAGCCATATGTGAATGAGAAGTATTAAGATTGCTTATGGAAGCATTGAATGTTTGATGTGATTTGAATGATGATAAGTTTTCTTTGTGTAATGATTGTTGGGTCCTGATGTTAAAACATAAAAAGAAAATAGTTTCCACAAGATAATGGCAAAGTATGATTTTGCCAAGTATTGAAGTTTTGATATGGAGAAAAGCCGAGATGCACGTTGATATGCACAGATGTTAAAGATCCTGGTTATTTGCAGGCTAGACTCTAGGTCTGCGTCAATTTTGGTATCAGAGCTTGGCTCTGTTGAAATGATTGGTTTGTTTAATTTTGAATTGGGTTTTACTGACAAGAAACAGATTGAGGATTGATGGTTGCAGCAAAGAAGAAATTTCGCAAAGAAGGAATTATCGCTGACAGCTAAAGTTTGCAGATAAAGCCGGAAGATTGGAAGAGAGAATCAGATTTTAAAATCCGATTAACAGTAGTTGATATCGAGAAATTGTGCAGAGGAAGCAATGAAGATTTGCTGAAACAAAAATTGCAGGAGTGTGAGATTCTGAAGGTAGTTGAAGAGTTTGAAGACACAGCTGACAGCTAGTGGGAAGAACGGTCCATTTAAAAGTACAGGCAAACGAAAAGACAAGATCAGACTGAGATCTTGAAGGTAAGGTGATCTGGGTTTATTTGAATTTGAAGATTGTAGTCTTTGCATTAAAAGCAGAAGTATTTTTGCAACTCCCAAAAGGAAAATCCATAGAAGACATGTTTAAAATTGCTAACAGAAAACTGGTGAAAGCATAGGTGTGGCAGAACCTTGAGGAAATCCAATAGAGATTGGATAAGGAAGACAGTTGTGAATAGGCAGATGAGTTGAAGCAAGGAAGAGCAAAGAAAAGTGCTCAAAGGAGGTTCTGGAGATAGAGAACCAATTGCTTGCCAAAAGACCGAGTGAGGAGGGCTTGGTGAGGTAAGTGGCGGCAAGATAGGACTTGCTGCTGAAGAGGCTTTAGTACAACTCATAGTAAAGTGAGTGAGGAACTCATAGAGATGGAAAGGATGATGACTAGTGACAGTCGTCACAAAGGTTCTGAAATAAACCACAACAGAGGAAAAAAGGAGAAGGATGCCAAGGCAATTGGCATACAGAGAAAGTTAAGCAAAGAGGAATATGAGAGGGAGAAGGCTGAGATAGCAGTTCAGCTTGAGGTATTAATGGAGATGTTGCAAAGAAATGAGGAAGACCAGAAGCGTGGTTATGTCATGAGAAAGAAGTTGAGATGGCAGAGACTACAAGAGAAGTGGAATCATCAGGTAAATATGCAGTTGATAAAGGAACTAAGGGAACTTGAACAGGTTATTGATGCCAGACAGAGGATAGAGAAGCTTGAAACAGTTGAGCTACAGCAAAAGGAAGATGCTGAGGAAGATGTTGAAGTTTCGATATGTTACCCAGAGAGTGGACCATTACTTTTTGAAAGTGATGAAGAGCTAGAGGAGTTGAATCATATGAATGATTCAAAGCAGCCCAAAGATTTGATGATTGAAGCATCAAACAAGACCATAAGGTCTTGTGATTTTAAAACTAATGATTTGTGTGTGATTACAGGTTTGGAAGAAGAGGAAGAACATCTACTAAAGGATGATTTAGCAGAAGAAAGACCATGTGAGGAAATGGACAATCGTGTAAAATTTCCAAAGTCCACTCCAAGTAAAATCATTGAGTTATATAGAGAAATGGACTTTCAAAGGAGGAAATTGGAAGAACAGAGGATGAATGTCCAGGATAGATTGCAGATGAAGGATGAAATAGCAGTTGTCATAAATGATAATCAAGATGAAATTGCAGGTGACGAGCAAAGGAATGTTGCAGAGGGAAAGGAAGTTTGGAGGCCGCAACATCCATAGTGACAACAAGAGCAACATGTTTTATTGAAGATGTTGGAAACAACCAGCGGACAGAGGACATACTGGACAAAGAAATTGAGTTGATAAGGAGGTTAATGATAAAAACATCCCAGAGAAAGACAGTTGAAAGAAAGAAAAGGAGCAACAACAAGAGAATTACAGTGAAAGATTGCAAGAGCAGAGCAAGTGGAGCACTACAACACAAAATATGGAAACCTGGAAGACAACAGCAGATGACAACAGCAGTGAAGCAATCAACAAGCACAGAAAGATTACAAAATAAAATTTGGGATCGAGGAGGAGATATCCAGACTTATGACCAGGTGGTCATGAATTTTCTTACTTGGGGAGTCTGATGCAGGAGCATCAAGACCTTTTTCTCCATTTGTGAATATGGGGTGTGATAATATTAATTTGTAAATATGGGGTGTGATGATTTTTAATATTTTATTAATTAATTTGAATTAAATAGGAGAAGGTGAGGATTTATGTAAATATCTTTTTATTAATAAAAGGATATGAGGAAATTTAATAAATTGAAGGATTTTAGGGATAAAAACCTATCCTTTAGGGATGTGAGAGATTTAGGGGTTTGTTGAGGATTTTAAGGGATTGGACATTTAATTAAATGATTTTTAAAATTGTATAAATAGGAGGGGTTTTTAGAGAAAAATACATTGAGAATAGGAGAGGAGATTGAGAGTATGGTTTAAGCAGCAAGGCTGTAAGCCTTCAGAAATTGTAAAGGGCCATGGCATTGAAACATCTGGCCAGTAAAAAGTTGTAAGTCATTGTTTTGTTTCAGTATATATATTGGGTGATTGAGAAATTGTATATTTGTTCATAACATTGTTAAATTAATGATCGATGGGCTTGAAATCGCACTTGTTTCTGTGAAAACTGTTATGCAAATCATCAAGGGTAAACGGTGTTAAAATCTCTGTTTGCAAAGGGCGCCATTCTAAGAAAAGATTTCTGTTAGAGATCGATTGGTTAATATGAAGAACTGAATATAGAAGTGTGCAGAGTTATGTTGAAATTCTGTTAGAATTCAATTGAAAATTGATATGTTTCAATTATCATTAACATAGCTTGAACAGTGTGGCGAATGTGTGACTCCAGCATTTGAGTTTGGAAAAGTCGATTTCACTGTTTGAAAGAGGGCGTTACTGTATGTGATTGCCGAGAGTTTTGTTTGGAATGTTTTTTTTTACCGTCTCTGAAATTGAAATGCGCTATCACTAAAAGCAATGATGTTCATTAATTTGAGTGGAACATATGAAGTGTTAATGAAATGGCAAGTCGATATGTTAAGGATCGATTCCAATTCCAGTGGGATAATGGATTTGAGCGCATCTTCTTTGTAATCAGTGAAAAGAAATGAAGGCGTATCATAGCACATTGAAACAGTTGTTGGTGTGAGACCATTATACAGAATTTAGTTTTTTTTCCCATTTATTATTAATATAAATATCTGTTAAAGAATTGTTGTTGGAATAGATTTGTCATATGAATTGAATCGAATAAGAATTTTAAGGGAATCGATGCCTGTAGAATCGATTCATAACAGAGATGATTCTGCAAAAAGAAGCATGGTATAATCGAATAGAATTCGAATTGGTAAGGGGAAAATAAAAACGTGGGTCTAAATGGTTGAATAGCATTCAAGATTGAATAACCATTTCTGTTGAGTTATGATAAAACGCAGGTTTTGATTTACTATTCTGAAGATGAATGTATGATTGCATGGAGCGTCCAAGAAATTAGACACACAATTGAGAATTCATTCCAGAATTCCGAGCAGTGAGAAGGGATTGAAGACAGAATTTTGCAGAGGAATAAAATTGCTGGCAGAAGCCTCGTGCATATCACTGTCCAAACATTTAAAGAAATCAAAGGCGCAGATCATGAAGAAATGGTTAAACCTCGACTTGTGAGCATTTAGAGTCAATGGGTGAATTGCATAGGCGTTGTTGAGGTAATCACTTTTGTTAGCATATCCAGATTTATTATTGATTCCTTGCGCTGTTGTGATATGTTAGAAAGTGCAGATCTATTAAATATTCGCTATGGCATTATTTAGTCAGAGCTTTATATTGGAATCCGAATTTGTTTTGAGTTGAATGTAAATATGGGCGCACTTGTTTGATTGGTCTTTGAATCTGATATTGAAGGCGCATATACAAGATTTGAGTTTGAGTTTGAAGGCGCATATGTGGTGTGGAAGTGTGTAAATCTGAATTGGAAATGCAGGTTTTGAATTTTGGGATGATATATGTAATTCCACGTGAATGAGGGCATTGATATGGTTTAAAGAGGCATTTGAACATTGTTTAAATGAATGCAGGATGTATGGGCCAGATTGCCCATAGGGAAAGTAAGTAAATTACATGAGCATAGATCGATTTGCCATATGAGTGACCATATTGTGTTATTTGGCATTTGAATTCTGGGTTTGTAGAACAGTAAGGGCGCATTCTTGAATCAAGCCATATGTGAATGAGAAGTATTAAGATTGCTTATGGAAGCATTGAATGTTTGATGTGATTTGAATGATGATAAGTTTTCTTTGTGTAATGATTGTTGGGTCCTGATGTTAAAACATAAAAAGAAAATAGTTTCCACAAGATAATGGCAAAGTATGATTTTGCCAAGTATTGAAGTTTTGATATGGAGAAAAGATGAGATGCACGTTGATATGCACAGATGTTAAAGATCCTGGTTATTTGCAGGCTAGACTCTAGGTCTGCATCAAACTCGCTAAGGAACCTTCCAACTAAGCCAACCATGATACTCCCTTCCACCTCCCCATCTCTAGGAATACATATTTATTTACTAAACAATCCCCAATGTGTACTATAAGGTCTTTCCTTTCTTTGATAAATATTCCCTCAAGAAATCCTCCTTCCTCTTTAGTGTTCTTATTGGGAGCATAAGGAATCCAATTTAATGTATACCATTAGGATCAACATTTTAGAATCATCTCTTAGCTCTTGAGCATTGAATGTGTGGTAAACTATAGGGAATGGGAATGCTCTCCTGTCAACCTAACCTTTGCAAACCTCTACATCCTTTCATCTCTCTCTCTCTTTCTCTCTCTCTCAAATTCATCACGTTCTCTTCCTTAGCTCTTGTTAGCCACTAAAAATCTTGAATGTATTAATGCTCCCAACACTAAGGGTGCTAGTTCCTAGCTTAGGAATACATAACAAGTTAAATAGTTGAAGGTATGTATTAAACGAGCCCATAACAATGGTCAATTCAATTTATATGAAGAGATTGCATGCTAAAAGAGATGGTTCAAATATCCATGGGCATCAAATTTCCATATAGATGGAATCTATTACACTCCTCATGACTTATACTCAACCCCCGTGCCCTCATAACTATGGAATGTGAACTTTCCCACCAACCTCCACTTATATTCAACGATCAATGGCTAGGGTTTTAATAAGGAACATGGTGGAAAGATTAAAGTTAGGAGACCTTGCCTAACTTCAAATTATTTAACATCCCCTTGGAAACTCTTTCCTCTTCCCCACTATTAAACTCACAACCCCTCTTGTGTTCTTTTTAATCCAACTTTGGACATTTATATTGATTTTCAAAATAATATTTTTCATTTTCCAAGAATAACATGACAATTCTATCTCATGGTACATAAATAACATAGTTATCAAAACATCCTTATAGATTCATTAGTTGGGTCTTCAACTTGAGCTCCCTACTAGGAATTACTACAAGATATTTATGTCTTTTATTGTCACATATTTATTAAGGATAATGTGGGATACCATGGGAGGTACCCAAGGAGATAACGTATGTAACATAGCCATAATAATGGAATATGTCCACTATGCAATTAAAAGGAAATAATATATTAATAAGGGGTAGTTAGCATAAACCCTTAAAAATATTCATGAGAAAGTATGAATACACATAAGTATCATTGTATTAGAGATGTGTTTGATGCATTATTTTGTAAAAAAAGGGGGTATTTTTTAAGGATTCAAATAATACATCTATGTATAGTATTATAAATAACTATTTAATTTTTTAAAATCACACATATAGATATGCACGTGAATATTCAATAAAAAACATATGATTTAGTATTAAAACTTGTAAATTTTGGTAAATATTACCAATTTAATCATATCTATGTAAAAAGAAAGTGAATTTTTAACCAAATTAGGGATTTTTTTTAAATGACCCAAAAATAACCAATTGGTGAAATTTCACCCCTAAAAATACCTTGGTAGTAAGCATGGCTTCTCGAGTGATTACTTCCATAAGGAGTTATTAATGGTGTTATCATACCTTAAGAGTTATTCTCTCTATATTCTTGTGTTTCTCATGCTAAATGTTTTGCTATATTTCAGAGTTTAAGGATTTATTTATGAAGTTTTATTGATTATTCTCTCTTATATAAATCCAGGTTTACCAAATTTACATACAAGGTCATTGCATCCCATCATTACAACTTTTATTTACACATGACACATAATTTAGTTCAATATAAACCACAAACCAAAATTGAGGATAATTTATCTTACCTGAATATCTAATAATTTAAATGTTATCTCTTAACATTCTATGCTTCACCAATTTGCTTAAAATTTGAGATTTTGTTATGAGTGACTTAGAAATATGTATGAATCCACATTTTCATTATATTGCATTGTACAATCCTTGATTCTAGGTTCTATTTCTTTGATGTTAGTTCCATGTTCTCCAAACATCGTCATCAAACTAGATGTTGTTGTAGCTCTCAATTAAATTATTTGAATCACCTGATATGGAGGTTCTTGTTGTCGGTTAGTGTTGTCCCACTTAAAAATTGTAACATCCACCCTTGTTTATCTTTTTTTTTACAATGATGGTACTAGAAACAATGCAATAATTTAGAAATAACAACATTTAGGAAAAACCACCAATCAATATAACTCATATTTCTAGCAGCAATGAAATAACTTGAAAAATAATAATATTTAGGAAAACCCACAAAGTAATATAACTCAAATTTATTTTTAGAGCGGGGATTAAAATGTATAATTAAACTGAATAATACCGAGATAACCAAAATGATTTAAAAACATAATTCAAACATCCCCATTAAATAGATAAATGCATAAGTCTATTTTGAATTGAAATCTGCAAAATCACGGTATCATTGTTATTGTAGCAACATTGAAATCCACAAAATCATTGTAGTATCATTACTATGGCAACATTGAAATATGAAAAAACCATTGTAGCATCGTTACCATAGCAGCATTACTATAGTAAGCTCTAAAATCCATTTTTTTACCACAAATATCCTCAAATCTGACTATAGATATCAAACCAACAATGATTCCCATCTATAATCTTTGTGTGAAATCACCAATATATTCTCCAGATTATATCTCTCAATAACATGGATAATGTCACTTGCAAGGGGTTTTGTCCTCACAAATCAAGAAAAGTAATCTCCTCTAGAAAATGGCAATATCAAATATCAAAACCAACATATCAAATGAACTCCACAAATTTTCTTTTATAACTCTCCCAAGAAGTTCGACCCTCTTCATCAAGCCATGTGGGACTAAATAAAATCACTTTTAATCTCCCAATTAAAAGCCTCATTAATTTTTTTTCATAAATAAATTATCTTTCACTTTATAACTAAACCTTACAGTCCCTTCATTAAAATTATTAAAATAACGATAAAGTTAAATCAAAGATTTAACTTTATTAATTAATAACTTATTGTTATTTTATTTAAAACCACTAAACTATATAAAATGTTGATATAGTAATCAAAACTGAACCCATCAACAATCATATAAATGGTAACCATGCTAGCTCACTAAGTCGGTGCTCGAAACTAACTTACTCAAAATAGTAAGTATTGGAAAACTATTCTAAAATCCTTCCAAAAAATGCATCCTACTTATAATCCCGATGACATCTCAACTGCCCATGAAACACTTCCAAACTGCTAGATTAATTTCCTCCAAGGTTCCTTAACCCTAACCTAATAGTCTACGAGAGCTAATTGATAAGATAGAGGTCCACCAACTCCATTGATTAGTAAGGGGAAATTACAATTCAACCTTCCCAAAATTGCTTGTCCTCAAGCAATATCAACTCTAAATGCTGCAATATATGTTCATTTTCCCATGTGGCATCCTCTACTGACAAGGTATTCCATTTGACCAGAAACTCTTTTATGACCCTCTTACGAAGAGTCCTCTCTCTAGTATCAATGATGGCCTCTAGAATCTATATCAACTTCCCCCCCTCATCCAATGGTGGCAACTCAGATGAGGGAACCACATTATGACCAAGTTCCTTCTTGTGCTTGGATACATGAAATACATTATGAACCGTGCTGCTAGCTGATATATCAAGTTCATATGAAACCTATCCAACCCTCTGAGATACTCTAAATGGTCCATAAAACCTGGGCTTGAGTTTCACTACTCCACTCTTCTTGAGGATATACTATCAATATGGTTGCAATCTCAAATAAACCATGTCCCAAACCTCAAAACTACACTCTATCTGATGTCGATCAACATACAAATTTTGTTGATTCTATACCTATTGTAAATTTTCCTTAAGTGACTTCATGATACCTGAATCTCTCGTAGTAAGTCATTTTCCTTAGACACTCTATTTTACCTAAACATAGATCCATGAAGTTTTGATTCTCATAAACATATAAAGCCATGAATGGAAACACCCTGATAGACATGTGATAAGTAGTATTATAGTAATACTCACCAAGGTGTAAGCATTTAATCCAAGCTCTCTGTTGTCTAAAAGCATAGTTCCTTAGATACCCCTCCACCCATTTGTTCACTATCTCCATTTTACCATCTATCTATGGATGGTAGTTAGTGATAGGAGTGAGCTCAGTCCCACTCAATAAGAAGAGCTCATGCCAAAACATACTTAGGAAATTGTTGTCCCTATTAGTAACAATATTCTTAGGCATCCTATGCAACCTAAAAATATATTTGGAAAATGAATCAACTACCAACATTGTTGTATTAGTGACTAAAACGTCAAATAAGTGTGCAAACTTATTTATGTTGCACCAGATAGATGCAATCTTTACCCAGTACCTTAGGTAGTCCTGTGATGAAATCCATAGAGAGAGACCCATTTTTTATTAGGAATGAGTACGGGCTAAAGTAGACTAGTTGGATAAGTATGCTCATTCTTGTTTTGTTGTCAAGTAGGACACTCTATAACATACTTAAGGACTTCATTATTAAGTCCTTTCCATGCGAATCTCTCTCGAATTCACCTATAGGTTTTAAAGAAACCTAAGTGAATAGGCATAGGTGCATCATGAAATGTCCTTAATATGTTTACCTTAAACTGTGAAGAAGGCACCAAATAAATTACTCCCTTATACATGATCAACCCATTTACCACTATATATTTATCATCATGAATTTTAGCTACCATAACTCTTGTTTCCCATGAATCTTTCACATACTTTGTTGTAATTAACTCTCTCCAATCATCAAGAATCTACACCAGTGAAAATATATGAGGCCTCTTGGAAAGTGTATCAATAACTACATTATTATTCCCCTTGATATATACAATGCCAAAATCATATATGCTTACAATATACTAACCCACTTCTTTTGCCTACCTTTTAGATCCTTTTGGTTGGTGAAATATTTGATGTTGTTTGATTCGTTTTAATGATAAACTTTCCCCCAACTAGGTATGGTCTAAACATATCTATATCATAAATTGAGTAATTCCTCTCAACACTTCTTAATTTTTCTCTCTCAAAAGCCATGTAGTACTCATCCTACATAAACATGGCTCCTATCCCATCTCCTGAAGCATCACACTCCAACTCATAGGGTTTGGATAAATTTGGTATTGCCAACAAAAGGCATGTGGACATCACCTATGAAGTGCTCAAAATAATTTTATGCTAAATTAAACAACTCAAAAGTCCTCTTCTTAGTCAAATACGTAAGCGGTGTTGTAGTTTGTGAAAATCCATTAACAAATCTCTTGTAGAAACCTCAAAAAATAAAGAATTCCTTAAGATGGGTAATATTTGTAGGTGTATGCCATACTAGAAAGCCTTGGTATTCTCAGGATAACTCTTACTCCTTTTGCATTGATGATGTGATCAATATAAAGGTTATTTTTCATCTTGAAGCCACATTTAGACTCCTTAGCATATCGATACTCACTCTATAAGATGATCAATACCTCCTTAAGATGATGCATATGTTCCTCCTAAGTCTTACTATAAAATAAGATTCATTAAAGAAAATCAAAACAAATTTCCTCAATTATCTCCTAAACATCTAATTCATACAACTCTGAAATGTGGTTGGAGCATTCATCAATGCAAAGCGAATTACCAAAAACTAAAAATTACCTAAATGGAATATGAAAGTAGTATTCTCAATATCCTCTTCTCTCATCCAAATATTATGATACCGTGATCTCAAATCTATCTTAGAAAAGTATTGTGCCCCATGCAACTCAACAATCAATTCATCTATCCTGGGAATTGGATATATGTTCTTGATTTTCTTTTTGTTCAGGGCCTTGTAATCAATGCACATTCACATTGTTCCATCCTTGTTTTTTACCAACACTACTGCTGATGTGAAAGGTTTTTTAGGGTCCTCTATGCCCCATCTCCAATAACTTCTTAATTTCCTTTTCTATTTCATCATTATGCCTTTTAGAATGTCGATAAGGAGTAATTATCACTAGTTTGGCTCCTTCTTCCCACTCAATGACATGATTGATTCTCCTCTTAAGAAGAAATCCCGGAGGGATAGTCCTAAACAACTTTCAATCTTTGGATAGAAACCCTTTAATATTAGGATGCTAACTATTTATTTGTTGGTTTGACATTGTAGGAATCGTTTGCAAGATAAGACACTACACTATCCACTCTACCTGGTCATGTCTAATTATTCAGTCCATCCTCTTAAGTGATACCACTCTAGACCATCCATCTAAAATTATTTTAAGACCTACTTTCTTGCTTGATGGTCAAACTTTATTTCCAACATCTGTAGATTGAAAGAAAACTCTACAAGGGACATCATCCATGCCATATCAAAAATAACTTCATTGTCCTCCATTTCTACGAAATAAAATTCATCTTGTAGATGATAATCACCTAACTATATACTTAAATTTGAAATATTACGAGTATAAGGAATTTTATACCCATTAGCTACCATCACCTTAAACCCACTTTGTCATTCTATTTGCAAACCCCTCTTAGCCACAAGGCTTTCATCAATGAAATTATGAGTTTCCCCTCTATCAACCAAAGAAACAACTTGTTGCCCCTTTACTACACCTCTTACCTTGAATATGATTTCCTTTTGTACACTAAAGAGTTATGATATGGCCCTCTCATCCTTGGACTCTTCCTCTGAAGTTTCCTTCTTATCAATATTATTTGAATCAGATTGTTGATCTGATTTTTGTGATGCAGTTTTGGTGTTTGGAATCAATTTACAGTAGTCCCACCCTTATTCAAATATCTGGAGGCATCACCCATATGGCCATAGTGTAGAGGGATGCAAGCAATATGAAAGAAAGTCCCATCACCAACTCCGACCTCTAGAGTTTTGGTGTTTGGAATCGATTTGCAGTAGTCCCACCCGTGTTCTAGTTGCTTAGCTTTTAGTTTCAAACTACATTTATGTGAGGGGTCCTCATGTCTCTCTATGATGGAAAGACAACTTCTTCATTCTAAGGTCATTTAGTTGCTCACTATCTAACCTGTTAGAATCATTTTGTGGCTATTGTGATTCTCTTTGATTTTTTTTATCTTTATCCCTCTTTTGTAGGAACCCTTTTCACTAAAACTTTCTTCTGGAAGTAGAAGCCTCGATGTCCCTTGCTTTTTTTTATAGATTTCTATAAGGAAGGTTCCTTAATATAATCTTTCAAAGGTTCTATCAAACCATTCATGAATAGCACTATGAGTCTTCTTTTTGAAATATATGTGACTAACACTTCAAGCCTCTGAAAATTTGCAATATAAGTGTCAACAAAACCCCACTACTTAAGTTGTGCCAACTCTTTGAAATGCAACTCCAAATCCTTCTTATCAAATCTCTTCTTACCTCTCTCTAAAATTTGTGCATGAAGCAATCTTATCATGTCCCATGGTGATCATCCCATGATGCCACCACTTGTGTGCTATGCCATCAAGGTGTATAAATGCATATTTGATGGCCTCTTCCTCTAGCATTTGGTTGAGTTGGAAATAGGTATCAACCTTCTGAACTAAAGATCCTATTGAAGTCTTCCTTGAACTATTATAATATGGGAGAGTCAATTTTCCCACTTTCTTCTTCAAACCATATTTTGTGCTTTGTCACTTGTGCAAGATCTATCTTTCATCATGGAATCAATATAATATTTAATTAATAGTGTAGCATGAAACTTTGTGTCATTATTTATCCAATCTTGCATAAATTGATTCTACAAATCGATGACTTGTGGCTCATTTTCAATTGGCACAAGTGCTCTAGGTGGGAAGGTATGCATAAGAGGCCTCAAACTAATGGTTCTAGTTCATTTATTTTGATTTCCCCCATGAACAAAATTCTCTCCCTGACCATTGATTCTTCCATTGTTTTCTCCATTATTTGCATTGTTACCACCAATATTAACTCTTGGTTATCTAGCTAGCAACTGTGTCAAAAGTTCCAACTATTGATTTTGTGCTTGGGCTCTTTGTTTTGTTGCTTGTTTCTGTCTAGCCAACGCATCCAACAAATTTAAAGAACATTCTTCACAATTATGATTTCTAGGTTCTCTATCATCCATATTACCTATATTTGTCACTCAACTTACCTCTACTTTTCTGTAGCCAAATTTGTAGTAGACCTATTTCTACGAGTATTGTAATTGTGTATATAAGGTTGTTGGTCAAATCCTGACATATCATTGTACTATCATAAATTTGAACCCGTTTGGATGATAGGATTCACTACTCTGATACCACTGTAATATACACCCACTCTTTTTCTTTTTGTTCTTTTGATAATGATAGTATCAGAAAAAATAAAATAACTCGAAAGATAAACATATTTAGGAAAACCCACAAATTCATATAACTTAGATTTCTTGGGAAATGAAATAACTGAGAAAATATCAATATTTAGGAAAATCTACAAACTCATATAACTCTGATTTACTATTGGAGTTGTGATTACAATGAATAATCACAATGAACAATACCCGAATAACCAAAATTCTTTAAAAACATAATTCAATCTTGCCTATTAAATATGGAAATGCATATGTATAATTTTGAGTTAAAATTTGCAAAATCATTGTAGCAATGTTACTGTAGAAACAATACTATATCAAGCTATAAAATCCTTTTGCCATAAATATCCTCAAATATACTCTACAAAATAGATATCAAACCAACAATGGAGCCCAACTATGACTTTGTGTGAAATCACCAAGATATTCACTAGATTACATCTCTCATTGACATGGAAAATGTCTCTTGCAAGGATTTTTTTCCCTCATGAGCCAAGAAGTAATCTCCTCTAAAAAATGACAATATCAATTATCAAAACCAACATATCAAATGAACTCCATAAATTTTCTTTTATAACTCTCCCAAGAAGTTTGACCTTCTTCATCAAGCCAAGTGGGACTAAATAAAATCACTTTTAGTCTCCCAATTAAAGGCCTCATTTTTCTCATTTTAATAAAACATATTTCACTTTATAACTAGCCTTTATAGCCCCTTCATTAAAAATATTAAAATAACCAAAAATATTTAACTTTATTAATTAATAACTTATCTTTATTTTATTTAAAATAAACATACTATCTAAAATGTTGAGACATTCATAAAAAATGAACCCACCAACAATACTAAAAATAGTAACCCCATCAACTAACCATTCGGTGCTCAAAAGTGACATATTAAAAATAGTAAGTATTGGAAAAGTATTCCAAAATCATTTTAGAAAAGGCATCCTTCTCATAATCTTGATGAGATCTCAGTTGACCATTAAACACTTCCAAATTGTTGGATTAATTGCCTCTAAGGTTCCCTAACCTTACCCAATAGCCTACAAAAACTGAGAGATAAAATAGAGGTCCACCAAATCCATTGGTTAGGAATGGGATATTACAAAAAAATAAATGTTAATTTGAATGAATTAAAAATATATAATTTCAAATGACATATTAAGAAAAATAAATTAAATCTAGGTTAAGAAATTCTAAACTCAACAATGGTGTTGAAATGGCATCCCATGTCCAAATAATCGCAAACTCAAAATCCAATGCCAATATTCCACATGTTCGACTCCAAATTCCTACACTTGTAGCCAAATGCTTGGGTTTTTTGGAAGTTAACTTAATGAAACAATTGTTTTTCATTTGTATTATGAATTATTTTTTTCTTCTCCATCTTACACTACTCCCTCTCGAATATTTTAGCTTTACTAGGGCAAGCATATAAATTAGATGGCTAGTAAAAACCTATAAACATCAACTCATAATAATCATTGAAACACTTACTTCATGATACATCTTATATTGTTAAATAAAAAAAAAAATGTTATTATAAAAAGAATTAATATATAAATTAAACATGTATACATTTAAAAAAACATGTAACAAGATTCTTAATCATGGAGATTCACCTCAAATTTTCTATGGATATTTTTATTGTAAGTAGGCTTTGGGACAATACCATGACTTATCAATACCACATGCCAAAAAATCCATAGCTCATTTCATATGACACATGTTCATATGACATCTTTTTAATTATTCAATTCAATTAAAATGGAAAAAAGTGCATAATTACGTTGAAGATATCGTTCTTTGATTTGTGAATACTACTAAAAATATTCTAAAATATTCTATGGAGGTTAAATCCATATTATCCACCTAAAAATTATTGATAACTAAATTAAAATTCTAGAGAAAACTTGTTGCAAAATGGACACTCCTATTTGTGTAATAATATTAGTACTAAGATTTCAATTTTACAACAAAGGAAAAGGAAAACGACAATCCATGAAAATTAGAAATATATGTAAGGGATTTCTAAATATTTTTACAAATAAATATCATGATCTACATGGTTATTTATTTATTTATTCCATCTCTTAACACTGTTATGTTGGGGTAGTTGGTATGCATTTATTTATTTCTTGATGGTATTGTATCTACAAAACAGAAGCATCAAAGTCTTGATTTTCTTTTATATATTGAAACTAAGAGAATCATATAGTTAAATGTCATTATACTAGTGTCCTAGAAAACATAACAAAGAGAGGAGCTTCCAGTAAAGAAGAAGAGGAAGAAGAAGGACAATATTTTAGGTTTTTTTCAACAATTATATATATATATATATATATATATATATATATATATATATATATATATATATATAGATATATATATATATAGATATATATATATATATATATATATAGATTTTAAAAATTATCTATGGGTCAAAGCATGGAGCTGGGTTACACTTTTTGGCAAAATGAGGGTGTGTTTTGCTGAAAAATGGATGCTCGATCGAGCAATTTTAAGCACTCAATCAAGCAATTTTTAAGCGCTCGATCGAGTTGTTGAGGCGCTTAAAAGTAACTCGATCAGGCATTTAAAGAAACTCCTGATCGAGCCGTTTTATATCCCGAGTTAACCGCTCGATTGAGAGTTATGGCTCGATCGAGCCCTTGAGCCATATGATTCACCATTAATACCATTAATAAAAATTTAGTGAGGTCACGTGCGGGATAGTCCTACAGGATATTTTTTAATGGCTCAATCGAGTCTTATAGTTTGATTGAGCTGCTCGTTAACCACATATGTCGTTAAATATAGGGTTTCTTTAATGCTTGGTCAAGAAATTTTAATTTTGAATTTAAGCACATGATCGAGCGTTTAAAGTGCTTGATCAAGCTCTTGAAGTCCTAAAAATTATAGTTTCAGCACCTCTTCTGCATATATCTCGCCACCCCATTTTGCACCCTATTGGATTTAGGGCATAAATTGTTCTTAAGTGGCGGAGTTGATTACATTGGATTTGTGAAAGAATCCTCTATCCAATAGCATATGAATTTGACACTTTCAAATTCATATGATATTTTTCATCTAATTTCTTTTAAATTGAATTTTTTTTGGATAGTTTTAAAGGGACTGAACAAAAAATCAATAACATAAAATATACGCAACGAATTTAAAAAAAAAAAATACCACTATCTTCGTTTATGAGTCCTCTTCAAAAGGGTACTCTTGGTTTTTCAATTTATTTAAAGAGTTGAAAAAAATCTTACATGAACACATGTGTCTCCAAAATGCAATTGAAATATTACTTCACCAACTTCGAAAAATAATAAAAAATATAATTTTGCATAAAAAATAATTTTTTAATATGAAAAACTTAGTTCTCTCCATGTAGATCATGCTCATATATATATATATATATATATATGTATATGTATATGTATATGTATATGTATATGTATGTATGTTTAAATTACACTATTTAGACTAAGTTATGCTATGTGAGCACACACATATTTCTTAAGTTTTGTGAAAATTTTCAAGGACATATATTGCATTTAATAGAAAATAGAAAGATTATAAGACACCAATTTTTTTTTCAAAAAATTTCATTAAGACAACAACATAGTTCTCCACATATTGTCTTTTTACTCCAAATCAAAATTCATAATTCTTATATGCATTTTGAGGGGTGCAATTCGATAAAAAGGAAAAACTTAAAATTTCATCACCACATTTGGCCCAAAAGTGTAACCGATCTTCATGCTTTCACCCCTATTTTATGTACAAAATATAATTATAATAATAATTGTTAATATTTTCAAGTTTTAATAATAAATTATATGGTTTTTTGAATATTTCCTTGCATATTTAATATTTTTTCAATTAAAAAAAATTACCTAAAATATTATAATCTAGTATAATATTTAAATATTTAAAAAATATTTCAAGAAAAAGTATTTGAAAAGTTGAAAAACTCATAACAAGTGCAGATGTATAAATTAAACCGTTAATAAATGTTGATAAACATCAATTCATAATAAGCATCAAAACACTTATTTCTTAGTACATATCACTTTGTTAAATTACAAAAACCATAAAACTAACTAAATTATAACTTCTTCTTCTTCTTCTTCTTTTGTTTTGTTTTGTTTTAAAGGTGGTTCACAGAAACTAGGTGGTCGTTACATCCAGGGGAAAATCAGGGCAGATCAACCCCGAAGGGAATCAAATCCCATTGGCAAAACTTGCAAGGCCTAACCCCAAGGGCATTCAGGAGAATTAACCTCGTGACCTCCAAATCGACGAGGTACTTAGCAATGGGAACTCAACCAGTTGAGCTAACCCTTGGGGCTAACTAAATTATAACTTTACTATTATTATGATTATTATTATTATTAAAAAGAATTGATACACATTTGAAAAAACATGGATCATGATTCTTAGCCATGGAGATTTAAGGCCACTTTACCATGGGGATTCTTAACATGCAAATAAATTTTGTTACAAAAAAAAAAACTCATTTCATATGACAATTGCAATGTTCCACCAATGATAATTGAAATGTTCCACCAAGATTCCAATGCAAGGAGACGCAGGTGTAGGAAGATGCACAAGGGGGACATGTGAGAGTAACCTCAAATTTTAGGGAAATTTTGGGGGTATGAGGAAACATCAAGTTATATATATATATATATATATATATATATATATATATATATATATATATATATATATATATATTTATTTATTTATTTATTTATTTCAAGTTCATATTCAATAATGAAATTTGATCCACACATAAAATTTAAATTCATAATTGAATTAAATAATGACATACATTGATCTATATCATTTATCACTCGTTATTCATCATTCTACAATCTACATTGGTTTAACAATTAAATTTGTCATTCATTATTGTAGAATCTAAATTGAAAGAAAAACAGACAAGTATATTAGTATTGTTATATACTATATACTAGATACTAAAGTTTGAACACTAAAATAGTAAATTATTAAATTCAAAATTTATAACTCAAAGTCTCAAACTCAAAAATAGTTAAGAGTGAGGAGTCAAGAATCGGTCTGAGGTCATTAATATCTAGTGTCACAACTCAAAAGTTAAAACTAAAAAGTAAAAATGGATAATGAACACTGAAAATAAAATCAACTTCAAGGACTCAATCTCAATGATTAGTCTTCTACATCCATCTACTACATGAAGTCATCAAGGCCATCAATGGGAATGTCGCTATATGAGTCAAAGTCACTCTCTTGAGTAACCAATAGAAATCCAACCAAACAATGTTGCAACTCATCTCGTCCATCCCCATCATCTGTCTATGAACTATCATCTAGATCCACATCCCATCGTGTTGTTGGTCCCCTCTGATACTTCGGTGTCTTCCTATGTGCAAGGCGTAGAAAATTATGCACTACAACTAGCTTCTCTGCTTTCCTAGAGGAAAGTCTATTCTTTTTTTTGGGGGGGTGGGGGGTACACCCATAAGCACCCCTTTTGGGGAGTCGCACCCCCCACACTAAGGAAACACACCCCCTTGTGTCTCCCCACGACTCCCCAAAAAGGGTGCGTGGGGAAATGCACCCGCAGACGTCCCCCCATCCTGAGTGCATGGGGTGCGAGGGGTGCATGCACTCGACCCTTGGGGACAGATCCCCATGGAATACTGGATAATTATTTATATGACATTTTTTAATTAATCAATTTAATTAAAAAAACAAAAATGACATAACTACTTTGGAGATAAATTTCAACAATTAATTTGTGTATACTACTAAGAATATTCTAGAATACTTTATAGAGGTTAAATCCTTGCCATCCACCATCCACCTATTAATTATTGATAATTAAATTAAAATTCTAGAACCCCTATGCCAAAATAATTGTACTTATTGACATAATTAAGAATTCTATAATTTCAACTACAAACATTTAAAAAATATTGATAAACAATATCAAAAAAATATCAAAATCTTCTCATAAAATATAACTATAGCTAGATCTATACAGCTATGGTAAATAAATACCGTGTTAGACACTTCTTAGTAAAAATCCACTAATTCAAATATCCTCTTATATATATATGAAAAAGTATAATACAACCCATGTTACAACAAAATAAGCTTTCTATCAGATATCATAGAATTATTTAAAAGTTAATACTATTTTTCATGAAAAAATACTCCCATGTTATATAGTTATTTAAAAATATAATATTTCTTAATGGAGTGCTCATCTGGCATTCACGGTTTATTTTCAAATCCAGTCCAAATCCATTATAGTAATGTCACTTTACACCATTAAGATCACTGTTGGTTATCCTTTTCCAATATTTATACTTTATCACATTGATTTACTATATTGGGTAAGTGGTTTAAATACCCAAGGTTAGTAGAATATAATTGAGTATATAATTAAGGTTCTAAGAACCAAATGACATTCATTCAAGGTAATGACTCTTTTCTTGGCAACACAATCAGCACACGGAAAATTATATAAAACAATCGGTGGTCTATGCATCAATGGAGGTTTTAACATAAAATAAAAATAAAAATCGGAAATGTAATTATGGGAAATAATAGGTCCATGCATCAATGGAGGTTTCAACATAAAAAAATTAAACAAAATATTGTGCTAGAGATGATGTTTTTTCGATTATATGACACACCATGAAATTCTAAATCTAACGTTCTAAAAGCATTAATGCATTGCCCATTTGTTAGTGTAACAAATACTATCACAAGATGAAAGCCCAATTTTTATACCTAAAAGCAAGGAATCTAATCTTTTAGATTAAAGATAGGTGCTATCCTAAGTAAATAAATAAGGAATGTGAGACACCATGAAATTCTAACTCTAACGTTCTAAAAGCATTAAATCATTGCCCATTTGTTAGTGTAACAAATACTATCACAAGATGAAAGCCCAATTTTTACCTAAAAGTAAGGAATCTAATCTTTTACTTTAAAGATAGGTGCTATCCCAAATAGAAAAGGAATTTGAAATCATAGTAAAGATAGATGCTATCCTAAGTAAATAAGGAATATGAAATCATTGCACGTGAGTGCATGGTTTAGCAGCGGGGCTGACGGTTTACTCCCTCCTCGTCTAGTTTCAATCCGCTATTGTGATGTTGTTGTGTAGTTTTTATGTAACATTGTGAGTGTATATTGGTATATGGTGAATGATGTTGATTGATGTGATGGTTGTATATATATATAAAATTGTACATACTGGCCTAATATAATGCTTCTTCAAAGGACTAGCCACCCCTTTTAAAAAAAAATAATATAAAATCAAAATAAAGAAAGATGCTATCCTACATTTGTTAAACAATGTACTACTCATAACTCACTTTCCTAATCCTTGTACTTTGATAATTTCTAAATTTCTATGGAAATAAGATGTCACGGACACACCCTCCATGACATGTAGTCTCAGTTGGATTCAGGGGCAAGGAAAATCCCGAATATCCATTAAATTCTATGTATGTAAATTTTGTTACACATTAAAAATATAAATAATTAAATTTAATTATGGTTAATTCAATACAAATTTCGCTATTTTTATTTTTCACTATGTAAATAAATATATAATAACTTACTTTATATGATAATGCACTTTTCAATATTATCATTACATTATAGGTTTAGTAATGAACTTCCTATGACTTGTTTTTTATATGTCGTGATAAAATGTTTGGGTTGTTAATAACATTTTTGCTTAAAACTTGATTTAACAAAAATATTTGTTGCAAGCGTATTATAAATAATGTTTTTTTTGCAATGTTTTTGCGAGTTTATTTTTTTGGGTAAGTTTTTGTTATTTAAACATATAGGAAATAAGGGGATGAAGTCTAAAGATTAGTAACCTATAGAATTTAAAAAAAATTATTATTTTTTCATATTGCATCAATTTGTTTTAGTGAAATTTCATTGAGATTAAAAATGC
Source organism: Pinus tabuliformis (assembly GCA_031772625.1). Taxonomy (NCBI): domain Eukaryota; kingdom Viridiplantae; phylum Streptophyta; class Pinopsida; order Pinales; family Pinaceae; genus Pinus; species Pinus tabuliformis. The sequence goes on along the minus strand of CM062818.1, from coordinate 1,157,489,398 downwards.
ATTTTTTTATCCTAGTTGCTAATAGTCTACTATTTTTAAATAGTTAGTATATATTTATTTATTTTTAGGGTATTCAAAGTATGAAACAAGTATAGAGAATCATAGTAATTGGTTGCTATCATCTTTGTAACCAAGGCCCTGTTATGTATGGGTAGATAATACACATCTATGGATTTGAATTGGATCATTATTTTTTTGTCATCTATCTCAATGAATTTGGAGTGGAAAAAGTGGAGGAATCAACTCACAGGACTGTTTTTACTGACAGGACCTAGTTTGGCAAACAGGGTCCAAAACCTTCCGAGAGTGTTTTGAGGCATCAAACAATGTTTTTTGGGGGTAAAAATTTATTTCATAAGTGCATCACCTTTTCATGTTAATCTACACACAAAAATCTTTCCAACTACATAAGGATCGCGTCAATCGGAGTCTGTATGCAAAAGTTATGCCACTTAGAAGTTGACCTTCCTATTTTCACACCTATGGTTCGGAACGATGCCACACCACCCCCCATTATTCATGGAAAAGGGGCTACCCACGTGTTTGTGATGTAAAAGACTCTAGAAGAGTATTTTGTAACTCTAATTAAGAGTTGATGTAGTCAAACTTAACCACTAGTAGGCTATAGGGCTATGTTATAACCAAGCCACTAGGAGGAAGAGGCATTCCATTCTTTCGAGAGCATTTTGTTCCATAGTTGAGCAACGATAACCAAGAGAGATAGGAGGTAGAGCGCACAGACAGGATCTGTGCACTATAGCAGCCCACGGGCCACAAACATTACTTCTTTGTATCTGTAGCCATATTTCGAGACAAAGAAAGAGAGTGAAGTGGCCTCACCTTCCAGCTAGGTTTTCTCCCAAAAGAATTTCCCATAAAGCATATCTTGTTTATTATGTGTGTGTGAGCTTATTTTGTCATTCTCTACTTTTTTGCTTGATTTACTTTTACATGCATGCACTAATTACAGTTAATTTTATAATATAATATTATCAGATATGTTGTGATGAATTGTCCAGTGGAATATCCACGACAATTTACAGATCATCCATTCATTCTTATATGATATTATAGGTATGAAACAAGAGTAGAGCCTTGCTTGAGTTATGAACATGGAACCTCAAAGAATCATAATGGTTGGTTGCTATCTCATTGTCATTGGAAAGAACATGACAACGAGGGGAGTTTTCTTCAAATGGAAGAGAAAAATTGGTAACCAAAAGATTTAAGAACCGTAGATGAAGAGATCGATGCTTGATAAAGGCTTTAGAGGAAACATTAACACCTGTTAAATATGAAGAACAACAACAAGCCTTTTGCAAAAGTGGATCTTACCTATTAATAAAGTGCATTATATTGATTTGTATTTAGATGATGATATAGATATGATTAGCATCCAATGATGCCATGTCTGGTCTAAATAAATTCAAATAAGACTAAAATTTGAGAGATTGTAACCAAGGGATTGCTATGTACTGGTAGCTAGTACACATCCATTTACCTCTATATGGAATTATAGGTATGAAACAATAGTAGATTTTTTCTCTAACTAAGTGTATTGGACCTAAAAGAATCATAATAGTTGGTTGGTATCTCATTGGCAATGGAAAGAATGTGAAAAATAGAGAAGTTTTCTTCAAATGGGTGAAGAAGAGGAATTAGTGGCTAAGAGATTGAAGAAACCTTTCTATGCTTGATAAAGGCTTTAGAGCAAATGTTAACACCTATTAAACATGAAGAAGAAAGATTGACATTATAAAAAAATACAATATTTATTTGTAAAATGCATTATTATTAATATGCATTGATGATTATAAAGACATGATTAGCATGCATTGATACTAGCTAAATGATCTATATAAATATAATTAATCACTAAAACTTATTATAGAAGAAGAACAATTAGTAACTGGGTCAACTATGTATGGGTAGTTAGTACACATTTATTTACTTTTGTAGTGTATTATAGGTATCAAACAATAGTAGAGATTTGCTTTAATTATGTATATTAAACCTAAAAGAATCATAATATCTAGTTGTTATCTCATTAGCATTGGAAAGAACAAAGCAAGGAAATAAGTTTTCTTTAATAGGGAAGAAAAATAATTGATAACCAAGAGATTGAAAAATCCTAGATGAAGCGCTTCATGCTTAATAGAGGCTTTGGAGAAAAAATTAACACCCATTAAATATGAAGAAGAAAACCTTGGCTTATGAAAAGGTGCATTAGAATTTATTTATATTGAAGATGATGTAGTTTTGATTTATATCTATTTCTATTGGTTTTGATTTAAATAAATATAAATAATTATTAAACTTTTAATTATAATCTTATTTATATATTTTAATAATTTAGAAATTCAAATTTACTATGTGTATTACTAAATTACTTATTTGACTTTATTATATTGTTTTTATAATCAAATAAATTACAATTTTTTTTAGTTATCTTTGATTTTATTATAATACACATAAATTACTTATTTGACTTTATTATATTGTTTTTATAATCAAATAAATTACAATTTTTTTAGTTATCTTTGATTTTATTATATTAGTTTTGTTTTTAGTTATCTTTGATTTTATTATATTAATTTTGTTTTTAGTTATCTTTAATTATATTATATTAGTTTTCATTTTATTATAATATTTTGAAAATTTAAATATATTTATTTAATTTTGCACATTCTTATTAAAAATGAAAATATTTATAAAAAAACTAATACTTTAAATTTCCTTTAATGTTATTAAAAAACATAATTTAACTTCTAATTTATTAAAATGATTAAAGATAATAAATTAATATCCTCATATTTAAATATAATTGCAAATTACTGATTAATAAATTGATCTTTCTTAATATTTCTTAAAACTTAAGATTAAATATCAATATTATAGTTGTGCGGGACTTCAACTCTCAAGGAAAAATTAAAAACGCATTATTTAAATGGTGAAAAATAATATATAAATAAAAGTAAACATCAAGAAGATAACAGTTGTTCAACATCCCAGGCATACCCAAAAATGATATAAACATTAAAGCTCAGAGTTACACTAGTACCCATGACAGCTCTAAAAATAGCTGAGCTGCATGCTTACAGCAAATTTTAAACCAGGCACACCAGTTGATTGGTAGTTGTTGTAACTGAATTGCTAAATGAAATCTATCTTTTTCTTCTGGTTTTCTTCCCTGTTTTGTGCAGATAGAGATGGGGCGAGGGCCGGGAAGGTATTGGCTGTAAGTAGGTTGTGATAGCATGTCATGCAACTTGCCAGGCATCAAACAGAGTAAAGAGAATTCGGATTGGTATCCATCCGCATGCGAATAATTATCTCCATCATCCATGAACTGGCATGGGGATGGGTAGGTAAACACGTAACCATCCATCGATTCCAACAACTGCTGCCTCAGCGAAGGGCAAGCAGCATAAGCGGAGCCAACCAGTGGGAGACGCGAGACTCAACTTTCCGCAAACGGGAAGGCCCTCCTGCGATTCCACGTATGTTCCCAAAGATTCGCTGCTCTGGCCGCGTCTCAAAAGTCCGTGAGGGTGGGTGCCAGCGCGGATTAGATCGATTTTGTTTTATGTAATTATCCCCCCTCTCTTCCTCCTCTCTCACATTCATTCATTCAATCAATCTGGTTGTGGGACAGTGCGTTGCACCTGCAAGTTGCAACTGTACCGGCTCTCTTTCTCCGTTAGTTTCAAGATACCAGCAAGGTGGAATGTGTGGTGCTTTTAAAAGGAGATTCATTATTGCGTCTTACTTCCCGCTTTGGGCGCCTTAAGCCCGGATTGATTCAATCCCTCCTGCCTTTATCTTTGCGATTTCTAAAATTAAATTGACCACGTTTTGGCCTTTTCTCGGTCCCTTTATTCCTATTCGTATTCATCGATGAATCTACTCTTCGCTCTATCCTTAAATACTTTACGACGTCTTACCCTAACGCAGTACAACAGGCACAGACATGTCTCGCTTCGTGGAGCCACTGGTGGTGGGGAGAGTGATCGGAGATGTTCTGGATATGTTCGTGCCAGGCGTCGATCTGGCTGTTACCTACGCGTCCAGGCAGGTCAACAATGGCTGCGAGCTTAAGCCCTCGGCAGTTGCTTTGCTTCCTCGCGTCGACGTCGGGGGTGAGGACCTCCGCAACTTTTACACTCTGGTAAGACAGACTGAAAACGCCGAAATTTTTTCAATTTCTTCAAAGTTTTAGAAAAGGAATTCTAGATTTGAATTTTGAATGATGCTTTGAATTCTTTAATATAAAACTTTCAATTCCTTCAAAGTTTTAGAAAAGGAATTCTAGATTTGAATTTTGAATTATTCTTTGAATTCTTTAATATAATTGTATATTCTGTTTTCAATTCTGTTGTCAAATTTAACGAGTTTGATAAATTATTTAAATTTTCAGGTGTGAGTGCTTCTATGTTATTTCTTTATAAGAATATACAACACATCCTTGCTGTCTCCAAGTTCTCCTTATAATCTTTTACTTACCAGTAATTCATGAAAATTAACGCTTCTTCTCTTCAAGTTCTCCTTATAATGCTATCGTTTTTAAATGTCTGGAGATTTTTTTTAAAGATACTGTATTCTGTGGAGAATTTTTGCCTTAAAGATACTGATATTCCGTGTAAATAATTGCTGAATTGACGTTGTTCAAGATTTCTGAAAGTAAATTGTATCAATACAATTTGAAATTGCGTGCAACATTGTGGAGTTTTCAAAATCTTATAAGAAATTTCAATTTCTTTAACCCGGTTTCTTTCCAAAAATCTCAATAACATCAATTTCAAAATCTTGCATGCAATTTATATCTAAAAATCTCAAAGATGATTAGAATAACTACGAAAATCAAGATTCTCTAACATTAAATTGATCCAGTTCATCAAATCTCATATTATTATCAGATTCTTACGAGTGATTCTCCATTACCCTCTTTTATACCTAATTCTTGGAATGAAAATTATATTGATTTTTTGTTAAAATAATTTTATACTATTTCAATAAAAAAAATCGATAACTCCAGATCGTATTCATATTCAGGTTATGACGGATCCAGATGCTCCCAGTCCCAGTGATCCAACACTGCGAGAATACTTACACTGGTTAGAATTGCTAACCAATTCTAAGTCCTCGTTATATTAAATGTAATTTCCTGGATCTTGTCGATAATGAATCCCTTTGTCTTTGTGCAGGATTGTAACTGATATTCCTGCAACAACTTCAGCCTCTTTCGGTAAGTCCAGTCATGCCTATACGCCAAGTAATAATTATAATCGTAAGGTTTGCTGGGATTTTTAGTTTGGATAAAGGGCCTGTGGTAATAATCAATGTTCGGGAATGAATGGATTCAGGCAGAGAGCTAGTGAGTTACGAATCACCAAGACCTACCATCGGTATCCACAGGTTCATTTTTGTGTTGTTCAAGCAGATAGGGCGGCAGACAGTTTACCCTCCAAGTTCTCGCATTAATTTCAATACCAGAAATTTCGCACGCTCCAACAGCCTTGGTCTGCCAGTGGCGGCCGTTTATTTCAATGCTCAGAAGGAGACAGCAGGTAGAAGACGCTGAAGGTTACCTTATGTTAAAAGTATTTTAGAGTATATGTTTTTATTAATATCGTTGGATATCTCACTATCTCAAACAGAAGACATGGATGAATCAGACATCCACGTTTATGAGATGAACTGCCATAATGTGCGCTCTATGCTTTATTCTTTTCTCAAATTAATTCGGTAGAAACAAGCGCGTGAATCCGTGTGAACCAGACACTCTCATTTATCTGCTCAGCAGCCACATTGTTCGCTCTGCGTTCTGCTTTTTCAGAAGTTAATTTGGTAGAAATAAGCATGTGAATATTTATATGCTGCAAACTTGTAAAAGGTCAGGTGTTTTTAGTTTTTTTGGTTCCTGTGAAATATTTGCCTTCACTAGCTTGCAACTGTGAAGCGACAACTATTTTGTTCAGAATCTTGTCAATAATGTAAAAATTTCCTAATACAGACTGCTAGAAACTTGGGTACTAAGTTTATATTTTTTTCCCAATACTGTTCTTTGATGTAAGGTATGTGTTTTCAGTGTATATAAAGATCTTTTTCACTTTCAAAAAGCTCACCGTCCGGAATTTTGAAGCGATATATACCTCAGTGGCTGGCAATTTTGAAGCATACAACTTATTCTGGAATGACAGGGTTTTATATAATGCAACTTGTTCCGGAATAATAGGATTTTATTCAAAGTTTTGGGCAGAAAATCTTTATAGTGAATTAGGTGGGGTGAGTTCTTATCTATATTTTATTGTTGTATGTGCAGAATTTTTTCATTCAAGATACTCATACATGATGGAATATTAGAAATACTCATACTCACATGATGGAATATTTTTTTGGTTGTATGCGAAATTTGGAAATATAGAATTTGTTCTTCTTTGATCTATTTTTTATTTAAAAATTATAACAAAAAAATTATTTAAAAAATAAAATAAACAAAAATAATTAAGCAAGTGGAGTGAGTTCTTATCTATATTTGTTGTATGTGTAGAATTTTTTCATTCTAGATCAGAAATACTCGCATGATACTTACATGATGGATTATTTTTTTTTTTTTGTTGTATGTGAAATTTGGAAATAAGGAATTTGTTCTTACTTCAATTATTTTTTATTTAAAAATTTTAATAAAAAAACTATTTAATAAATAGATTTTATTTTAAAATTTAAATAAATAAAATAAAAATAATTAATCATATTTACAAATATGTATTATAAAAAATAATTATATCCAAATTTTAATGAAAATAGGTATATATTATCAAAACATTGACTATTTATAATTTCATGTTTATAAAATTAATTAATTTACAATTTATATAATATTTTTAATATATATATATATATATATATATATATATATATATATATTAATTTCTCTATTTTATTAAACAGTAAGATTGATATAATTTTTTAAATATTAATAGATTTTTTTATTTACTTTAAAATATAATAATATATTATTATATTATTTTTATTTATAAAATATTTTATATTTATTATATGTTATATTGTTATTGATTTTTAATTAGTTTATAATAATTATTAATATAATAATTTATTTATTTTTTAGATTAGATGGAGTGGTTTTATAATCACTATTAATTTCATGTTTATAAAATTAATTAATTTACAATTAATATAATAATTATAATTTCTATATATTAATGTTAATTTCTCTCTTGTATTAAACAGTAGGATTAATATGATTTTTTAAATATTGATATATTTTTTTATTTACTTTAAAATATAATAATATATTATTATATTATTTCTATTGGTAAAATATTTTATATTTATTATATGTTATATTATTATTAATTTTTAATTACTTTATAATAATTATTAATATACTAATTTTATTTTTTTAAATTAAATGAAGTGGTTGTACAGTGACTATAAAATTAATTAATTTACTATTTATATAATATTTATAATTTCTATATATTAATATCAATTTCTCTCAAGATTTTTTTAAAGATTTTTTTATTTACTTTAAAATATAATTATATATTATTATATTATTTTTATGGGTAAAATATTTTATATTTATTATATGTTATATTGTTATTGATTTTTAATTAGTTTATAATAATTAATAATATAATAATTCTATTTTTTAAAATTAAATGGAGTGTTTCAATAGTTAAGAACATTTATTTTTTAATAAAAAGTTATTTATTGAAATTTAAATATCTTTTGTCATAAAAATAAGGGGATTTCATATATTAATTTGAGTAGTTTGTCATACAAATAATGGAGTCTTATACACAACCTACCTAAAGTTTTGGCTTTTAATATTTCAAAAAAAAAAGTATTTCAATGATATTTAAATTTCCATCTTAATTTGGCATTAGCTTGAAAGTAAAAAAATCTATTATTTGTAATTTCTTGAAGACTTAATATGGAGTTGACTTATGATATCTAAAATTAATATTGATATTTCAAATTGGTATGAAGGATTTATGTAATTAATTGATATGTGTTATATATATTTTTATTTGTTTTATACCTCGAATGAAAGCATTGGAAACCTTAGCAATAATATCAAAGAACTTCTAGTCTCGCTTTGTTTTATACTTGGAATGAAAGCATTGGAAATCTAGCTTTTATACATACAAACATTTATTTTTATCATTAATATTTTTTTTAAATGGGACATGTCAATTCAATATTAAGTATTGAAGTAATTACAAAACACCCAGATTAGAAAGCCCTTTCCTCTTTCCTTTTTTTCTCTATATATATAAGTGATGCTGACATATTTATATTGAAATCCCAATAAAGGCTCATGTTAATCCCACATCTATCAAGTGTCAATAGATCAAATCTCTTGAGATACAAAGAGATTCTAAGTAACATGAGTAACATGAAAATACTTTGGTATAATATCATTTAATAAAATTTAATTATAATGATTATTAATGTTATATACACATTTATTTTTATAATTTTTTATATAATGATAATTAATATAATTTATAAATTCATTATTTTTGGAGGTTTTTGGACTCTTGGTTTTGAGAACCCATGTTTTTTTAATGGTATAGAATCCTTTGTAATTTGCCTTTGAGTCATGATCAATGAAATATATATACATATACATATCGTCCTAGATCCATCTTAACTCCAGATTTGTAATTTGCCTTTGAGTCATGATCAATGAAATATATATACATATACATATCGTCCTAGATCCATCTTAACTCCAGATCTATCAAGCACTGAGAGGGATCAAAAATATCTAGGTGCAAATATTTCCTTAAGTTTCACACTCAAAAGCACAATTCTCTAAGTGCAAAGATTTCCTTAAGTTTCACACTCAAAAAAGAGGTTTCTATCTTGAGAGATTTGATCTCTCCCTTTCATAAATCTAGAGTTAAGATGGATACAAACTAGTTTTAGTAGTAGTCATAAATAGTGGTAAGTGTCTTGATGTTTATCATATATTGATGCATATACACATTCTGATCCATTTAAATTATTTAAATGATATGACTACACTAATTTTTATAATTTTTTAATTATGAAAGAAATGATGGAAAACAAATCAATTATGGTAAGTCAAATTTAAGAGTTATTATTCAACATATGTTAAAATATTAAAAAAGAAGAAGAAGAACAAATTAAAGACTAAGTTAGATTTAGGAGTTAACATTCAATTGTGCACCACCTTGTGCCACTTAAAATCATTGTAAAGGATTATTGCAATAATAAAACCAATTTCTTTTATTTTTTATTGAATTTAGAAAAGCTTTGACATAGTGTTTAGGACTAACCTTTAAATAGTTTAGAAGTGCTAAAATTTCCTTTTAAGTTGAGAGTTATTATGATAAAGTTGTACAAAAATGTTATTGTCAAATTAAGTACATTGAGGGATGGTTGGAAGAATTCACAAGTTAGAGGGTTGTTTGGAAAAATCAAGTTGTGTCAACCTAACTCTTATTAGTGTAGCCATCTTCTTTCGTATTTACAAGGATGATATTAGTCTAGTGGTTATGGTATGAACTAAAATAAAATGAAGGTTATGATAAGTAAATTTCATATATGATAACAATAATTGGATGAAGTGACTTCATACAAATATCTTAGAATCAATATTTATCACAAACATAACTAGAATTATAACATTGAGAAAACTTAAGTGGAGAATGAAAATATTGTTATTGACTCTAAAAAAATCTAAATCAGTGGACCTTTTGCTATGGAATAAGAAGAAAATCCTTTTTGAGATTTTTATAACTCATATTACCTTATATGGTTGTGGAGTATGGGATTGAATTGTATTTAAATAATCATGAAGAAAGTTAAAGCGAACCCTAAATTGTTTTAAAAATTATAATCTCAAAATTAATAGCAATACAAATTATCTTATCTTCTTCATAAAAACTATTAATTCTTTAATGAACATGGATATGACTAAGTACTTCATGTACTAGAACTGGAAGACAAGAGACTTCCTAATATTTCTTCAATCTCCTATCCAAATAATGAGTGGTGATGGTGACGTAAAGATGCAAAGCCTTGACTAAATAATTAAGGAAATAATGAGTGGTTATGGTGACTTAAAGATGCAAATACTTGATTAAATAATTAAGGAATAAAGGAAGAGGTGGCTTTGCATAATAATGAGAATATAAAAAACATTATTACATCTAAATTTAATGAGAATTTGTGGTGTAATCAATAATTGAATGATAAAAGATAATTAAGATAAGCAATACTCTAAAACATAGAAGATAATCTAAAACATAAAAAATATCTCTTATTTGGATTAATCATAAAAAAGAATATCAGCATTGTTAATATAAGAAAGAAATCTCACAAGCTCCATAATGAAATAATTTGTCAATTTTGTGAAGAGATGAAGTCAAAGAAACCATAATTCACGCCAATTTTTTTATTTTTTTTTCACCAATTCAACCATAAAGATGATGCATATATATAGTTGGAAGTAGATCCAACTAATTCCAAATATGAATATGGGAGTTGAGATATTCTCTCAACCAAATCCCAAACCAACTCTAAAAACATAGTTACCGATAAAACAAGAAAATGACCTAGTACCAATTTTTTTTGAGGTAGAAAAAAATCACTAGATTTTGAAAAATGGTGATTCAGAATACACCTTTTTTTTTGGAGCTTTTGCCACTTTAATTTTTTTTTAAATGTTAGTGTTTTTCAACCAAATCCCAAACCAGCTCTAAAAACATAGTTACCAATCAAACAAGAAAATGACCTAGTACCGAATATTTTAGGTAGCAAAAAATCACTAGATTTTGAAAAATGGTGATTCAGAATACACCTTTTTTTTAGCATATTTTTGCCACTTTAAATTTTTTTAAATGTTAGTGATTTTCATGTTGATTTTGAAAAGTGTATGCAACATAACACATTTTTTTAGAGGGCTTTTTTTTTACACTTTAAATTTTTTTATGTATCAATTGTGAAGATTTTTTTTTGTTAGTGATTTTCATCTTGATTTTTAAAAGTGTCGATGTGCATCAACACATTTTGTTTAAAGGGATTAGTTTTTACACTTTAAATTTTGTAATCAATTAAGTGTGGATATTTTTTTTAAATGTTGGTGATTTTCATGTTAATAAAAAAAGAACATGACAAAAAATTCAAATACAAAAAAAAGAAGAAAAAACAAACAAAACAAAAAATAAATAAATATCAAAAAATGAATAAAAAAATGTTTTTTCAAAAAAATATATAATTTAAAGAAAAACAAATTAAACCACAAAAAAATCTAAAAACATTTTTTTCAAGTTTAAAAACAAATAAAAAAGAAAAAACTCATTACAAAAAAATTAAATTAATTACCAAAAAAAAATATTTAAATTAAATAATTTAAATAAAAAAATAAAAAATAAAATAAAATAACATAAAAATTTAAAAATAACAGTAAAAAAAAATAACATCAAAAATAAAAAATAACATTAAAAAAAATAATAATAATTAAAAAAAAAATCAAAACCATTAAAAAACAAAATAATAATAATAATAATAATAATAATAATAATAATAATAATAAAAATAAAAATAAAAATAAAAATCCATTCATAAAGAAAACAATTAAAAAAAAATAAAAAAATAAACAATTTAAAAAGAAAACAATTAAAAAATATATACAAAAATAAAACAATTAAAAGAAAACAACAACACTCCCTCACTCCCCCCCTCCGCCCCCCACTCCCCCTCCGCTCTCCCCTGCCTTACCCCTCTCTTAATGCTTACATGTCAAAATTAACATCACAAAAATCAATACAAAAAATGACAAATTACAGTTCACATATATGTCACATTTGTGTGATATGGTCTTCATTGGCACTTCTACCCACTCTGAAATCTCAGGAATCATGTTATTTCTCCACCACAATCATCGAGCTTCCCACTTGACTCCTTTAAAGTACAACTATCTCCGATCATTGTTGTTGAACTTGCATGATCAACAATATCCCACTTGACTCATTCAAGATACAACTATCTCTGACCATTGTTGATGAAATTGCATGATCAACAATATTGACATACTTTATTCTGCCAAGTTACATAGCTTGTTGTAGTTGTGAGAAAAAGTAGCCAAATAACCAAACCATCCTATAAAAAACTCCCATCTGTCAAATAATATAACTAGTTGTATTTGATAGTTATCTAAGATAGTTCTCTGTGCACTGAACGTGTTCAAAATTTGATCATACAACTTAACCTATCTTTCATACATACACATAACAACATATAGAGATAACTGGTAATGGATGTTCCTAGCTTTACATAACCCATCAAATTTATATCCGAAGGTAAACATAACCAAACCAATTATATATTCTCACGTCACCATATATAATGAGAACCACTAATTTGAATGACATTACTCTATTCATAATTGGTTCTTCATATTTCACAAATAAAAAATATACACTACTGAATCACGTCAAATCTAGAAAAATATATTAGTGCTACATAAAATATAGAAACCAAAGAAAATCAAGCCCTAAACACCATGATCATCTCCTCCACAAGCTGTCAAAACCATCACTGTATCATGATCCACCATCGCCACCATACCCTCCATATTAATAGTGACGTCTCTGCCATCAAGACGCTCACTATGTTTCGGCAAGCTTGACCTTCTAACACTTCGCACACACCTGTATTCAAAAGTGTCTCCTAACAATACGAGTGGGCATATCGAACCGTTGCACGACGTACAAGAGTGTAGTGGGACCAAGATACAATTCTCGAAGTTGGTGGGAAGAATCTCATAGCAATGTAGTTGTTGTGTTCTTTCAAAAGTATGAGCCAAAATCTTCAACTGGCCCTTTTTAAATGTAACAACACACACCTGCATACTAGCATGGTCGATGTCAAAAAACACGATGTTCAACGGATCATTTTCTGACAAATTAGTCATGTAAATGTCGTAAGCCAAGGCAGTGGTTGTGGTCTCATGCATTAAGCGGAGACGATTTAGGCCTACAATTGAAGCGGCATCCAAAAATTATCTTGTTTGGAGATCTTTGAAATAAACTAGTATCTCAATACAACAACCTCTGTTTTCAAATTTGTCTTTGCAATTTGTTTGAGATTCCACAAAGCATGACTAGAATCTGAGTAGCATTAAAATCTGAGTAGCATTAAAGGCATGACTATCTCCAAGGTACCACTGTGAATTCGCACACCCCCATTGGGTCTTTCATTGACAATGGCAAATCCTGTTGCACTTCAGGATCACATAATTTCTTCTCATGCATGTAGATATCACATGGCATGACTCACGTCTATTGGCCACATGAGTGGGGCGTTGACACATATTTGTAAATGCATAGCCATTATCAAAACAAGAACAAGCACTCAAATGGCAGAGAAATATACACATTGTCTAGCAAACGAAACACTTCAGTTTACTCTCCCTATGCCCCTGGGCCCTCCCATGACAGAGTTAGCCCACGTAAGCTCTGAGACCAAGAAACCAAAATGCACTCAAAAAAATTATTTCATTTCACTTATTTAATCACAAAGATGATACATATATAGTTGGAAGTAGATCCAATTAATTCCAAATATGAATATGGGAGTTAAGATATTCTCTCAACCAAATCCCAAACCAACTCTAAACTTATCATGTAAACAATATCTCTAAGTTGAAAATGAAAAACACTTTTTATAATTCTCTCAAAATCACAATTTCAAAATGATAATTTAGAAGTGATTCTCTTAATAAAATTTAAACACAAAAACAAAATTGTAAAGAAAATCAAGTATTTCCTTACTTTTTCTCAAGATTAAAAGAAACCAACTTCATTACATAAAATTAACTATTATCATCATCATTATCAATTAGTAATATATCCAAAATAAATTGTTTTTTTATTTTTATTTTTTCCTACAACCTAGTATGGGGAAGATGTTCGTGTCTTTAAATAAGTATAAACATCTAAATATTGAGAAGATGTAATGATTGTAAATGAGTGTAAAGCACATAGGCTTCACCCAATGAACCTTGACTAAACAATACCCCTAATTTGACTACATATTGAGAAAAACCTCTTAAAATCACATTATTTAACCCCCTACCAATATGAACCTAATACACCTTCTCAATTTAAAAAACCCCTACTTTCACTAGATATTATAGGTATCCATTTTTTCATTAACATTTTTTATACCCCTTTATATTTTTTCATTAACTTTTAGCTCCATTTTTTATACCTACTAGTATAAAAACCCTTTAACCCCTATATATATCCCCCAATATATTATGTCATTTTTACCTCAATATATATCCCCCAATATGAATGCACCTGGTATGATATTGCTCCTAGAGTGAAATCCCCATGGTGTAAACATTTAAATGTCGGTTTAGTATGAAAGATGTTATAGTGTCCATAAATTAAAATGTTATATCACAAAATAATAATAACAAAACATAATGTCCACTTAACTAAAAAATAATAAAAAGTAAAAAGTAATAAAAATAAAAAATTGATTGAATTCAAATTGTTGTATTGTAATTTTGTTTTTATTAAAAAATTTATAAACCATTTTTTACAAGGAAAAATCATGATGTACATATCAATGCCACTCAAGCTACAAATTATTTAGATAAACAATTATAATTTTCAATGCTAAATTGATAGTGGTGAATATGAAATCGAATCATATAGCCTTGCTTTGGTAGGAATTAATAGATTGTGATTTAAAGTGGGTAAATTAATTGAGTAGTGCATAAATTTTGGTGAGTAGTAACTACTAGTAAGTATACACATTTAAAATTTGAGTCCTACATAAGTGCTGAGAAAAACATAAATAAATGTGGGGAATTTATTTACATCTTATTCCTATCCATTTTTTATGCAAAGACTTGGTGGGAAGTAACCAATGGTAAATATATTAGTCACTTGAGGTTGAGCTATTTTCAAGGATTTTAGTTTTGGATGGTTTTACAAAACTTAATAATGAAAAATCACTACAGAAATATCTAAAAATCGTGTCATTTTAAAAATCCAAAGTTTAAATTGTTTAATCTCCAAATATCAAGTGCCTAAGGGGTTTTTAGGTGCTAAATCCATCTATGCATTAAAAAATGCATTTTAAACAATAAGAAATAACAATCTTACTAAAACTTGTATTGATGGATGCAAAAAAATAGGATGAACCACATTACATTGTTCTAAAAGTTGACCAAATCTTGATGATGTGATTGATCTAAAAGACATCTTCATTATTAATATGGATCACAAAAGTATAGGACCTAGCAATATTTAGCCTATTAGGTAGACTACACCTAAATAATATTACTAAGAACCAACATAAATCCATCCATCTTAAGTTCAGATCTACCAAGCACTGAGAGGAATGAAATTTACCTAGTTGCAAATCTTTCCTCAAGTTT
Source organism: Pinus tabuliformis (assembly GCA_031772625.1). NCBI lineage: Eukaryota > Viridiplantae > Streptophyta > Pinopsida > Pinales > Pinaceae > Pinus > Pinus tabuliformis. The sequence continues at coordinate 1,157,473,941 of CM062818.1, read as the reverse complement.
TCTACTCAAAATGATGTTTGCATCTTGGTAGCTTTTGTGACTCAACCATTGAGCATGACTCAAGAGTGACGAGAGAATCGAACCCACAACCTCTCAGTATCAAAAATGTTTTAACTATAAAGACTTAACTAATTAAATTAACCCTAAAACTACATTTAATTTTAAATATTTTATTTTAATTAAATAAATTTTAAAATAAAGTAATATTTAATAATTTTTTATAACATAAAATAAAATGTACATGTTTGCCAAGTCTAAGATGGAGTATGTGAACATATTATTATTATTATTATCCATTTTTAAGGTCAAGGCCAACCCAGATACTAAATTGGTGTATGAGATGCTCAATGATTTGACTACTAAGTCTACAAAGACATATACATTCTACTCCTCTAGTTTTGAACCTCTTAGAAAGAAACACATACTCTTAACCATTAAACCCATATATAAAATATTCTAAATGATATTATTTTTTTTTATTTTTAAATAACAATATTAAATCTACTTATATTTATAAATAAAATTACAATAATAAATCAATTAATTTATTACATGTAAATAATAATTAATGATAATTTTTTTATCATTAATTAATCATTATTTATAATAAATTTCACCACTTTGTATAATATTTAAAATTTTATTAAATTAATAATTAATTGAACAGGCCGATGAGCGCACGAAAGCTGAATAGCGTCTACAAGTGAATATTCTAACAATAATGCAAGTAGTTGTAAAATTCGTGAGATCGGTATACGTCCATTACGTAGAGTAAAGAAATTGAACGGTTCGCGAGTTGATATCACTTTTAATTATTTCCTTCCACTTTTAGAAAACTATCATTTCTATTATGTCACGGCTGGTTACTTCCATATTGAAGTTTCACTTTCTAGAAATTTAGTAAAATACAAAACAAACCAAGAATATGCACTCTATTTACATTATATTTTACATGAACTTTCTTCTTTCTTTGTAGAATATTCCTTGAGATCATATCGGTTCATCAAATACATTAAATTATGGTATGTTTTGTTTCTATATATTATATAATCATTTTGAAAAGTCAAACATTCTCCTATCGGATTTGGATTTGAATTATTTATAACACTACATTTTAGGATCATCTTTGTGTATAGATTTAAAATTTAAAGATAATTTATATTATGAAATATATTAAGATAAATTTAGTTTCATTTATATTTAATTGACATCTTATTATATTATTATCAATTTATTGTAAGCAATAAGAAAGGGGCCTATCATGATTCTTTGATGTGAAGTTAACCTAACATAATATTTAAAATAAATTCGACATGAGGGAGATGCTTTGATGTGAAGTTAACATAATATAATATTTAAAATAAAGTAATTTAAAAATGAACACCACAAATTCATGAATGTAGATTTATTTTAATTGGTATATTTTAAGAACTAAGTGATTCACGCCTTAATTTCTTTTTGATCTTTTTATGCTCAATAAATATGGAGTTCAAACACTAATGTAAATCCATTTTACTCGGTATATTTTAAGAACCATGTAATTCACATCTCAAATTCTTTTTGATCTCTCTATGCTTAATAAATATGGAGTTCAAAGAGATCTACTTTGCTTTAATATTATGTAATTCACATCTCAAATTATGTTTGATCTCTCTATGCTTAATAAATATGGAGTTCAAAGAAATCTACTTTGCTTTAATATTAAAGCTTAATTATTTTAGTTTTTTTATATAAGAAGAAAGGTATATGTGTAACTTACAAATCTCTCTCACTTGAACAATAATCTACATATTAGGATAATAACATATTATTATTAACAAAAATATGATTTAAGAATGAGATTTGAGTTGTGTATTTATATACCACATAAGTACGATGTCCTCTTAAGAAAGGTTATGGGCCCATGTAAGTAGGGTGTAGTCCGCAGGAGGGCTATTGAGTCTACATATCAAAATTGACTAGACCAACTTTAATTATAACCTAGTATTACAACAAATGAATGTCTTAACCATAGTAAATGCCTAGCTAAATGCATTAATGACACAATATGGTTGTGGCCAAATATGAATATCAAACCATTTTCAACATTATTAACCTTGGGTTGCAACATTTTTAGAGAAACTTGAGGAAGATGAAGTAAATCTAGAAGTGTTTTATAGTTAATATTCTAAAATTTAAAATCAATACACATTATCCAATCCTCCTCTTAGAAGCAAGGATTCAACCTATTGATAATAAAACCATGATTAGGAATCTAATGTCCAAGAATAACTTCATTTATATCACATTTATATGAAGAATAAGAGGATTCCTAGCATTTCTTTAATTCCAATAAAAGTCATTTGAGGCTTTAAACATGGTATCAAAAGGATGTTAATTATTGGATAAACAATTAAAGGTTAAAGGGGCGTGCCACTCTACAAAACATAGATATCATTAAAACATTATCACAACTAAGTTTAGATAGTAACAATGATGCAATGGAGAAATAAAGAATAAGATAGAGCTAATGCACTATAACAATATCAATGACCCTAAGTTAAAAGATCAAATGTATTTGACTATTATAGTCAACTTAATTAATAAAATCAACAATGCTAAAATTAGAGTGAACTCTCATTATTTTTATTGTGACATTGGGCTTTAGAGAAGATCTAAATCATACTAGGAATAAATAATATATATTCAGTTTTATACTAAGAGAGTGGAGGATGAATGGTGAGAGGAGGAATAATGTAAAACAATTTGTTTTCCCTGGCCATTGTTGTTTGCTTGCAGTATCATTGGAGGACTATGTATGAATTATTTCACTAATATATTAGATTATAGGTTGTCAATGTTGTCCTCATTATCGGTTTCAATTAGGAGGTCATTGATAATGGAATTTTTTTATCAGTGGGAGACCTATGATTTTTTCTATGTGGAGGATTTTTCATAGAGGGATTAATTAGTGCCAATATTTGTCTAGAGGTAGAAACTTTCAAAGATTTGCATAGTTCTCTAAAGCTAAGGAATAAGAATCAACCTTCACCTAGGATATTCATAAAATAACTAGAGGTCATCCTTCAATTGGAACTTTTGTCTCTCAAACTAAGAAGAGAATCCCTTATATTCCTAACTAGACATGCTTTGATTAGAAATTTTGTAGGCCTTTAGCTCAACAACTGTGAAACCATGGGCAGTAGAGCATTGGTCACCCAGTAGAGCATATATCTATATATATATATATATATATATATATATATATATATATATATATATATATATATATATATATATATATATATATATATATATATATATATATATATATATATATATATATATAATGTCAAATCAATACGGTGAACCATACCAACACCATCTCATCTCTGCATATACAGTTATTAGGGTTTCTCTTGGAGATGATACTAATGATGAAACATATATACTATACTACACTAAAAATGACACCACTGTGCAAAGACTACATATATCATGCTATTGTGTCGAGACCATACAAATTGTTGAGCCAAGACAACTATGCCAAGAGCTTGCATATATATGTATGTCGAGACTATATATAAAGTATAGAGATCAACCATACATTGTGCCAAGACCACTGAACATATAAATTGCTGAGACCAATCAGTACATTGTGTCAAGACCACTGAACATATAAATCCCTGAGACCATTCAGTACATCGTGTCAAGACCACTGAATATATAAAGCATTGAGACCAATTAACTTCCATATGTGATGCAAATCATATAATATAATGTAGAGGATCATAAAATATATATAAACTATGTTGATACCATAAACGTCACAAAGGATCATAGTATAAATAAACTATATGAATCCATACACATTGTGATGTCAATTATAGTGATCATTGTTGAGATTTTTAGCTTGGGAGGTACTCCAAACCCTAGGCTTGAGGGTTGTGGAGGATTTGGAACACAAAAGTCTTTTGTGGGCTTGAAAATCAAGCTTGGGGTTTTGTACCCATCAATGTTGGGGCCAAAATCATGGAGATAATTTGACATGCGATGGATGGAGATGACAGAGGATGTTAAGGCAAATAAAATGCATCGAAAATCATCAAAATCCAAGTTGTCTATGTGGAGATATTAATTTTTGGAATTGATGTGTGGGTTTGGTCAAGGTCGGCTAGGTGTTTAGAGACCTTGTGACAAGTTGTCATTCCCACACATGTGATTTGATGGAGCCCTTGTAATGTGTATAAATATAATGTGGAGGAGAGTCATTTAACACATCCAAGAAACATTTTTCATAGTCTATGCATCAACAGAGGTAACACGAGTGTGGGAAGCTCGAGTACGAGTAGAGTGAGTGCAGGTAGCATGAGTGCGGGAAGTGTGAATGCAGGCAGTGGGAGTGCGGGAAGCGTGAGTATGGGTAGCCATGGTAGTACATGCAAAAACCCGAGTAAGGGAATCCATGTGAGTACATGCAAAAGATCGAGTACAGGAATTAGTGAGAGTACGTGCAAAAATGTGAGTATAGGAAATCGTGCGAGGTCAGGTAGTGCAAGTACAAGCAGTGTGAGTGCGAGAAGTGCAAGCGTAGGTTGAGCATGTAGTAGACTGCACCAGGGTGACACAGAGGATGTGCAAGGCTAGGTATGTATTGTGTTGATGTGTTTGTAGTTGGACTAGTGTCCTAGAAGAGGTTTGATTGGAGAAGTTTGTTAGTAGCCAAGAGGAAGGGCTACCATAGCGATTTGATGCCCTGATCAATGTGTAGATGCTACAACAGGATTGGTCAATCGTGGTCTGTTGGAAGGCATCATGAGAGCAGACCAATTGTGGATAATGGATTGGGAATTTATGGTCTGTTGGAGGGTAGCGTGATAGTGTCCAAGTTGGAGCTCGATGTGCACCATCTTCATGGGCTTAGGTGGTTGTTAGTGGCAGTTGCTAAGATCAAGGGTATGATTAGCCAGGAGTAGTTTTGAGTATCCCTATACTTGTGTATGGAGAAGTACATCTACAATAGATGATGGCAATCCTCCTAGCCCGTGTTCATTGTGGGAGATGGACATCTTGCAGTGATAGGTGGAAATCCTCCATGCCCTATGTTAGTCTTAATTGAAGCAGCGCAGGAAGACTATAGTGGGCTGAAGTCCATGAGTATTTGAGGAACAACAGTGGGAAGATGAGAGTTGTTCACAACAAAGTTGTGAACAACTCAACATGAGTCGCGATGTATTGATGCATTGATGGATGAACAATCAATGAAAGAGAATATGGTTCAGACTAGATTCAATGATCATATGGACTTGGAGCATTGATAGAGGCAGATGTTGGAGATCAAGAGCTGAAGGATCGGGCAGGTACAGGGTATGACCGGGATGAGCTGAGAGAGTGTGCTACATCAGCTAGATGGTACGCGTATCTTGTTGAGGGTATATTGGTTGTCAATGGATTGACACAAGCCCCAATTGTGTATATTTTGTACACTAATAGATTTACTATTATTTATATTCCATTATGCAAGGTAGATTCATTGTGATTATTGGTTTGGTAGCATCAGTGATTTAAGATTCTATCCCAAATCAGAGGGATTTGTGGGTGTCTAGATCATGGAGTAGAGGGTTCAACTGAAGACATGGGAATGTGGTCTTAACTAGCTTTGTAGCAAGATTGGCTAGGAGTTCTGGTGGATTGGTGGAGGGTCTGGTGAAAAACAATTTGTTGTAGGGAAGATTGCTAATTATGGACTTTCATTGATATTCCATGGATCATTGGAACAAATTGAGGATTGTTTTGGCATGGATGAGATCATGATTATTGAGATTGCTTCATGTGATGGATTACAAATTGATAGACTAGAGTCTTCATCGAATCGTGATGTTGCATATTTGAGATTGGAGGGATTTGCACATATGGTATTTGATCTAGGAGGATGAGTGCTTGCGGGACTGAGCCAACAGAGATCATGTAGGCTCAGAGGGAGTCTAGCCTGAAAGGAAGTAACCCTATGGATGTTTTTGGATCTTCAGATTTAGATGTGATGAGGTAGAGGCACTACTAAGATAACAGGTTCATTCTATAGAGCATGTTGCAGTAATGTACGCTAAATAGGCTAGTTTCAACAGTGATGATGATGATGGAGACTTCTTAGTATTGGAAGTACCTCCCTCACTAAGAGGGGGCGTTGTGATTTGTAGCTTGGGAGGTTCTCCAAACCCTAGGCTGAGAGTTGTGGAGGAGATGACACACAAAAGTCTTTTGTTGGCTTGAAACCCAAGCTTGGAGGTTTTTACCCATCGATGTTGGGGCCAAAACCCTGGAGATAATTTGACATGTGATGGATGGAGATGATAGAGGATGTCGAGATGAATTAAATGCATCGAAAATCATCGAAATCTGAGCAGTCTATGTGGAGATATTATTTTTTGAAGTTAATGTGTGTGTTTGGTCAAGGTTGGCTAGGCATTTAGAGACTTGTGACAAGTTGTCAAGCCCACACATGTGATTTGATGGAGCCCTTGTATTGTCTACACATCCAAGAAGCATATTTCATATTCTACACATCAAGAAAGGAAATGCAAGTGTAGGTAGCTCGAGTGTGGGCAATACAAGTGCAGGAAACACGAGTGCAAGAAACACGAGTGCAAGCATCATGAGTGTAGGCACTGTGAGTGCAGGAAGAAGCCTGAGTACGGGAATTGGCGCAAGTATAGGCAGAAGTCTGAGTATGGGAAACAACGCGAGTACTAGTAGAAGCCTAAGTAAGGGTAATTATTAGAGTACAGGTAGAAGCCTGAATATGGGAAACAATGCGAGTACTAGAAAAAGCATGAGTACAGGCAGCTGTGCAAGTGCAAGAAACACGAAAATGGGCAGTGCGAGTGTGGGTAGCTCGAGTGTAGGTAGTGCAAGTGTAGGCTGAGTGTGTAGCAGACTGCACTAGGGTGACTGTTAGGAAACCAACTCACAAAAAGATAGAAAAGATAGATCAATGCCTTAGAATTCAGCCTCTTCGAGGGGGCAAACTCCTTTACATTACACAAATGAACAAGTCTTGGATGATACAAATGACTAAACCTCCCTTCTATATATAGGAGTCTAAGGGGTCACAATATAATCAAGCCGACATAGCAATAATAACACAAGGGCACAAAAATAACAATAGTGGGTTTCTATGGGGCATACTAATAATAATATGGGGACAATAGGGGCACAATAATAACAATAAGGGATACAATGACAATAGTAATGGGGAAATCACTAGTATTATAAGGGCCTAACATGCCCCTCTCCTTTCGAAAAGCATTGTCATCAACACTTGAGTAGTTCTAGATGCTTTTGTATAAAATTCTCATCCTCCCATGTGGAATCTTTAGCGGATAAGTTCTTCCACTTGATGAGATAATCCGAAATTGATCGATTTCGTAGCTGTCGAGTTCTTGTTTCTGTGACTACTTCCGGTTCCAATATTTTTTTTCCTTCCTCGTCAAGTTCTGGCAATATTGTTTGAACTAGGAGCTTGTCACCTATAACCTTCTTTAAACATGAAACATGGAAAAATGGGTGCACTCGGGAAGCTGCAGGAAGCTCCAATTTGTATGCCATAGTACCAATCTTTTGCAACACCTTGTACGGACCATAATACTTTGGTGATAATTTATTATCCTTCTTAGCTTTCTTAAGGGACATTTGTTTATATGGTTGTATTTGTAGGAACACCTAGTCACCTACATCAAAACTTCTTTCGCTGCGATGTTGATCTGCCTGTTGTTTCATTCTATTTTGTGCCAACGTGAGGTTATCCTTTAAGAGTTGGAGAAATTGTTGTTGATGCTCGATGTGATGTTCCGCTGCTTGAACCTTAGAATTTTCTTTTAAATATGATGTGATGGATGGTGGATGATATCCATAAAGTTCCATAAATGGGGTCATTTTTGCTACAATATGGAAGGAAGTGTTATACCACCATTCAGCTAGAGACAACCATTTGATTCATTATGTCTGTTTGTCATATACAAAACAACGAAGATATCCTTCCAAACATTTGTTTACTATCTCATTTCTCCCATCAAATTTAGGATGATAAGATGATTTATGAGCTAACTGAGTACCGTGACAAGAAAATATTTATGTCCAAAAATTTCTAGTGAAAATGGGATCTCTATCTCTTACAATAATCTTTGGGTTTCCATGTAGCTTTTGAATTGTTTCCATAAATGTAGTGGAAATAGTACTGGCTTTAAATGGCCGTGATAATGCACAAAAGTGTGCATACTTGGTAAGTTTGTCAACTACCACCATGATGACACTCTTTCCTTCGGACTTGGATAAACCTGTGATAAAATCCATTGGAGCCTCCTCCCAAAATTGGATTGGAATGGATAAAGGTTGTAATAGACATGGGGTCTTAATTTTTTCAACTTTATTTTTTTGGCAAACCAAACATTCCGCCACAAACTTTTCAATATCTGATTTAAGACCATCCCAAAAAAAATCCTTCTTAACCCTGTGGTAGCTTTTTAAAAATCCTGAGTGCCCTCCTAAGGGAGAAGTGTGCAATTCCATAAGAACCTTTTGTTTGATTTGGGAATTCTTACATAGGTATAAGCGATCTTTGTACCATAACGAATCATTTTTCCAGCTAAATGTATCAGATGTACTAGGATCTTATTATAACTTTCGAATGAGTGCCCACACTTCTTCATCATTCTTCCATTCCTCCCTTGCTTCGTTTATCCAATATGGTTGGATAATATAAATGGCACACAACAATACTTCCACATCCTCATCCTTTCTTGAGAGCGCATTTGCCACAACATTTTGCTTCCCTTTTTTGTAGATGATTTCAAAGTCATAACCCAACATCTTTATGACCCATTTTTTTTCTCTTCAGAGGATAATCTTTGTCCTAAAAAGTATTTAAGAATATCATGATCCGTTTTTACCTTGAAGTGTCTTCCCATTAGGTAGGGTCGCCATTTATTAAGTGCATGTAGTATTGCCAACATTTCCTTCTCATAAATAGCTTTGTGTAAATACTTTCCCTTGATTGGACAACTTTTGAAAGCAATGGGTCTTTCATCTTGCATTAAAACAACACCAATTCCATTTCCTGAAGCATCACATTCCACAATAAAGGTTTTTATGAAGCCTGGTGTAGCTAAGACCGGTGCTTGGCACATTGCCTCTTTAAGATGTTCGAAGGCCTTTATTTGTTCTAGAGTCCATGAAAATGCATCTTTCTCCAATAATGTTGTTAGAGGTGCTAATATTCTCCCATAATTATTAACAAATTTGCGATAATGTCCTGTCAACCCGAAAAATCCTCATAGATGATTTATGGATGAGGGGATTTTCCATTCCTTAATGGATTTAATTTTGCGAGGGTCTACCTTAACACCTCCATGAGATACAATATGACTCAGATATTCCACCTCTTATACTCCAAAGAAACATTTGGATATTTTTGCATATAATTATTTCTCCTCCAATAGTTTGAGCACCCTATCAACATGTTCAACATGATCCTTCCAAGACTTGTTGTAGATTAGTATATCATAAAAAAATACTAACACAAATTTTCTAAGGAAGGGTTTGAAAATGGAATTCATCTAACCTCGAAATGTAGAAGGTGCATTGGTAAGGCCAAAAGGCATGACCAAAAATTCATAATGATGCTCATGAGTTATAAATGTTGTTTTTGGAATGTCTTCAGTCTTCATTATGATTTGATGATATCCTGAACGAAGATCCAACTTGGTGAAGTAAATTGATCCATGCAATTCATCCAATAATTCATCAATGACAGGAATGGGAAATTTATCTTTAATAGTGAGCTTGTTGAGCTCCCTATAATCCAGACACATGCGCCATGATCCATCCTTCTTGTGCACCAATACTACTGGAGCAGAGAAAAAACTTTGACTAGGTTGAATTATACTAGCCTCTAGCATTTCTGCAACCATACGTTCAATTTCACTCTTTTGGGCATAGGTATATCTATACGGCCTGATGTTTGGAGGAACACTTCCTGGAATCAAATGAATAACATGATCATGATCACGAATAGGTGGGAGACCTTTGAGAGTCTCAAATACGTTGGAATGATTGTCCAAGACTTTTTGGAGATCTAGAGAAATAGATGATTTTGATGTGGGAACCCTAGCAAACATAATTGTGCAATTACACCTCGTTTTTCCTTCTTTAGAAGTTTTGTCATAATGTTAGAGTTGTTTATCTTTCCCGGTTTCCCTACAATACCCCTTAATTCAACTTCCTTTCCTTTTGCACAAAATTTCATGAAAAGTTCTTGAAAATTAAAAGCTATTGTACCCAAGGATTGTAGCTATTGGACTCCTAGTACAACATCAACACCACCCATTGGAATGGAAAGCATTGGGCTATTCAATACATATTCTCCCATGGATAGCTTGATATTATGGCACTTTCTAGAGAAATTTATGGTTCCTCCACTTTCAACCATCACTTGACACTCTGGTGCTGGATATAGAAAAAAATTCAATTCCTTTGCTATCTTACAATGAATAGAATTATGGGTACTTCTTGAATCAATAAACACTATTACCTTTTTCTTCTTGATATGTCCTTCTATCTTGATAGTTTGAGGAGTGGTAATTGCAGCCAATGTATTACAAAATATGGTTGGATTAATTTCTTCTTTATCTAGGGATTGTTCCTGGAGTATATCCTCTTCTTTTGACATTTCATGTTCCTTTTCTTCCTCCTCTTCACAATCTATGTAGAATAATTTCTTCTCAGCACACTTATGACCTTTAGTGTATTTTCTATCAAAACTATAACAAAACCCTTTTGCTATTTTTTCTTCCAATTGTTGTGGTGTCAACCTTGTAGATTTTGGAAGGCTAGGGGCAACACCACTTCCATTTTTATAGTTGTGAGTGGTAGGCTTCCTGGTTGCCATAATTTTGCTTTCAATTTTTCTTGCTAACCTGAATGCCTTCTCCAATGAATCAGGTTCCCAAAGGCGAACCTCATCTTGGATATTATCCTTTAAATTCCCTATGAACACATTAATCCTATGTTCCTATGGAATATATCTTTTACCCTTATGTTCAATTTTTGGAAGTCCTCAATGTGCTCCATCATTGATCCCTTTTGTTTGAGATTTATCAATTGGCTAAAAAAGGTGTTGCTTTTTGTATCCTCATAATGTGCTATCATTTCTTCCATAAAAATTGCCTAAGTGACAATTTGTTTACGAGATCAAAGCCATCTATACCATACAAACTAATTTGGTTCCAAATATAAAGTTGCAATACGTACCTTTTTTGTGTTTTTCACATTATGGAGATCAAAAAATTGCTCCATCTGTAGTATCCATGTTCTGGGATCCTTGCCATCAAACTTCCTCATATCAATTTTTGGAACATTGTGGGTCTTCAATCAAACATTAGAGTCTATGAAATCATGATTAACATTTCTTTTGTTCTCATCATGAGTTTCCTTTACTACCCTTTCACCATTAGTGACCATTTCTTGTAGTAACTTATTCAAATTTATCTTCAATTCTTCCATCTTATCATCCGTGTCGTTCATCTTAGCGTCCATGCCATTCATCTTAGCTTCCATGCCATCCATCTTAGCTTCCATGCCATCCATATCAACTTGCATGCCATTCATATTAGCTTGCACACCATTCATATTGGCTTAATTTACCATTAGTGAGAGTGAAATTTGTTGTACTTGGTTTTGTAATTTTGATATATCATGTTGCATTTCTTCCTCTTCTTCATGAGTCATGCTAGAGATTTCAGATTGCCTACTAAGTGTTTCCATTTTCTTTCTTCGGGGAATTAATTAATGCTAATAATTCTTCACTATTCCCTTTGAATTCCTTCGAACTAATTTTTCAAACCAATCTTATGCAAAATTTTAAAAAAACTACACACCTTTTTTTCACTTTGTAAGAGCTCGATATTGAATTTGTTGTATCTCTGTAACTGTGGATCTTGAATATCTGAAATCTCATTTTGCAGTAGACCTTTGAGTCGTCTTTCTAACCCCACAAGTCTAATCAATATTGTATTTTCCAAGGAAGAGTTATGCCAAATCTCCCACGGTGACCTGATTATAGACTAGTTCAATAGAGCGAACTTGTACGACATGCCACGTGTCACGATTTTGACCTTAGTACCTAAAACTGATACACAGAAAACTATAGGTTGTCCTCTTTCTGAAACTTCTTACGAAATTTCAATATGATGCTCAAAACAAAAGTTATGATGATTTTCCCTAGGTCACCTGTTTGGAATGTAATTCGGGAGTCTACAAAAACCCTAACTTCCTCAGATCACATCTCTGCAAATATAGCGAGACAAGATCTTAAATTTGGACCGGAAGTTCATAACGATTTCGGCTCAAACGACTTTTTTTTTTTAGCTTCTGAAACATTGCAGAAAAAAGTTATAGTGAAAATTCCACGATGACCTATTTGGAGCAGCGAAACCCTAGAATCCAAAGCTTTGATACCAAATGTTAGGAAAACAGCTCACAAAAAGGTAGAAAATATAGATCAACGCCTTATAATTCAGCGTCTTCGAGGGGGAAACCTCCTTTACATTACACAAATGAACAATTCTTCGATGATACAAATGACTAAACCTCCCTTCTATATATAGGATTCTAAGGGGTCACAATATAATCAAGTCAGCATAACAATAATAACATAAGGGCACAAAAATAACAATAGTGGGTTTCTATGGGGCATACTAATAACAATATGGGGACAATAGGGGCACAATAATAACAATAAGGGATACAATGACAATAGTAATGGGGTAATCACTAGTATTATAGGGGCCTAACAGTGACGCATAAGTTGTATGGGCTAGGTATTGTGTTGATGTGTTTTCAGGTGGATGAGTGTCCTAGAAGAGGAATGATTGGAGAATTTTGTTAATAGCCAAGAGGAAGGGTTACCATAGTGGTTGGATGCCCTAACCAATGTGTAGATGCTACAACAATATTTGTCACTCATGGTTTTTTGGAGGGCAGCATGAGATTGGACCAAGTGTGGACCAAGGATAATTTTAGGGGCGAATGTTCGCCCTTTGGCGAAATTAAGGGGTTTTAAATTTTTAGTGGGCGAATATTTTGTATCATAGTACATTTTTATAAATCACCTCAAATAGCCCACCTTATTTTAAGGGAGAGGGTAAAAAAGGTAAATTTAGCCCTTGAAATTAGGACTTACAACCTTCCATTCGCCCATTTTCAAGAATAGGTTTTATTTAAGTGAATTCATTCGCCCATTTTCAAGAATAGGTTTTATTTAAGTGAATCCTATGGGCCAAATACCATATTTATAAATAAATGAGAGGTATGGTAAATAAATAAAACATTTTTTATATTTACTCCATAAGTCACCTTATATACATGTAAGGGTGTAAACAAATAAAAATATAAGTAAAGTGGAGGTATGGTAAATAGATAAAACGCCTTGTTATACTTACTCAAAAGGTATGGTAAATAACTAAAAATATAAATAAACTAGACGTATCGTAAATAAATAAAACCTCTTTTTATATTTAGTCCATAACCCTCGTTCTATTTATGAAGGCTCAAGAAAGAGGTTTTATTTAAGTGAATCCTATGGGCCAAATACCATATTTGTAAAAGAGGTATGGTAAATTAATAAAAATATAAATAAACGAGAGGTATGGTAAACAAATAAATCATTTTTTTATATTTACTCCATAAGTCACCTTATATTTACGAACACTCAAAAAATGGGTTATATTTAGGTGAAACCTATGGCCAAAATACTATGGGACAAATACCATGGACTAGATTGTTATTAATACCATGCAAAAAACCATTATTAACCCTAATATTAGAATTAATAAAAATAAAAATGGCACATGGTATTGACCCATGGTATTCACCAAAATGGCACATGGTATTGACCCATGGTATTCACCTGAATGTAGCCTATTTAAATGTGGGAATTAAACCAACATGTAGCCTATGCTAAGATTCACTAGGACTTTACAAAGTTTTATTATTTAGTGAAAGACTCGCCAAGATCTTACAAGATTTTATAATTGAGGTAAATATTCGTTATGCCTGGTGAGAGATTCGCCAAAAAATTATATATTCATATTATATTATTGATAAAATCGCCTTCCATTTTTCCTATATACCATGGAGATTCGCCCATTTATTATATTTATAAATTTAGGGGGGGTTCTTAAAATTTTCCCTGGTGTGGACAGTGGATTGGGAATTTATGGTCTTTTGGAGGGTGATGCGATAGTGTCCAAGTTGGAGCCCGGTGTGCACCATCTTCGTGGACTTAGGCAATTACCATAGTGGCAGTGGTTAAGCTCAAGGGTTTGATCAACCAAGAGTAGTTTTGAGTAGCCCTAAACTTGTGTGTGGAGAAGGACATATACAACAGAAGATGGGCAATCCTCCCAACCTGTGTTCATTGTGGGAGATAAACATCTTCGAGTGATAGGTATCAACCCTCCATGCCCTATGTTAGTCTTCATTGGAGCAACACATGAAGAATATAGTGGGCTAAAGTAGATGAGGAGTAGTAGTGGGAAGATGAGAGTTGTTGACAAACGGAGTTGTGAACAACTCAATAGGAGTCTCTATGTGTTTATGTGTTAATGGACAAATGATCAACGAGAGAGAAAATGGTTGAGCTAAGATTCAGTGGCCATATGGAATTAGAGCATTGATAGAGGAGGATACTACAAATCAAAAGCTAAAGGACTTGGAAGGTACAAGGTACGATAGAGAGGAGCTGAGAGAGCACACTACACCAACCAGATGTTTAGAATATCTTAATGAGGGGAAATTGGTTGTTGATGAACTAACACCAAGCCCCAGTTGTGTATATTTTGTGTACTAGTAGATTTATTATTTTTTATATTCCGTTGTGCAAAGTAGCTTCGTTGTGATACTTGGTTTAGTAGCATTAGTGATTTAAGATCCTATCCCAGACACCAAGATCGTGGAAAAACAAAAACTATACCATACAAATGAGTGCGATGTGAGCATACACAATGAGTGTGGTGTTAAATAAAGTGACCATACCATACATACTGAGTGGGATGCGAGCATACATAATGAGTGCGGTGTCAATTACAGATCATACATATCGAAATGGCATACATATAATGGTGTGGGATCATAGAATTGGGATGCGATGAATGTCATTACCAATGTGACCTCATATAATAGAGAAGTGATGCGAGTATAGTCCTTAAACAAAGGTGTGATTCCTGTAGCATGCGTGAGGGATATCCTCATGCGAGAGTAGCCTCGCAAGAGAGTAGACCAAAGAACCTCAGACCCATCAAAGTCTAAGAGCCCTCGAATTTTCAGATCATGATTTTGATTCCATTCTCCTCATTGAAATGATTCTCAAGACTTGAGGATTTATACAAATTGTTAGGTGAAAAAACTGGAGTTGACTTAGTCCCTTTGGGAGGGAAATATAAAATTCAAATTTCAACAACATTCAAATATCAATAATTATTTTCCAAATCAAATAATGATATTTCTTTTTAGTCTAATTATGACCAATTTGGGGCTTAAGGGTTTTCTCTTGGGGACTTAGGGTTTCCCTAAGAGAAATTTGTCTCGACACTACCCAAATTTCAACAATATCTATTATGAAGGTGGAATTTATTTCATGCTCTTGATCATCCAATGTTTTATCAAAAACATTGTGTGGTCTTTATTTGGTTGCTAATGTGCGTTGAGTTAGTTTTCTAGTGTCGTAAGCGAGCCTTTATGAATTTTATTTTTAATATTCCTTTTCTTATAGGGTTTGGATCTTTTGGGCCTTATAAAGTTGATAGTGTGAAAGGGTCTATTACTTTTTTTGCTAGTGATTCTTCTTTCACTGTCATAGTGAATGGAGTCTTTCATCTTCTTTTCTGGGATTTCCCCTTTTTAGTCACTTATCTTAACTTTTGAAAAATTCGTGGGAAATGAAATTTGACCTTGGTCATGCATTAGGGTTTCCTGGTTCTTTTTGCATAGTTTTCTTTTATACAAAATAAAAAAATAAAAGGTTTCTTGCAATATAAATTTCTTTCTTTTAATTTCATCCATCTATTTATACTTGAAAAGAAAAAAAAGAAAATTTTAGAAGGCATTCATTCCATTTGCATCTTGTTTGCATTAGTTGTATTCTTTTGCACTATTTTCATCTCACCTGCATTAGTTTCTTCTCTTTTAAATTATTTTTATTTGGTTTGCATTAGTTTCTTCTCTTTTAAATTATTTTTATTTGGTTTGCATTAGTTTCTTCTCTTTTAAATTATTTTTATTTGGTTTGCATTAGTTGATTTTCATTGGCTCTAGTTTCATTTCATTTACATTGACAAAGCATTGCATTGTGTAATGGTCTAGGTTTTTTGTGAAAAGTTCCAATTTTAAAGAATCAAATAGTTGCATTTGCAATTCTCAAAAGGAAAAAAAAATTAAAAAAAAATCATTTCTTAAGTGTTTGTAGGTTTCAACAAAGTTACCAGCTTAACGAGAACAATACCAAGTTCTCATTTTTTAGTGGTCACATCAAATCATGATTTTCATACCGATTTTGAAAAATGTTGATGCAACATCAACATATTTTTTGGAGAAACATATTTTTGACACTTAATTTTTTTTATGTATTAGGTATCGATATTTTTTTGTTGTTGTGATTTTCATGCCAATTTTGAAAAGTGTTGATGAAACATTGACTTATTTTTTTTCGCGGGGAGCATATTTTTGACACATTAAATTTTCTTATATCTTAATGTTATAGACATATTTGGGCACTGCAACCCCAATCACATATGTCCATAAACCAAGGGCTTCTAAGTCCCTAAAAGTGTTGTTTCATACCCTAAAGGAGTAAGGTCAGCTGATTACATCATCTCCCAGAAGTTTTCCATGAAAAACCACTCAGAACTGGTTAAAGCAGGACCATACAGACTGCCCAGTGCAAAGGGTGCGATGCATCTCACCTACCACATGCAAAAAGTGCGATGCATACTGGAAAGCCCTTCTGTAGGGTGCGATGAGCGAGAGCAAACAAATGGAACAAGAATTTTGCTAGGTGGAGACCCTGAGAATCTTCTAGAAGCTGCTCATTTGACACTTGCCTCCCTGAATTCACCCAAGGATGAGTAAGAGATCATGAAATCTCCAAATGGAACCAAGAACTATCAGAGAGATGACAGTAATCAAAATCCCAGAAGCTGACTCACCCCCGTGCAAATATCTATAAATGGATCCCTCATCCCAGAGATCCAAAGGTTGGAATTTGGTAATTTGCAAAGAGGTGTTGTTGGTTTCTCTTTGAAGACATTGTTGGGTGATCTTTCTTTATGTGAGGTGAAGAGGGCTTTCAAGCTGGGAGGATGGCGCTGGGTCAGACCAAGTGGTTGTAATCCTCTCTTCTACTACTTTTACTAATAAAGCTATTTGAGTTTTCCTCCATATTCTTGTGTATTTCTGAATATTGTGTTGATATATGCATTTGTATGGTCAATATATATATGATCCTATATTGTTTACAGTGAAAGATCTCTATGATTTGATGGTATTATGCTGCTGTGAATCTACAGGTGCTCTTTGAAGCGGGACAAGTAAGGAAGCAGTGGCGAGATTCTGTCAAAGGGGAAAGGAAACAAGAAAGGAGCCAAGCGGAAGACTGATGTTGGTACTCTCTACTTCTTTCTCATCTCTCTTTTGTAAAGGAAAAAAAAGTGACTTTAATCTGTTTGTTTCTAAGATAGCTATCCGTCTTAGTGGGACTAGCAGCTCTGAATAGACACTAGATTTCATGATAACAAAATGGCAACTCCGCTGGGGAGCGATTAGTTTGATTGCTTGTCTCTATTTTTTTGGTTCATAAACCATAGACGAAGCCTAAAGTTAAGCCAGTTAGCCTTCGAACTGCATTTGCTATGCAAGTGCAAAGTAGATCAATGCTGCTTCAGTCAATCTCTGGGTTTGTTTATGAACTGAACAATTGAGTTGGAAACATCCTAAGTGCCCTAGAGGTAGCTTGAGTAACCTCATTAGATCAGCCCCTGTACTTTGTAGTTACTGACTATCATTTGCTCAGCCTAAATCCCTGAACTAGGCTACAAACTGTGACCAAAAACCAAGTTAAAGTCTCGTCCCTGGACCATTGCACCTTCTCTTTTTGGCAATTTGGATGCATCGCACCTCCCGTGTGCAGTGGGTGGGATGCATCCCTGTTTCCCTTTGTTACAGGTGCGATGATCAGACAAGATTAGATCTGCCTCCATATTTTTGTTTTTTCTTCACTCTCTTCAGCTTTATTCAGGACTTTTGCTATATGTGATCAATAGACCAGTGTTGAAACCCCCTTTCTTTGCATCATCCAACCTCCATTGTGCAAAGATTTATGAATGTTTTTATGTATTTTTCGCTATTCATAGTTCTCATTTACAAAGTGGTAGCTTAATTGAACTGTCGTCTTTTGATTTGAAAGTGTTGCAAGTGTCATTTTCAGTCAAGGAAAAGGATTCTTCTCTTTTTGATAGTCGATTACACTGCTACTCTTGTATTTGATTTGAATTAATAGTACTTCAAGTGTGGAAAGCAGTTTTCAATTCAAAATCGCAAAGAGTCGTCTTGTCTCCCTTTTGTTTTTTTTGAAAAGAAAATCATTAGTACTGTTGCTTTGCAAGAAGATATAATTCAGATTTGTGCTTAGCATTCTTTTTGTCATTCACACATTAAGAAAGCAGAAAACAAATACATGCATGTGCATTTGCATTTAGACTGCTTGCTAATTGTGATTTCGGACAGTGCATCTAGTGTGTGCTCTCTGCTCTATGTTGAAATAATTTCATTTCTCTTTCCTTAGTAGCTAGGATTTTCATTGCAAAAAGAAGATTAAACGACTATTTATCATCTTAGATTGCATTTTAGGAATTGTATATCTACATCACATGGTGAACCTAAAAGGAATTTTTTTTAAGAAAGATCAACTATAAAATAAATTCAATGAACATAAAAACGCTTTGGAACCTAACGCACAACATCTAGAAATCTAGGCTATAGACGTATTCCGACGTCATAAAGCCTGGTAACTGTCGCTTTCATCATTGGTTGGGTGATTCCTCCTCTTTGAGATGACAAGTGCCAGTACAGACTTGTGCTCCCACGTACCATCGAGTATATATTGGGAGACCATAATAGGCTATATCCTTTATCCTTAGGAAGCCGCGTCTACTGCCTTATCGATCGCAATGCACTGAACACATCATTCGGGAAGATTGACTACCATACCATAAAAAGTATTCTGCATTTTTGCGACTGGTTTGGTAATCCCTCTGTCTAGATTTCTAGAGTAGTCTCTTTCGTTCCTTTTCAAACTCCTTAAAGGAAAAGGTCCATCTGAACACTTGTCACTTCAGGCTCATTAAAAATTGAAGGCGACTAGAGTCATCTTTAGCTTTTTCTCGACTCTTAAAAATTGAAAAAGCAAGTTGTGTCAAAGCGTCTAAAATTTATTTTAATCGGAATAACGTCACTGTTCCCTCGTTGGTCGTAGGTTGAGAAAATGGAGTCCACCAACCAAGGATTTCCCCTTGGGGGAAATCCTAGTCCTTTCTTCTCTTGGGTAGATGTTGGTGCACCTCATATGGCCGCATTGTCCCTTCTAGGACTGATAATTGGCCTGCCGATATGGCTTTTCTCGACCTCTGTCATTCAAAGCACCGTGATTCCTGAACAATCGAATCAACAACTAGATGATACCAGAGTTCCCTCCCAACCTTCTACTTCGTTTGTCTCTCCCTCTCCTTCTTCCTCTTTGCTTGGTGAAGATAGTAAAACTAAAACCAAGTAACCAAGAAGAAGAAGAAGGGGAAGGAGAAGAAGAAGAAGGAGCCAACGGCAAAAAGGGGCAACTGTGCATCGTCTAGCAAAATCCACACACTGCACCGTCAAAACCTAAATCTCCATGTGTCATCTGCAAGGGAGACCACTATCACCGAGATTGTCCTTGCATCCCACAGATCCTAAGGGATTGGTCTCCCCGCTTGCACAATACGGTGTCGTCAACCTTTGATGATCATGTTGAAAGTACACTGTCAACTAGTGAAAGCGAAGTCACCGGACAGAAAGGAAAATCTAAATTTCCCTGCAGACTATGTGAAGGTGATCATGCCCTCCACTGTTGTCCCTTCCTAGACGAAGCTAAAAGAGTCTTGGATAATCGTCCTACATCACCGCAGAAAATCCCTCATGGATACAAGAAACTCTTGTCGAATCCATTGCTAGTTGAAAATCTACCTGACCCACCTTTGGTGTCGGTCGAAGCACCTACCATTGAAGATAAACCCTTTGAGTCCACATCAGACCAAAGTCAATAGGTCGAGATGGAAATCGACCCCATCTTGGCTTCAGAAGATTTACCTTCAGATGATACAGTCACCAAAGAGAATGAGAACGACACCGTTCAAATTCTTTTCATAAACACAGACTCTGATGAACATGGGGGCAATCTTCCCATTCCTTTACCGCAGGAAGGAAATTTGTCAGAGTTGCATCCGACCGTTTATTCGGTCCCACCTCTAAGCAACTTAGTCGTTTCCTTCGATTGGAATCTACTAGGCAAACCCCGTTTACCATCTAATGTACCATTTCGAATCATAGTGCAAACTTACAAAATGGTCATAGTTGGTACCATCATAGATGAAGGGGCTTCTGTGAGTATCCTTTCCTCAATTACTTGGAAAGCGCTTGGTTCGCCATTGCTTTTGCTTGAGATGCGAAATTTGACAAGCTTCGATAAAGGAACCAGTCGACCGTTAGGGATCCTTCCAAGTTTGCCTATAACTTTGAGAAGGAAAACCGTTTATCTGAACGTAATGGTAGTCCAAGGACCTTTAGATTACAATCTACTCCTTGGGCATGACTACATTTATAGCATGGGAACCATTGTCTCCTCACTCTTTTGAGTAATGTGTTTTCTGCATGAAGGCGGAATGGTCCAGCTCGTAGACCAACTTTCATTCCCCGATTCACACATAGCTAATAGTCAAATGCCATCCCTAACAGGTCTTTTTGCGCAAGGAATGTCTCATCAATCTCCAGTTCATCCACCTGATGAGTGTGAGTGATTCGGTGGTGGTGACTGAAACCCAGGGGGCATGCACCCTGGTCTGCTTCGGCAGGAAAACTTCAGGTAGGGTAGGTTTCTGCAGAGGATATATGACTGGTCTGACACACCCATCCGTTTAGGAAAATGGCTGGAATAAGATACCTCTGTTAGAAGGTATGCCTTTCCCGATAGAACAAATGTTTTGTCTGCAAATTAAAGGGTAACTTGTAAAAGGTAGGCCTTTCCCAATAGAACAAATGTTTTGTCTGCAAATTGAGGGGTAACCTAGGAAACTCTACTTTGCTATACCTGGGGGCATGCAAACCTTTTTGCGTGAAAGTGAAAAACAACCATTTATTTTCTTAGTTTGTAGGTTCTTAACCCTTTAAACTCATAGGATTGGTTGTTCCTAGCTTACATAATAAAAGGAGTCGGAGCATAATTTCGAATGGTGCAAGCTCCCTAAAAAATGAACCTATCGATGAGACATCCTTATTATACGACTGGCATGAGCAGTTTTACGCGAAGTTCAAGCTCGTTAAAAATTAAACCTAGCAATGAGCATATGTTCCACCAGAGTTTAAGCTCATTAAAAATGAACCCACCTCCAGTAAATAACCATTGTGAATGATTATCATCAGCTTTTGAGCCTTGGTTGTGTTCTTACCATCACCTCCACTTTGTTTTAGCTGATCATTCACCTTCATTTGATTATTTACCCCTTTTGAGGAACAACTACGACGAGTGATCCTATTAGCCACCTTCTTTACACTGCCGTGATTGGAAAGTTCCAAACCTTACCTAGAACCGGCTGCTATCTGAAAACATCACTCGTTCCTAAAAAACGAGTCTCCTTTAAGCTCTTTTCATCTGACTCGTAAAATATGAAAAGATTGTCGAGCAATTGGCCTCTCCAGCTCGTTAAAGTGATTGTAAGTGCTATCCCTCCTCTAGATTTTAATCTTTTTGGACCTGAGGGATTATTACACAAAAAGATGGAGTGTTTGTCTTGTTCGGCTCGTTAAAACTATAAAAAAGTCATCCCTTTTGCATTGTTTTATACTTTTTCGGACTTAAGGGATTATATTACGAAAAAGGAATATTGGAGCTTTCTTTCCGTCTCTTTTCAGACTCTTTAAAATTGAAAAGGACCGAGTTATCCTTGTCGTTAAACTCGTTAAAAAATAGTGACAAACTTGTCCATTCAGACAAGAGCGAGTTTCACTGTTGCTAGGCTCGTTAAAACATAGCGATGGGTTTGCACGAAGGGAAAATTATAGAACAAGCATATGTTATACTCCTCAAGCTTGACAAAAATAAAGAGGTACTGGTCAGAAATGACTGGGGAAAATTGGGAAGAAAACTTGAAGAAACTTTATTGGTAGCAGGTCGCTCTTGAACATGACATTTTCACTCCATCACCATGATTGAGTTGGGTTGGGTTATTCCGTTCACCGATCATATCACCATTGTGTTGAGTCTTGAAAATGTCATTCATTTGTATTATACTTTCACTATTATGACCATTATATCACCTCCATTTCATCTCCATTTCACTACTATGTCACCACATTCATCCCACTTTCATTATCATTGGGCCACCTTTATGTTTTTCCAATATTTATTATTTCTAAGCCTTTTAAGTGAATTTGTGGTTAAACATTAGAAAATAATGTGCATATGCTTATACCTAACAAATGGGTTGAGGTTGTTGACATGTGTAGGTTGAAAGGAGACTTCTAGAAGACCCTTATGTGGCACTCTAAGGCCAAATTCGAATTTGGTTGGAAAGAATCATGGGATCATGAGGATATGTGTGACATCTCCTAATTGTATTGTAACTCTAAAAAGACATGTGTCTTATCAGTTCCTATTTTGATTAGGACTCTAGAGGTAGAGGGAGAGATTCATGGATTCTCATTAATGAGATGGCTCTCATCTTTTTGTATAAATAGGAGATCTCTCTCCTTCATTAGTTAGTCCTTTTTTTAGTCTTTTCTTAGTCCTTTTAGCTTGTTAGTCCCATGGCTTTTGAAAGCTTTTGTACTTTGTATTTTTGAAGAAATTGAATAAAGCTTTGATGTTCTCAACATGGAAGGAGATGTGAAGTAGATGTCATGGAGCATATTAGGATGTAAGTAGAGTAGATTTCATTTTGTAAATATTGCTTTGTAGAATGTAAGGTAGATTAGATTTTTCATTCATGCAATTTTAATTCATGCAAGTGTGTTTAATTTTGCTTTGATTTCATGACTAATGGCATATGTGATCATCTTGTCTATGTTGCTGACCTTTATTTTTCTAGTTTGATTTTCATTAGTATCATTTCTTTAACTTGCTTTACTTTCTGCTCTTAGATATCAAGTTGTTCATCTATTGATGGTTCTTTTTCCATAATCAAATAACTTTATTGGAGCCAAAATATCACTTAGTACAGCTTGGTTTAGTTTGCTTTAAGACTCACATTGCTGACTTGTTCATAACTGTTATCACATGATAAATCTAGCTGAAAGGCAAAAAGGTTAAGAAAAGGTTAAAGTAGTGTGATTTGTCTCCTTTAAGTAGTGTCACTTAGATTTCACATTTCATTTTCATTTTAAATCAGCAGCATAGATACTGGGCCGATGTCATTAGTCCTTTATTTGATGTCTTTATTTTCCTTTAAGCATTTGATTTCATAGGTAGTAGGGGGCCCCTGCCTTGTATAGTTGTCACTTTAATTTCTTGTATTTTTTTTCTGATTTTCATGTATATTAATGTACAGTTTGAATTACTGCATTTTATTTTCTTTTTAACATGTATATTATTGTACATAAATTGCTTTCAAGTTGATTGTAGATTAGTGATGCACATAGCCTTTTAATGAACTAATGACGTGATAGAATCATCTTGTCCTTTTGCTGAAGCAGCAAGGATACTGGTTCTCATAGTCATTCTCTCATTATTTGATTATTTCATTTTATTTTGATTGAACTAGTTGTATATTTACACTTTTGTTTAAATACTAACTCCATCAATAACATTTTTTAAGTTCTTTTGAAGTGCTAAGTTTTGGAAGTTACCATTAAGGACATAGGCCTTGTCTTGAAATCTTTATCCATACTTGTCTTTTAAAAGTATTCTTAAGACCTTAGAAAACCAACAAGAACAAAACCCCAAAAACAACATAAACTATAAAACAACGAAGTAAGAGAAAGGTTAACTAAGCACATATAGTGCACCACAATTCATCAGTTTACGATACCCGGATTGATAATTTATGTAGAGCAATTTAAGACATTAAATTGACTAGACATTTTGGCGCCGTTGCCGGGGAAGTGTAATTAGGAGACCTTATTTCTTACATCTGAAAAAAAAGGTTAATAATTCTTGAGTATGCTCTCCTTTTGCACTTTGTGTGATCTGGAGGATCAGAAAAAGGATTATTAAGTAAAAAAAAAAAATAATAATAATTCTTGAGTATGCTCTCCTCCTGCACTTTGTGTGATCTGGAGGATCAGAAAAAGAATTGTTAAGAAAAAATAGGAGACAAAATAAACTTCATCACTTCAATTGATTCAAGAAAAAAAAAAAAAAAAAAAGGAGAAGAGGAAAAAATAAACTTCATTTCATTTCCATTTTCACTCCATGCCATCCATTTCATCAATAAAAGTTATTTCTCCATGATCATTTCCATTAAGATTGCCTAACTATCTCTATCTAGCTAAGTGGTTGTTGTGACACTGGTTTCTGCAGCTGATACCTGTTTCCGCAGCTGATACCGGTTTCCGCAACCACCACTCTGTTTTTCAAACTTACAGTCAAGATGTTAGTGCAATAAAATGAAAATGCAGGAATGACTAAACAATATAAAAATTCACAATTTCAGAGAAAAAAAAAGAACTTCAAGTTGGACTATGCTCATCAAAATGTAAATCAACGTCTGAAGTTGTGTAATGAGTATAGGTTCCAGAAAGCTGAATGAGTATTGTGTCCTTCCTGAAGGCCAAATGTGTATTGGTGGGTGTTGTTATTCTGTGCCCGAATGAGCGAGCAATGATGATTCCTCCGACCCCATAAAAAGAGGTTTAGCTCAATAAAAATAGCGAACTATTTACCCTGCTTAGGCCTTTGTCCCTACTACTGGTGATGCCCTTACCTCTGTAGGTTATGCATCTGGATTTGGATATTTATATGGAACGGGGTGAGAATCTTCTTCTCGATCTACTGAACCAACTGAAGAACCATTTGCTGGATCAACGGCTTAGTGAACAGAATAATCTGCTCCATCAACAGAATCCAAAGCGGTAAACTCCATTAAGCCCGCTGAAGAGTCTCACCTTCACCAACTCCGTAGATTGAGAATTAACTCGCTGATCAGAGAGATTGATAAAAAGTGTCTCTCTGGCTTTCTTATAGGAAAGGTTGACCTTCGGCACATACATGATAGATGGAGTGGCACGAGTCAATGGTGTGATGAGAATGAATGACGAATTGGAAAGATCTTCACAGGCCGAAGGCAGAACAGTAAAAATTGATAACTCAGAAAAACGTAAACACAGAAAAAACGTCAAACTTCAAACGTTTGATTTACCCAAATGGAGATGAATTTAAAAAAAATAAAACATGGGTTTTTTTTCCAGTTGGGTTAGTTAGATAACCCAGAAACCGTTTGAGAAAATTCGTGGTGGTCTGGGAGAAATCTTCGGTTCTTTGGAGCCTCTTTTTTGCCGCCACGTGAAAAAATTGAGTTATTAACTGACAGTTTGATGTATTCCGCGTGCCTGAAGAAGGATAACGCCAATTTGATTATGTGTTGGACTCTTTGCCACCACGTCCTCTGCCCATATGCCACCCGTTGCAATTCATTAAAACCAGCAGTGATCCAAGTGAAGACGGCTCTGTTACGTAAACCAATTACATACGGCTCTTCACAGCCGCATAACTCCCGCTGCAAACTCCACGGCTGTGCTTCAAACCTTGATTACAGTCCGTTTACCAATAGCCCCATGTGACCAACAGTTAGCACACTGAGTGCACGTAGCCACCCGACGCTTACGGATTTGGCCGTTGCTTCATCTACTCATATCTCCATTTCCCGCATGCATAAACTCATTGCCGTGTTGTTCTCTACTCTCTCATACCACCGTTTCCATTCTCGTTTTCATACACCACTCTCGTTTTTACTGTAAATCTCTCTCTTTTCTTTTTCCTCACCTCTCTGTTCAAAACCCCGATCACAAGTTCTGCACCATACCATTTATCTACTCTGTTACAACCATAATTCCCCTGTTTTTCCCGTGAGCATTCTCCTCAAGCGTCCATATACCATTGTCAGAGCTTCAAGTAAAACTGAGAGCCGAAAATGGGGAAATTGTTAAGAGCAGAACCGGAGGGTTCGAAATTTTTAGAGGGTTACCCACAGACAAAGGAAGCACTGCAGAAAGCCAAATGGTTGAAGTTCATCCAAAAAAATTTAAAGGGTACAATAAAGAGGTGACAAAGGCATTTGCCCGGTCATTTAATGGAAATACCGTGGAGGTAGGAGACCTGCAGTTCACCATAACAGAGAGCACCTTGGCCACAGCAACCGGTTTGCCTCAAAAAGGAGAACGTTGGTTCAAAAACAGAACAATTGAAGATCAAGAGTGGAAAAATATGCTCAAGAATCCAGGTATGGATACCTCCATTTTCACTAAGGGAATCCCTGTACATGTCATTAAGGAAGAGTGGACTTCATTACTGTTGCTTGTTCAAAAATTTTTAACATGTGAAGGCCGCTTCGGTGTCATGTATGTATACCATGCAAGAATCATGATGCACTTTATGGATAACCATGCTATCAACCTCAAAAAGGGTGGTTCCTTTGCTATTTCCATGGAAAAGGCTATATGGAAGATCAGTTTGTTTACACCTTAACTTTCTTTTGGCAGAGTTCCTACTTGCAGACAATGAAAAAAAAAAATTTCAAAATTGATGATAAACTGTTTTAGCCACTTTCCGCAGCCAACACAGCATTTCCGCAGCTCATACAGGCTTTCCGCAGCCAATCCCGGATTCCGCAGCTGTTTTGTTAAACTCTAGGTTGCAGGTGTCATCAAGAAAAACAAGTCACATGGGTAGCTGGGGAAATGTTGGTACATGGATGGTGTCCTATTCATTCATTCAAATTTGATGAAAAAGACCTCGGTCAAAGAGAAGTCAAATTGTGTATTATCACAAAGTCGCCACACTGAGTCGCCACACTAAGTCGCTGCATGTCAAGAAAAAATAATAATTTTGAATCAATGAAATGAACAAGTTATTTTCTCACTTTTCTGAAGGTATTGATTAATTTTGGACTGATAATGAAAGATCAATGGCTAACTTTTTATTCAAGATTTTTAGCTATAGAGCTGTTCCCCAATTCCGCAGCCAGAAAAACCTCATTGTTCAAATCAACCTATCTTTCTCATACAAAATCAGATTTTGATGATTTAAATACCATTGGAAAGATCTCAACAAGATCTATACAATGAGAAATATATCATTAGAGTTTGAAATGGCAAATAATGAAATAAATTGTTGAAAAGAAGCAACATCAACTTGAGGCACTAATTCCAAAGCAGGTATAAATTCTTTTGATTTTTCCTTTGAGAACTTGTTTCATTAATACAAATTCTTAGTTTTGTGTGTAAATATCATAACTAGAGAGATTGATCACCTCTCTCCTTTGATAATCTTACATTCTATTACAGAAGAAGTATTAGTTTTTTTGCAGGTTTCAGGAGGAAGGACAAATGACTACAAGAGAATGGTGTCTCTCCAAGAGACCAATTTGTTTCATAAGAGGATGATCAACAACAAAGAGGAAATATGCTGATGCAAAATTAGATCCAAACACTTGAAAAACTTTCAGATACTATTGTCTCCATCACATCCATACTTCATAATAAACCATTCACCTCATTCCACTCCATACTTTCCATTTACATTCACATACACTTTCCATCTCTTTTTGTCCATTCATAACCCACAAATAAAAGCAAGAGGCTCATTCATATGCTTATTTCCCATTTCCATTTCTACTCTCCATTTCCATCTTCCATTTTCATTTTCCATTCCTTGTCATTTTAATTCCGCAAATAAACCCTGCTTCAATGCAAATTATTGAGTCCATAGTCCTTTGAGTCTAAGTTCTTTGTAAAAACACCTTGAGGCTTGCATGCCTTAATGGAAATTCCTCATGCTGACAAACAATGGAAATACATTAATGTCCCTTGTTCGTTAGATCTTCTAGGTGACTCGACATCAGCAAATTCATTCGTACCTAGCAAGATGTGTTTGGGCATCTTGACTCTCATTGTCATCAATGGTGAGAGTTCTCGTGTTGACTAGTGGCATCCATTAATGGCCACTAAGCAACCAATTTCCTACTATGTTCGACATCAGAACATCTTTTCACATAGTAGGAATTGTGCCAATGAGTTTTGAAGACATGAAGACTATTATTTTCAGCATTTTGGAGCAGATTCAACAAGTTTTAGTAGAAGCAATAAAAAGTCATCTTATCTCTCTATCCATGACTCCTCTTGTTCAGCCACTTGAAGAAGAATATGATCAGAATTTTTCAGCCACCACACATACAACTCATCCATTCCAAAGGGTAAGTGAAGGTACGTCATTTTCTAACTTTTGACCATAGAATTCCATAAAAAGCTAGAATGATAATTGTTGGAAAAACATTTCTCTTCCTCATTTCATAAAATTGCCAATACCATCAGTTGGGGGGGGATACATTCATATTCATATCTTGCCATGTCCATATCATATTCAAGAGCTCACATACTTCCAACATATATTAATTATTACATTGCTATTATGAGCATACAATGACTGTTGAAAAATTTCTTAAAGGATAAATTGGACACATACAAAATCATGGTTGTCACACAAGAACCAACCATCATGCAATCCAATAAAGATATACTTTGCAACAATAATCAAAATATCATTATGCAAAGTTCAAAGATCAAAATAGAAGGCAACAAAAAAAAAAAAAATGGTTGTAACACAAGAACCAACCATGTTGCAATTCAAGTGAAACACTTTGCAGAAATATGAATTTATCAAATGATATCATGCAAAGTTAAGCCAAAGATCAAGGATCAAAAGAGTTAATGTAATATATATTGCATGAGGACATGCAATAGCTTCAGTTGGGGGGTATGTTGAGTCTTGAAAATGTTATTCATTTGTATTTTCACTATTATGACCATTATATCGCCTCCATTTCATCTCCATTTCACTACTATGTCACCACATTCATCCCACTTTCATTATCATTGGGCCACCTTTATGTTTTTCCAATATTTATTATTTCTAAGCCTTTTAAGTGAATTTGTGGTTAAACATTAGAAAATAATGTGCATATGCTTATACCTAACAAATGGGTTGAGGTTGTTGACATGTGTAGGTTGAAAGGAGACTTCTAGAAGACCCTTATGTGGCACTCTAAGGCCAAATTCGAATTTGGTTGGAAAGAATCATGGGATCATGAGGATATGTGTGACATCTCCTAATTGTATTGTAACTCTAAAAAGACATGTGTCTTATCAGTTCCTATTTTGATTAGGACTCTAGAGGTAGAGGGAGAGATTCATGGATTCTCATTAATGAGATGGCTCTCATCTTTTTGTATAAATAGGAGATCTCTCTCCTTCATTAGTTAGTCCTTTTTTTAGTCTTTTCTTAGTCCTTTTAGCTTGTTAGTCCCATGGCTTTTGAAAGCTTTTGTACTTTGTACTTTTGAAGAAATTGAATAAAGCTTTGATGTTCTCAACATGGAAGGAGATGTGAAGTAGATGTCATGGAGCATATTAGGATGTAAGTAGAGTAGATTTCATTTTGTAAATATTGCTTTGTAGAATGTAAGGTAGATTAGATTTTTCATTCATGCAATTTTAATTCATGCAAGTGTGTTTAATTTTGCTTTGATTTCATGACTAATGGCATATGTGATCATCTTGTCTATGTTGCTGACCTTTATTTTTCTAGTTTGATTTTCATTAGTATCATTTCTTTAACTTGCTTTACTTTCTGCTCTTAGATATCAAGTTGTTCATCTATTGATGGTTCTTTTTCCATAATCAAATAACTTTATTGGAGCCAAAATATCACTTAGTACAACTTGTTTAGTTTTCTTTAAGACTCACATTGCTGACTTGTTCATAACTGTTATCACATGATAAATCTAGCTGAAAAGCAAAAAGGTTAAGAAAAGGTTAAAGTAGTGTGATTTGTCTCCTTTATGTAGTGTCACTTAGATTTCACATTTCATTTTCATTTTAAATCAGCAGCATAGATACTGGGCCGATGTCATTAGTCCTTTATTTGATGTCTTTATTTTCCTTTAAGCATTTGATTTCATAGGTAGTAGGGGGGCCCTGCCTTGTATAGTTGTCACTTTAATTTCTTGTATTTCTTTTTCTGATTTTCATGTATATTAATGTACAGTTTGAATTACTGCATTTTATTTTCTTTTTAACATGTATATTATTGTACATAAATTGCTTTCAAGTTGATTGTAGATTAGTGATGCACATAGCCTTTTAATGAACTAATGACGTGATAGAATCATCTTGTCCTTTCGCTAAAGCAGCAAGGATATTGGTTCTCATAGTCATTCTCTCATTATTTGATTATTGCATTTTATTTTGATTGAACTAGTTGTATATTTACACTTTTGTTTAAATACTAACTCCATCAATAACATGTTTTAAGTTCTTTTGAAGTGCTAAGTTTTGGAAGTTACCATTAAGGACATAGGCCTTGTCTTGAAATATTTATCCATACTTGTCTTTTAAAAGTATTCTTAAGACCTTAGAAAACCAACAAGAACAAAACCCCAAAAACAATATAAACTATGAAACAACGAAGTAAGAGAAAGGTTAACTAAGCACATATAGTGCACCACACTTCATCAGTTTACGATACCCAGATTGATAATTTATGTAGAGCAATTTAAGACATTAAATTGACTAGACACATTGGTCCACCATACCATCCACTTTTGGGGTTAACGCTACCAATCCATTTCAGTGTTGCCAATATGTTTAAGAGAAGTCGCTTAGAGAATTCACTTACCCAGCTTGTGTCTCATCCGTTACAATACTTCCACTTTTCATTCTTTCATGACCACCACCCTGAACCTTGTATCATCAAATCGTTTTCACCTCTACAAAATCATTTGCTCTGTTCTGTGTCATAGATGTGGGATCCATTAATGTCCTCCTATGATGGGTCACTTCTTGTCGACATCAGCTCATTATCCAAGAAGCCGACCTAGGGACAAGCCTTCCAATACTTTGAAGCTTCCATGCCTCAATGGCAAGTTTCTCACTTCCGACGACAGGTTTACAGTAATGGTCTTCGACTGAAAGATTTTGCGTGGTGTTCAACATCGACTCATGTATTCGCACCACCTGAATTGTACTGCAGTACCTTGAGGGTCATCATCATTATCGGTGATTCCTCTCACGTCTGTTAACAGCTTACATCATTGACTGGTAATCAGGCGATGTCCTTCCATGTTCGACATCAGAACATCTTTTCACATGGATCGACTTGTACTTTTGGGTGAAGATTGAACGAGTTTTGAAGACCCTGGATCTAGTTTCATCCATCCGGGCTACAATATAATAAGGAAAATAAAGACATCAAATGTACATCATTGTTGCACAGATAATCATCCAAACTAAGGGATGATGGCTCTACCAGAATCATTAGTCTGCACACAGACGGTTGTCTGTCCTATGCACATGAAAACGAATTTATCAAGCTAAGCATGGGAATGCCTGCCTCAGCTAGATCATGAAAGTATTATGAAGATAATGTATTGTATTGTATCTTATTACAGGTCGCCTTCCAGTGCGAAAAACATCGGATCCTCATTATAAAGCATTTCACCCGACATCAAAATATTTACGACCTCATGCTTTAGGGGGCAACTATTATAGACGTATTTGGGCACTGCAACCCCAATCACATATGTCCATAAAACAAGGGCTTCTAAGTCCCTAAAAGTGTTGTTTCATACCCTAAAGGAGCAAGGTTAGCTGATTACATCATCTCCCATAAGTTTTCCATGAAAAACCACTCAGAACTAGTCAAAGCAGGACCATACAGACTGCCCAGTGCAAAGGGTGTGATGCACCTCACCTGCCACATGCAAAAAGTGTGACACATACTGGAAAGCCCTTCTGTAGGGTGCAATGAGCGAGAGCAGACAAATGGAACAAGCAGTTTGCTAGGTGGAGACCCTGAGAATCTTCTAGAAGCTGCTCATTTGACACTTGCCTCCCTGAATTCGCCCAAGGATGAGTAAGAGATCATGAAATCTCCAAATGGAAACAAGAACTATCAGAGAGATGACAGTAATCAAAATCCCAGAAGCTGACTCACCCCCCTGCAGATATCTATAAATGGATCCCTCATCCCAGAGATCCAAAGGTTGGAATTTGGTAATTTGCAAAGAGTTGCTGCTGGTTTCTCTTTGAAGACATTGTTGGGTGATCTTGCTTTGTGTGAGGTGAAGAGGGCTTTCAAGCTGGGAGGATGGCACTGGGTCAGACCAAGTGGTTGTAATCCTCTCTTCTACTACTTTTACTAATAAAGCTATTTGAGTTTTCCTCCATATTCTTGTGTATTTCTGAATATTGTGTTGATATATGCATTTGTATGGTCAATAAATATTTGATCCTATATTGTTTACAGTGAAAGATCTCTATGCTTTGATGGTATTATGCTGCTGTGAATCTATAGGTGCTCTTTGAAGTGGGACAAGTAAGGAAGTAGTGGCGAGATTCTGTTAAAGGGGAAAGGAAACAAGCAAGGAGCCAAGCGGAAGACTGAGGTTGGTACTCTCTGCTTCTTTCTCATCTCTCTCTCGTAAAGGAAAAACAAGTGACTTTAATCTGTTTGTTTCTAAGATAGCTACCCATCTTAGTGGGACTAGCAGCTTTGAATAGACACTAGATTTCCCAATAACACTTAAGTATGCACACTTTTTATAAAAATGTTAGTTATTTAACCATTTTTCAAGTTTTTTTTTTTTGCTCCCGAGTTAGGATTTTTTATACATTTATGTTTAGTTAATTAATACTTCAATATACGTAAAATAATTGTCACTAAAAAATTAATGATTTTAAACACTACAAAAAATACATATTTTGCATATAGATATAATTAAAAAAATATACGTTTAGGGATATTTTTGCTAAAAATGAAAAATAAAGGATTTTTTAAAAATTGAATAGATAAGGTTGAAAAAATATTAAATTTTATGAATTTATATACATATTTTGCATATAGATATAATTAAAAAAAGTATATACATTTAGGGATATTTTTGCTAACAATGACAAATAAAATATTTTTTTAAAATTGAATAGAAAAGGTTGAAAAAATAGCAAAATTTATGATTTTTTTATGAATTTTATGTAGAAGATGATAATATTTGAACAGTTGTTTTTTTTTTCTTTCCAAAAATAATAATTCACATAAAATTTTAAGTAAAATAACAGAATAAAGAAAAATATTATTACCAAAAACCTTTTTAGCAATATGAACTTTAATATGGTGTAGTCTAACTTATAGACTAAATAACCTTTTTCACCTGAATTCACCAAAACTCAACAAAATAATTTAAGAATTTTTGTTGTTTAAATTGCATAAATGGGTTCAACACCATGAAAAGCCCAAGGTCATTAGAATTAATCATTTGTGGTAAAACCTCTACTAAAATTGTTGATTCTCTGAAAAATATGAAACTTAGAAAATATTTTTTCTCATTGAAATTAAACTTTAAGAACTCGGACATCGAAAGGTAGTTAAGAAGTGAATTGAAGAATGAAAAAATATGCGTGAAGCTAGGGTTTGCAGAGGAAAATCAGTGTTGGGCACCATGGAGGGGCGAGAGGGGGGGAGCTCTACTCC
This sequence comes from Pinus tabuliformis, assembly GCA_031772625.1. Lineage (NCBI taxonomy): Eukaryota > Viridiplantae > Streptophyta > Pinopsida > Pinales > Pinaceae > Pinus > Pinus tabuliformis. Next base: position 1,157,439,875 of record CM062818.1, on the reverse strand, counting down.
CTCCTACAGGCAGGTAGTCTCCAATCGCTTTAAGAAACCACTGGAAGCTGAAATCGGGAGTTCAGGAAAAGGGAAACAGGAGAATAGAAATGCACAAGGGCAGGAAGATATGCAAGAAGAAGTCAGAAAAGAGAAGCGAATAGAGGGAGACAGTCTGAAAGCTGAGCACAGAAATCAGATAGGACCATGTAAACCTAGGGCGACCAACACACCTCGAGTGGTGGTAAGTGATCCAATGCTACAGGTGCATTGGGAGCACATGGCGAATTATGCAGTGATATGTAAATTCATGGGGGTATGGCCTACAAAGAAAGCTTTAAATGCATGGATAAAGAATCATTGGAAACCTAAGGGAGACATAGTTCTGCACCTTGGATCCAAGGGTTTCTTCACAGTCGTTTTTACAAACATAGAGGATAAAGACAGGGTGTTTGAAGGAGGACCATACTTCTATGTTGCAGAAGGCCTCTATATGCGGCCATGGATGATGAATTTTGTCCTGGAACGAGAGACATTCACTTCGGTTCCGATATGATTAAGACTCTATTCCCTACCTCTAGATTATTGGCACCCAGAATCATTAAAAGCCATAGGCAATAAACTAGGGAATTTTTTGAAAATATCAGAGGCCACACTGAGAGGAAAATACACCTCCTTTGCATGTATATGCATAGAAATGGACCTTTTTAGAACTATACCGGATGAGATAATTCTAGAAGTATATGATGAATATTGGGTGTAGGCGGTGGACTATGAACATGTCCCTTTCTGATGCCGCAAATTCCATGAACACGGGCACCTCTTCAGAGATTGCCCTTTAAACAAAATCAAGAGCAGTATTAAAGCCACCTTAGGGAATGAAACGGAAAGTTTAACCAAAATGGGAGTTAGAGGTAAAGGAGGGAGAAAGAACTAGAAGAAATACAATGAGGAAAAGCAGCTTAGTCAGAATAGGTTCAAGATTTTAGAAGAGGAAGAGGGGCACAATAAAGAGAACCAGGAATTAGAGGATAGCCATGTATAAAGGGAAAAGGAGGACAACATGGAGGATAGACCTGAAAATAGCCAACACAAGGAGGATCTGTCGAGCACTATGGAACTTTACAGGGACAAAGAGATGACCCCAAGAAAAGTGGGAAGGGAGGATCATGAACTACAAGATATTCTTGAAAGGTAACATCTCAATCTGGAAAAGTTCCTGGAGCAGGGAAAAACCAAAGGAGTGGATTCGTTACCTCAAGAGGAGTTTAAAAAAGTGCAACATCTATTCCTTTGGAGAACTTAGGCAAAAGGGGCAGGGGTCAAAAGAAATTATGACAGTTAAGACAATGGAGGGGTTAAAATGATGGAGGCAATAATGGGACAAGCTCCCAAGAACCCAGGTAGGAAAAGAGGAAGAAAAAGATAGAATGAGCTACTGATAGAGTGTGGGAAACTCATGATCAACTCAGGTAAGATGAAAGACCTAACTAGTTATTCATTTAAAGGAAGCTTACAACATGGAATATTAGGGGTCTAGGAAGCAAAAGGAAACAAAGAAATCTCAACAATAGAATGAAAGAGGAAAAACTAGATATGATATTTATCCAAGAAACAAAATGTTAAATAGACAAAATAAGAGAAATGAACAACAAATGGTTGATTAAATATGAATATCTAGAAGTTAAAGCAGATAAAATAGTAGGAGGATTTCTCACACTTTGGAACCCTCAGAAAATAGGAATCCTAGATGCTGAAGCATCCAGGAACTATCTATTACTGGTCATCCAACCTTTGGGGGACAAGGAAGTTTATTTGATCACAAATGGTTATGGTCCACAAAAGCCTAAAGACAAACTCAGGCTTCTTACCTCTTTGGAGGAATTAAGAGAAATACATTCGGGTATCCCCTGGATTCTGGGAGGGGACTTTAACATGATCAGGTCCCTATCAGAAAAAAAGGTGGAACCATATCACTTGGCAGAGATTCCATAGCATTTCAGAATTTCATAAACAACATGAGGCTATTGAGTGTTAGTCAAATGTGTGATCAAGGAAATGAGTTAATATTTTGATCAAATGGATGTATTGATTGTGAGCTTGATACAGGAGAAATAGTGATCAAAGGCATAAGAACTCCAAATAATCTATACATACTCAAGGGAGGACAGAAACAATGCTATCTAAGCAAAAATGATGAACATTGGCTATGGCATAGAAGATTGGGGCATCTAAGATTCCCTCGGATAAGGAAAGCATGCAAATATCAGGTTGTTCGTGATCTTCCTGACATCAAAATTCCAGACAATACAATATGCAAATCATGTCAGTTTGGTAAGCAAACCAGAACGCATTTCCCTGAGAAGGAAGGATCAGCTAGTAAACCACTTGAACTTGTCCATACTGATTTATGTGGTCCATCAAGGAAAAAGTCACCTCGTGCAGAAGAATACTTTATATTGTTCATTGACAACTTTTCTAGGATGTGTTGGATAGGACTTCTGAAGCATAAAGACAAAGCTTCCGAAAAGTTCAAATCTTTCAAAGCCTTGGCTGAAAATGAATCAGATCGAAGAATCAAATGCCTCAGATCTGATTGAGGAGGGGAATTTACCTTGGATGAATTTTTCAACTTTTGTGAAGAACATGGAATAAGAAGAGAATTCTCTACTGCAAGGACTCCTCAGCAAAATGGAATAGTGGAAAGGATGAACAGAACGGTTCAACAAATGGCTCATGATATGCTTGATGAATCTGAAACTCCTGCAACCTTCTGGGGTGAAGCTGCATTTGCTATTGTTACTATTATCAACAAAATAAACATCCAAGTAAAAAACACTCAAACTCCTCATGAACTTTGGTATGGTAAGACTCCTACGGTAAAATACTTCAAAATATTTGGAAGCAAATGTTACATCAAAAGGACTGATGAAAACCTTGGAAAGTTTGAACCTAGAGTAGATGAAGGCATTCTCCTTGGTTACTCTTCCCGAAGTAAAGGATATAAGTGTTACAATAAAAGACTTGGAAAAATTGTTGAAAGTATTGATGTAGTGGTTGATGAAGCAGGCGACAATCCAAGTCAGGTAAAATCTAAAGATTTCGAAGATGATGAGGACTATCCTTCAACATCAAATCAAACTAATGATGAAGAAGAAATCTATGAGGCACCAGAAGAATAGATAAGGGTAGAAGGAAAATCTCCATCCAAGTACGTCCAGAAGAATCATCCAGAGACTCAAATTTTGGGGCAAAAAGAGGCAGGTGTACAAATAAGAACAACTATTTCAGAAGCTTCAAGCTATCTAGCATTGCTCTCCTCCATTGAACCAAAAAATTTAAGTGAAGCATGCAAAGATGAATGTTGGGTCAAGGCCACGAATGAAGAACTTGAGCATATTGAAAAGAATAACACTTGGGAGTTGGTTCCTAGACCAAATGATAAGAATGTCATAGGAACAAAATGGATATTCAAAAACAAGGTGAATGAAAATGGAGATGCTATTAGAAACAAGGTCAGACTTGTTTGTAAAGGGTATGCTCAACAAGAAGGTATAGACTTTGAAGAAACTTTTGCACCAGTTGCTACACTTGATGCCATAAGAATGTTCCTTGCTATTTCTAGCTTTCAGGACTTCAAAGTATATCAAATGGATGTGAAATCTGCCTTTCTAAATGGAGACTTAGAAGAAGAAGTGTACATTGAGCAACCAGATGGATTCATCATTGGGAATGATCCAAAACTTGTATGCAGACTCAAAAAGGCTCTTTGTGGCCTTAAACAAGCTCCAAGGGCTTAGTATTATCATTTGGACAAGTACCTCCATCAACAAGGTTTTTTAAAAGGATCAATAGATAACAATCTATAGATAAAAAATGACAATGATAAATTGCTAATACTTGTTGTGTATGTTGATGATATCCTCTTTGGTAGCAATGAAGAAGCCATGAGTCAAAACTTTGCCTTGGTAATGCAGAAAGAATTTGAAATGTCCCTCCTGGTGAGCTCACATATTTTCTTGGTTTACAAGTCCAACAAAACAAAGACGGTATCTTTCTATCACAAACCAAGTACCTCAAGCAGATCTTGAAGAAATATGGCATGGAAGATTCAAAACCAGTATTTACTCCTATGGTAATAGGATGTAGCCTTAGCGCAAATGATGAATCAGCAGCGGTACATCAACCAACCTATAGATCCGTGATTGGAAGTCTACTCTATCTGACAAGTACCCAACCAGACATCATGCATGCAGTGGGAATAGTTGGAAGATTCCAGGCTAATCCAAAATATGCACACCTTCAGGCAGTTAAAAGTATTTTCAAATATTTTCAAGGAACACAAAATTATGGCTTATGGTATCTTAGAGATACAGATCTCACACTTCATGCATATACAGATGCAGATTGGGCAGGAAGCGTGGATGATAGAAAAAGCACCAGTGGTGGTGCATTCTTTATGGGTTCCAGACTAGTATCTTGGTTCAGCAAGAAACAAAGCTCAATTGCATTATCTACAGCTAAAGCAGAATATGTGGCTGTTGCATCTTGCTGCACACAACTCCTTTGGATGATGCAAACTTTGCAGGACATTCAAATCACTTGCACTCCACCTATCTCCATTTTTTGTGATAATACAAGTGCAATCAATATTTGAAAGAATCTAGTCATGCATTCAAAGACCAAGCATATACCTATCAAATATCATTTTCTCCGGGAACAAGTGCTTGAACAAAAGGTCAAATTGGAGTATGTTCCCTCCAAGGAATAGGTTGCTGATATATTCACCAAATCACTGCCCAGGGAGACATTTGAATACCTTAGACAGAAGTTGGGAGTAGTTTATGCATAATCTTTCCGTTGAAACTTATTTGTTTTAGAGAACAGTGGTTGTACGCAAGTTTCATGAAGTGTATCCGCATACATACGCCAGTTTTTGTGGATACAGTCGCGTATATGTTGGTTTGAAGATAAACAGTAGGTCAGACTCAGGATGAAAAGAGACTGATATGGGTCTGATAGAGACCATCTAGCACAGGTTCAGGGGGAGCATATACTTCTAATAATGCATTGTTGTCATTATTTTAGAAGATCTTGGTTCTATTTCACAGTTGTTTTTGCTTCAAGTGGAACAGGTGCAAAGGGAGATCATGGTTGCTGGTCTAGATGATGATTGACAGATGCTGCTGATGATAGTTTCTGATGACTATCATAGTCTTGTTTGAGATATTTAGTCTCTATGTCATGCATTTATTTTATTATCAAGGTCATGTAAAGACCTATTTTGGTTTCCCCACTATGCATGGGATGGATGATGTAATGTTCTTATTTTATCATGTGTAAACTTTTGGTGTATCCCCACTTGGTTGGGAGATGGATGTATGTATGAGTCTCTGGTGATAGGAAGGTCATTTATGATGTATAGATTCATGTTCTTTCTTGTAGAACATCTTTTTGCAGACCTTGCCTACAGTCAGGGGGAGCATGGACAACAAAGCATAGCAGAGTTTTCAGCATGTACTCAGGGGGAGCATAACCCTTTTCCCTTGATGACAAAGGGGGAGGATGACTTTGAGTGACTTGGGGTTGCCATCAAGTCCAAAGGGGGAGATTATTGGCATTATGACACAGGTTTGGCACTATGACACAGGTGTTGTCCTTGATGGCAGCTCACTTAAATGACAGATCACAGTTCAAGCTCTCAGAATGAAGAAAAAAAGATATACGCATGTTCCTCTTAACCAAGTCATGTATACACGCGGGATCGCCGATCAAAAGGCGCGTATGCGTATGCACGCACTTTCATGCAAGGAAAAGCACGTACATGTGGGAAAACTTGTTTTTAGTCCATGGTATTTAGTCCTTGGTATTTGGACCATGGTATCTCGTCCGATGTGTTGAACCCAGGTATTGGGTCCCAAGTTTTGGTTCTAAGTGGTTTTGGACCATGGTATTGAGTAAGGCCTAAGACTATAAAAGGGGAAAGAGATCATTAGGCAAAGGCACTCAAGGATTGAATATCTTATGAAGAGTAAGATCTAGAATACTGGTCATTGGGTTATGGTGCATAGCTGGATCTGAATCAAGGAGGAACCTGAGCGCAAGGAGAAGGATAAGTTCTATTGATGGGTCAAGATCTTAAGGCTTGAAGAGAAGTATCTTTGTGTGATTTTGATCTGTTATATTTGGTGTGTATATTGATCTATAAATCTAATGATCTGGGTATTACTGATGTCTAAATAACTGAAAAGGGTAAGATTATCTTTTATAGATCTATACACAGGTTCAGCATATCAAAGGCGCGTATACATGCTGATTCGGTAATTTAAAATAGCGTATACGCAAGTTTGCCTTAATACAGCAGCGTATGCATGCAGGTTCTACATATTGAAGTAGCGTACGTTTCATGAAATATGTTTTAGCTACTTCTGTTTATTGCTGCAGTGTTCTGGGTTTAGGATTGGTTTCTGGTTACTGTTACTGTATTCTGGTTACAACTTTCAGAGAAGTGATTGTTTGATTCAGTTTTTATTGGTGCAAAGGATATTGGTTGATGCAGATGTATTTGATGTTTGATTATTGTTATTTATGGATCCAGTCTGGAAATTTATGAAACGTGGTCCCTGGAAGAAAAGAGAAGGTTGTAGCCTTCTGTAGGTCAGCACCTACGTACTAGTACATCAACTAGTACAAGAGCTAAGGGGGTTGTAGCTCCCTTCCAGGAGAAGCTGGAGAATGAGAGAAGGTTGTAGCCTTCTGTAGGTAGAAGCCTGCGTACTGGTATAAGGCTACACCAGTACAGAAATATTGTAAAAAGAAGTTTCTTATTAAAAGAAGATAGAGACGAATTGCAGCACGTGGTTTTCACCCACATTAGGTTTCCACCTTACATCTTGTGTTCTTGTGTGTGACTTTCTGCTCTGTTTTACTGTACCTGGTTACTATTTATATGGCTATGATGCACAGATTAATGATCAATGTCTGAAGAATAAATTAAATTATAATTCTACAGGTTATACACTAGTTTACTTAACTACAGTTGCGTATATACACAGTTTTCACTAACTGAAGTAGCGTATACAAATCTGATTGTGAAATAAAAAATAATTGACTTAATAATACTGATTCACCGACCCCCACCCCTCCCCTCTCAGTATTATTTCCAACAATTCATGAAGGGATATAACCCAATTAACCTCGTTTCCAGTTAGAAGAATTTAATTGGGGTTCATTCCCCCATTGAATATTTGTGTTTATTGTTGTAAAATGTCATTATATGTTTTATTTCTTAATTAATATTAGCCACAAATTACATGATATTGTACTAGACACACCCTCTTGCATGTTTGAAGAGTTTGCTTCATCCAAATTTATGTTTTGGTGGATAACAAATCTGTAAGATAGGACTATTGTAGGTTCTTTATTTGGGCTACATGTTTCCTTACCAAAATAAGGAAACAACCCTTAAATTTTGGATAAGATATATTATCGATATGGAGCTAATTTAATGCCAAAGAATATGTCAAATTCCCTTCAAGTGTTGCCTTAAAATATGGGGAAGATTTTAAAAATAGAAAAAATCATATCTCACGAATTCCTGAAAAATAGGCTTTAAATATCCATTTAAATCTTCCAAACCATGACACTTGTTGAAAAACTAAAAGACGTTTTTGTAAATCATCTCGTGCCTGAAAAAACCTCTTTCATATTTGAAAATTTCATTTTTAGCTTCTTGAAAACCACACTCAAAGTTAATGACTAAAATATGAAATCATTTAATATTTAAATATGGAAAAATGGGTTGCAAAGATTCTTCCGTATCTCCCAAACTGTGATACCTGTGTAAAAACCGAGAGATTTTTTTATAAATGAACCCTTTCCTAACGAAAATTTATTTTTGTTTCCAAAAATTCATTTCCATTTGTTTGGAAACTCTGCTTGAAGACAATAACTAAAATAGGGAAAAAACAGAGTGTTATAGAAAATTTTGGCAGCGTTTTTGCTCTACACTTCACACTCGTTAGCCACTCCTTCGCTGCGAAAATATCAAATTTTTATATGACAAGTGGAATAAAAAAATGAATATATTCCGTCACACATTCATCATACCCCACTTCAAATTTAGTGTTTAATAATCTTTGCTGGAAATTTTAATTTGATCTGTTGAAATCATTATAGTTTATGGATTTTATTTTGGTAGTGCCACGTGTTGAATGACATGTCTCACATGCTATATGCTGATTTTGAAGTGACTCCCTTATCATATTACATATCATTTCATTTTATAATGTTAGAATTGACACTACCAAATTAAAAAGACAACGTTCATAAAAATTTGATAGAACCTAGACTTTAGGACTCCAATTGAGCAGACCTCAAAACTTTGAATGTGATAGCATGCACTATCCCATTCTATAGAAACAATGATGTATTCTCTTATGTTTTTGAAAATTGTCCTTCTTGACTCGTGCTTGTATATTCTTCTCATCATATACTTTTTTTTTTCAAATTTTTGTTATGATCCACTTTTCCACTATAAGGACACTTACAAGTCTTAGTGATCACTTGAGTCATCAGTACTGCTACCATCATGATTCTTAACAATATTTACTTCGCCTTGAATTTCCCTGCGAAATCCATTTCTGAACCTTCACTCCCACAATTATTTCGAAACTTATTTTTCTAGTTGTCTTGCTATCATAGTTTAGTGCTCAAATCACCAAACTTCAACTCAATATCTGTGAAAGTATTATTAAGGGTTTCAATAAAATACTAAAATTAGGTTGTTCAATTGTTGAGAGTGATTACTTCCATATATTCTTCCATTTTATGTCCCACAACATTCCACTATTCTCCAAGGACTTTTGTCTTCAACAAATGATGTTGTAAAGATGCACTTTCATCCATTTTGCTTGAAAACAATAAATTTTTAAGGGAGAGGGCTCTACCTTTCTTTGAAGTTTCATGTAAATCCTTTAGTTGCTTCCAAATATTTGTAGTATCACCTTTGGCCTGCACTTTGGCGAGCATTTCACTTTTTTATTCTGCCCATCAAACTTGGTTTGATTATTTCAGACAATTGTTGGTCGTGTTTCTTTACCCAACACAAGATGATCCAAAATTTTGTCCTAAAAATGGTAAACTTTTGGTGATCCTCTTATGCTATGTTAGACAAATTAGCCATTAGAGCACAAAAATTGAACCTATATGCTGCTGAAAATAAAATTTGGAAGCATTCTCTTAAAATCTCTTCCCTTCTAAAACTGATTCTCAAGATTCTCAACCTTCATTCAATGGAATTTCCAAACCCACTTCAAATGTGTCCATTCGAAAGGTGTTGATCGCATTCTAGAATAGGGGGTATGTCTCAACTTGAATGTCATTCTAAAACCACACAAAACCTCAACTTTGACTACTCCAGGACATGGTTGCATTCCTTCATACTTTGACCAGCGATCTAGCAAAAATCGAAAGGTATATTCAAAGTATAAAAAGGGAAAAACCCCACATACACAAAACACCAAAATGTGTAGTCGCTACAAACTCACACATATAGCTTTATGCAGAACTCAATGATACATCCACTCATGGCTTTGAATCGATACAATGAAAATTGAAGGAAAATATGAGGTGTACCAAGTTTTAAAAGGATCAACAATGCATAAGTAGAACCACAATTTAACTTGGGAACTTCAATTAGACCATGTTGGTAGATTCCTTCATGGTTCTGCATCAACCAAAAAAAGGGTGAATTTTCAAATACATTGTTTCTTCAATCCTCTGCACTTTGTAACTCACAATAATTGTTACATGAACACACATTCAAAATCGTTGCAATCCACGCATGTGACTACACCAAGACACAATCCTTCAAATTTTGAAGAGCGATACAGTGAGAGTTGAAAAGGAAAAAGAAGAGATTGGTTGAATCTGTTACAAATCTTTGATGCCAAAATTGATGTAGGGTGAATCATGAAATTTTGGAAATGCTTCTCAAAACTTTTTCACTACTACATTGCCAATTGATTTGGCAATGCTTTCTCAAACCACAACTTATGTTGCGCTGTCAAAATATTTGGCAACACATTCTCAATATGGTATCTTTCTACATCAAATGGATTTCAACGCACCTTCAATGCTCAACGATCTACTCATATTCATGAAATTCAATTCCTCTTATTGTCGCTGCTACAACACCCTCCAAAATTTTGGCCTACATCCAAATTCAGAGCCTACTTTGACTTTTCATGTTGTCTCTGCAAGTATTAAGAGTTATCACATGTGTTTTTTTTAAGTATTCTTGTTTCATTTGAAATAAAATCAAAGCACCGTCTTCTAGCATGGCAAGTGTCGCACATCACATATGTGTGGTTTTGTTTTGTCTCAAGGGTTAACCTTGGTGTTAATGAGTAACTATTACCATATCGACATGTATCACACTCATTCCAAAACTTTTAAGCAATGTCACACAAGTGTCGTCACTGTCATCGAAAAATGTACCTTTAGTGTTACACTCGGGGAAAGCCATCACAATGTCATCGCATTGAGGGAAGTATGGTGTTCATGTGTTCTAAGTGATATATGTTACATCATAAACTATTCTAAGCGTGTGATCATACTTAAGTTTTATCATTGTTCACTTTGATCTCATTGATCCCACATTTAACCAAATCCGGAAAAGTTCTTACCTAAGCAACTTGGCCTCACTCAACCTTCCCGAACTTCACACTACGCAACCTTAGTCCTCAAGCTTCAACCTTGCCTCTTGGCACTACACAATGTGAAGTCCCTACCATCCATAACTGTGCATTGCGTAGTCTCAATGCTCAGCCTCAGCCCTTGAGCTCCAGAACTGTGCAACCCCTGCCTCCAACCATCCTCTTATGCGTACTACACAGTCTCAAGCAACAAGCCTCAAATTTAACCTCTTGAAGTACGCAATTACATAACCCCTTGGCCTTTGTCCCTCAAAAAATATGCAATGGGAAACCTCAAGCCTCAAGCCTTCATCCTGACCTCTTGATCCCCTCAACTGCGCAAATGTCTTGTCCTAGTCTACTTAAACTCCGTATTATCAGTATCAAGGCTCATTCCTAGCCACTAACCTCATGAGTTGTGCAACTGTGTAGTCCTTGAGCCTAATTCGTAACCTATGACCTAGTTCTAGCTCAGTCAGTAGTTATCATGAAGCATGCTAGACTAGGGGTTTATTAGATTGATGTCATCTTGTCATGAGTGGATTTCAGTTGCAGGTATTCTATCATGTTATGATAGGATGATGATGAAAGAGATGAAGAAGGAGACCCATCTAGAAGACATATTTCTAGATGTAAAGATAAATTGATCAATCAAGAAAGACAAAGGGACACCAGATTGCAACAGCAGGTGGAAATCAAGATCACATTGAAGACTCCCTATGTTCATGTTTTATCTTTCAAGAAGACACAAAGAAAGCAACAACAAAGAATGGCTTGAAATTTCCATGTCATCATACATTCTATGTCATCAGTGTCATGTCATGTCATGCCATGAGTCATCATTTGCCACATCATTTTTGGATTATGTAAATTCAATATTGGATAAATGTAATGTATAGTTGAAGTCCAAGAGTCACCAATAGAATCTGAAAAGTCATGAAGGAGTCAAAGAGTCATAGAGAAGTAAAACAATCATGAGGGTAGTCCAAGAGTCACAAGTGAGGTGAATGGTCACCCCATTTTTTATATATACACACCCTCATATCTCATGCAAACGAATTTTCACCTTAGCTCCTCTTACTAAGAATTAGAGCGGAAAATAGTTCTTTTGGAGGAGAAAGTGCTTTCTCTAACGCTCCACTATTGGGGCTAGTGGTATTCATTGTCTTGATGTATCTTGGAATTTTTTCTTAATTTCAAAGCTCATTGAGCCAACACACTTTCATGCATATGTCGTAAATATTGTAGGACTATTCTTTGAATGTTTGTGATGTGTGTTTTTTTCATTTCTACTAAGGAAATTGAACTATTTCAGTGGCTTTGATACTTATCTTGTTGAAGGTGTGAACTATTTCTGTGGCTTTGATAATATTTGAACTCTTTTGCTATTTTTCTAATGATTCATTCATATGTATATGCACGTGTGTCCTTAATAGATTAGTACTATTACTCTTATTTTAATGGCTCACTTTTCTCTCCCCTTTTAGTAGAAGAACCATGATCCAAAAGTACTTGTGCATTACACTCTCGTGCTAAACATTGTAACTGAGGCATATCTTTAAGAATATATGGCAGCCAGGCCTTATTTCCAAAAGGGCTCCCACACCAAACAATGCAAATTCTAATTGGGACATTTCATCGAGGAGACCCCCTTGCATGTTGGAAAGTTCCATATTTGTCAACAACTCCACAATGCTACAATGCTTATGCTATCACAACGATACCATTTTAGGCCCTTGATATAATCAAACTAGAAATTCCTTCTCTATCAAAGTTCTTGGCTATGCTCCTGATTATTTTGTGTGAATCCTCTTCTTGGAATCTGAATCTGTTTACCTTGAATCCACAAGTTTGCTCAAAACTTTTCTTTACGATTTGGCAGTGTCTTCTATGAACTTCTGTGACATAATATGACTTTTCCCTTAAAATCGGTACCACCTCACCACAAATTCTAAACTCGACCCTTTAAGCATTAGAGAAATTGTGAGGTAAAAAATGGGTCTAAAAACAAAAATTTACAACAAAAATCAACTTTATCAAAACCCATAGGATTCAATATGATGATTTCAACCATGGGGGATGATTCACCATTTTTGGATTTCAAAAAAAATAACTTGTCCCTATGATTTTAATCAAATTTCAAGCGGGAGCGCTCGTTAGATGCAGAATTTAATTTTTCATCCTAGGAGTACCCACGTTACATAATTTTGATGGACCCTACTACATGAAATATGTGAAATACATGAAAAAATGTTATTGCAATCACATTTTTTTCATGTATTTCACATTTTTTGCCTATTAGGTTCCATCGAAAGTATGCAACATAGGTACTCCTTGGATGAAAATACGACTTGAAATAAAAGTTTTTTCTTTTTTTCCCTCTAAAATTTGATGAGGTAATATAATCTTATTTTATTTTTTCCACTATTATTTTATATTATTTCTCAGGAGGCCCATTTTAGACCTCAAAATTTCTTTAACGCTAAACTTTAGGTGCGTAAAAACTTACCCAACCATTCAAATTGCACCATAAATTTATGAATGATTACTTAACATACAATCTTGAAGTTCACCAATCGTAAACGCCTCTATCTCGATCTCTACATTTGATTCAAACTCTCTTCTTCTCTCCTCATATAATTTTTTTATTTCTTTCTTCCCTCATTTACCAGAATTTGCAACCCAAATACATAAATAATAAAAAAGCGTATCAATTGTATTAAAAAGCAGGGTGCTTTTTCATGCCTTGGTTTAATGGTGTTGCAAAGCCACACCTCTAGCGATGGTGATACATCGTATTCTAAAACCATGGATTTTGTCTTAACTTCATGCGCTCAAGTCACTGTATAAATTACACATTACTTTATGACCTTGTTGTAGTGAAATCACAACACTCCCAGTTTTAACTTATTATTTCATAATAATAATGGGGACCCTTTTCATAAATTTTGGAGAAATCATTTTTTTATAATTTTTTCTTTTGGTTACATGTATGCCAATTTTTTGATATTTTCATTTTCTTCGGAATTCCATTCTAATTTCTTCATTGCATTTTATTTTTCTCTATCTTTCCATAAATTCTCGTTTCATCTCATTTGGATGCACGATTTGTAAATGATGTTCATCCAAAGTTCGGTGATTTTTACCGCATAGGCTAAAAAATGTACAAAATACATATCATTTTAATTTTTGTAAATTAATTAGTTATTAATTGTAAATATTGATTTTTAATTACTTTTTATTAATTAATTAATTTTTACTAACATTCCTACAAAACCACCGTAGTCAGATTGTAGAATAATTAAAATTATATGTTATCTAATTTCAGAAGCGAATTAAAATTCCAAATTATTCAAACCTTCGAAGTCCCGAAATTCAAGTGGTTGTAGTTTTCATGTGAAAAGAACTCTTTTTTTTTTTGGTACAAAAAAGGCAAGATTTTTTGTATTAATATCAGATGATTCACATACTACATATAGTCTGGCAGAAATCACTGAAGCTAATACATATACTTAGAAAGTCTATAAACAATCCTCATAAAAACATTACCTCTTGAAAGCAGTGCAAGGAGGGTAATAAATTGATATATGTGACAAAAAAACAGTGGGAAATATGTATGAAAGTAGTGGCAAGAGTGAGATAATCCCTATTGAAGGAATATCACCTATAAAGATATAAAATATGCTTTTCTGAGAGTATTATGAGGGATCCATTTATCCAGCGCAAAAAGAAAAGGAAAGAAACAAGGGAAGAGAGAAACTGAATACAAAAATTATGTTTCAAGGAGTGAAAAATCCTCGATCTGGAAAGTGGTATTTACCCAGGAGAATATCCATTTTCCATTTGCCTGGTTGAATTAGAAGCCCCTTCTTTGGCAAGCTGTCTGCATGAGTATTTTGTGATCTGTCCCATGTGATCAGAACTTTAATCATAAAGTGGTTATTTTTTTTATTCAGAAAGAAGATCCCACTCCATGTGGCCCTCCTCTCCTCCTAACTCCCTCTCCTGGGCTCAAAAGCTTGAGATCTCATAACTATTATTTTAATTCACTTCTCCTCACTCCCTCTCCTCCCTCAGAAGCGTGAGATCTCGTAACTATTATTTTAATTCACTTATAAAATCCCAAGCTCGAATTTCCCTCTTCACTCACTTTACATCATCATACCTCACCTCCTTTCGGAAATTTATATTTCATAACTTCTATTTTAAAAGAGTTCCCGAAATATATACCTCTAACCCCTCCTTATATCTCCACTACCTCACTACACATCATGACCTTAGAACATTATATTTACATTATATTTATTTACCTCGATTCTCATACTTACCGATGGTTTCTAACTCCTGACCATACATATCTCAACACCTATTTTTAACACCTCCCGAAATCATTCCCTAAAATCCTTTATCATTCCGAAATCACCACTCCATATCTCATTTCAGAATTTCGTAACTTCCTTTATAAAATCCTTATTTCAGAGCTTTTGAATTTCAGAACTTCCTTTTTAAAATCCTCCCGAAACTCCATATTTCTCCGAGCTCTGAAAGCCTTATACGTCCCTCCTTCCCTCTTCACATTTCATGAATCCTCCATTTCATAAATTTTCTATACCTTCGATGATGGTGCCTTCGGCTTCAAAGAATGAGTCAGAATTGAGTTGTAGGTCGGAAAGGGAGGCTCAGTGATTGTGCATTGCACAGTCCCAATAGATAGAGTTGAGGCTTGAGCCCTGGAACTGCGCAATGTGCGGTTCAGGCTCGACTAAGTGGTTTCCTTATGCACAATTTTGGAGATGAGTGAGTCCAGCTGAAGGAGGAGCCATTGTGGAAGATTTTTGTGCAATTTTAGAGAGGAAGGCTGACTGAATATACACAATTATGGGATAGAGTGGGTCAAGATGAGGAGAGGACCACTGAAGGAAGCTTCTGCACAATTCTGGAAGGGAAGGCTGACTGATAAGATTGCATAATTCTGGAAGGGAAGACTTGTCTTGGGCTCAGGAATTGCGCAATGAAATAGCCTTGGGAGACAGTAATGGTGCAATGCGTAGATCCAAGGGTAAATGTCACAACCTACTAACTAGAACTGTACAATTCACATTCCAGGTAGGCTAGGTGAAGCCAAGTTGAAGGGCCGAGGAGCTTCTTCAGAAAAGGTTAAGTGCTGGACCAGTGAAATTGATAGGTGAAGTGATGGAACTTAGACTACTTCCTAACACTTAGAACACTTGATGAACCAAAAATATTGACCACCCTTGACACATGAACACCACTTTCACTTGCATGCCCGCTTCATGACCAATTACAACAAGTGTGAAACCTAAGATAGACTTTATGATGACTGTGACGACACTTCTGCGACAACGCTCAAATATTTTTGAATGAGTGCGACAGGTGTTTACATGGTTAGGAAAACTCATAAACACAAAGATGAGCCCTTGAAACCACCAGAATGAGCATGTGCATAAAGTGTGACAACCAGCATGTGAAAAGACGACACCTTTCCAATCTTGCAAAAGGGAGCGAAACACTTAGAGAAAACACATGGAATGTCTGTCAATGGTTACAAGCATCCATGTGATTGAAGACATAATGATATGATAGTGATAATCTATCCTTCATACTACACTAAGAGGTGCATTTAAACATCATGAAAGATGTTCTTTGTTTTTCGTACCTAACCTCCAAAGGGTTGTGAATTGGATGGAGTCTTCTTGTGGTCCTAATCTTTGATCTTCTATCATACCCTCGAGTTCCTTGGTCTTATTATCTGATGATTATCTCTTCTCCTCAGCTCTTTAAGTGTCACATAGCATGTCCTCCTTCTTTATCTCCTTCTTCATCATCTTGCCATAGTGTAAGAGAGTACCTGTATCTGCGACTCACTCATGAACGACAAAACATCAGTCTCAAAACCCCTAGCCTATTAATAGAGACTTAGATTCATGAATTGGGCCAGGAATGAGTGATAGATTAGGGGAGAAGGCCTAGTGACTACACAATTGTGTAGTTCAAGCATCCAAAGGTTAAGATTTATCACTGAGACTGTGCACCGTGCAACTCAGGCCAAACAGAGGGAAATTTCTATACAACCCTTACTGAGAGAAAAATTTTCGCAGTGCCCACTGAGGGATAGAATTGTAGAAATTCCCACTGTAGATCACCTGATAATGCAATATACTAAAGCAAAATACAAGATCTACTTCTACAACAAACTTTGCAGAATGTTAATCGAATATGAGAAAGATCAAATAGAACACATATAACTGATGAAGAGAAATCAATCACACATGAACACATAAGAATAACCCGGGGAAAGCGTCAACCTAAAACCCCAATCTCTGTATTATCATACAAGAGGAAATATGTTCAGATTACAAAAAGAATCAGCTAACAAGCTATCCTGCTCTCTCTGCAATCCCTCTGTTGCTCATAGACAGTCAAAGGCTTCTCAGAAATATTCTCCTCTTCCCTCCAAGCCTCCTATTTCCAACACTCCCTGAAGGAGATAATTCCTTCTGCATGGATGAGTTTCCTGTATAGGAAAAATCCCCCAACTGACAGTACACTCTCCCTTCCTCTGATCTCAACTGGGTCTCTAACTGAACTGACATGCATGAGTTATTTATGGGAGAATATTCAGTTATCTGAAGTGTAGCAGTTACATGCATGCATGCATTAACTAACTGAACTCACAATTAATTCTACAAACTATTAGAACTAATCTAACTGGACTTAACTTAGTTAACTGAGCTAACTAATTACAACTCAAATTACAACTCATCCTTATCTCTTTAACTAAGGGATGAATTCCTCAATCAATGGAGAAATTGTTGCATGTCTTCACATAGACTTCATGTTTGATTTCCTACAACTAATTAACTCAAGATGAATTAATTAATTATTTTACAAACAACTGCTAAGATCAAATTCGAATTTTACTTCTCAATTTTAGTTCAGGGACTAACTAAAATAGGAATCCATTCCGAAATGTTATTTATAGCAATGATATTTTTAGCACTTCCATTTTTCATTCCTTGTTGCTATGTCCAACACTATTATCTGAACTGCTATTTATAGTAGTGCTATTTTTAGCACTTCTATTTTTATCATTTCTTGTTACTATTTTCAGCACCCCTCTCAACAAGAAAGGCATTCAACTCGAACCCAATCCTAAACCTTTGGAATGTTCTACATGCAACACTTCTCCCAAGTGTTATTGCTCCAACAACTCTAGAAACAAAAAACTCCCAACTGACCTTCCTGTTGGGCTAGAAACATCCTCTGATGATGAAGATCCCTCTGTCGTTGAAAAGTGCTCCCTCTTTGACCTCTAAGCTACTGCAACACTTCATGCATCTCGGACTGTTGCACACCTCTCTATGCCATCATGCACTGGTGCAACACTCATGTGCCTCTCGCATTGTTGCACACCTGCTAGCTCTGCACTGTCTTGGGATTCTTGCACTGTAGCTCTCTCTATCGCTCCATCCGCATCTGCCTCTACCCACTCAGCCAATCCTGCTACTCATCATCGGGGCTCCCATAGCAAGGTCTAATCAAAGAGGTTGAGTACCTCAATTATCTTACCCCTATTCCAGCCTTCTCGGGACTGCCACTCCACATCGCCCCACCTCCTACCTGGAGGAATGTATGCATGTGATACCTCTGCCCACTTAGCTCGAAATTTCCCCCTACTAGAGGTCTTTGCATGAGGATGCCTCCACTCGATCTCCTCTCGGCTTCTCCAGTTGTGGCTGCTCCACAACTTCCTGTAGTTGCTTCACCAATTGTGGCTCCTCCACAATTGTATGAGACTTCTTCTGGCACTGCATGTTGAGAGGTAATGTAGTCTCCCTCTCAACCACCAAGTCTCCAATATTTTCCTTGCTCCTCAAGGCTTTGCATGCATCTTGAACCTCAAGAGAATATAGGTTCTTGACTCGTGAGTCAATCTGCTTCACCTATCTAGTGGTGATGTGTCGAAGGAAAACCTTTCCCTTACTGAAGACTACAACATAGCCTTTGTCTTCCAGCATTGCGATCGACACCAAATTTTTCCTCAGCCCTGGTACATACTTGACATCGATCAAGGTAATGCGAGCTCCTTGCTCCCTCTGAAAAACAACCATGCCTACACCCGAGACACTATACTTTTAATCATTACCTATCGCTATGAGTATCTGGAGATATTTATCCTCCAAGGTACTGAACAAACTCTTGTTGTCGATCATGTGGAATGAAGCTCCACTATCAAGAAACCAACCACATCCCACCATGGATGAAACCATGCATGTGAAGAGGGTGAAATCCAACTTGAACTGTGAGGCCAATGCCTCCTTCAGATCCTTCCTTGGATCCCATCTTGGATTTCTTCAGTGGACAATTTGTAGCAAAATGGCCCACCTCATGACAATGAAAGCATCGCACTTTCGATTTGTCAAACTTCTTCCCACCATAGGAAGAACTCGATTTGGGATGAGAATCTTTCTCCTTCACTATCTTCGCCTTACTCGCTAAGGTGTAATTTTCTTCATCCTCCTTGGATGAAGAACCATCTCTGGTGCTTCTTCTTATCTCCTCCTGCATTAGACCCAACCAAAGTCGTTCCCAATCTGGTAGTTTTTCTCTTCCATTAACTGAGTCTTGGTAGCTATTCCAGCTCTTAGGAAGAGCAAGGAGTGCAAGAATCACCATGTCATCATCAGCTGTCATGATCCCTACACTTCCAAGCTCATCCCTACAGGTGGTGAGCTTGTTCAGATATGTAGAGATCGTGTCGCCCTTTTCACACTTGATTTTCCGAAGCTTGTCTTTCAACGCCAGCTTCCTCTAATCGCTGCTGTTCTGATATAGATATTTCAATGTTTTCAACATTGAAAATGGTGTCTCCTTCCCATGGAGACTCGAGTATATTTGGTCTTGAACTCCCTCCAAAAGTATTCTCCTTGATCTAGCCACACGTTTCTTCCTTTCCGCCAATTCTGTAGCATCAGTCGGCTTGGGGACTTCTTGATCAATGAATTCCTTTAGACCGTTATTCTCTAATACTGCTTCCATGCGATCCTTCCAGGCTATATAATTCGAGCTGCCATCAAGGGCATACTCAAGTCTTAAACCGTTGAACGCCATTGGTGAAATTGAGATGTGATAAGAACTTGATTTCTATATTCAGGAACTTGAAAATTCAAACTTCTCCCTTATTGTATACTGTTCTTCGCTTTGATCACCTTTGCTCCAATACCATGTAGAAATTCCCACTATAGATCACCTGATAATGCAATATACTAAAGCAAAATACAAGATCTACTTCTACAACAAACTTTGCGGAATCTTAATCGAATATGAACAAGATCAAATAAAACACATATAACTAATGAAGAGAAATCAATCACACATGAACACAAAAGAATAACCCGGGGAAATCCTCAACCTAAAACTCCAATCTCTGTATTATCATACAAGTGGAAATATGTTCAGATTACAAAAAGAATTAGCTCACAAGCTATCCTACTTTCTCTGCAATCCCTCTGTTGCTCATAGACAGTCAAAGGCTTCTCAGAAACCTTCTCCTCTACCCTCCAAGCCACCTATTTTCTTGCGCAGTTTTCCTTGGGGTCCAGTGCTGCCACCTGTGTGAATTGCCCTCTTCACACACTCACTAAGCTTTGATCTAACTGCGCAATCCTGAAGGAGATAATTCCTTCTACATGGATGAGTTTCCTATATAGGAAAAATCCTCCAACTGATAGTACACTATCCCTTCCTTTGATATCAACTGGGTCTCTAACTGAACTGACATGCATGAGTTATTTATGAGAGAATATTCAGTTATCTGAAGTGAAGCAGATACATGAATGCATGCATTAACTAATTGAACTCACAATTAAATCTACAATTGTTATAACTAATCTAACTGGACTTAACTCAGTTAACTGAGCTAACTACTTACAACTCAAATTACAACTCATCCTTATCTCTTTAACTGAGGGATAAATTCCTCAATCAATGGAGAAACTATTGTATGTCTTCACATATAATTCATGTTTGATTTCCTACAACTAATTAACTCAAGATGAATTAATTAATTATTTTACAAACAACTGCCAAGATCAAATTCAAATTTTAGTTCAGGGACTAACTAAAATAGGAATCCATCTTGAAATGCTATTTATAGCAATGCTATTTTTATCACTTCCATTTTTCATTCCTTGTTGCTATGTCCAACACTGGTATCCGAACTGCTATTTTTAACATTTCTTGTTGCTATTTTCAACAAGAATTATGGATTTCAAGTATGTAGTGGATGCTACGGGATGCGGCCCTTGGAGGAAAACTGCTTAGTTTCAGGAGGCAAGGGGGAGCGAGTAGCTGAGAGGCTTGAGGGACAAAACTACATAATTTCTGGAGGCAGTGAGCTTCGGCTAAGGGAAGGAAACTGGAGGAAGCCTCTGCACAGTTTTATAGGCCAATGGATGCTGGGATTTTTGTGCATTGCACAATTCCAACAGACAAAGGAAAATATTCAAGGTTGAAGATGCGAAGTGTGTAGTTTGGGAAGGCTGGATGAGGCTAGGTCGCTGGGAATCCTACAGAATTTGGCTAAGTGTGGGATTAGTGGAACCAATGTGAGCAATGATAGAACTTGACTGTGACCACACACTTTAACACTTAGTGATGCAACATAGATCATCCAAAACATATGAAAACAAACTTCCCTTAATGCAACAACCTTTGTGGAAACTTACGACAAGTGCGGCTCTGACAATAGACTTTGTGAGGATAATGATGAAACTTGTGTAATAGTGCGTGAAACTTTGGAAATGAGTGCGAAACATGTCTATATGATGAGAACAACTCATTTTCACAAATATTTCCCCTTGAATCAAACCATAACTCCCCTTTGCATGATAAGCGATAATTCCCATGCAAGAAGATGACACTAGCTATATAAAAATAAAAGTGTGGACAACACTTGAGATCCAAGAAGGGAGCTTGAATTCATCAGTTGACCAATAATTGACTAAGGAATGACCGATCACAGGATCCACAATAGGCTCTAAAATTCAAGTGTAGGCCAAAATTTTGGAGGGTGTTGCAGCCGCTACAACAACTTCATATTTATGAAAGATTCACTTTGTTTCTTATATTCACCCTCCAAAGGGTCTTGGATCAATTTTTGAATCCTATGATTAATCATGCAATTTCTTCTTTCTGTCTTGGTCCATAATATGCTTCATGTTTCCATGATAAATTTTTTGGTTCTTTTTCTCCACGGGCATTTCTTTATGCTTTCTCCTTGCTATCTCCTTTGAGCATTACCTTTTCATGGTAGGAAGATATTCCTTCTAATGAAAATCATTCATGACAAAGAAAAATACCTTCTTACCATGATAGGCCTATGAGAGGGTTAAAATAAGGAGTCTTGATTAGGAGTGTACAATCAAACTCATTAGTGGATTAGGAAGGTTCCACTATTCATTTTTTTTTTCGTTGAAGGAATTGAAAGGTAAAGCCTCACAAGAGGCCTTTAAGGTGCTCTTGTGCACTCAAGAAAGAGAGAGAGAGAGAGAACTCAAGCGCATAGGGCACAAGTCTCAAGCACGAAGGAGAACCATTTGTTGGTTCAGGGTGTGCTTGTGTTCTCAAGGGAAAAAGGAGGGCGTAGGGGAGAACACCGAAGGAATAAGGGATCAGGCTTCGAGCCTTTCCAGTGCATTTGTGTGGTCAAGAGGAACTAAGAAGGCGTAGGGTTCATAGTCGAAGCACGAAGGATAAAACATTCATGATAGGCCTATAAGAGAGTCAAAAGGAGGCTTGATTAGGAGGGAAAAATCAAACTCATTATTGGCTTAGGAAAGCTCCACTGTTCATTTTTTTTCACTGAAGGAAGTGAAAGGTCAAGGCTCATAGGAGGCCTTCAAGGTGCTCTTGTGCACTCAAGCAAGAGAGAGAGAGAGAGAACTCAAGGGCATAGGATGCAAGTCCGAAGCATGAAGGAGAATCATTCGTTGGTTCAGGTTGTTCTTGTGCGCTCAAGGGACAAATGAGGGTGTAGGGGAAAACACCGAAGGAACAAGGGATCAAGCTTCAAGCCTTTCCAGTGCACTTGTGTGCTCAAGAGGAACTAGGAGGGCATATGGCACATAGTCAAAGCACAAAGGAGAAAAATTTCATTGGCTTAGGGTGCAATCATGCGCTCAAAGAGGGCACAATTCTTCGAGATAAAGGAGTTTGCTCAGAAGAGGGATTTAGGCTTTGTGATTGCACCATGCACTATTTAAGAGAAGTATGAAGGATTCATGCTTCATGATTACACAATGCACTTTAAGTATTTAGGCTTCAAGAATGCATCATGTGCTCAAGAGGAGATACGGCTTCTTGTTGAGCATAGTTTTTCAAGGGAAGGAACTCTTGTTTTTCCGAAGTGAACTTCGTTGTTCCGAAGTGTGCCTTGTTGTTTTGAAGTGTGCTTCATTGTTTCGAAGTGTGTTAGTCTTGGGAGGGCATAGTTCTCTCCAACAATGGTTGCTTATTCATTTGGAATGTGTTTTTCACTGAGGGAGGCAGGAGAAGGTTAGGTCACTTATCTTAGGAAGTAATAATGCACTCTGAGAGGGAGGAGACCTTATAAAATACTTAGTGCACAAGTATGTGAGGAAAATAATTAGTGCACAAGGTTAGGTCACTTATCTTAGGAAGTAATAATGCACTCTGAGAGGGAGGAGACCTTATAAAATACTTAGTGCACAAGTATGTGAGGAAAATATAAGTCAATGAGGCTCATGAATAAGCTACACTTATCACCTAGTAAGAGGCCTAATGTATTTAAAACTTGCACTAAGCAGGAGGACCAAGACGATCTCTCAAAATTCTTAGGTGTGGGACCAACAAAGTAGGAGAAAGAAATGAATCCTAACATGACTCAAACATGGATCACACACGTAAATGCCATAAATAAAATCCAACAGAATGCACAAGACTCATGAACATTAATCACTCCTTGAAACGAAAACAAAGTGACACCTATTTCTAAGTGCGAGAGTTGAAACGACAAATTACAACACTTAGAACATAAGTTACGGCAAGAGAGACGACTCTAACAAAAAGGAGCGCTAAGTTGTAAGAATGTGTCTAACACATATTATAATGATATGTAAGACCATCTATTGTAGATGAGTGTTCCAGAACTAACTTTGGTGGTATGCAAACGTGCGACACATGTAGGAGTGAAATCAAAAGCCACCTATGACTAGAGGAAAACACGAAGATGATACTTGCAAAATGTGAACAAACTTGAAAGCGACACATGCTAGAGCAAAGATAACATGAAAAAAGTACTTATTAAAGTTAAATCGAGCAAAAGTGACAACTGCGAATGTAAGATTGACACTTGTGAAAGCGACAGTGCACAAAGGAGATAGTTAAGAAAATTCACTGAACTAAAAGTATAGTTGCAATCAAAGTGAGGGAGACTATAAATTGAAAGTGCACAATGACTACCGACCTGAGCTTAATATTACATTTGTGCCATATTTATGGATAGTGCTACACCTGTTCGAGATTGCGTAAAGGAAGTGTGTTTATGAATTCATTACAGACTGGGCATGTGTGGGAAAGTGACTTTGTAGTTAAAACTTTGAGAAGAAGACGTGAATGCTTTATAAAAAATCAATCAACCATGAGGTAACCATAGAGCGACAAATTGTGACATTCTCAATAATCTCCAAAATTCAGGTATGGGAAGAATTTTGGAGGGTGTTGATCGCAGCGTGAACACCACCTTATTTACAAGTTAATATTAAAAATTAATAAATCACATATAAAAGAAAATTGTAAAATTTTAAAAAAGATGAAATAGTAAAATTTTGAAAGAATGCATAATTATATGTGATAGGTTTTGCACTGTTTAAAAAAAAAGTGATATGTCACTTTCCCAAATATTCATCCCCGACTAATATAGATGCCTGAGAAAGTGCATTTCTAGGGAGTAAAAGCTCGAATGTTTGACAACAATCTAGTTAAATTCAAATTACCTTTCAATAAAAGTTGAATTTTTGCATTGGAATTTTTTCCCATTCATCATTCCAATGGACAATGTCCTAAACGTCTTCACCACCTTTGTATTTTGCTGTCTGGTTTTGTGCTTGGAAGTTTCCTTTGTTTCTGGCATTGCTAGCGATTTGGTGGAGCTCCTAGATGCAACAATATCAAAAATGGGTTTATTTAGTGGAAAACTTAGTAGTGGATAGGTTCTATGCATCTTGGCTGTGTGTTTTCTGTTGGGGTTTGAAATGGCGACAGGGACTGATTTCATAGTTAGAGGAAAAAGTGGCTGGAGAATACCCACTTGCTCTAAATGTGAGAGCTTCAATCAATGGGCCTAGAGCCAAAAAAAGGTCTCATCATATGGAGACTTAGCGAATTCAATTGAAACCCAAAATCAACATATTTAAGCCAACCCCTGGGCCAAATTCATTATCCAGTCACCATTTCTACCATACTGGTTGACCTTTTGAGCTAGATTTTTCCTCTTTATTCTATTTGGGGTTTCTAGTCATGGTGAGCAGGAGAGATGTTATACCTGCATTCCCAACTAAGAGTAAAGGAAAATCTGCTCCCTAATCTCTTCTATCACATCTTCTATCAGAGAATTGCATGTAAGTGATGATTGCCCCCTCTCTTTTTTTGGAGTGAAGTTGGGTTTTATATGAAATTGGGTAAGATGATGCTTTCCATATATGAATGTCTGAGATAGAAGTATTTGTGCATTTGATGATTTACTGTAGCAAGAATGGGGAATTTTTCCACTTTTTTCCCAATTTTTCTTTCTTGTGGTATTATTCAAAAGGATTTTGTCTGATGTGTTGCTGAGATAATGAGCCCCATTCTAATGGAATCAATATTTCCATCATGCTACTCTCATTTATTATCTTACCTTTTCTATATGTACCAAAGTTAGTTGGATGATCTATCTGTCTATGATCAGGGCTTCACATTGCATACATGTATTTGTTTCAAACCCTAGAAGGTGTAGAAACTTTTTCTGTGAGAGAGGGAAGGTTTTTGAGTTCAAGAACTTGGTTTTCCTCCATCATCAAAAGGACATATCATCTCCTACCAACCAAACTAAGTGTGACATTAATATGATACTTTATCCTTTTAATAGGATACTTACATCATATGAATGATGTGAAGGATGATTTTTTTTACATTTTTTTTTATTTATGTTTCGTAATGTTAGAAGATCTTGCGTTGAAGCCTTCAACAACACCATCTATTGATTTGCACATTTTGGCAATCAATAATAGTGTCAAGTTTCAATTATCACTATCCTTAACAAGATTGTATTTTTTTTCTACTTCCTATTTTTCTAATTTTTATACCCTTGAAGTTTGGATTTGATTTTTTGTTGATATGGAACTTATTTGGTGCCAAATAACATGTCAAATATCCTTCAAGTGTTGCCTTAAAATTTGGGAAGGTTTGTTAAAAAAAGAAAAACAATCTGGCGAATTCCTAAAAATTAGGTTTTAAAGATCTATTCGAATCTTCCAAACCATCACACATGTTAAAAAATTAAAGGCATTTTATAAAATCTACCCATTCCCAACACAATCCTCTTTCATATTTGAAAAAGTCGTTTTAATGTTCTCAAAAACTGTGCTCAAAGTCAATGACTAATACAGGAAATCATTTAATATTTAAATCTGGAAAAATGAGCTTCAAGTATTCATTTGTATATCCCAAACCATGATAAATGTGTAAAAAATGAGAGAAGATTTTTTAAATGAGCCCATTCCCAACAAAATCATCTTTTGGTTTTCAAAAAATAATTTCTAGTTGTTTGGAAACTCTGCTTGAAGAGAATAACCAAAACAGATAAAAAATAGAGTGCTATAGAAAATACAAATGTCAACAAAATATAGATCATTGTTTGCATCATCTTTCAAAAAAAAAGTCTTATAAGAAATGATGAAAATGATATGGATTGAAAGGAACTCTTTACTCTTCAATTCTTTTGGCATCCCTCCTATACCAGGTGATTTATATATTCAAATTTCATCACACAACTTTTCTTACCTGAATCTATGCAACTCATATTGAGCCACTATCACAACCAAGTGTTGAAAGCCATTAGAAAACTTGCTCAACATCACCTTGCATGTAGGTGTATGATGTCCATGTGTGAAATTTACTTTTTAGTTTATGCTTGAATCTGACTATTGTTGCTTCTGGAAGTTTGCAGCTATGAGCAAGATGAGTAGTGCCCTTTATAGCATCTATGCTTGTCTAGACATAGTATTCATGTTCTAGAGTTCAGAGATGCTTCATTTTGAGCATACCCACCATGGAATTCTATAAGGAAACATCACATTCATATTTTCCATCAAATACTTGTGCATTTCCCAAACTTCCAGACTTTACATACATGTCAACAATTGCATTTCCAACAAGGTTATATGAATCAAGCCCACTTTGGATAACAAAAGAATGGACCTACATTTCAATTTCTAGGTTGGGACATGCTTTAAGAACACTAGAAAGAAGTGGCAGGGGCAGGGGAAGAGGGCAAGTCACAGCTAAAGTTTGTTCACATCATTCTCACTCGCATACAGCCCGATTCCGCATTCCCTATTCTCTTGGAAACTCATCCTTCATCGTTTCAGTGACAGTCGAAATGTGTGAGGACGCTGTGGGTTCGGGGGAGGTTAATCCTGGGGCTCCTCTGGAACATAGGATGGCAGACCAAAACGTCTCCCAGTGCCGAGATTCAGGCGACTTTCCAATTATGAATACAAACGCAAATGCTGGCCCAAGCACACCAGCGGGAGGTGACCCTTCAAGTTCTGCGGCCCATCCTTCTGAATCCAAAGACTCAGACCAATTTGGGTGTCGAATTGTAGAAGAATAACCATCAACCTAGGATGAAGATTGAACTAGTCTGTGCCTTTGGTTTATTGGTCTGTTGCCGAAGAAAGAAGTTCAACTCCCTCTGGGTACATAGTTTTCATGCTTGTAAGCTTGCTGAATCAGGTCTCTGTCAATTCTATATGTCAGTCTCCACTATGAGGGTGGATTTCTCTTATATGTTGGTGTCTGTTTATGTTTATGTTTATGTTGGAATCTGTCCAAGAGCTAGCTGTGCACAAGTCAGTCCTGGTCACTGTATGGGTCAGTTTTTAGTCACTGTATGGGTTAGTTTTGGTCACTGTCAAGATTCGGAATCTAATGTTTTCAGATACTACAAATCCTGATGTAAGTCAATACGCAGGTTCTCTAGTAAGTACGTCAAGAGTTTTTTGTAAGAATGCCAACTCCATGGCTAGAACTCTCGAGGCATCTGCCTCTCTGTAATATCATTTTTGTATCAATATAGGAGTAGACCAATTAAGAAAAAAAAAAGAACACTAGAAAAAATGAATGTATCTATGCTCATGATTGAAGATTTCATTTGTAAAAAAAACGTAAGGGATTCCTTGCCATCTCCATTTTGTGTAAATATTGAAATGCTAGCATTCCATGAAATATATCTCCTTCAACAATTGTTCCATAATTATATGTGCATTTGACATTTAATAACACTTTGAATGCATCCCTATAAAATCATTATTCACAAATACATCAGAGTCAAACCCATTTTCTTTTTATGTGGCATGGATATCTTTTCCTTGCTGCAAGGCTTCTAGGTGAGCACATGCTGGAAGGACACTTGTAACTGTTACCACATCTAACTTTGTACCAAAAAATTCCATTGGAGAAAATGGTTCCAATGCCTTACTAACACATCCATTCTAAGCATAACCTTATTATGTGACAATGGATTCTCTTTTCATCCTGTAGAGGTGGTGGTTGACTACATGCCCTCAAGGTGCAAGGAAATGTACAATTGTCAAGTTTCCTACATGCCAATTGCATTTGGTTATGGAGTGATAGTAGCTCATCATACAACCCACTCATGGTACTCACTCTGATCATTGTATTCCATAGCAATATGTCTCATTCTAGTGTCTTGTCAAACAATTGGCTTGCAGAAGGAGAAATTTTCGCACTTGGCATACATACTCATAGTTTGGTTTGCATAAAATGTTATTTATTGGAATTTGGAAATTTGGGTATGAAGTTGTTTCCAAACTTACAAAGATTGAAAATTTGAGAGAAATTCAAATATTTTTAATTGTTTCATGCGTCATTGTTATTTATTCACATATTGAGGGCATGACCATTTGAATTTGTGTGTTTTCTTTCTTACCAAATTAAATATGATTGTTTACACCAATTACATTGATGAGATAACCATTAGATGCACCATGTGAGAGATAATACAAACACCATGTTAAGAACTTCACTCTCCACCTGAAAAAAGAATCATAGGGGCTTGGCCTTGACCCACTTATAGGTGCATTGAAAAAGGTATTGATAGAGCTTTGTACTTTGCTCTTATCAATCCTCAATAATAACAATGGTAAATATAATGTTCTGATTCAACCTTGACAATTTAGTTTTGTTATTTTTTTTAATTGATGGATTATATAAGCCCAACTTTGACTTGGAATCTCTACTTTGCACCCATCTCTCATTTATAATATTTGAACTAAAAATGAACCTTTTGATTTCTCTTAAAGACATACTTTGCTTCCCATGAGAATATTGTTTGAATAATGCTTTAACAGATACTTACCTTAGCTTTATGATGATGGCACAATTCACTTTCAACTATGGACTCTTCCCAACTTGTGGATACCAATTTTTTTTTGGGTGTGGCTTGTATCATTGCCTCTACTACAGAGTTGGTTAAATTTGTTTGTGATAGACCATGGTGCATAGGCTCTTCCTTATAGATTGGAACACGCTCTTGGTGGCTTTGATAGACCTTTGGCCTTGGATTTTCATCACCAAAGTAATCTCACCCTCATCACTCTCCACTGTGGATGCATATTCCAATAGGACACCATTGTCATTCGAACAATGAAATGGCCTCAAATTCAATCATGTTGTAGACTTGGCACTACAAACCATGTTTCAAAGATATGCTTGTGAATCATGCATGGATTCTTACAATTATGTGGGTATACATATGAGAATATCTACCCTCATATCCATATTCAATTTTCACTCTTATTAGTGGGAAAATTATGCCTATCATTCTTGATTCTGGCATAACAAATCCATGGTCATGGATGATTGCTTATTGCATCACAGATGCATGGGCGTGGCATTTTGTTGCATAGATTTCTATGATACATGGGAGACCATTGTCAAATCAAACCAATAGTCTATCTATGAATCATGTGCAACAGTGAAATAGAGTGTTAGGGAGGCATAATTAAGAAGAGTAAAGGGCACATGCATGGTGAAGGCATGCATGCACCAATCTTAGTTTGTTTCCAGTTTTTCCACCTTCAAATTTCTATTGTTTCAAACTTAGAAAACTGTAGTTTAGCTTAGTTCTTGTTTTAGATCACTTGAATTTTTGAGTTGCTATTCTATTTTGATTTTTTTTTCCAGTTTTAGGAAAGAGAAATAATTCAAATAGATAGGGCATTGATCCCAAAGAAAACATTGAACCATCAAGTGCACTTGGTACTAGGAACATGAATGGAAGTGGCCACCAACTATTACTCAAAACATCAACTAGATATGATAGTGGTCTATTACTCCAATGCTTAATATAATCTACACTTTGCAACTATTTGTAGAGAGTTGACTTCAGAGCCAAAGTTCCTCAAGTTTGAGTTGAGGGTTGGCCATAAAGGTTCCATGGTCATAATATAAATAAAGAGATATGGCAACAAATAGAAACAGGTGGTGGGATAAAATCAATTTACAACATGATTTCTTTGTGAAACTCAGTTAAAACTTAGTGATCATGTTTTGAATTCATAAGCCTGTAACACCACCTGTATGTTTTCTAGGTTTACATGAACCCATTACTCTTTGAAATTTAGGATATGATTTTAACTCATATATAATGTAATTTGAAAACTTGTTCTTCAATAACCAATATGGTTACTACTATCATGTTGTTCTTGTTCTTCAAAATCATCAATATGTTGACATTATTTTTTCAATGTCAAGGGCTACTAGAAGATGAGAAACATCAAGAGAATTATCCTTCAATTTCTCATGGAAAAGCACAAGTCAAAAAAAAATTAGAAGGTAGTTTCTCCATATGTTGGAAAAATTTTGAAATTTTTAAGGTACTTTCATTCATCTACAATCATAGCCTCCCAATTAATGCATTTCAAGCATCCCATATAAATGGTCACAACATCAGAGGTTAATAAGACAATCTACACTGGCATATATCTACCAATCCCTAAATATGGCACACTTGTTCTGTCTTTACTCTTGCATAACACATATTTCAAGGAGCCATCCTCTTTTCTTGGGTATAGATCTTGTTATAAGTTATTACAAAATTTTAGATGGATCTATGCTAGGATGCCCACCTATCATATGGATCTACTTGTTGGAACACCTATTTAGGTTTGTTACACATTGAAGGGGGTGATTAGAGAGTTTGGAGGAGGAAGTTCTAGTCACTGGAGTTTTTTTAGCGTATGGTTACAAATTATCATTTTTACTCATACTATTATGGAGAATTCATCTTGAAGAAGATTCATGTTGACCCTTAGACCACTCTTACTTGGTCAAAGAAGCATGAAAAGATTGCGGACTTACTAGACGGATGCCTTTCATTTATGGATAGACATGGCATAACCTCCACATACTTCATGTTTACTCTTATTGTTTGAATTGTCTATTAGAATTTGATTAGTAGATTAGCAGATGTTTAGGAGTTGGTTAGGAGGAAAATGTGTATCTAGAGAATAATATTATTATTTTATTATCAGGACATGGAGCTATAACTCTATTTAAAGAGTAGCTCTCTCCATTGTTATCCATGGTTGCAATTGAGGATTTTCCCCTTGAGATTTGTTAATTATCTTGAATGCAATGCAAGTTGAGGATTTCTATTATGAGGTACAATGCTTTTGGTTCAATAGTGCTGAATATAGATGTTATAATTTCTTGCATCAAATGCATTCATGAAGGGATATAATCCAAGTAACCTTGTTTCTAGTTAGAAGAATTTAATTGGGGTTCATTCCCCCTTTGAATATTTGTGTTTATTGTTGTAAAATGTCATTATGTGTTTTATTTCTTAATTAATATTATCCACAAATTACATGATCTTGTACTAGACACACCCTCATGCATGTTTGAAGATTTTGCTTCATCCAAATTTATGTTTTGGTGGATAAGAAGTCTGCAAGATAGGACTATTGTAGGTTCTTTATTTGGGCTACATGTTTCCTTATCACAATAAGGAAACAACCCTTGAATTTTGGATCTGATATATTGTTGATATGGAGCTAATTTGGTGCCAAAGAATATGTCAACTTCCCTTCAAGTGTTGCCTTAAAATCTAGGAAAGATTGTAAAAATAGAAAAAATTAAATCTGGCGAATTCCTGAAAAATAGGCTTTAAAGAGCCATTTGAATCTTCCAAACCATGACACCTGTTGAAAAACTAAAAGAAGTTTTTGTAAATCATCTCATTCCTGAAATAACCTCTTTCATATTTGAAAATTTCATTTTCAGCTTCTCGAAAACCATGCTCAAGGTTAATGACTAATATAGGAAATCATTTAATATTTAAATACGAAAAAATGGGCTACAAAGATTCTTTCGTATCTCCCAAATTGTGATACTTGTGTAAAAACAAAGAGATGTTTTTATAAATGAGCCCTTTCCTAACGAAAAATTATTTTGTTTTCAAAAAATCATTTCCATTTGTTTGGAAACTTTTCTTGAAGACAGTAACTAAAACAACGAAAAAAGAGAGTGCCATAGAAAAATTATGGCAGCGATTTTGCTCTCCATTTCACACTCATCGGTCATTCCTTCACTGAAAAAATATAAATATTTTATATGACAAGTGGAATCATAAAATGAATATATTCCCTCACACATTCATCATATCCCACTTCAAATTCAGTCTTTAAGACTCTTTGCTGGAAATTTTAATTTGATATGTTGAAATCATTATAGTTTATGGATTTTATTTTGGTAGTGCCACCGCTCGAATGACATGTATCACATGCTATATGCTGATTTTGAAGTGCCTCCCTTATCATATTACATATCATTTGATTCCTTCTATTTTGGCAGTGCCTTCATCTTATAGTGTTAGAATTGGCACTACCAAATTAAAAGGCAACGTTCATAAAAATTTGGTAGAACCTAGACTTTAGGACCCCAATTGAGCTGACCTCAAAACTTTGAATGTGATAACATGTACTATCCCATTCTATAGAAACAATGAGGTATTCCTCTTATGTTTTGGAACATTGTCCTTCTTGACTGGTGCTTGCATATTCTTCTCATCATATAATCTTTTTTCAAATTTTTCTTATGGCCCACTTTTCCACAATAAGGAAACTTACAAGTCTTAGTGATCACTTGAGTCATCAGTACTGCTACCATCATGATGCTTAACAATATTTCCTTGGCCTTGAAGTTCCCTGCAAAATCCATTTCTGAACCTTCATTCCCACTACTATTTCGAAACTTCTTTTTCTAGTTGTCTTGCTATTAGAGTTTAGTGCTCAAATCATCAAACTTCAGCTCAACATCTGTAAAAGTATTATTAAGGGTTTCAATAAAATACTCAAATGAGGTTGTTAAACTCTTGAGTGTGATTACTTCCATATATTCTTCCATTTTATGTCCCACAACATTCCACTATTCTCCAAGGACTTGTGTCTTCAACAAATGATGCTGCAAAGATGTAAGTTCATCCATTTCGCTTAAAAACAATAAATTTTTAAGGGAGAGGGCTCTACCTTTCTTTGAAGCTTCATGTAAATCCTATAGTTGCTTCCAAATATCTATAGTATCACCTTTGGCATGCACTTTGGAAAGCATTTCACTTTTTTATTCTTCCCATCAAACTTTGTTTGATTATTTCATACAGTTGTTGGTCGCGTTTCTTTACCCAATACAAGATGATCCAATTTCCCGTCCTAAAAATGGTAAACTTTTGGTTATCCTTTTACGCTATGTTAGACAAACTAGCCATTAGAGCACAAAAATTGAACCTATATGTTGCTGAAAATAAAATTTGCAACTAAAATAGAGACTTGTAGTCAAGGAAACTGTGTTTTTACCCATAGTTAAATATTATTTTAGAGAATATATTGTCGAGGGTATGGAATGGAACTTAACTGAAATGTTGGGTAGGACATTATAAATTATTGGACAAATAATGGAAAGGATATCAAAGATCCATAACAGGTCTTCCTAGAATTGATTTGAAGCTTTGATATCCTTTCTCTATCTTCTGTGTTGTTAATTGATTTGACAACGCTTCCAAAAAATTCAACAGTACTCCTATGCTGCCAATTGATTTGGAAACACTTTCTCAAACCACTCCTTTTGTTGTACTGTCCATATATTTGGTAGCACTTCTTTTAGGATAACTATGATCTTACGTTTCCTAAGGAATTGATAGCACCTTTTACAAACTTCTAAGCTCTTGCTCTTCTAGAGAATTTGGAACCACTCTCTTAAAATATATGCCCTTCTAAAACTGATTCTCAAAGGTGTTGATCACATTCTAGAATAGGGGGTATGTCTCAGCTTGAATTTTATTTTAAAATCACACAAAAGCTCAAATTTGACTACTCCAGGACATGGTTGCATTCCTTCATACTTTGACCAACGATCTTGCAAAGATCGAAAGGTATATGCAAAGTATAAAAGGGAAAAACCCCACATACACAAAACACCAAAATGTGTAGTTGTTGCAAACTCACACATATAGCTTTATGTAGAACTCAATGATACATCCACTCATGGCTTTGAATCGATACAAAGAAAATTGAAGGAAAATATGAGGTGTACCAAGTTTTAAAAGGATCAACAGTACATAAGTAGAACCAAAATTTAACTATGGAAACTTCAATCAGACCATGCTCGTAGATTCCTTCATGGTTTTGCATCAACCTAAAAAAGGGTGAATTTGCAAATACATTGTTTCTTAAATCCTTTGCACTTTGTAACGCACAATAATCGTTACTTGAACACACATTCAAAATCATTGCAATCCATGCATGCGGCTACACCAAGACACAATCCTTCAAATTTTGAAGAGCGATACAATGAGAGTTGAAAAGGAAAAAGAAGAGATTGATTGAATCTGTTACAAATCTCTGATACCAAAATTGATGCAGGGTGAATCATGAAGAATCACTTGCAATGTACCTTTCTTATCTTTGTCAAGTAATTTGGCAGTGATCTGTAAACGTTTTGTGTCTTCTATGTTGTCAATTGATTTGGAAACACTTCTCAAAACTTTTGCACTCCTACATTTCCAATTGATTTGGCAGTTCTTTCTCAAACCACAACTTATGTTGTGCTGTCAAAATATTTTGCAACACATTCTCGATATGGTATCTTTCTACATCAAATGGATTTCAAAGCACCTTCAATGCTCAATGATCTACTCATATTCATGAAATTCAATTCCCTCCTATTGTCACCACTACAACAGCCTCCAAAATTTTGGCCTACATCCAAATTCAGAGCCTACTTTGACTTTGCATGTTGTCTCTGCAAGTATTAAGAGTTATCACATGTGTTTTCTTTAAGTATTCTTGTTTTGTTTAAAAGAAAATCAAAGTGTCGTCTTCTAGCATGGCAAGTGTCGCACATCACATATATGTTGTTTTGGTTTGTCTCAAGGGTTAATCTTGGTGTTAATGAGTAATTCTTACCATATAGACATGTATCACACTCATTCCAAAAGTTTCAAGCAATGTCACACAAGTGCCATCACTGTCATCAAAAAATGTACCTTTAGCATTGCACTTGGGGAAAGCCATCACAATGTCGTCGCATTGATGGAAGTATGGTGTTCATGTGTTTTGAGTGATCTATGTTGCATCATAAACTATTTTAAGCATGTGATCATACTTAAGTTTTGTCACTATTCACTTTGGTCTCATTGATCCCACATTTAGCCAAATCTGGAAAAGTTCTTGCTTGAGCAACTTGGCCTCACTCAACCTTCTCGAACTTCACACTACGCAGCCTCAATCCTCAAGCTTCAACCTTGCCTCTTGGCACTACTCAATGTGAATTCCCTTCCATCCATAATTGTGCGTTGCGTATTCTCAGTGCCTAGCCTCAGCCCTTGAGCTCCAGAGCTGTGCAACCCCTGCCTCCAACCATCCTCTTATGCATACTATGCAGTCTCAAGCAACAAGCCTCAACTTTAACCTTTTGAACTACACAATTGCATAATCCCTTAGCCTCTGTCCCTCCAAAACTATGCAGTGGGAAACCTCAAGCCTCAAGCCTTCATCCTAACCTCTTGATCCCCTCAATTGCGCAGATGTCTTGCCCTGGTCTACCTAAATTGTGTACTGTGCAGTATCAAGGCTCAGTCCTGGCCACTGACCTCCTGAGTTATGCAACTGTGTAGTCCTTGAGCCTAATTCCCAGCCTATCACCTAGTTCCGGCTCAGTTAGTAGTTATCATGAAGCATGCTAGACCAGGGGTTTATCAAATTGATGTCATCTTGTCATGAGTGGATTTCAGTTACAAGTGTTCTATCATGTTATGATATGATGATGATGAAAGAGATGAACAAGGAGACCCATCTAGAAGACATCTTTCTAGATGTAAAGATAAATTGATCAATCAAGAAAGACAAAGGGATACCAGATTGCAACAATAGGTGGAAATCAATATCACATTGAAGACTCCATATGTTCAAGTTTTATGGAGGAGGTAGAAGAAGAGCATGTTTTATCTTTCAAGAAGACACAAAGAAAGCAACAACAAAGAATGGCTTGACATTTCCATGTCATGAGTGTCATGTCATGTCATACCATGAGTCATCATTTTCCACATCATTTTTGGATTATGTAAATTCAATATTGGATAAATGTAATTTACAATGGAAGTCCAAGTGTCACCCATATAATGTGAAAAGTCATGAAGGAGTCAAAGAGTCATAGAGAAGTAAAACAATCATGAGGGTAGTCCAAGAGTCACAAGTGAGATGAATGGTCACCCCATTTGTTATATACACACACCCTCATATCTCATGCAAACGAATTTTCACCTTAGCTCCTCTTACTAGGAATTAGAGAGGAAAATAGTTCTTTTGGAGGAGCAGGTGGTTTCTCTAATGCTCCACTATTGGGGCTAGAGGTGTTCATTGTTTTGATGTATCTTGGAAATTTTTCTTAATTTCGAAGCTCATTTAGCCAACACACTCATGCCTATGTCGTAAATATTGTAGGACTATTCTTTGAATGTTTGTGATGTATGTTTTTTTTTTATCTGTACTAAGGAAATTGAACTATTTCAGTGGCTTTGATACTTATCTTGTTGAAGGTGTGATGTATCTTTTTTAACAATCGCTGCTACTATATGAACTGTTTTGCTATTTTTCTAATGATTCATTCATACGTATATGCTTGTGTGTCTTTAATAGATTAGTACTATTAATCTTATTTTAAAGGCTCACTTTTCTCTCCCCTTTCAGTAGAAGAACCATGATCCGAAAGTACTCACTTGCTAATCCGAAAGTACTTATGCATTATTCTCTCATGTTGAACATTGTAACTAATGCATATCTTTAAGAATATATGGCAACCAGGCCTTATTTCCGGAAGGGTTCCCACACCAAACGGTGCAAACTCTAATTGGGACTTTTCATCGGGGAGACCCCCTTGCATGTTGGCAAGTTCCAGATTTGTCAACAACTCCACAATGCTACAATGCTTATGCTATCACAACGATACCATTTTAGGCCCTTGATATAATCAAACTAGCAATGCCTTCTCTATCAAACTTCTTGGCTCTGCTCTTGATTATTTTGTGTGAATCCTCTTCTTGGAATCTGAATCTGTTTACGTTGAATCCACAAGGTTTCTCAAAACTTTTCTTTACGATTTGGCAGTGTCTTCTATGAACTTCTGTGACATAATATGAATTTTCCCTTAAAATCGGTACCACCTCACCACAGATTCTAAACTCGACCCTTTAAGCATTAGAGAAATTGTGAGGTAAAAAATGGGTCTAAAAACAAAAATGTACAACAAAAATCAACTTTATCAAAACTCATAGGATTCAATATGATGATTTAAACCATGGGGGATGATTCACCATTTTTGGATTTCAAAAAAAAAAATCAACTTCTCCCTACGATTTAATCAAATTTCAAGCGGGAGCGCTCGTTAGATGCAGAATTTATTTTTTCATCCAAGGAGTACCCATGTTGCATAATTTTGATGGACCCTACTACACGAAAAATGTGAAATACATGAAAAAATGTGATTGCAATCACGTTTTTTCATGTATTTCACATTTTTTGTCTAGTAGGTTCCATCGAAAGTATGCAACATAGGTACTCCTTGGATGAACAATTATATCCCACATCCAACAAGTGCTTCCGCTCGAAATTTGAGTAAAATCATAGGGAGATAAGTTGAAAATATGAGTTGAAATAAAAGTTTTTTCCTTTTTCCCTCTAAAATTTGATGAGTTAATATAATCTTATTTTATTTTTTCCACTATTATTTTATATTATTTCTTAGGAGGCCCATTTTAGACCTCAAAATTTCTCTAACGCTAAACTTTAGGTGCGTAAAAACTTACCCAACCATTCAAATTGCACCATAAATTTATGAATGATTACCTACCATACAATCTTGGAGTTCACCAATCGTAAACCACTCTATCTCAATCTCTGCGTTTGATTCAAACTCTCTTCTTCTCTCCTCATACAAATTTTTATTTCCTTCTTCCCTCATTTACCAGAATTTGCAACCCAAATACACAAATCAGAAGAAAGGGTATCAATTGTATTCAAAGACAGGGTACTTTGTCATGCCTTGGTTTAATGGTGTTGCAAAGCCACACCTCTAGTGATGGTGATACATCATATTCTAAAACCATGGATTTTGTCTTAACTTCATGTGCTCAAATCACTATATAAATTACACATTCCTTTATGACCATGTTGTAATGAAATCACAACACTCCCATTTTTAACTTATTATTTCATAATAATAATGGGGACCATTTTCACAAATTTTGGAGAAATCATTTTTTATAATTTTTTCTTTTGGTTACATGTATGCCAATTTGGTGATATTTTCATTTTCTTCGGAATTCCATTCAGATTCCTTCATTGCATTTTATTTTTCTCTATCTTTCCATAAATTCTCATTTCATCTCATTTGGATGCACAGTTTGTAAATGACGTTCATCCAAAGTTCGATGATTTTTATTGCGTAGGCTAAAAAATGTACAAAATACATATCATTTTAATTTTTGTAAATTAATTAGTTATTAATTGTAAATATTGATTTTTAATTATTTTTTATTAATTAATTAATTTTTACTAACATTTCTACAAAACCACCGTAGTCAGATTGTAGAATAATTAAAATTATTTGTGAACTAATTCAAAAGCGAATTAAAATTCCAAATTATTCAAACCTTCGAAATCCCGAAATTCAAGTGGTTGTAGTTTTCATGTGATCATAACTTTTTTTTTTTTTTTTTTTTTCAGTACAAAAAAAGAAAGATTTTTGTATTAATACCAGATGAGTCACATACTGCATATAGTCTGGCAGAAATCATTGAAGCTAATACATATACTTAGAAAGTCTATAAACAATCCTCATCAAAACATTACCTCCTGAAAGCAGTGCAAGGAGGGTAATAAATTGAGATATGTGACAAAGAAAACAGTGGGAAATATGTATGAAAGCAATGGCAAGAGTGAGATAATCCCTATTGAAGGAATATCACCTATAAAGATATAAAATATTCTTTTCTGAGAGTATTATGAGGGATCCATTTATCCATCGCAAAAAGAAAAGCAAATAAACAGGGGAAGAGAGAAACGAAATACAAAAATTATGTTCCAGGGAGGGAAAAATCCTCGATCTGGAAAGTGGTATTACCCAAGAGAACATCCATTTTCCATTTTCCCAGTTGAATTAGAAGCCCTTTCTTTGACAAGCTGTCTGCATGAGTATTTTGTGATCTGTCCCATGTGATTAGAACTTTAATCATAAAGTGGTTATATTTTTTATTCAGAAAAAAAGATCCCACTCCATGTGGCCCTCCTCTCCTCCTCACTCCCTCTCCTGGGCTCAGAAGCTTGAGATCTCATAACTATTATTTTAATTCACTTCTCCTCACTCCCTCTCCTCGCCTCAGAAGCTTAAGATCTCATAACTATTATTTTAATTCACTTCTGAAATCCCAAGCTCCAATTTCCCTCTTCACTCACCTTACATCATCATACCTCACCTCATTTCGGAAATTTATATTTCATACTTCTATTTTAAAAGAGTTCCCGAAATACATACCTCTAACCCCTCCTTATATCTCCCCTACCTTACTACTTCACATCAGGGCCTCGGAACATTATATTTATTTACTCTAATTCTCATACTTCCGATGGTTTCTAACTCCTGACCATACATATCTCAACACCTATTTTTAACACCTTCCGAAATCATTCCCTAAAATCCTTTATCACTTCGAAATCACCACCTTCCAAAGGCATCTATTTTTCTATAATTCTAGAAGTTTTGATACTTCAACTTTAGAAAAGCATATCTCAAGATTTATTTAGCTAAATGAGGCTCACACTAGCTCGTTGGAAATTTAAGACCCAGGAGAATATTCTGGAAATGATAAATAGCAGATTCAATCATTTAATGATCCAAAAATTCGGCAGAAGAGAAATTGATGAATTTGCAACAATAATTATTTTTTTTTCAAATTTGATTTGGGCAAATTTCATTGGCTTGGGAAAATTGCTGCAACCAATTCATTCATCAGCAATATTAAAAAGCTAATCAGATCAAATTGAAGTAATCACATCTTGAAATTTATTTGGATTTTAATTTATTTCTAATTTAGCAATTTGTTGAAAGAATAATTGTTTTATTTTTATTTTGTGAAATAAATTTGTTTTAATTTCTGATTCTGATTGGTTTCTGGCAGGATATTTGTTGAATGGGATTAAGCATAACAAATTTGGAGAAATGAGAAGGGTCCAATAAGGAAGAAGATGCAAGATTCACAACAACA
Organism: Pinus tabuliformis; assembly: GCA_031772625.1. Taxonomy (NCBI): domain Eukaryota; kingdom Viridiplantae; phylum Streptophyta; class Pinopsida; order Pinales; family Pinaceae; genus Pinus; species Pinus tabuliformis. Next base: position 1,157,399,060 of record CM062818.1, on the reverse strand, counting down.
ACTTCAAAAGTTCTCCATTTTTAGTTTTCATTTTTGTAATTTAATAGCAGTTTAGAGAATGAGGAAGGGCTTCTTCTTCTCTGCAACTAGAGGCTATGAAAGCACTATTGTATTAGGGCATTATAGCTTTAGGTGAGAGGAAAACTCAGATCTGGGTTAATGAGATTTTTTCTATTTTAAGTGTAGAGTTTGTATTGGGGACATAGCTTGCACTATTGCAACTCTATCTTTTAGTGGAAGAGTTTATGATCTGTGAAAGACTGTTGGAGAGCAGTCCAAGGAACAGAGTAAGAGACAAGTTTCATTAGTTTGTAATTTAAATACTTTTATTTAAATGAAAATTTCATTTATATAATGGAAGATCTGTGTAAAGTTTGCTCACATTGTGCATTCATGTTTCATGTGAGGACAAATGTATTTTGGATTAGCTATCGAATTCACAGTCACATATATTTGTTATTAATTTATCTTGTCTCAAGTATTTAAATCATATTTCTAAGTAACTATTTACTTTGTAATCTATCATCAAAAATTGATCTAATTACTATTGAAATTATGAGAATTTTTTCTTGGTTTTAATAGTCAATTATTCATTTTTAATTGATCTTCAAATAGAACTCGTTTTGGTAATTATAATATTAGCTAGTAGAACTATTTCACTAGCCAGATGTTCATCATAAACTAGACATGTTAAAACACCCAATTATTTAGTTTTTCTTCTCTTGATTGGAATAGATCAATATATTCTTAATCGCGATAGATTTACAATTTCCTTTTTACCCCTTGCATCTTAGAGTAGGTCTACATTTAGATTTGATTCTGTATTCTAGAAGTCCTCTCACACAGGAGCAGGACTTAGTTTCAGTTTGGATGAACCGTAGAGTCAGCTTAAAGATCACTTTCTCGCAAGAGCTCTTCAAGAGGGTAGATATGATTTCTCTTTCTCTATTGGCAACTAATAGACATACTATAATCCAACAAAGAGAGAGAGGGAGAGGGTAAGTGGACCCATTTGAACCACCCGGAACCACTAAATCAAACAAATATGAGCTTAATTGGGGCTCTAACCAGGTGGTTTCCCTTACATGTTGATGAGGTCATTTTTGACCATCAACGTTTTTGGTGCTAGAAGGAAGGCCTGCATTAAATTGTTTCTTTGAAGATTTTTTTGCTTTAAGATTTTATCTTATTAGTCTTCACTTAAAATACCTCCTTGGAGTTTCTTTATTGGACCTCACCCAACTACTATTTCGATAAAGGCAGTCCAGACCCTGTCTAAGGTAAAATATAATGGTAAGTCATTTTCTTTTAATAATCTCCTTCAATTTAGTTTAAATTGCAAAAAATTGAATATTGATATTTGCGGTATCTTCACTCTTACTTTGGTAGGTAAATCCAAATATCGGTGCTTATCTCTTCTAATTGCCTCTGTACATAGCTGGGACGAGTTTTAGAAGATTTTCCTTCATGCATTTCAGGAATATGATTATGAAAATGTGTGTGATCAGTTAGAAGAATTGAGACTTTGGATGATTTTTACATTATATTTAGATTAACTTTAATGCAATTTTGGTCCAAATATTTTCCTCCTCAATTTCAATTAATTGGATGGTTACAACATTTAGTGTCTTTATCCTGTGATAATTATGAAGAACTAGAAAGCATATCCATTGTTGATAAAGAATCAATTGCTCAAAATGACAATGTTGATCTTTCACAAAATGAAATTTCAAATACTGCTAATCAACAACATAAATTGTTGTTGCTCAAATAAATGATGCTTATGCTAGAATTGATCCAAATTTACATAATCACGATGAAGTAGAAATTCGACAAGAGGTATAGCGCATTAGCTGTAATCAACATCAAATAAATCAACAACAATTACATTAGCCAGATAATGTTAACATCGCACAAAATGTTATAACTAATTTAGAATCTTCTTCCGCTGATAATAAATTGCAAGTCATGGAGCAACTTAACAAGAATTTGCAGATCGATCAAATGCAAAAAAAAACTGATTTTTATGAAGAAATTGATTAGGAGTCAAAAGTTTGCAATGTTGAAGAATTTGAATTATACCTTTTGGAAAATGAGCAATTTTCTGTAAAGAGAGAAACTTTCAGGTATTTATCTTCAACCTCTTATTTCTGTCTCTATCCTGATCTTTTCAGTAATGATGATTTAATTGTTAATCAATTAACAGTCTCCCTGGACACAAATTTAATTTAAAAAAAAAGAGTTGTTACTAATTTATTTAATGTTGAATCATCATCTAATTCTGATTTTGATAGAGAAAATTTAATTAATAATATTTACAATGATCCTGGAGATTCTTCTTATCTTGCATGTGATCTTTTGCCTGGTTCTGATTTATTCCATTCAAAGGAACAAAACTTAATGAAATAATTTATAATGAAGACTTAAAGACTGAAAATGTTGAACCTTTTTTCTCTTCAGAAATGGTTTTGTCTGACTCTCATATTCCCAATTCCTTAAGAAAATCTATTTTTGAAGATGAAAAGAACAATAATCAAAAAATTATTTCGGTCCATTCTCAATCATTCAATCATCATAGTGATTTCAGTAGTCATGAATCCATTCCAATTTATGATTCATACAATGATGAGATAGTCTTTTTAAATCATAATCTTGAAATTTTCTCATCCTCGCAAGTGAATGCAAACAATGATTTTAACTTCACAATTTCTGGTGGCACCTGTGGAAAGGGAGTTTGTGCAAATGAATCCCAATCGTGTTGTATTAAAAGAAGCCTTGTATTACATAAGGCATGAAGTTCAAATCAATGGATTTGTCTTGTAATGATTTTACTATTTTTTTAATAATAATTTTTAAACTAATTTTAGTATTTTTTTTTTTGTAATGCTTGGAAGGACCATCCATTTTCTATTATATATATAGGGAAAATTTACACCACACAGTTTTACCCAGTGGCCTCAACTCGCCCCGAGGGGAAACCGAGTCTGTTGGCCATCGGTCAGCATTATACACCATCCAAAAACAAAACTTCTTCAGTCTTTCTAGCAAGGCTAGGTAAGTTTCAGTCTCATGACCACATACTGTATAACTATGACAACTGACATAAACAACTGGAAATTTAAATGTTATCTGCATAAACAAAAACTAAGCATAGGAAGACTAATCTTTCTTGACATTCTGCTCCTCAGAGTCTAAGGCTACTGGGGCAGGATCATCAACAGTTGCTTCTAGCATTCCAAAGAGCTCCACAATGCAAGGGATGTGTCGGTCAATACGGTCCATCCTAATGTCTTGTTTGTGCAGCTGAAATAGGATCTTCTCCATGTCTTTTTTGTAATTGGGAAGGCCTTGCATTGTAACTTCCATCCCCACATAAATTTTCTCCATTTCTTTGCCAAGCAGACTTTTCATCAAAAATACAGGTACAGGGTGTGCTTGAATTGTGTAATTCGCCCTCTTGTGGTCCCTAGGTCAGGCACCATTGTTCTCCAGACTTCTATTTCATCATCCGGTTCCATTTCATGTTTTACTTAGTCTTCCCAATCGTCTATCAACTTTCGTATACCCTCATCTGTTTCCTCCTTGTATGTCGCGGCTACATCAGCTATGAATTGCTTGGTGGGCTTGTGACCCCTGCAACCTTCCATCTTGCTTGGTTGTTTGGCTACCTGGGGGTCAGGTCCCTTGTATCCATGGCCACATCCACGTTTTTCTAGAGCCATGCCCTGTTGATTTGTGCCCTGTATACATTCCAACACTGTTAGCTTCACTATTTCATTCACCTCAACGCGACGCAACTACACTAACCTTACTTCGCTGCCCTGCCTGGCCTACGACAGGCTAAGGTATCCCTGTGCCCACAGGTGGCCAGTGGAAGTGGGTTTCGAGTAGGATTCCCCTGGTTTATTACCATGCCTCTCTCCCTTGCCAAGGTGTGGAGGTTGGTCATCCCCTTGCGGCCATGGTCTGGCTCTCAGACCCATCTAGAGCCAGGCATTGCAAGTGCTATCATACCCGCAAGCCCTTCCCTTTGCCGGCAATTTCCTATCCAAGTTCTGCTCGCCTCTCTGCCTCTGAGGCCACCCAGGGTCCCTTGCTACTCCCATATGACTGCATTTCCATTTTCCCAGTTCGCTTAACCAATTTCCCACCCTGATAGCATCTGAGCCCCCTGCATGCAACTCTCCCTTACCTTGCTCAGCTACACAAAGTTTCCCAAGCGTGGCTTTTCTTTTAGTCCCCATATCCTCGGGCTGGTTGTTTAGGTACAATCTTGCTTCTAAGCTCCACTCAGTATCAATCATGCCATAGCCACAACTTTTGCTTAAAAGCGAAATAAAAATCACGCAAAGCCGATCCATAGCCCCCACTTGCCTTCCCTGGTTCCTCCCTAGCTAGGCTAAGCCCCTTTGGGGTGGCATCATGCCTCTCCCTCCTCCCTAGTGAATCTCCCACCAACTCATGGAATTTCCCCTTGAACCCAACCAGAACTTATGAATTGAATGAGGGTGAGACTAGACTACATACTAGAGAGTCGTCACTTGCCCGCAGACTTGGTTTCTTTGCCTCCCTTATCCATTATATAATTCATCTTCCCTGCATGTGGAATACCTCTTCCCACTCTGCCACCTTCCCTTATGTACCCCTCTGCTACCTTGCCAACCCACCTCCCATGCATTCAAGGGAAAGGACACCGCACTCCTTGCCTTGAGCATGTGGGGTGCGACTGTAATGAATTCAATTGTACTGACCATGTCAACTTAGGTCTGGTGCCTCTAACACCTGCCCTCATCCCGATCAAGAGTAATAAATTTTAGTATTAATTAAGTTATGTAATGTATTTTAATTTTGTAAACTAATTAATTTATTTTTTAATTAATCATTATATAATTAATTAATCTAATAATTATAATTAATTGATTTTTTTTAATTATAGTTATATAATGGATTACAATAATTAATTTAATTTTAATTAGGATTTTTAATTAAATTTTCCTAATTTTTCCATAGGCATCCATTTTTCCAGAATTCTGGAAATTTTGATACTTCAACTTTGGAAAGACATATCTCAAGATTTACTTAGCCAAATGAGGCTCACAATAGCTCATTGGAAAGATAAGTATCAAGAGAATAATTTGAGAATGATAAATATAACATATTCGATCATTTAATTACCCAAAAATTCGACAGAATAAAAATTGACGAATTTGCAACAATAATTATTTTTTCAAATTTGATTTGGGAAAATTTCATTGGCTTGGGAAAACTGTTGCAACTAATTCATTCATTGGCAATATTACAAAACTAATCAGATCCATTTGAAGTAATCACATCTTGGAATTTCTTTGGATTTACTTTTATTTCTAATTTAGCAATTTGTTGAAAGAATAGTTGTTTAATTTTTATTTTGTGAAATAAAATTGTTTTAATTTCTGATTTTGATTGGTTTCTCGTAGGATATATGTTGAATTTGATTAATCATAATAAATTTGGAGCAATGAGAAGGGTCCAACAAGAAAGAAGATGCAAGATTCACAACAACAACTTTAACAGTCCTCCATTTTTAGTTTTCATTTTGTAATTTAATAGAAATTTAGAGAATGAGGAAGGAGTTCTTCTTCTCTGCAACTAGAGGCTATGAAATCACTATGGTATTAGGGGATTATAGCTTTAGGTGAGAGGGAAGCTTAGATCTGGGTTAATGACATTTTTTCTTTTTCAAATATAGAGTTTGTATTGGAGGCAGATTTTGCACTATTGCAACTCTTTATTTTAGTGGAAGAGTTTATGATCTGTGAAACAATATTGGAGATCAGTTCAAGGAAGAGAGCAAGAGACCAAGTTTCATTAGTTTGTAATTTGAATACTTTTATTTAAATGCAAATTTCAGTTATGTAATGAAGATCTGTGTAAAGTTTGTTCACATTGTGCATTCATGTTTGATGTGAGAACGAGCGTATTTTGGATTAGTTATCGAATTCACAGTCACATAGATCTATTATTAATTTATATTTTCTCAAGTATTTAAATCAGATTTCTAAATAACTATTTACTTTGTAATCTATCATCAAAAGTTGATTTAATTACTATTGAAATTATGAGAACTTTTTCCTCGTTTTAATAGTCAATTATTAATTGTTAATTGATCTTCAAACATAATATGTTTTGGTAATTATAATATAATCTAGTAGAACTATTTCACTAGCCATATATTCATCATAAACTAGACATGTTAAAATACCCAATTATTTAGTTTTTCTTCTCTTGGTTGGGATAGATCTATATACTCTTAATCACAATAGATTTAGAATTTCTTTTTTACCGATTTCATCTTAGAGTAAGTATGAATTTATATTTGATTCTTCATTCTAGAAGTCTCCTCACACAAAGGCAGAACTTAGTTGTAGTTTGGGTGAACCGTAGCGTCAACTTAAGGATCACTTTCTCGTAAGAATACATAGAGGCCAATATCTCTTGGAGAGCCAAAATTCTTATTGCTCAGTGAAGGACTAATTTTCATCAACTCCGTTGTGAAACAGTGCGCTGGAAAAGGCCAAAGGAAGTGTGGAAGGAAAGGGTATGCTTTTTTGTTCTTCCAGAAAAGTGGAAACATAAAAACATTTCATTTCAGAATGTGAGGCCTTCAAAAACAACAGGGAAAGTTATGCAGATATGCTCGCAGCTAGCTCTCGGGATAATCTATGTAGCGATAGGTTTGTCGAAAAACTGGAAGCATTTATTGTGAAGCTTCACAGAAAAGAAGTCGAATACATCAAGCAGATGAAGAAGCAATCTGTCCCATAAATTATCTTTAGCCTCGTAAACGTTAAAATAATTTATTTCTTTATTTATTTCTATATTTTTTCTAATTTCTATTTCAGAGAAAGTATTGCCATGTTTATATTTTATATATCATTTATTCCAAAAGTTAAAGGTATATGACAATAAGGAAGGCAACTTAATGGAAAAACCGACCTGAGGTTGAGTATACATGGAGTTGAGTAATGTGTGGCGCTGAGTAATAATGCATGTAACATAGAGCTGAGTACTACCTCTAGATTATGTAGCGTTAAGTTATATAACTCTCCTTTTTTTTTTTTAATATGTTATTTTTGCAAAAGTATATGTACCATTTTATAAAGGTTTTATTAATTCATTTAAATTCATAAATTTGTTTTGGTACGACAATGAGAAAGGGAGAGTCCGAAAAATGTATTTTAAGTTTTTTTTTTTAAATAATAATATTTTAAATTTTTTATGAATAACTTTTTAGAATTTTAGGAATTTTATGGAGTGGCATCTTAGAATTTAGGAATTAGGATTTTAGATATTTTAGAAACTATGAGATTTATGGATTAGGGTTTTATAAAATAATAACTATAAGATTTATGAATTAGGGTTTAATAATTTATGAATTAGGAAATTTTTGCAAGAATAGGGTTAAGGTTTTTTAGAATGATTTTTTATTAGGGTATATATATATTAGGGTTAGGGTTTTATAATTAATGAACAAGGACAAGGATTAGGATAGAACTAGGGTTAGGATTTTAGGATAGGTTAAGGATTAAGGTTTTATCATTTAATCAATGTTAGATTAGGACTTCCAAGCAATTTAGGGTTAGGGCATTATTAGGGTTTAGTCATCTTCAACAATGGCATATTGACATCAATGACAACTTTGACCAACAAACACCTTCATTTTTAACTTACTATTTCGTAATAATAATGGGGACCCTTTTTCTAAATTTTGGCTAATTCGTTTTTTATATTTTTCTTTTGGTTAAGTGTTAGACAATTTTGCGAGATTTTCATTTTTTTCGTAATTCCATTCTGATTACTTCACTTCGTTTGATTTTTCTCTAGATTTCCATTGGTTTCGTTTCATCTCATTTGGATGCACGATTTTCAAATGATTTCTTCCGAAGCCCAGTGATTTTTACCACCTAAACTAAAAAATGTACAAAATATATATTATTTTAATTGTAAATATTTAATTTTTAGTAAACATCATATAAAACTACCACAATTAAGATGGTAAACCATTAAAATTATATATTATATATTTCAGAAGTGAATTAAAATTCCAAATTTTTCAAATCTCTAAAATCTTGAAGTGGTTGTAGTTTTTCTCGTGATCAAGACTTCAATCATAAAGTGGATGTGGTTTTTATTCATAGGGAGGATCCCACTCTAGGTGACCCTCCTCTCCTCACCTCGAAAACTTGAGATCTTGTAACTCTCATTTTATTCCACTCCTGAAATTCAAAGTTTCGATATCCCTCCTCTACCTCCGATAGGACCCCGCATTCTATACTTCCGATGGCCTTATACTCCCTCGACACCTTTCATATCGAGACATGATATTTATTGGGGTTTAATTAAAAGTCTGCCCGAAATATTATACCTTTGATGGCCTATTGACATTTCACTTTGTATTAAAAAAGGCCTTGTATTACATAAGGCATGAAGTTCAAAGGAATGGATTTGCCTTGTAAAGATTTTACTATTTATTTTAAATATTTTGTAATTAATTAATTAATATTTAATTAAAATTTTTAAATTAATTTCAATATTAATTAAGTTATGTAATGTATTTTAATTTCATAAATTAATTAATTGATTTTATTTATTTATTTACAGTTATATAATTAATTATAATTATTAATTTAATTGTAATTAGGATTTTTAATTAAAATTTGCTTAATTTTGGCATAGGCATTTATTTTTCCAGAATTTTGGAAGTTTTGATACTTCAACTTTGGAAAGACATATCTCAATATTTACCGGGACAAATGAGGCTCACAATAGCTCGTTGGAAAGCTAAGACCCAGGAGAATGATATAGGAATGATAAATCTAGAAAATTCAATCATTTAGTGACCCAAAAATTCAGTAGAAGGCAAAGTGATAAATTTGCAACAATAATTAGTTTTTCAAATTTGCTTTGGGCAAATTTCATTGGCTTGGGAAAATTGCTGCAACTAATTCATTCCTCAGCAATATTCAGAATCTAATCAAATCCATTTGAAGTAATCACATCTTGGAATTTCTTTGGATTTTAATTTATTTCTAATTTAGCAATTTGTTGAAAGAATAGTTGTTTGATTTTTATTTTGTGAAATAAATTTGTTTTAATTTATAATTTTGATTGGTTTTTGGCAGGAGATCTATAGAATATGATTAAGCACAATAGATTTGGAGCGATGAGTAAGGACCAACAAGGAAGAAGATGCATGATTTGCAACAACAAAATCAACAATTCTCCATTTTTAATTCTCAAAATTGTAATTAAATAACAATTTAGAGAATGAGGAAGGGGTTCCTCTTCTCTAAAACTAGAGGCTGTGAAAGCACTATTGTATTAGGGATTATAGTTGTAGGTGAGAGGAATCACAAATCTGGGTTAATGAATTTTTTTCTTTTTCAAATCTAGACTTTGTATTGGGCGCAGAGTTTGCACTATTGCAGCTCTTTCTTTTATTGGCAGAGTTTATGATCTGTAAAATATTGTTGGAGATGAGCCCAAGGAACAAAGAAAGATACCAAGTTTCATTAGTTTGTAATTTGAATACTTTTATTTAAATGCAATTTTCATTTATGTAATGGATGATGTGTAAATGTTTATCATATTGTGCATTCATGTTTGATGTGAGGATGAATGTCTTTTGGATTAGCTATCTAATTCATAGTCACATAGATCTATTATTAATTTATCTTTGCTCAAGTATTTAAATCCAATTTCTAAGTAACTATTTACTTAGAAATTTGTGATCAAAATTTCATTTAATTACTATTGAAATTGTGAGAACTTTTTCTTGGTTTTAATATTCAATTATCGATTGCTAATACATCTTCAAGAATAACATGTTTTGATAATTATAATATCAGCTAGTAGAACTATTTCACTACCTAGATATTCATCATAAATCAAACATGTTAAAATCCCCAATTGTTTAGTTTTTCTGCTCTTGGTTGGGATAGATTTATATCTTCTTAATTGAGATATATTTAGAATTTCTTTTTTATCCCCTGCATCTTAGAGTAGGTCTGCATTTAGATTTAATTCTACATTCTAGAAATATCCTCACATAGGGGCATAACTTAGTTGCGGTTTGGATGAACCATAGAGTTAGCTTAAGGATCACTTTCTTGCAAGTGCTCTGCAAGAGGGCATATCTGATTTCTCTTTTCTATTGGCAAGTAATAGACATACTATAAGCCATCACAAAGAGAGGGAGGGTAACTAGACCCAGTTGAACTAGTCATAACCACTAAATCAAACATATAAGAGATTAATTTGGGCTATGATCGAGTGGTTTCCCTTACATGTTAATGAGGCCATTTTTTACCATCAACAGATCTCAAAATTGATATAATGAAAAATAAAAGGGAAAGATAAGGTATCCTAAAAAGGATTGAGCGTGCATGCATCAGGTTACAGTTTAATAACAACCATTTATAGATAGATAATGACTAGTGATGCTCAACATTGTCCCTTCTTGTTCACCACATTTTGTGTGGCAGCAAGCCCCATAATTATTTCATATTCAACACCTTTATTACATCCAGTTACTCAACATTGAATGGAAACATTGACCATCACTTCACTTGAGTGCGGAAATGTAGTGTATATCCTAGCAATGGATTCTAGTGTTGTTCTATCCAACTCACTAAGTTGGAATTTGTACTAATGTTTATTAGAATTGTTGAATGTTTTACATCATTGCAATACATCTTTGTTATAACTTATTGGAAATTTTATTAACATATGTGCACTTTGATATGATTTAATATGATTATTGTTTCATTTCATATGTTGTAATATTAGATATATAATAGAGAAATTAATTATTGCATGAAATAAATAATAACTTTTCATTCTAAATGTTTTTTTTTGCAGAACAAGGATCTTCCAGAAGATATGAACGATTCTCATCACATAGATCCATATCATGTTGGGTCCAATGATGATATGGAAGATTATGCTCATGATAACATAGATACATATGACAATGAGGTCGATGTTACAAATAACGATGATAGTGATCATGATCACGATGGTGATGATGATGATGAGGCAGTTGTTGGTAGTAGTCAGTGACATTGATGATAATATAGAATGCATCATGGATCATTTTTGATATGTTGTTATGATATCAATTTTCATGGTTACTATCATATCTATAATTTTCACGGCCTCTAATACCATATTATTGAGTTGTATCTTTTTGACATGTATCATTTTGACTCATATAGTTTGCACATGATGTATCATATTAACTTGTATCATTTTGTATTACATAATTTATCATTTTTATTTATATCATTTGTACATGATGTATCATTTTGACTTATATCGATTGTTGGACATGTATCATTTTCACATGTTATTGATATACTAGTATATGTGAATTTCACTTGTTTTAGTTATATATGATGATGATCTTATCAATATTGACTCGTCAATTTTTATATATTGAAAGTGGTTTACTATTTGGATGCATATTTATTATGTATAATGGTTTTGATTTACAGTTCATGATGGATGATGTCAAATTCACTTAAATTATAGATATTTGACTCACTTGTTTTAATTATAGATGATGATCATGTTACAATAATTATCTTGTTATTTTATATATAACGGATGTTGTAGATTCTATTTTGATGGAGATTTAATAAGTATAATGATGTGGTTAATTTGTATGAATGTATGTTTCCCTAAAAGTATTTTATAATTGTTATCCTATAAAATATTTCAAGTGCATTCATATGACTTACTATATAATCATATAAATTATTTAAGAGACATGATATAATTAACTAATTAAATTGAAATAAAACACATTAATTTAACTATATGCAAAAAGATAATCATTTTTGGAAGAAAAAAAAGAAGCAACAATTGAAGCCAAATTGGAAGCAAAACTGGAAGAAAAATTGGAACCCACACTAGAAGCAAAATGGGAAGCAAAAATGGAAGAAAAACTAGAATCAAAAAGAAAAACAAAAATTCGAAGCAAAAATAGAAGCCAAATTAGAAGGAAAACTAGAAGCAAATATTTGCGCTATTCCTAGCACTATTCTTGGCATTTGGAAGAAAACAAAGAAGAAACAATGGAATCCAAATTGGAAGCCACACTAGAAGAAAAACTAGAAGTAAAACGAGAAGAAAAATTGGATGGAAAACAAGAAGCTAAACCATAAGCCAAATTGGAAGCAAATCTTGGTGCTAATTCTAGCAATAAACTGGTGTTATTCCTAGTTCTATTCCCAAGGATCTTTGTGATGCTATTTCCGATGCTATGTCTAGAGATATTTCCAACGCAATTTCTAGCACAAGTTTTGGTGCAATTCCTGACATATTCCCAGCGCAATTCCTAACACTATTTTTGGTGCTATTTTTCTGGCGCTACTTCCGGTGTTATTTTTGATGCAAAATATGAAGCTATGATAAAAATCCCTATTTTCACCCCACTTTGCGCTGGAAAAGGGTGTCCAATTTGTGAATTTAAATACACTAAATTTTGGTGCTATTTTAGGCATTATTTTCTTGTTCTATTGTAGTGATTTTAGACTATAGGCAGCTACATTTTCTTTCATGTTCTCAGAATAGTTATGGATTTTGAATAATTTCTCCATTCCAAGTATATAAGTTTTTTCATCTTCAACTTTCTTCATTTCTCCATAAAATGTGGGTGATTTGGCCTTCTTAAATTCCTCTAGCATATAGTGCCTTTCTCTTTTTCTTTGGTGATGATGATGCCTCCTAGTAGTAGAACTAGAATGTTTACCATGATGTTGCTCATAAGTGCTTGTTTCTCTCTCTGGGGTACTCAATGGTGCATTCCCTCCCACAATGTCTTCACTTTCCCTCCTGTGCCTCTTCTGGGCCTACAACTACCATTTCCCCCATTTTTTCACTCTTCTAGTTCCAAAGGGTTCTGCCTTGCTTTATATCCCCATCTCATATTGCCTCTATCTCCATAAGTCAGCAAGGATTTGCAATATGATTGCATTTACTTCAGCTTTATTTTCCTAAGACCTTATCAACCTTTCAGTATCGACCTTATAGCTTCTAATATCAACCATTAGGCTCATCTATGTATCCATTAAGTCCAGAGAGTCTGCCCCTCCCCCTTGGCCAACTGATATTTCTTCTTCATTTGTCCTTGCTTCTTCATTACCATGTTGTGATTGGTCATAACTATATTGCACCATTCCTATCCTCATAACTTTAATCCTTAGTGTATTCTTGTATCATATTATGTGTTGTCACACACATACATAACTATTATATTTAAACAAAATTCAAGAACATAATATATGTTATCACCTTGGCTTATTTTTGGAAATCTGTTGGTGCAAGGCCAACTGAACAATATATTGCAAGTCTATACATCAACTATAATAAAATCAAATCAATCCTTAGTACCATGCTAAATGATTAAACCACAAGGTAAGCATATTAACCATACATGTAATAAATCCACCACAAATCAACTTTTAACACCTAACCATTTGTTTTATCCATTTTATGCAATTCAATATGAAACCCCTTTGCTTTGTTAACTCTATAACAATGTACTAACTTGTTCCCAAAGGATTTGAAGGAACATCGTCATTATTTTTCGCATGGTAGAGCCCATCTAGTCCAAGTGTTGAACCTAGATGATTTGATACCACTCTGTAACACACCCCCTCCTAACCTTAGACCATAACATAGGATAGAAGGAAGTGATTACTATGATGACCCGAGATCCAAGGTAGCGTTATGGAAACGGGTCCTATTTTTTTTATTTTTAATTTATTTATTTTTTTTTTATCTTTTTCAACTTCCTCAAAACTTCAAATGGATGATATCTTTGTGTTTGTCTCATCGAGATGATTCTCGCGATATAAATTTTGTCCTGATCTGACCTCTGGATTGAAATATTTGACCATTTGAAGTTTAGAAGATTTGTAGTGCCACGCCATCAATATGTCACATGGTGCCCACATGGTCCCCACGTGGCTTTCCCACTCGACCTCCTCACTGCCACCTTGTAATGTTGTATTAGTTGTCAGCCCGTTCATACTAGTCCCATAATAACTCGCCTTGAAGGAACTCTCTTCTTGGAAGAAAACCTTCTCAGAGAAAATAATCTTGAAGGTTTAAGTTGAGCGACACTATGAGAACTTCTGAGATACAAGATTATGAGATCTTGGAGAAAACCCATCTCAGATAAAATCAATCTCAAGAGAAACTCAATCTTTGGAGAAACTCACCTCAGCGAGAACCTTCTTGGAGGAAACTCCCAAATACTATGCACCCAACCTCTGAGACCAAGAAATTAGCCGACAAATTATGGAGGAAGCTTCAGTTAAGAGATGGAAAGTATTCACTGTCATGGGGTTTGACGAGTCAAGGTGTTGGGACGAAAATTTAAGTATCTTATTGATGGAAACCCTTTTTCCATCTCATAACTAAACCTTAGAGGTAATTTCCCGTCTCGGAATAGACTCTCAACAATTTTGTCTCAAAGGATACCCAAAGGGAGGCGCAAATTACCTAGGTTCCAAAACTTCGAGATCCAAGATTCTGAGATCTCAATCACCAATGAAGGGTCATATGAGCGAGATTCTTAAGGATGTCGAGAGATAACAATAGAGAGACCCCACTGATATGAGTTATTCACCACATTTACAAAGTCTTAAACTATGTGTCGACCGTGATGGTTCTGTGATTATTAAGCTTGACACCATTAATAAAAGCCTAGAAATTCAATTTTAAAAAATTCAAAAAATAATTTTCAATTTAAAAAAAAATAAGTTTAATATTCAATTTTACAAAAGCTTTAATAAGCTTTGGAAATAGATTCTAAAAATTTGCAAATTATTTAAGAGTCAACCCATTTTGACCCAAACTGATTACAATATAATTTGTCTTCAGGTATAATAAGATTCTCTCTTTTGTCTTTAGAATTTTAACCATAACTTAAAAATATATAATATAAAAATAATTTTTAGGAATCTTTTGCATTCACACTTAATCCTTTGTGTAACTAAATTTTTTATTTTAATATACTAGACATTGTAATTTTTTATATTAGATATTTTATTACATATGAATTTTTTGCCACGTGATTAAGATGACACAAGATACTTCATATTAATTTGATTTTTTCGACATAGAAATTCTACCATAGATTATTTATTTGCCACGCGAATTAGGATGAGTATAAATTTAAAGTTAAATAAATAGTTTGTTACAATAATTAGTTTTTAGACAAATTATTTATTTTATTTATACCGTATATATACTTTATTTAATATAAAAATATTATACATTGTAATATCTCCTCATTATTTGGTCTCATAAGCTAAAGATGGAATAAATGTGCATAAGCACATTTCAATGAGCTCTTAACTTTTGTAACAAACGATGATGTTGGGTCTAATGTTTCACCCAAAAATGTGTAGGCACCTATCTCTATTTTTCTCCAAGGTTATCTAGTCCACTAATTAATTCATTTATTTCCCTTTGTCGTATTCAAATGTGTTTTATTATTAGATTTATGAATTTGTTCAAACATTCAATAATTGCTAGCGATTATTTTTTGCATAAGAAACATGTACTAAGCAACAACACTCCATATTATACTTGTTTATTTTTTATTTTATTTGCTAAATCTTTAAATTTTTTCAAATTGTTTTTTTTTTCTTTCTACTAAAATATGTTTATTTTTTAAAAATTTGTTTCATATTTTGTTATTTAAGTGAGATAATTTTTTGTTTTTTATTTATTTTTATTCTACTTTTTCTAATTTGTTTCTTATTTTTAAAATTTATTATTTATTTATTTATTTTTATATGTTTAAATTGTTATCTTTTATGTGTTATTTTTGGTTATTTAAAAAAAAATGCCTTTTTTTTTGTTGGTTTTCTTATAATTATTTTATGTTTGATTTTTCTTTTTGACTCTTTTAATTTTTTTTAAACTCTTTTTATTTTGTTTTTAATTTTTATTTTATTTTTTGTTTTTGTTTTAATTTTAAATTTTTAAATTTGTTTTATTTTTTATTTATTTATTTACTTTTTTTTTTTGTTGCAAGGGTTGTATCGATGCTCGACTAGCAACCCAACTCCACTATGTATCAATTTGATATTTCATTTTTAAGTTTTTGTTACAATTGATCAAGTCTATCCCAACCGTATGTCAATATAATGGTTGATCTTTAAGTCTTGCATTGCAATAGGTCAAGTTTGCCCCCAATGAATATCAATTTGATGATTAATTCTTAAGTTTTTATTGCAATGTGTCGACTTGCCTTAGGATAAGATTTTAAAAGAGATATGCTTTTAGCATTTAAAAAAAATTACTCTTGCTATAATTACTCTTTGATTTAGGTGTTCATTATTAAGGTTTTTTTTTTTTTTTCAATCATGATACTTGATCCTGAAATATGTTCAAAATTTAGGGTTTTTTGTAGTTATGATATTTGGTTTTAATTCCATGGCTAAAAGATGTTGAAATTTTAAGGTTTTTCAGAATCAAGATATTTTATCTTTAACTCCATGGTTCAAAAATGTAAAAATTTTGAGGTTTTTCAGAGTCGGATATTTATATTTAATTCCATGGTTGAAAATTGTTGGAATTTTTATGATTTTTGGAGTTGTGATATTTTATCTTTAATGTTATTGTTAAAAATTATTGGAATTTTAAGTTTTTTCAGAGTCATGATATTTTTATGTTTAATGCCATTTCTAAAAAAATGTTAGAATTTTATCAACAAAAGAAAAACATTGATGCGACATCAACACTTTTCGATTTCAAGGTGTTTTTTCATCTTTATTACACAAAAAATTTTGTTTGTATTCTTGTTATCAAAAAAAAAAATTAACACGAAAAAACAAGAAGTGTTCATACAACATCTACACTCTTCGTTTTCAGAGATTTTTTTTTCATGTTGATTGCACAAAAACTTTGGTTTTTAATGTTGTTTCTAAAATGAATTTGGAATTTTAACCCAAATAAAGTTGATGCAGTATCAACACTTTTTGTTTTATAGTATTTTTCATGTGTTTTGCGAAAATAGGGGTTTTTGGGATAGCATTCTTGTTTTGAGGTTATAATTCTCATTAAGTTAGTAACTTTGTTTTTCATATAAAAAGATAACATGAGTCAACCTTTTTAGTTAAAGAAAGTGTACTTGCTTATTGAAATAATTTTTGTTATTTGGTTTTGTTGTGTCTGGTCAAAACATCTTTTGTAAATAACAATTATACAATTAAAGTTAATATATACAATCTACTAGATTTTTTTCTTTCATCTAAGAACATCAACAAGTCTAATTTTTTTGTCGAGAGTTAACTCTCCAAGGCCATATAATTGAAACCAGGATAAATTTTAAGGATGAAAATTTATCTTAAAGTTTAGGAACTTTAGAAAATATTACTACCACCTAATATGCAAACTGTAAAATATTCAATGATATTTTTGTAAAAATATTCAAATTTATAATGATTTGATATAGCATTTATAAAATTTTGGTGTTTTTAAAGGTAAAATAATTGTATCCTATAAAATTAGGGTGAATTATTTTTTAGAAAAAATAGAAATTGACAAATCTTTAGTTTGGAAAATTAAAAAATTAGCCCAATTACAAACATTAGCCCCTGATTTTTCCTTATCAAAATGTAGAAGTTTACTAAAGAGGGTAATGACCAACATCATATAGGTGTTGCCAATGAATCTCCTCTAACACAAGATTTAAGCATTAGGTAATTTTAGGGAAAGTGAAGAGAGATACCCAATTTCTAGCTTATCTAAGGATTTATGAACTATTGCACATCTAAGGACTTCTATTGGGAATCAATTTTCTTTTTGTTTCCCCTTCATGAAGCTATAGGTGGAGATACCTATGCATGTGCATGATATTGGCCAATTTATATTCCCCCCAGTCATTGATTTAAAGTTGGAAGCTTAGTTTCCTTTCCTAAGTTCCTCATAGGTGACTATAGGGGGGAATACTTGCAATACTTAAGGTAAATATTGTATCATTATTATAGTGCTCCTAGAGGTTTCGCCCTGAAGCAAAGATAATTGCACTAGTAAATATTGTGTTAGGAGCTTAGTGTAACTATTTCTCATGCCTCCATCGGTAATTCTTGGGCCCTCATCATCCTAATATTTCCTTAGAAAGGCCCATTACACACTCTTATATATTCTAGTGTCCAATCCTATTCACCTAAAATAAGAATATTGGAGGGTACTTATCAAACTTCCTTCTAACACTATAAAGTTTGAATGAAAGTCTGGTAAGGACCCTACCAATCAAATTACTAGTTTTCACATATGGTGCTTCCCAAACTCCCTAATAGATGATCACATCAAATTGAGGCCCTTCCAACGCACCGTTTTTGGGCTTGTGTCTAAGTGGTACATCGATTTGAAAGGAGGTTCAATTACAACATTCAACAATTTGGACATGGTATTTTTGAACCACTTTCAACTTCCTATTCACTATGACATTCATACTGAACTCTTAACCAATTTTAGGAAATAAAAAGATATTCATATCTCCAATCAAATGCAAGAGTGGTAGAGGAGGAATTGAATCATCAAGGCCTAGATCCTTGATTAGTTTTTATTTAAATTGTTCCTTCATTCATTTTTTCCATACATATCAAAGGATTTATCTCTCTTGGGAGTGTACACCAAATATAAAGAAATCTTTAGGGATCAACAACTTGATCTAATTTACTCACAATTAGGAGTCCTCTATGACATCATTCCTGATGCACCAAGGCCTAGTTCTAATCCAGCTAAGATTAAACTAGGACCTCAAATCGATGTTGTTGTTAGTTCTATTGATCTCGGTACTTCAAGTTTTCTCATGAGTTATTTGTAGTATATACATTTACATCTATCGTATGATGGGAAAACTCAAGCTATGAATCCTTTCCCAACTAAGACTTCCACCATTAATGTATTCCAATATTCCAATTTTAATGGAAATAAACAATCCATATGGAAGAATAAGGATAAGGGAAATAAGAAGAATGTGAAGGGGGAACATAATGCAAATAATCTTAGTACAAATACTAGTAGAGACAATAAGGAACAAATTAAGAGATTAAAGTTTTCATACAAGCTTTGTAAGAAGGATTATCTTACTAAGCTTTACTCAAATTCAAGATTTGTAGCACTTGTTAGCACAAAAAACTTCCCCTAGTTATCAAGTCGTGCTTAATAACCGTTTCCCCTATGGTCAACAAATCATTGTTGCCTATAATAATAACCCTAGTCCCTAGCATGGGGATGACCAAGGCATTTTGAACATGGGGAATATTCTGTCAAATGTGTATATGTTCAATGTAATTCTATATCTCTCAACTTGAGCCCATGATTATGGCATTTCTAGGTCTTCCAAAGGGAAACAAGCTTCTGAACCACTTGTTCCTCTTCACATTGAGAATCCCATGGTTGGGTATATGCCTTAAATGAATTAAGGATCATTAAAAAGTTTGATACATAATCCTAATAGGGTCACTCATAAGTTACTCTATCATGGAAGATTTGGCCCAAGTCCCATGCATTATGTCTTCCATAGAGGTGCTACAGATGCATCCAAAACAAAGGAGCACATTCCTCACTACTATTACAGCTATTGACCTGAAGAATGATCATGTGATAATTGTTTATGCTTCTAATGTCAAAATGTGCCTCCCTCACGATGTAACCTTCCAAATTTAGGTGGCTTATTGAGAAAATTATATCTTTAGAATGGTCATGGATGAGGGAACTTTCACATGTGTCATTGTCATGTCATGTTGGAAATTGATATGGTATCCCAAGTTAGTTCCATCATGAATTTTACTAGTTACATTCGACAGTAATTATCATCAAACCCATGGGACTATTCGTTCCTTTCTAGTCAATTTAGGAGGAAAAACCATTTTTGTTAAAGTGGAGGTAGTTGATGCTAATCTTCACTACAATTTTCTATTGTGACAAAATTAGGTCTACGCTATGCAAGTTGTGGTTTCCACACATTTTAATATATTGTGCTTCCCTCATGAATATAAGATAATTATGATCTATCATATCAATTATTTCATCTAGACCTAAGTTCTTCTTTGGAGAATAATATCATTTTAGTAGATCAATCCCAAAATGCCTTAAGAATCTAGGGGTTGGAATCTATCCATCTCTTATGGGAATGCTTAATTTCTCACCCATTGTTGGATTTATTATAATATTTATACTAGTTCCATGCCAATCACTTGAACTCATTATTTTTTTACATATTATTTCAAAGACACATGGGTCTTACCTTCTCCTTTTACCATTGTTAAAGAGGGTCAACATGCTTGAATGGTCATTCCTTTTTCTATAACAAAAACCACATATCATTCTATCATTAACAACATTATAGAATCTAATCCAACTCCATATTTGGTGGAAGACTTGGATCATGGTACAACACTTGTATAGGCCATCAATTCGACCCTTTCAATATATTTCTTAGACACAGTTTTTCCATTTTATGAAGGAATCCTTGAAACTATGACTAGTCTTGAGAGACCATGGGAGGACATGCACCATCAATAATATTTCCTCTTAGAGTTGAGTAGGGTAGAAATTGATGAGTTTATTTGAATCATGTTTGAGGGTGGACATCATACTATGAACCATTGAGTGACTCCATTAGTGTATAGCAAAGGGAGCATGGAAAACATTTATGATATTGTGTTGATCAATATCTCCAAATATCCTGGCATCATGGAGAATGTATTTATTGGAGTAGACCATTTTACTAAAGATATACACATATATGCCCAAATATTCAAAGAGTTTTGCAATGTATCTTTTTTCATACAAGGAAATTTCTTGTATTGTCCCCAAAATTATCCAACATGAGATAAAAATATAAGATAAAATTAAAATTGTTAGACAAAAGCTTCATCTAGTCAATCCTAGGAATGTTGTAGTGATTGAAGCATAGGTAGAGAAATTATTTAAGGTAGGTTTCATCTACCCAGTTACCCTTATTTAATGAGTCTCTAATCCCATTCAAGTAGATAAGAAGCAAGGAATGATTAGGGTGTGCATATATTTCCATTATTTGAATAAAGCTTTCCCAAAAGATAATTTCCCTAGGCATTTTATTAATTAGGTTGTTGATGAATGCATAGGGAGTGGGGATTTTATAATTTATGGATAGATTGTAGAATATAACCAAATAGAAATTTGACTTGAGGACCAACACAAAAAAATCTTTTATTTTTTCATGGGGCACATTTTCATATTGTAATTTTCCTTTTGGTCTTAAAAATGTTGGAGCTACTTTCATATGGGTGATGTTGTACGATTTCCATGAAATAAAACATATTAAGGAGGCCTATATTGATGATCTTGTTACTTTCTCTTAAGAGGGAGTTGATCATCCAACACACCTCCATCTAATTTTTTGTCAATGCCAGCATTAAAAAATTTATTTGAATCCACACAAATGTATATTTTGTGTGACTTTTAAGTGATTGCTAGGTTTTATTTTATTGAACAATGAGATCATGGTTATTCCTTTAAAGTTTGAGGCATTAACGAAATTACCTCTATAACCACCCCCTTCCACTTCCTTAAGGGTTCCCAGGATAAGTTATTACTTATTGTTAACACAATCCACAAGGTTTGTTATGAAGATGGGGTTAGAAAAAATACTTGTTTTTCTAAGTTTGCATGATTAACTTTTGATGTCACCATTGTGTTCAACTTGTTGAGAGATTTCTAAAGATACCAATTTTACCTTAATCTGATTCTTGGATAAAAAGTTAGACTCAATTAAAGTTCAACCTATTAAAAGAGGCTATGCTAACATATTGATCATGTGGCACCATGTAGCTTTGGTGAATCATCTTGGTGGATCCTTCTATCAATCCCACGTCACACCACTACGTTTTTCATCATCTATGGTGTTCAACATCAAACAAGGAGAAAATGGTCGTGGGAAGTGAGTGGCAGTAAGATTCCATGATCGAAATATGTTTCAGGTTGAATAGCCTTCATTGGGGTGCTCACGTGCATTACATTGTGTATAAATCACCACGAGCAATAGTTAGTGGTGTCAAAGTTTTGACACTCCACATTATGCTTGGACTCCACTAAGTTGTACCTTCACTCATTATTAACCAACATTTGATTAGGTGTGTCGACCCCTATCCATTCCTCAAATTTAGCCAATGTAGTCATTGGCCAATGGTCGATGCTTGGTTAAATGACACGGTTTTGTTGGGACAATGCTCATTCTGTGTTGGCCCATCAACATTCACATGGGTCTAAACTTCCCCAGTCGCCAATATTAGTGACATACCATACATGATAGGAAGACAGGAATCCCAAGGTAATTCCTGTGAACGGGAGGGAGACCACCTCACTCATGCCTATCAACTTGTAATATTAAGGCAATTCTTGACTCAATGGCCTAAAACCAGAGTCATCATATTAGTGAATGTGTATCACATAAGGGAAACCTGAACCACCTACTTCTAGGAATTATGGCCTAAATCCTAAGGTATTAACGTCTCGATTACAACAAAGTAACCAATGCAAGGGTAGTTTGAACTATGTATTCATTTACACGCTATCATAGTAAACCTACGTAACCATAAACACATAACTATAGATTCATCATGAACATAATAATAAACATCTTAGTTCAAAAAGACATCAAAGCCATGAGTTTGCAGGACAACATTCCAATCATGGCCATAACAATGAGCTTCATAGCTCAAGAATCATTTATATCTATAGAACACAAGATATTGCATCATTCATACATGACATAATTTCATCACAAATTTCCATAAGACAATATTCACAAGAAATCTTTCACTTATTTTTGTATTTAAAGATGGCTAAAAACTAAAGGAGCGACTACAACTCTCCACCCAACCATAGGCCAACCACACTACACTACTTCTTGGCACTGACCACCCCTAAGCCAAATCCAAAGTCTAAGGGGATGTATATTTAGGGAAATACACACCCAAGGCTTAATCACATAACTAGGAGAAGGAGTCCACTATTTGGGTAGTTTATCAATCACTCTCCAACAGTAAGCACCATAGTGGCTCACTTTCTCCCTAGGTTAAAACACAGGGATTTACCCAAGGTCAAATGGGTTAAATCTTAGTTATGGGAGGTGAAATCAGCTACTTTTGGTTATTTATTAGTTTCCTATTCATGGAAAGCACCATAGGGGTCCAAATTCCATTATTCAGATGGTTTATTAGCATCATGGAAAGCACCACAATGACTCAAATTTCCTTGTTCCAGTTGTTTATCAATTAGGAAATAAGCACCATATGATTTATCAGCCTCACGAAAATAACCATAGTGTTCTCATTCCTCCAATGAGTTCCCATTGATCCTCTATGCTTAAACACATTGTTTAGTGGCATTCACATGGTCACAGGGAATAATTTCGTAATTCATTAAACACAGGTTTTAGTCACACCTGTTAGTGTCAGTGTTTGCACACTTCCATCAAGGATCAAATTTTCTCTTTTCATTTTCGTTTTAGGGGTCCCATACTGAAATTTTTACATCATTCATTAAGTCATGTCAAACTGATCCACTGATGATTTTCTTCTCTTTATAAAATCTACTTTCTCCCTCATAAAGTATACTTGCTGACCCATCTTCAAGTTGTCTTCAGTCATGGTTTCATGGTCAAAATGCAATCATGTTTTCATTAGGTCATAGGGCATGTTTTCATTAGGTCTTAGGGTTTCATTTCCAAGGTCAAGAGCATGATTTAAAGGTGTAAATAAAAGGCAACAAGGGTATGAGGATGATAAATAAATCAAGAATGATGGCTAGTAGGTCATAGTCACTATATAATTATCTTTCTACTAATGTAGTTTTCACCTCAAAAAACATGTTGTTGAGGTGAACACAGAGTATTTTGAGTTGATTTGTATTTATTATGTAATTTTAAGTCACTTTATGTAATAAATGATCTCGGCTACACCAATGCATCTCTCCTTTCTACAAGACAAAGAAACACTGCAAAAATCAATTCAAATTGAGCATCGTCCACCTGAAAAGGAACAAAAAAGAAAAGGCATTAAAAACAGAGATTTGAAAAAGGTCAAGAAACATTAGAAAGTGGGTTTTTCTAGTGAAAAATCAAAATCTACTCCTATATAAGGTGTCACATTTCATTTTCAAATTCATCATTCTCATTTGGCAAAGAAGGAGTCAAAAAGTGAAGAAAAGAGGAGAGGTTGAGTGAGTTTTCGGCCAAGGAGAAGTGGCGTTGCACTTCTAGAGTTTGGTGCTGTGCGTTTCAGGCAGTGGAGGTGGCGCTGCACATTTAGGGTGTAGCACTGCACATACACGCTGAGTGCTGTGCGTAGGGCATTTTTGGCAGTGAAAAATAACACTACGTTGCACGTTTAGGAGGGCGCTGCATGCCTGTAGTAGGCGCTGCGCGTTGAGCAGAAAAGACCAAAAAAGCTTCCAGCTTCACAAAAAAATTCCAAAAGCACCCTCTCATCTCTCAAACAAGTAAGTGTCCTCAGTATACCTCATTGAAATTGAAGTTTTTGAAGGTAATTTACCATGAAAAATGTGAAACCCTAGATTCCCTCAATTACACCCTAGAAACCGTAATCCCCTCTATTTCTCCCACCATATATTACTAAAGCCCTGAAACTCTCCCCTATATCATTCCATAACATTCTATACCCCCTCATCCTTCATCCCACAAGTTATGTTTCAAAAAAGGACCTAAGTCCCTCTCCCCATTTTCATGATTCATACTCTCCCCTCCATTTTTTATCCCACCAAATTACCTCACAAGGTCATATGCCATTCCCTCACTACTAAATCACTCTTACTCACTCCCTTTATCCCTTTTCTAGGAGTGCACAGCCTCAAACTTTGCAAACATGGATAGAGAAGACAGAGACTATGAGGAGAAGGAAAACACTGGCAGTGATAGTTTGACGAATAAACCTCGGCATCAGAGAAAACCACACAAGGGAGGCATAATTATTAGGGAAGAGCCATCAAACCTCAGAGAATTGCATGCCTCTCAGTTGGCTGTCAGTTGTTTCAGACATCTAGGGTGCTATGAGTTTTGTGAGTAGGTAGAGAGAGTTCAACACCACCTTGAGCTCACCAAGCTACTTGTAGCTAATCTTCAGGACAACAAGGTGACTCTTGCTGGGGTGACATTTACAGTTTCACCTTCCATTATTGCGTATGCAACTAGGATTCCGAATGTAGGGGAGAAGTGGTACAAGGCATAAGACCTGGATGAACACTATTATGAACCTTATATCAAACCCTAGTACAAAAATGAGGTGAAAAGTCTTTTTACTTTCGGATTTCTTGAAGACAAGTATGCCCCCATGATGAAAATCATCATGAAATATTTCATTTGTGAGGGCAGATTTTCTAGACAGTACACCTATCACATCAGGCTTGTCATGCATTTTACCAAGGTGAGGATGTTAAAACTCCCTTATTTCTTGTTCAGGAATATTGAGAAGATGGCCCACTTTGTACAGAAAAAGCCATAACCTCAGAAAATGAGTATTCTTTATCATTATTCCCTGATCAAGATGATTGTGCTTCATCATCTTAGCCTCCTCAACATCTCCTAGGAGACATTTATTTTTCATGACATCTTTAGGGGTCCTCAAATTCCTCCACCAGTGTCTCAAGAATCAGGGGGACCTTCTAGCAGTGCTCAGGTGAAGACAGATGAGAAGGCCAAAGAGACTAGAGCTACTGAGGTGCCCAAGACCTACATGACATATTAGAGGGGCACAAGGAGATTGTTTGCAGCTGATAGGAAAGTGTTTGCTCCACAGGATGTGGAAGGGACCTTGCCTTCTTCATCAACTCATAGGAAAATGCTTGCTCCACATAATGTGGAAGGGGCTTTGCCTTCTTTATCAACACAGCACGTACAGGTGCAGCAGTTGCACAAAGGGAAGGAAAAGATGCAGGTGGAAGATATTGATGATGAGGAGGAAAGAGACTTTGATTTGACAGAGTTAATTTTAGGTATGTTCTATGCTACAGAAATTTATTTCAATTCCTTTTCCACATTAGCAATCACAGCAGCATAAAGTAAATTGCAGATAGAACATAAATATAAATCGCAGAAGACAAGCCAAGACAAGAGGACACAAGATGTGGTGCTAGCCAAGGACAAACCCTAATGTGAGGAAACCATTAATCAATTCTTCTTTTATGTTCTTCAAAGTTCAGCATAGTAAGTGAGAGAGATAGTACATTTACAATAGAAGTCAATCACTTTGACTTTTGATATTGGCATGAGATCAGTTGAAGACATATTGCTTCAATTGATTCTCTAAGGTGACTCGTTCACCTATCATAGTGCTGCATCTCGTTTATTTGTTGCACATTACCGTGTGACACCTTGTTGTACTGTCACATGTGTTGAACGTCGATGACTGAGCTGCTTTCATCTTCATGCTGCTCATCATGCTACATCTTCCATGGTCTTATTCATCATCAAGATGCCCATGCTCATGATCTCATTCATCATTATGCTGCCCATGCTCATATCATCATGCATCATTATGCTGCCCATGCTCATATCATCATGTTGCTTATTATGCTGCCCATGATCTCATACATCATGTTGCCTTCCTTCAGAGATAGATGCTCCAGTTGTTTCGGCAGTTCCCGGTAGTTTCGACTTTTCCGGTAGTTTCGGCTTTTCTGGCAATTCCGACAATTCCGGCATTTCCGGCTTTTCTGGCTTTTTCGACGTTTCCAGCTTCTCCGACGTTTTTGGCTTCTTCGGCTTTTCCAGCAGTTTCGGAAATTTTTTCTTTTTCATCTTTTTCGGCTTTTCTGGCAGTTCCGGCAGTTCCGGCTTTTCTAGCTTTTCCGGTGTTTTTGGCTTTTTTGGTGTTTCCGTCTTCTCTGGCTTTTCCAGCAGTTCCAGATTTTCTGGTAGTTCCGTCAATTCCGACTTTTCCAGCTTTTTCGGCAGTTCCGGGAGTTCTGACTTTTCCATATTTTCCGGCGTTTCCGGCTTTTTCGGCGTTTCTGGATTTTCCGGCGTTTCTGGATTTTCTGGCAGTTCCAGCTTTTCCGACAGTTCCGGCTTTTCCGACATTTCTGAATTTTCCAGCTTTTTTGGTAGTTCAGGCTTTTCTAACTTTTCTGGCAATTCCAGCTTTTCTGGCTTTTCCCGCTATTCCGAATTTTCCGGCAGTTTCGGCAGTTCCAGCTTTTCCAGCTTTTCCTTAGGATCTCTCCTACTACTAAAACCCAAAGACAAGTAGAGAGAGGAAGAGATCCAAGTGTGTGTAGAAATGACTTGAAGCCCTCTTCTATTTATACTAAAAATGTAGATGATGAATAGACACGACTATTGGGCTTCTGAGCCTACTCAAGTTGCTGGTCGGCTTGATGATAATTCCATAATCAAAATAAATTCATATCTCCATAAATACTTATTGGAATTGGATGATCTTTAGATCAATCCTACACCTCTCGACGAGAGGGATCCAATAAAAATATCAGCTGCCACAAATAAGCTAACCCACATGGAGTTTGGACCTAGTTTCCAGTTTTAACAGATAGAGCATGACGAGGCGGAGCAGCATTATACTCATCATGGCATGGAAACAATTAACTTAGAGGCTCAGGATGAAGAAACAATAAAGGACATCATCATACAGGAAAAGGAGGCTCAAGTCTAAGCATTGATGGAAAATTTGGAGAGAGCCAAGTATGTCATCACATATCTGGAACAAGAGAACAAGCAGTTGAGTGACAAGCAGGTCCTCATGGAGCTGGAACTTCTCAAGGTAAAACGACAAGGTGACAAGGAGGTACTTGTCGCTTTGACTCATATTGAGAAGGAAATTAAGGATGATAGAGAGATTTGGCTTGAGAGAGTCAATTTTCACCTAGAGAAGCTATTGTAGAAGGTCAATAGGGACAACCAGATGATCAGGCACATGGCCTACCACTACAAGACCTGAAACAAAATTTGTAACATGAGGGTCAAAAAGATGAAAGCTAGGCTAAGGCGGGCTCTAAAGGGAAAAAAAGAGGAGGATAGGCTTAGGTTTCTTGCTGGATATTCCTTGGCTTATCAATATGCTTGATGATGGTGTTTCTCACCAATTTTGGTTAGGTTTGGAGGAGATTTTGTTTTTTGCAAATTTTGGAAATTACACACATAGAAAATCTAGCTCTACGTGTAGCACCACTGGCACTGAACTTTTCCTAGGGGCACCCAATGGAAAAATGGCTTGCATTTTTGGATTCAAAGTGATGGTCACATGCACCCTATGGATTTGCTAATTTTTGGGGCAGAATTGGTCCACCAAAAAGTAAAAAAACACCCTAAAAATGACCTTTCTGCCACTTTTTGGACACACAGAAGCAGTATATGGGGAATCAACTTTTGAGGTTTCAAATGAGCTTCAAATAAACAAATTCTAGATGTTTTGGAAATCCGACTTGAAGACCTTTCCAATGAGCTATCATGAGATCAATTTGGGTGTCGGGAAGGCCTCCAAAAAGGACCTGAAAGTGGAGCTGTGCGTTGGACCAGTGGCGCTGCACATAGGGCAAATTTTGCATAGGATGGTTATTTTTCTGTGTTTTGATTGTGTTCATGGATTTTTTCTCATGGAGGATGTTTTACTATTGTAAATGATGACTTGGCTTGTAAATATGATGGGTGATTAGTAGTAGAGGGTAGATTCATTAGATTAAAATTCAATTTGAGCTCAAATGAATCAGTTTTTCACTTTTAGAGGCAAGTTGTTAAGATGCCTATATTCCAGTTTCTTGTTCAGTGTTGGTTAGCTTAGCTCCTCATCTTAGGGATTCAACCCCTAAGGATGGGAGGAGGTTTAAACAATGCCTATATATTCTTCTTCTTTCTCATTGTAAAGGGTTGGACTCAGCTGTATGCTTAGGGTTTTTGAAAGGACATAATTTTGTATCAGTTTAGCAGGGGATTAATCAGAAATTGCAGTTATTTCTTTGGGATCCATGTGGTATGATGTTTAGTTGAGTTTCCTCTCTTGTGATCATATGTTAAAATTTTTGTGCACTTCATTAATCATTTCATTGCTTCTAAGTGGATGTTTTTAAGTTGATAGGCAGAACCCATAACATTAATGCTCTGCTTTGGGAAAATATTCCCAGTTTATGTTTTCTACAATTTACGAAGGATCCATGATGATCACATGCTCTTCCTAGCTTCTCACCAATCTCGAATCACCTCACCCATCAAACCCTAGAGTGCTAAGCTTCATACCTACCTTGCCCCATCAAACACCCTGCAATTTTGACCTAGTTTCCTTGCCCAAACTGTGAGCCTCCTCCTGATCCAGCAAAATCCCTTCAAATCAAACCAAACCTTGTGTTATTATACCTAGCTTAATATTGTTTTCATGATCCAGTCATCTTGGTTGAGATCCTTACGGAGAGAGCCCTCTCCTGGCCTAGTAGGGCTAGCTACTTGGCTAAGCGTGGTTTGTGGTTGACTTCCTTCAGCCTGAGGTTCAATCCAAGTGATAAAAACACCTAGCTTTGTGCTTGCTACCATCTCACTAGTAGCTTGACACAAAGATCCTCCCTAATGTCTTCCCCCAAATCTCCCTTGTTCCATAGTCTCTACCACTCTACATACACTCTTTGTAGTAAGATTCTACAACAACCATTCTATGTCTCTTCTACATACTTCAACTACTTTCTCACACATTTATCTCTTCATTTGATCATTTTGTTTTTTTGTTTTTTGTTTTTTGTTGAGGTCATTGTCATGTCTCAGCCACGTTCCGTGTTAGCACAATATGTTCCTTGAGTCAAGTGGTTTTCAAGCTAATTTAGTAAGGTTTGTATAGCCCGTCATAGCACTCCATAGGAAACCAAACAAGCACACAATAGGCACTTCAATAAACATGAACCTTCCTTCCACAATCCTTCCCATTAGAGCTTTGGATCCTATGCCCCTCCCTTCAGCCACTCACCAAATTATTTTCACATCATTTACATCTATTCAAGATTTAAATAGTTGTGTTTATATGGTAAGGGGTGCAATGAAAAGGGGTTGTTATAAATCCCACCCCATTAAAGGGAGCATCATCCTCAATCTTCTATAAATAAAATACAAATCAATCGTTGAGATTTATCATTATAACTCTTACATTCATTTACAAACTATATAAAAATGGGTATGATACCCTCATTTGATCTACCATCTCCCAGGTGGCTTTATCTAGTCCTAGTGCTTCCATTGTACCTTGAGCTACTATATTACTTGATATTGGAGCATTTTATGCCTTTGGTCCAAGATGCAAAGTGGTTCTAGTTGAAACTCTCCCTTGGGTTCCACTTGTATCATAGACCAATCAACAACATGATTCATATTGTGTACATACTTCTTAGGTAAAGAGATACGGAAATCATCATGTGATTTCACTATGGGTGGTAAGGCCATACATAAGCCACTAGACCAACTATTTTCAAAGAATATTGGTGCTAATTTAGAACAATATCCCACTTTAAGTGACCCCTTCCTTGATTTGATGCAGAGATACACATACTCTCCCACTTGAAATTCCTTTAGCACTCTCTATTGATCTACATAGATATTTTCCTTATCCTGAGCTACCTTTAATTTATGCCTAATATGAAGCACTTCTTGCTCCATTTCCTTTAACATGTCTGACCGAAGGACCAACTTATCCATTGGGTCATCCAAAATTATAGGAGTATTACATTTTCTATCATACAAATCTTTTAATTTTTTGGCCAAGTTTTCCCACCTCATTGGCTAATTCTTAACATACATCCTGAACATATCCTCTAAAATTTTGTTCTCTCTCTTGGTTTTTTCTGTCAATCTAAGCATATGTCGTACTAAAAGCTAGCTAGATTCCAAAACCAATAAACAATCCCCTCCAAGAATTGGAAGTAGACTTGGAATTGTGATCTAAAATGATATTTTTGGGTATGTCGTGCAATCCAAACATTTACTTCATGAAAATACGAGCTTTATTAATGCCTTTGTGAGTGGACTTGACAACTACAAAGTGGGTTTTCTTACTTAACTATCCACCACCACCATATTGGCATAATGCTACTTGGATTTCCTTGGAAATCTGGATGAAGTCCATAGATATGAATTTCCACTTCCACTGAGGAATGGGGATTCATTGTAGTAATATCATTGGGTGTATGCATTCCACTTTGACTTGTTGACCTCTAGACACCTAGTAATGTATTCAATAACTCCCCTTTTCATACCCAGCCAATAATATATTTTCTTTATGGATATTATCATTTTTTAATAACCAAGATGACCTGAGTAAGGTATTTAATGAAACTCATCCAAGATGAGCTTCTTGAAGTCGCTCATACAACGTACATATTACCTATCATTAAATTTCAACATTCCATCCTCTGTGAGTATGTAGTTCTTCTCAATGGCCTTTCTAGCTCACTCTACAATAGATCTTTCACATGATAAAAGTACACATGTTGTATCAATTCTTCCTTGATCTTTTCTTTGATATTAAATTTGCAGGTGCTCATGGCTTGTAGGCTCCAACTAAGTGGATTTTCTACTTGTTTTTCCTTAATCTTGATGTGCTTTATCTCAAATTCAAACTCACTAATAAATTCCAACCATTTGGCTTGTCTAGAATTTAACTTGGGCTAGTCAAACAAGTATCTGAGCCCTCCATGGTCTGACATCAACAAAAACATCCTCCCAAGAAAGTAGTGCCTCTACATTTTCAATGTGTGCACTATCACTACAAGCTCCAAGTCATGAGTGACATTTTTCTTCTCATTCTCATTTAATTTTGTTGACTTATAATAGACCACATGTCCTTCTTGCTTAGGGAATCCATCTATTCCTTCCTTATAGGAATTTGTGTAGACCAAGAAGTCCTTTTTTGGATATGATATATGCAAAATAGGTGCGCATGTGATCAATTGCTTAAGCTGCTCAAAACTAGATGTGCACTCTGGTGTCCATTGGAATTTGACTTCTTTATTTTGTAGGGTTGTGAATGGATTCCTAATATTTGATAAATATTGAATGAACTATTGATAATATCTAGCCAATCCCATGACAGATCTCTCTTTTGTGACATTTTGAGGCATAGGCCACTCATTGATGGCCTTGATCTTCTTGAAATCAATAACCACTCCTTCCTTTGAAATGCCATGTCCAAGTACTGAACATGTGATCAAAATAAATCTCATTTGTTGAACATGACATAAATATTATGCTCTATCAGAAACTACATTACTTCTTTTAAATGTTCTTCATGCTCTTCTGTGGTTTCTGAGTAGACCAAGATGTCATCTACGAAGACCAATATGAACTTTCCTAAATACAGGTCGAGGACATTGTTCATTAGAGAGATAAATGTGGTTGGGGCATTGGTAAGCCAAAATGGCACCACCATAAACTTGTAGTGTCGCTATCTTGTCTTGAAATTTTTTTTTATGGATGCCCTCATCCTTAATTCACACTTGATGATAACCAAATCTCAGGTTTGTTTTTGAGAACACAACAACCCCTCTCAATTAATCAAACAAGTCATCAATTTTGGGCAACGAGAATTTATTCTCCATTGTTGCTTTATTTGAATGTCAATAATTAATACATAAGTGTATCATGCCATCATTTTAATTTACAAATAACATTGGTGCTCCCGAGTGAAGGCTTTAGCCCTTTACATAAATTATCTACAAACAAATTTTTAAAAAGTAGAAAAATAAACAACTGCGAGAAAAAAAAAAATACATAGAGGTTTTCTCTTGGAACCCAAACTAGGAAAACCATATTCATTTTTCATTATATGTCTTTCAATGTTACAATACATTATATACTTGTCGAAACATTAATAAACCCCCAATCCATTAACCTAAGACAACATGACATATTGCAAGAAAAATTTAAAAATCAACCATTAAATTGACACACAATGGCGGTGGACTTTACCCTTTGCAATGAAAACTTAAAAATCAACCATGGAATTGACACACAATGGGGACAAACTTGATCCATTATAATGAAAACGTAAAAATCAGCTAACAAATTGGCACATAGTGGGGTCAGTTTGCTATTAGAGCATCGGCACAACTCATGTAACAAAAAAACATTAAAAAATGAAAAAAAAAAGATAAATAAGTAAAAATGAAAACAAATTGAAACAAAAATTAAAATAAAACAATTTTTTCAAATAAAATAAAAAATTAAATTAAAACATACAAAAGAGTTAAAACAAATGAAAAAAAAAAATCAATAAAAAAAATCAAACATATAAAATAATAAAAAATATATCAAAAAATAAATCATAAAAAAAAGAAATTAATAAAAATGAAAAAAAAAATCTCATAAAAAAACCCAATTAAAAAAATAAAAAAATAATTAAAAAACAAATTAAGTGATAAAAGAAACTATTAAAAAAAACAAAATTGAAAAAATACATGTGTTAAACTATTACAAAAACAAAAACAAAAAATTAAAGAAATAATTAAAAAAAAGTGTTTTCGCTCGGGCCCTGTCAATTCTTGGAATCGATAGGGGAGACCTACCCGAGCAGCAAGGGTTACAGGCAGGCTGATGGAGGGGTGTGGCATAACACTCATCGATTTTGGGAATCGGTGATGGTGGGGCGAAAATATAATATAATAATATAATACTATATATATATATATATATATATATATATATATATATATATATTATTTTTTTTTTTTTTTCATTTTTTAAACAAATTTTGATTTTAATTAGTTTAAAATGTTAATTATTTATTTAATTTTTTAACCTATTTGGGATATTTTTTTGTTTGTTTTTTTTTTTAATTACTTTTTTTTGTTATAAAAAAAATTATTTTTATTTTTACTTTTAGCAATTTATTTTTATTTTGTTACTTTTATTTGAAGTTTTATGTGAGTCATTATAGTTAGAAAAAAAACCTTCAAATGCCATTAGTTTTGGACATAAATTCATACATTTTGTCATTTTTCAACTTTTTATTTTCAAAATTTTCCATAAAAATCCTTTGTTTGACATGTTATTTTTAGGGAAAAGGTCCCAAAATGTGTATTTTTTTTTTAAATTATATTTGTATGCAAAATGTGTATTTTGTCAAGTATTTAAAATTATTATTTTTTTAGTGACAATTATTTTATGTATATTGACGTATCATTAATAATTTTTCTAGTGACAATTATTTTATGTGTATTGAAGTATTAGTTAATGATATATCAATATACAGAAAAATCTTAATTTTATTATTATTATTTTAATTTGCAAAAAAATTGAAATTTGCATTACAAAAATTATTGCATAGAAAAATACAAACTTGAAAAACTCTTAAAAAGTAAACATCTTAGGAAGAAAAAGAAGAAGAAGAAGAAGTCAACATAAAAAATGGTTAAATAAACAACATTAAAAAAAAATTGTGCATACTTAAAACATAAGAAAATTTAAAGTGTCAAAAATATTCCCCCTCCAAAAAACAATTGATTTTGTATTAACGCTTTTCAAAATCAACATGAAAATCACTAACATTTAAAAAAAATTGTCCATATTTAATATATTATAAAATGTAAAGTGTCAAAAATAAACCAAAAAAAAATGGGTTGATGCTGCATCAACACTTTTCAAAATCAACATGAAAATCACTAACAATTTAAAGTAAAATGTTCATACTTAATACATAAGAAAATTTAAAGCGTCAAAAATATGTTTTAAAAAAAGTATGATGTTGCATCAACACTTTTTAAAATCAGCATGAAAATCATGGTTTTTTGCAACCACTAAAAGATGAGAACTCGGTGCAGCTCTTATTAATTTGGTAAATTTGTTATACCCAACATTCTCCCACTTTTTATTTTCTTCCACACGAGGGGTTGCAAGACTATACACTCATCGATCCAGGGCTACAACCCTCATTGTTTCTCGACACCAAGAAAATTTCTCACTACGCATAGACCTTGTCAATGCATCTACAACATTTTTCAAAGTGTCCACCTTTACCAACAACACCTCTTTGTCTTCAACCATATCCCTCACAATATGATATTGAGCATGATTATGCTTTGTCTTTGAATAATAAGCAGGATTCTTTGCTAAGAAAATTGCACTTTGGTTTTCATAATCTACCCTTATAGCTTATTGTACCAACCACATCCCTAAACATAATCTTTGCAACCAAACTACTTCCTTACTTGCATGGGTGGCTACCATGTATTGAACCTCTAGAGTTGAAAGTGCCACTACAAACTATCTCTTTCTCATCCAACATATTGCTTCTGCAAATAGATTAAACACATACCCACTTGTATATCTTCTTTGATCCATATCTTCATCCTAGTCTGCATCAACAAAGACATATATTTCCAATGCTCCATTTAATCCTAGTCTTCCATGGTAGCACAAACCATAATCACTAGTGCCACACAGATACACGAAAAACTTCTTTACTATTGTCTAATGTTCCTTCCCTAGTTTTGATACAAACATGCTCAATACTCCCACTGCATGTGCAATGTATGGCCATTGCATACATCAAACTACCAACTACACTCACGTATGGAACATGGGACATGTCCCCTTCCTCTTCCTGTGTCTTGGTACATTGTTCTGCAGATAACTTTACACCTAGAGGAATAAGAACTTTCACTAGTTTACTATCCTACATACTAAGTCTCTACTATTATCTCAACAAACTTCCTCTAGTTTAAACAAGGCTTCTTTTTTTCTCGATCTCATTTAATTTCCATGCCCAAAATGAAGTTTGCAACGCCAATATCCTTCATGTCAAATTTAGAGGACAATTGGGTCTTCATATCATGGATAATTTCTGTCATTTCCAATCAACAACATATCATCCACATAAAATACCAAATAAATAACACGATCACCAAGTAATTTATAATAAAAATAGTGATCCACTTTTCTCCTTGTGAAGCCATGTCCCTGTATATATGTATCAAATTTTTGATACCACATCCTTGATGATTAATTTAACCCATACAAAGACTTCTTTAACCTACACACCAATTATTTCCTACCCTTCACTGCAAAACCTTCCAGTTGATTCATGTATATCTCTTCTTCCCGGTCCGCTTGTAGGAATGTTATCTTCACATCCATCTGTTCTACCTCAAAATCAAAAGGAACAATAATAGATAAAAGTAATCTAATAGAAGCTAACTTGACAGCAAGAGAAAAAATGTTACCAAAATCAATTCTTGACAGCTAGGAATAAATTTTTGCTACTAACCAAGCTTTTTATTTTCTACTTTTCCTTTTGCATTCATATTCTTCTTAAACACAAAGTTTCCTGCCAATGGGTTTCCTTCTAGTTGACAACTCCACCAAATACTGATGAGCCCCAATTTTTGGTACAATTTGGGCTCATATTGGCCTACTTACCTTGCTCAATCATTCACATTTTACCACTTATGCATTCATTTCTTAGTATATTCGTGTTGTTTGTAGGAAGAAGGGCAGGCATTATATCTATGTGACTAATACATGATGATTTTAGGTTCTTGGCATTAAAGAGAGCAAAAGACCACGCAAAAGGAGACAAGGAGATAGCAAAGGTGACATTGCGGGTTCATAGGGAGGTTGTCCACAGTCTTGATGACCCTCCTCGTGATTTTCACCTTCACTCCGAGCTCTAACAGCTCTCCCCACCGAGCTTAAAGGCAGCCAACACGTTCTACAGGATCAGCAATTTTACAGCAGTTTGACTCTCAGTTGGACAGCCAAGCTCCACGAATGGAGGAAGCCAGCTTGATCTTCATTTTGTATAAATATGAAGGCCGTAGCCTTTGTTAGGAGCTTTTTGAACTTTTGGACTGATATTGTAATTTTTGGAGCATAGCTCGGTGTTGGTTTTTGTAAGCCAGTTTTGGCATGATATCAGACTTTTGATTATGAATAAAGGCAAGCATATTTGGATCTAATTCTGAGCTTTTAAGGGAGCTATAGCTCTCAGGTTAGGGCCCAACCTGAGAGCAATAGATCTCCTCTTCTTGTAGTGTTATTCACCTTTCTTTCTAGCATTTTGTTTACTTGTTTTGATATGCATTTCAAGAACACAGTTTGCTGATTTGATTTCGTTAATAGGATTGAGTAGGATTGGTTTATGATTAAATTACTTTCAGCTGCTTAGATTCAGATAGGAGGTTTGTAATACACAGGAGCTCCAAGAAAAGGTTGTTAGAGATCACTGCCATCTCTGTTTAGGGATTGGGGTGCAGTCTATACCAACCACCAAAAAAACGCAGTCTTTTCTACTCTCATGCAAGCTGCAACACAGTCGGTTTAATTGTGGATCCTTCCATGCACTTTTGCTCTTGAGCTACACTTCATCATTGCAATTCCATGCACGACTTTTCTTCATGATTTGCATCACTGTTTATTGATTTAATAGCACAGGTAGCACTGGTTAATGAATTCTCGTTTTTTGGTGCAAGACATAAGTCATTTGTTTTATTTACACTGCTCCATATCATTCCACTTCCTTCTTCTTCTTCTTGACCTCTCCTCAAGCCACCTACTCGACCTCTGTTCAGCTCGTTTACCTTCCAACTCATCCATTGCCACGTAGCTTCATCTTTTTGACCTTTCGTTGCTGCCATCCTTCTATCCACCAATCAGCTCCATGCACTCTCTCTCCATCTTATTCCTTTGCCCCTGAGTCATCACAAGTTCCATTTCCACCTTACCTATCCACCCAAACCATTCCATCACTTCACCATCACCCAAAACTTCCACTTACAACACATCATGTAGAAGTTAGCAGACTTCCTATAGAATTCCTTAGTTTCCTGTAGGATCCCCTGCAGACATCCTGTAGAAGCCTGCAAACTTGGTTGCCGAGCATCCAAATGTTGTAGACCTCTGTGGACTAATGCTAGGGACCCTCTGGGACCTCTCCTAGCCATCCTGACCTTTCCCAAGCTTTCTCTCCCTTCGCACCACCTCTGCACAGCCAAACCCTAATAAGAAACAAAGTCATAATCATTTCATCCACTTAAGCAAAAA
Organism: Pinus tabuliformis; assembly: GCA_031772625.1. Classification (NCBI taxonomy): domain Eukaryota; kingdom Viridiplantae; phylum Streptophyta; class Pinopsida; order Pinales; family Pinaceae; genus Pinus; species Pinus tabuliformis. The sequence continues at coordinate 1,157,360,968 of CM062818.1, read as the reverse complement.
TACAAAAACCATGTTCTTTTTCATAGAAGTAGTTTGAGTTCATGCATTTCACATCATTAGAAGTAATGGCATCCTTTTTAGACATTTGCACTTTCACCATTGCATCATAGAGGTTAAACTAGTCAGATTAGGGTTTACTAGGGTTTCCATGCTTTGGTTGGCTTTCAGTTCATTGTTGCAAAGTAGATCAATTTCCCTTGAGATAGCCTTCGTCCATCATTTAGAAAGCTTCTTCTGAGGGCATATAGAAGTTGGCTTGAGCCCTAGCGGACTTGTGTCAGCTGACCAAGTGACAGCTGCGACAAGAGCTAGTACTTGTGCATACAGCACCGTCGCTTCCAAGTTTGTACGAACTACCGGGTTGATAAAATTAGAGATAGGAAGCCCCAGGAGTTGTAGCATTATTGCTACAATACTGGAGCCCACCAAATACCAAGCCTCATTTTTGTTCAAAGCTGCCATTTTTTCAACCATGGCGTTATTCTAGAGTTTTCCATCCCTTGAATCACTTGCCTCCCTGACAATTCTGGGATCATCATCAATAATAGAGAAAGAAAAATTTGAATATAAATTAGATGGACTATACATCTCTGGTTTCCTTCTTTCTCGAACTAATCTCCTCAAAACTAGAGGGTAAGGTTCTTCCTCTTTCGATTCAAGTTCTCCTGTAGAGTCTAATTCTTCCTCCTTCTGTTCAAATTCTCTTATATGGTTCCTTTTCCTTTGATAAGACTTACAGTTTCATAACATCCTTCACTTCTCGAAATACCACATCTTGATTGTACAATCCCTTCCTTGTTTCTGGGTTCCAAATCTTGTAACACTTTAAACTATCTTTATACCCAATAAAGATGCACCTTTCAGATTTACTATCCAACTTGGTTCTTTTCTCCACTGGAACATGTACATATGCATCAAATTCAAATACCCTGAGATATGAAAGAGAGGGTTTCTTACTAGTCCATACCTGATGTGAAGTCTTATCCTCTAACGCTGATGAATGTGATATTTTAAACAGGTAACACGTAGTATCCACTAACATTGCCAAAAAAATTTCCCTAATCCTGTGCCACAAAGCATGCTTCTTTCCTTTTCCACTAGTGTCATGTTCATCATTTCTGCAACTTCATTTTACTTAGGTGTGTATGGAGTAGTCTTATGATATGCTATATCACAATTCTTACAAAACCCTTTGAATTCCCTCTTGTAGAACTCTCCACCATTATCCGTCCTCAACACTTTAATCTTCTTCTCTATTTGATTTCCCCAGAGATTTAAATTCTTTAAACTTGTCAAATACTTCATATTTATTCCTAAGGAAATATATCCATGTATTCCTCGAGAAGTCATCTATTAACGAGATATAGTACACATATTTACCTAGTGATGGAACTGACATAGGTTCAAACGCACCACTTTGCACAAGCTCTAATATTCCTTCTACCCTCTTAGCACCAAAAGAAAAAATCACATGATTATGCTTCCCATATACACAGTGTTCACATAAATCAAAATCTAGAGAGAAATTAGACATACCTTCTACCATACAATTACAATATAGTATCTGAAGTCCCTTCTCTCTAATATGTCCTAGCCTTTGACGCTACAACATAATCTTTTCACCAAAGAGTACAAGCTTTTATGTCCACTTTCAAGAACAACAGAACTATTGCACCCATCAATAATAATACTTCCTAGAAGATTTTAAAGAGTTTATTTGATCTATACTCTCCTCATCAATACAAGTGCTCCTCAAATCATCTTATAAGTATATTTCTTGAACACTATCTTTACACCTGCATTACCCATATTTGTTACAAAAAATATGTTTCTAGCCAATCTAGGAATATGCATAACACCAAGAAGTGTTATAATCCTTCCACCTATTAGCTTCAACTTGAGTTTTCCTCATCCTATTATTATGGTCTTCCTATATTCACCTAGGAAGACATCACCACCATCATACTTCTTGTATTAACAAAACCATTCCCATGACGAGTCATATGAAAGGATGCACATGATTCAATCAACCATGCCTCATAATCTACATGTGTAATCAAAGAAGCCAATACACATCCGCACCTTCATTTGAGGTTTTTTTTCTTCTATTGAAGGAGACTCATCAGCTCCTTTTACTTTCTCAGGAGTTTTAGATCTACAATGTTTCTTTTAGTGCCTTTTTTTTCTTCTTTCCAGCATACCTTTACAATGTTTTCTGGAGATTTAGAACTCCCTCTAGATTTAGATATCCCACTTGAGGAGTTTTTTCTATTTTTGTTATAGGACCATCCTCTTACAGATAAGGCATCTCCATTCTGGATCTCCATATTTTTCCATCTCATCTCCTTCAACAACAAGGTTGAGACTATTTCATCAAATTTCAAGGTAGTTGTATTGCTACCTATAGAAACAACCAGACTATCCCATGAGTATTGTAGAGAAAAAAGAAAATTGATTCACTTATCTTCCTCTGAAATTCTAATATCAACAGACAATAACTGACTTTCCATATTATTGAAGGTGTTCAAATGCTCTGTCACCATGTCTCCATCCCTCATCCTTAGTTTATACAACTTTTTCCATAGGAATGGTTTGTTCACCAAAGAATTATAATTATACAAAGCCCCTAACTTGTGTCCCACAAATCCTTCATTAAATATTCTCTTGAAACATTCAATAATACTAAATCTGACACACATAACCATATTGTGCTCTTTGCCTTTCGAACCAACTTGGTTCAGTCTTCTATTGACATTACCATTGGTTTAGTACCCAGATCCATAGTGATCCACTAATATTTATCCACCAATAGATCCTACATATTGAGCTTCCACAACTCAAAATTATGTCCATTGAATTTCTCTATCTCTATCTTTCCACTTCTCGCCATCTCCTTTCACTGTAAGAATTGATCCCGTAAATCTCCCATTGTAACATGGTCTAATATAGGCCCGAGAAAAACCCCTCACCCACAAAGACATCCCCTTGAAGCCAAAACTTCTCTAATACCAAATGAAGCTTTTAACCCTATATAGAAATTACCTGCAAACAAATTCTTAAAAAATAGAAAAATATACAATCACAAGAACAAAAAATATACATAGATATTTTTCTCATGGAACCCAAACTACGAAAAATAGATTGATTTTTCATTATATTCCTTTCAATGTTACAATACATTATATACATGTTGAAGCATTTATAAACTCCCAATCTAGTAACCGTGGATTAGAACAGAACCATAGTTTCCTTGATCAGATTTACAAAATTCCATGGAAAAACCATCATGCCCAAAACCATGTGCAAAACCATAGGTGGGTTTGCCCACCATCCTTGGGTCCATCCCTCATCCTTGGGTCTGCATTGAAAAAAAATTATGGCGCCACTCCAAACCCCAATCATGGGGGCTACCAACCCTCTGCAAAACCAGCAATACTGGGGCGGTTGTAAACCTTGAATTGGGGGGATACCGCACCCTACAAACTCCCCAATAGGCGGGGTTTCCGGCCCCCCTGCAACCCTCCCACAATGCCTAACACAATGGAACAATGCCTTGTGCTAATTGTGCATAGAATATAACACATACCCAACAACCATGGTGACACACTAGGCATGATATACCCTTGGTCCAACATTTCTTTCAACTACAAATTTTAGCTCCACTAAATTCAGCGTGCTTATATGATATGGGGCTTACGATATTGGCATTGATCAAGGAATAAATTCAATGGAAAAATCAATTTCTCTCCCAGGTGGAAATCCTGACATTTCCTTTGGAAACACATCGTTGAACTACTTTAACATTGGGTGAGATTCCATTCCAACTTCATTGCTTTCTATCTCATTGGTCACTTAGTCCACATACGGGGTGTACCCTTTTTGGCTGCACCTCATTACCTATAGCCTCTATATCCTTCAAACATAAACATTCACCATTTACTCACCTTCATCACTTAGGAATTCCAATGACTTGTTGTAAAAATCTACTTTGGTTTTATGGGCTACTAGCTAATCCATGCCAATTAGGAATATATATGAACCAAATGACAAGAGATTTAGGGTGGTTATAGTGGACATTTCACTTAGCTATGTGGGGAATGATTCCACTATGTTTTTCACTCGCTTTTTAGCTCCCATTGCTAGTTGAAACAACCATGATTTTGCACAAGTCTTCCTTTGCAAAGAACATTTCTTTATGATGTTCAAGATGATATAGCTAAGATTATAATTTGGGTCAATTAAAATTAAAATAGGATAGTTGATGACCATACCTTTCATGTCAATCATCGAGTCTTGATTATCTACTTGCTTGTTTTCCAGGACCGCATAAATTCAAGGCATGCTCTGTGCCACATTGTTCACCATTGCTACCTCTTGTAAATTGTATAACCTTGTGCCATTATACTATTGCTGAGTATAATTTCTTAGTAGGTGTTTTTCTCCACATGTCCAACACTACAAACGTCCTTTCCTAAACCCCTCAACCTATTATCTTGCTAGTTTATTAGGTTGATCTCTACTCTTAGTGGTGAATTTATTTTGAACCTAACCCTTGCCAGGAGTGGTGAACTTCACATTCCTCCCTCCTTTCTTTTATCCTAAGAGTTTCGACCCTTTTCCCTCGCAGTTGGACTTATCCATTTTTTTTCCAGTTAGTTTAGAACTCGACCTTATGCTTGGACTGATCATAACAATATTTTGCTTTCTGAATAGTGTCCTCCAGTTTTCTTGGCTCATCAAAATCAGTTACGTCCTGATAAGATTGTGGTATTCCAATGAGGCACCTTTGAATATTCACCTTCTCATCTCTTATGTATGGTATGTACCTCAATAGCTCCAAAAATTTGTTAGTGTACTCATCATCAATATGTTTCCCTAACGTATGCTCATGAAATTCTTTAACTTTTCTATCCTAGCACCTCTTAAACAGGTACTTCTCACGAAGATATTTCTCAAAATTTCTCCACGAAAACTCCTTCTCTCTAATGCCCTTGAAATTTCTTAAACATTCCCACCATATGTCAACCTTATCCTTCAAGCTAAAAATAACCACTATAGCTTTCATAGTTTCAAAGTAGGCATGGACTTTGAAATATTTCCTCATTCCCAATAGCCAAGGTTTTTCCTCTTCAACCTTTTTATTTTCTCCATTGAAGGCGAGAGATTTGGATTTCTTGAGATCCTCCAGCATTGAGCTCTTCTCAATCCTCCTTTGTTGATGGTGCCTTTTGGTTTCTACCTTAGAAATCTATTTATGGTTTCTTGATTCTCTTCTGGGATATTGAATGGGGTTCCTCCCCTCACTGTCTCATCACCAATTTTCTTATGCATATTTTTTTGCTTACTTTATTCTTCTGTGTTGACTTCTAGTCCTTTCTTTTAGGTTTTAGAAGGACTTTGCTTGGATTTGTGCCTGCCTTGGTAGTTGAAACCAAACTCATATTCCTTTTGTATTTTCATATTTGACAGGCTCTACAATATCATTGCATTCACCTTTGTTTGTATTTCATGTGCTCAAACAATATTCTCATTGTCTACCATGTAGCCTCTCAATTCAACTCTCAAACTCCTTAGGGTCCCCATACAATCAAGGGAATTTTTCTCCAACTTGTTTCCCACTGAGTCCTCTTCCTAATGATGATAGGATTTGGGCATGAAATATTCTACCATTTTACTTTTAATTTCTTTATCCTTTCTAGAATTCATCTCTCTCTCTCTCTCTCTCTCTCTCTCTCTCTCTCTCTCTGTGATTTAAAAATTTGATAATCACTAACACTTTGCAATATCATAAAATAATGGGTCTTAATGTTAGGAAACCATCTCACAAAAAGATAGAAAAGATAGATCAACGCCTTAGAATTCAATCTCTTCGAGGGGGAAACCTACTTTACATTACACAAATGAAAAATTCTTGGATGATACAAATGAATAAACCTCCCTTATATATATAGGAGTCTAAGGGGTCACAATATAATCAAGCTGACATAATAGTAATAACATAGTGGGTTTCTATGGGGCACACTAATAACAATATGGGGATAATAGGGGCACAATAATAACAATAAGGGATACAATGACAATAGTAATGGGGGAATCACTAGTATTATAGGGACCTAACATGCCCCTCTCCTTTTGAAAAGCGTTGTCCTCAACGCTTGAGTATTTCTGGATGCTTCTGTATAAAATTATCATCCTCCCATGTGGAATATTATGTGGATAAGTTCTTCCACTTGATGAGATACTCTGAAATTGATCGATTTCGTAGCTGTTGAGTTCTTGTTTCTGTGACTGCTTTCGGTTCCAATATGATTTTTCCTTTCTCATAAAGTTCTAGAAATATTGTTTGAACTGGGAGCTTGTCACCTATAACCTTATTTAAACATGAAACATGGAAAACTGGGTGCACTCAGGAAGCTTCAAGAAGCTCCAATGTGTAGGCCATAGTACCAATCTTTTGCAACACCTTGTACGAACCATAATACTTTGGTGATAATTTATTATCCTTTTTAGCTTGCTTGAGGAACATTTGTTTATATGGTTGTAGCCATAGGAATGCCCATTCAACTACATCAAAACTTCTTTGACTATGATGTTGATTTGCCTGTTGTTTCATTCTATTTTGTGCCAACGTGAGGTTATCCTTTAAGAATTGGAGAACTTGTTGTTGATGCTCGATGTGATGTTCCACTGCTTGAACCTTATAATTTTCTCTTAAATATGATGTGATGGATGGTGGGTGATATCCATAAAGTAATGGGGTCATTTTTGCTGCAATATGGAAGGAAGTGTTATACCACCATTCAACCAGAGGCAACCATTTGACCCATTGTGTCTGTTTATCAGATACAAAGCAACGAAGATATCCTTCCAAACATTTGTTTACTATCTCAGTTTGCCCATCAGATGGAGGATGATAAGATGAGCTAAGAGCTAACTGAGTACCGAGACAAGAAAATAATTTTGTCCAAAATTTTCTAGTGAAAATGGGATCTCTGTCACTTACAATAATCTTTGGGTTTCCATGTAGCTTTTGAATTGTTTCCATAAATGCAGTAGAAAATGTACTGGATTTAAATGGATGTGATAATGCACAAAAGTATACATACTTGGTAAGTCTGTCAACTACCTCCATGATGACACTCTTTCCTTCAGACTTGGGTAAACCTGTGATAAAATCCATTGAAACCTCCTCCCAATGTTGGCTTGGAATGGATAAAGGTTGTAATAGACTTGGGGTCTTAATTGTTTCAACTTTATTTTGTTGGCAAACCAAACATTCCGCCACAAACTTTTAAATATCTGATTTAAGGCCATCCCAAAAAAATTCCTTCTTAACCCTATGGTATGTTTTTAAAAATCCTAAGTTCCCTCCTAAGGGAGAAGTGTGCAAGTCCATAAGAATTCTTACATAGGTATAAGCGATCTTTGTACCATAACGAATCATTTTTCTAGCTAAATGTATCAAATCGACTGGGATCTTGTTGTAACTTTTGAATGAGTTCCCACACTTCTTCGCCATTCTTCCATTCATCCCTTGCTTCGTTTATCCAATCTGGTTGGATAATAGAAATGGTGCACAACAATGCTTCCACATCCTCATCCTTTCTTGAGAGTGCATCTGCCACGACATTTTGCTTCCCTTTTTTGTATATGATTTCAAAGTCATAACCCAACATATTTGTGACCCATTTTTGTTGCTCTTCAGAGGATAATATTTGTTCTAAAAATTATTTAAGACTATCATGATCTGTTTTTACCTTGAAGTGTCTTCCCATTAAGTAGGGTCACCATTTCTTAAGTGCATGTAATATTGCCAACATTTCCTTCTCATAAATAGCTTTGTGTAAATACTTTCCTTTGATTGGACGACTTTCGAAAGCAATGGGTCTTTCATCTTGCATTAAAACAAGACCAAGTACATTTCGCGAAGCATTACATTCCACAATAAAGGTTTTTGTGAAGTCCGGCATAGCTAAGACCGGTGCTTGGCACATTGCCTCTTTAAGATGTTCGAAGGCCTTTGTTGCTTCTGGAGTCCATGAAAATGCATCTTTCTTCAATAATGTTGTTAGAGGTGCTGCTATTCTCCCATAATTCTTAACAAACTTGCAATAATACCGTGTCAACCTGAGAAATCCTCATAGATGCTTTATGGATGTGCGGAATTTCCATTCCTTAATGGCTTTAATTTTGCTATGGTCTACCTTAACACCTTCATGAGATACAATATGACCCATATATTCCAACTCTTGTACTTCAAAGAAACATTTGGTGCTTTTTTCATATAATTGTTTCTCCTCCAATAGTTTGAGCACCTTGTCAACATGTTCAACATGATCTTTCCAAGGCTTGTTGTAGATTAGTATATCATCAAAAAATACTAATACAAATTTTCTAAGGAAGGGTTTGAAAATGGAATTCATCAAACCTTCAAATGTAGAAGGTGAATTGGTAAGGCCAAAAGGCATGACCAAAAATTCATAATGACCACCATGAGTTCTAAATGTTGTTTTCGGAATGTCTTCTGTCTTCATTCTGATTTGATGATATCTTGAACAAATATCCAACTTGGTGAAGTAAATTGATCCATGCAATTCATCCAATAATTCATCAATGACAATAATGGGAAATTTATCTTTAATAGTGATCTTATTGAGCTCCCTTTAATCTAGACACATGCGCCATGATCCATCCTTCTTGTGCACCAATACTATTGGAGCAGAGAAAGAACTTTGACTAGGTTGAATTATACCAGCCTCTAATATTTTTGCAACCATATGTTCAATTTCACTCTTTTGAGCATAGGGATATCTGTACGGCCTGATGTTTGGAGGAACACTTCCTAGAATCAAATGAATAGCATGATCATGATCACAAATAGGTGAGAGGCCTTTGGGAGTCTCAAATACCTTGGAATGATTGTCTAAGACTTTTTGGAGATCTAGAGAAATAGATGATTTCGATGTGGGAACCTTTAGCGAACATAATTGTGAAATTACGCCTCGTTGTTCCTTCTTTAGAAGCTTTGTCATACCGTTAGAGATGATTATATTTCTTGGTTTCCATGCAGTACCCCTTAATTCAAATTCATTTCCTTCCACACAAAATTTCATGAAAAGTTCTTGAAAATTAAAAGCTATTGCACCCAAGGATTGTAGCCATTGGAATCCTAGTACAACATCAATAAGACCCATTGGAATGGAAAGCATTGGGCTATTCAATACATATTCTCCCATGGATAGCTTGATATTATGGAATTTTACAGAGCAATTTATGATTCCTCCACTTGCAACCATCACTTGACACTCTTGTGCTGGATATAGGAAGCAATTCAATTCCTTGGTTATCTTACAATGAATAAAATTATGGGTACTTCCCGAATCAATCAACACTATTACCTTTTTCTTCTTGATATGTCCTTTTATCTTGATAGTTTGGGGAGTGGTAATTCCAGCCAATGCATTACAAGGTATGGTTAGATTCATTTCTTATTTATCTAGGGTTTGTTCCTGGTGTATATCCTCTTCTTTTGACATTTCTTATTCCTTTTCTTCCTCTTCTTCACAATCTATGTAGAATAATTTCTTCTTAGCACACTTATGACCTTTAGTGTATTTTCTATCACAACTATAACAAAGTCGTTTTGCTCTTTTTTCTTCCAATTTTTGTGGTGTCAACCTTGTAGGTTGTGGAAGGTTAAGGGGAACAACACTTCTATCTTTATAGTTGTGAGTGGTAGGATTCCTGGTTGCCATAATTTTTCTTTCCATTTTTCTTGCTAACCTCAATGCATTCTCCAATAAATCAGGTTCCCAAAGGTGAACCTCATGTTGGATATGATCCTTTAAAGTCCCTATGAACACATCAATCTGATGCAGGAGCATCTAACCCCCCCTTAATTAATGGAGGAATCCAAAGCGGAACAAAGAGAAGACGTGGACCATCGAGCAAAACAGGGGACAATTCTATGTAAAACAATATAAACGATGGAATGGATAAAAGTATCGAGGAGACTTATTAAATGTAATACTTCCACATATGTATTCTTTAGTGAGCTTTAGGGCTTCAGCTGAGAGTTTTTAGGAAAGGATGTAATCGGATCCTTCACAGTGATTCGATCCAATGCTTCCATATAAATATATGTGTGATGAACCTGCACGTTTAATAGGAGAGATAGAGCAAGAGATAGAATTTGTGAAATAGAGTGTTAAAATGTAGTCGAGGGAGAAATCATTCTAAGGCTGAAATGCCTTGGACCTGTAATCATATTATGTATAATATAAAGCGTGTGTTTCAGTGTTGATTGTGCCCCTATATATATATATATATATATATATATATATATTAGTTAATGGCTTGAAGTCCTGTGTTTATAAGTGTGTAGATCGACCATCGATCACTATAGGATTGATGGCGATCCAATGATATTTGAGTTAGCTTTTGTATGGAGTGATGGCATGCTTAAACGGAGTGTTTCTAGATTGTGGCAGATCCATGTTTTTTAACGCAGAGATCCATCAAAATAAGTAACACTGAGTTAAGGAAGAAATGCATGAGAATACACAGAAACCATTAGATCTGGAAGATCAATGGTCTAGATCCAAATGTTGTGGAGCGGAGATCTCATATCGCATCAGTGAAATCCTTTATGCGAAATCAGAACCGGCAATTGAACCATAGCGATAGCGATCACACGATTTAATCACAACCATCAGATCATGAGCCTATTCGACGGTCAAGATGAGATCAAAAATCACAATCGGAGAGTTGAAGGGCTAACGAACGGTGTAATGGAATGATGATGGCCGATAAGTGATATCGTCGATAGACTAATATCTGATGATTGACAATCGGGACGATCAAAGAAGGCAGAGTCAGAGTGGCGCTGCGGAATGATGTGAAGGAGCGGACCCGCTGATATTTATAGAGGCGGCCTATAATATCTTAGATCCAGCCCAAGGGTTCCCGCGGGGTTTTTCTTTGTATTTCCTTTGTTCCCGTGTTTTTCCGATATATGTATTGTCTTGGGGTTTTTATGTTAAAAGTGGGTTTTTAAGGTTAAAGGCATATTTTTCCTTATAAATGCTTCCAATAGGCTTTGTGGGCCATAAACCATAGGCCTCAAGATCGATTTTTGTAAAGCAAAGGGATTTTTGTTAACCCCTAAAATCTCTCTACATCACAATCCTATGCTCCTCTGGAATATCTTTTACCCTTATGTTCAATTTTTGAAAGTCCTCAATGTGCTCCGTCATTGAACCCTTTTGTTTGAGATTTATCAATTGGCTAAAAAAGGTGTTGCTTTTTGTATCATCATAATGTGCTATCATTTCTTCTATAAAAATTGCCCAAGTGACAATTTGTTTACGAGAGAAAAGCCATCGATACCATAAAAACGGATTTGGTTTCAAATATAAAGTTGCAATACATACCTTTTGTGTGTTTTTCACATTATGGAGATCGAAAAATTGCTCCATCTGTAGTATCCATGTTCAGGGATCCTTGCCATCAAACTTCCTCATATAGATTTTTGGAACATGGTGGGTATTCAATCCAATATTAGAGTCTATTAAATCATGATTAACATTTCTTTTGTTCTCATCATGAGTTTCCATTACTACCTTTTCACCATTAGTAACCATTTCTTGTAGCAACGTATTCAAATTTATCTTCAATTCTTCCATCTTAGCATCCATGCCATTCATTTTAGTGTCCATGCCATTCATCTTAGCTTCCACGCCATCCATCTTAACTTGCATGCCATTCATATTAGCTTTCATGCCATCCATATTGGCTTCAGTTACCTTTTGTGAGAGTGAAATTTGTTGTACTTGGTCTTGTAATTTTGATATATCATGTTGCATTTCTTCCTCTTCTTCACGAGTCATGCTAGAGATTTTAGGTTGCTTACTAGGTGTTTCCATTTTATTTCTTTGGGGCATCAATTATTGCTAATAACTCTTCACTACTCCCTTTGAATTCCTTCAAACTAATTTTTCAAACCAACCTTATGCAAAATTTAAAAACAACTATACACCTTTTTTTCACTTTGTAAGAGCTCTATATTGAATATGTTGTATCTTTGTAACTGCGTATCTCAAATATCTGAAATTGCGTCTTGTATTAGCCCTTTGAGGCCTCTTTCTAACCCCGCAAGTCTTATCAAGATTGGATTCTCCAAGGAAGAGTTATGCCAAATCTCCCACGGTGACCTGATTATAGACTAGTTCAATAGAGTGAACTTGTATGAAGTGCCATGTGTCACTATTTCAAACTTAGTACCTGAAACTGATATAAGGAAAACTACAGGCCGTCCTCTTTCTGAAACTTCTTAAAAAATTTCAATCTGATTCTCAGAACAAAAGCTATGATGATTTTCCTTCGGTCACCTGTTTGGAATGTAATTTGGGAGTCTGCAAACACACTAACTTTCGCAGATCATATCTCCAAAAATATCGTGAGACAAGATTTGAAACTTGGACCCGAAGTTCAGAATTATTTAAGCTCAAATGGCTTTTTTTTAGCTTCTGAAACGTTGCAATTTTTTTTTTATAGTGAAAGTTCCACGATGACCTGTTTGGAGTAGCAAAACCCTAGAATCCAAAGCTCTGATACCAAATGTTAGGAAACCAATTCACAAAAAGATAGAAAAGATAGATCAACGCCTTATAATTCAACCTCTTCAAGGGGGCAACCTCCTTTACATTACACAAATGAACAATTCTTGGATGATACAAATGACTAAACCTCCCTTCTATATGTAGGAGTCTAAGGGGTCACAATAAAATCAAGCCGACATAATAGTAATAACATAAGGGCACAACAATAACAATAGAGGATTTCTATGGGGCACACTAATAACAATATGGGGATAATAGGGGCACAATAATAAAAATAAGGGATACAATGGCAATAGTAATGGGGGAATCACTAGTATTATAGGGACCTAACATTTAAAAAATTGTATGTGTTCTAGTATGAATAGGTAAACTCAACTAACTATACAATATAAATGAAGCATGTGCCACTCAAATCCAAACCATGTAAAAATAAGAGAAAAGAAAAGAAAAATCACAACTCCAAAGTGATAACAAAGTTCGTCCAATGTGGACTACGTCTCCAAACCATACTCCAATGATGTCTCTAGTCGAGTGTCGATGCCTCTCCTATAAAGAGATTTTCTCCTACAAATAAATCTCACTTAGAGTCATTATTTCAACGAGACAAAGAAAACATAAAATGGACTCTCTCACATATCATGGCATTAGGTCTGCTTGGATCCGTTGCTTGGATTCAAATCATACTCAATCCTCATCACACTTGTCTCATTATTCTAAAAACAAGAACGATAAACATGAACACTGAACAAAGAAGTGTCAACAATGCCTTCTCTCAACTTGCACCATCTGAATATCAACTGAAAATTGGTCGTTGAAATGAGAAAACAGACATCCATAGATGAATTCCTTGTGAAATTTCGAATCATTTGAGTATAAAATCGACTATATTTCACCCAAGTCCTCCAAGCCCTCACTTTGGAATTCTCGTCTCAAAGTGCATGTGTAGAAAAGTACAATGGCCAAACCTCCAGTTTTGCGTGTCTGGGTGCAAAATCCATTGATCACTAATATTCCATAAAATGGAAACCCTTTGTGCTCTTGTACCAAAAATCTTCCATCTTTTCCACTGGAAGAGAAACAGGGAAATGGTTAAATACCATTATGCCTCTAAGGATGATTTGTTCAAAACTTCAATTTACAAGTCCTAAATTGTAAATATGACATTGTCATGATGTCTAGAAGATCCAAAAACCCCTTTCTAGATTATTACTATGCTAAAAAAGGCTTCATGATGAGAAAAATACCCTCCTTTAAAATTATGTCTACAAAAATTGCTCACCAAAACATTTTTTCTCAGCCATTCATTCAACAAAATGGGCCCATGGCCCAATGGTCAGAGCGCCTGGTTAATGGAACAAAGGTCCTAGGTTCGATTCCATAGTGTCGACATATATTATGATTTTTGGTTTTTAAATATTAAATAAATTAGTAAATGGGTTATTGGCCACACCCTTATTCTTTGTGCGGTCACATTACATTGAAATGGGTTGGGGTTGTTGGCTTCATTCTCATTTACGCACCCTCAGTCACATTAATATCCATACATCTATGGGGTGGGGTGATTAGGCATGTCCACCAGCCTATCCATTACTCCCAAACTCTAACCGTTGAATCTTTAAATACAACCACACACCCATGGGTTAATAAGAATCACTTGTGTCCTAATGATTGGGTGCTAGTTTTGTTGGATGGAGGTCAAAAGTTCAAAACCGCTAGAGTCTGGTTCAGCTAATTAAATTTTTGACATGAAATTCTAGGCCACATGGAAACCTCTCATAGGGCCACTTGGTACCCTCTGTTTGGCCCATGTGGTGGCCTATGATTGGCCCAACTAACCACCATACACCTAGTCACCTTGTTGATGTCAGCTGCCCAGTCAACCACTGTAATTTTATGTGTCCTCATCTGATTCATCCCTATCAAATCTGTACTGCCAACCACAAACTGCCATATCACCGTATGGACTGCCACATCACCATACAAATGCCAAATGGAAAAACCTGATTGGTTCAATTGAATGATGGAAAGTATAAATTCGAGTGACACATGGAAATCTATCATGCTACCACATCACGATGTTGACGTTAGTAGTACAAAATGATGAGTCATCCTTCTTGAATTTGACTTTTGCCTATGTCGACCTCGAACTTTGACCAGCCATAACTTTGTCATATGGAGTCTGTTTGATATGATCCAAGCACCGTTGGAATCAAAATTTTGAGCTCTACACAATGTAGTGGTTTACAAGGAGTTTTGAGACAATAAATTTGTAGGCATTCAAGGATCCACTTGGATCATGCCTTCCCACAAAGAGAACTTTTAGACTCCAAAAGTTTTACAAATATGAAATAGACTCAATTCTCAAATTCCCATACACAGTGGTTCAACAACAAGCGAGAAAAGAGATAAAATACCAAAAAGACATTGTTGCATATAAGTGATTTATACATGAAATCACTTTACAAATTACTCAATGGGAATACACAACAAGTAATTACAATTTTAAAGAAAGCTAACTATAAAAAATAGTCTACCCATTATGTGCCCAACTAGGCTTATGGGTTCTCTTTTTGCACCTGCTTTTCTTCAAAGATTGCTTTAGAAACTACATTAGTTTCCACTTTTCCATATGTCGCTTCCATTTCAGGAGATTCAATAACCTCCTTGTCCTTCTTGACATGAAGTTTCAGATGGAATTTCCAACACCTCTCAATCTAGTGCCCATTCATGCTGCAATGGGTATAAAAATTCTTGCACTTCCCCATTGACAAGTAAGCTTCAAAACCTAGGAGAGGTTCCTCATGTATCTTCCCAATGATTTGGTCCTTTTTTTTTACCAATTCCTTCCATTGTTTACACTCAACCACATAATGGTTAGATGCATGAAAAAACATACAGGGAAATTTTTTCCATAAATGATTGTAAGTAAACATAGTTATGGAATAGCCATGACATTTATACATGTATTTTGGGCTATGACTTTGACGAGGAGAATTGGGCTTGGCATGTCCTTTGGAATTCATATGTCTGCGGAGTCAAATTTTCACTATCACTACCATCATGGTTTTATGTACTATCACTTCGTAGGAGCCCTTTTAGCATGAAACCCATACTTGATGATTTATTTTCCTCAACAATTTTGAAGGACTCTCCAAATTATGGATGGCCATAACCCAATCATTCGTACCATGGTCGTTTCTTCACTTCGATAAGATTGACAATTCCTTGGCCATTAACTTCAAGGCACATTTTTTCATAACCCATCTTGGTTAAAAGCTTCATACCAATCCGTTTGGTATGCTTTTTAGAAGATGAAAAATTTGAGTCATTAGCATTAATTGAAGGGATATAACTGGAAATATTGATTACCTCCTTTGACAAAAAATCCATCTTTTTCATTTTAGTCGTTGATGAAGAAGTGGATGATACTTCAAGAAAACCACTTTTACCAAATGAAGCATGGGGCTAATCTTTCAAATGCTAGAGAAAATCACAAGAATCATTTTCATTACAGGATCCATATCTTGTATATTGACCATTCCCACAAACTAGTTTCAACTTTGAGGGATTCTTTGATGCTTCCAGGATGGAACATTCACTTGTCTGTTCCTCCACAATGTTGATATGAAATGATCCTATGTTAAAACTGATGTAGAATTGATTATGCCATTAATGAATAGAATGTTAACTTAAAGTGTTGAAACCGTGAGAACTGCTTGAGAAGAAGAATTTTAGGACAAATGAGAAAACATAAATCATATGCAAAATAGAAGTGAAAATAGAAAAAACACAGTGATACCAGACAGAAAGATTGATCATGGAGTTCGTCCCTGATGGACTACATCTCTGGGTCTGATTTCAAGATGGGTGACCACTTTATTAGGATTGAAACCGAGGAGGTCTATTACATAGAGAATTGACCAAACTGAATGTGAATGCAGGCACTTTTGGTCATTGTCATAAGGAAGCTCTCTAAACCAGCTTTCCAATGCCTATCATGGTTCCTAATTCTAACTCCTGATGCTCCTGTTACACTGAAAACCAAATAACCTCTATCCCTCTAGAACCTGGACATGAAACTCAAAAACCACTCACCTTATCTACAATGAGAAAAACTGCCTCTTATAGCCCTGCAAGTATATGTGAACTCCTTCTTCCTAGTTTAGGAATGAATTCTCTGATTTTAGGGTTTGTTGGTTTCAGTCTAACCATGTTTTGCAACCTTAGGGATAAGGTTACATGGTATTGTTATTAGTTTTAATGCTAAAACAATAAAAAACACAAATATAAGCCATAATATAAACCGAAACTGTGGTGGCTTGCTGACTAGGCGAAAGAGGTTGACCCCCCGCATGTGAATAGGGTAGTCTAAACATTGTTCTACACCTGGTGGGTTATCCGCCTGGTGGTTATGGTCTGTAGTTATCCGCATGCCATGTGAACGTGGCTTCCTCCCAGCGGTTTCGGCAACAATTATGCCTTAGCGGTTTAGATAATCGGTTACTGTTTTCCGCCCATCACATGGACACAACTACAGTTAAGGTTTGATATAATTCTGCGATGGTTAATTGCTAACCCTGTCGGTCTTATTCACTGATCACATGGTTGACTGCAATTCTGACGTGGTCGAACTCCGCGGTTAGGGATTGTCAATAGTTTTGTAATGTTTATAACGTATTACATAGGATGAGAGGGGTACATAACATAGTTTCTATGGGTTTTGTGACATAGTTTGTTATGTAACATGTTTGATAGGTTTTAGGACTTAGGGTTTAGGTATTAGCATAGGTTTAATCTTTTTAATGTATGTTCATACATGGATTTAGGTGTAGCATTTATGTATGGGTTTTATACTTAGGTTTTTGACATATTAATTCATGGTTAGGGTTTAGGATTAGGTTTTTAGAATTTACATCAAAACCCGTTTACAACTATTTGTCACAATGTGACATTCACCCACACACATATCTTCAACACAAAGCTACATTTGCGATGACACCACATGATGACAAATTTGTTGACAACCAAATCCTGCAAAGTGGATGACAACCATATGTCGATAATCCCAAATCCTGCGAGATGGATGACAATCACACATTGACGACCAAACCGTGGCGGAATTGATGACAACCACATGTCAAAACCAAGTTTCAAACCATATCATCATGAAAACCATTGACATCACCTGACCAATGTGAACCATAAACAATACTGTCGAAACTTAATGCCACCGGACTGAATGTTGATGATGACACTGTACCTGTGTAATAGATCTGACGAGATCCTCCTGGATCAAATGTGCTGCAATTGAAGGAACATTTTCCTCTTCTCCTCCTCTGTTGCTTCAAGTAATATTGTCAGCTCAACATTCTCCAGCCGAAGAGATAAATTAATCTCCTCCAAATCTTGGAGTCATTCATGCTTCAATTTTTTGCCCGTGCTTGCAACTTGGTCAACCCTGCTTTCATACCATTTAATCTAAAAATTTGATCATCATTAACACTTTGCAAGATCATAAAATAACGGGTCTTAAAAAATTGTCTATATTTGTTTGTATCCTAGTATGAATAGGCAAATTCAATGAACTACACAATATAAATGAAACATGTGTTACTCAAATCCAAACTATGGAAAAATAAGAGCAAATAAAAGAAACATCACAACACCAAAGTGATAACAGAGTTTTTCTAGTGTGGACTGCGTCTTCGAGCCCTGCTCAATGAAGATGAGGCCACTTTATTAAGTGCAACAACTGAATAATGAGTACATACAAATATTTGTCAATATAAGAAAGGAAATTTCTAGTCGAGTGGTGATGTCTCTCCTACAAAGAGAAATTCTCATACAAGGAACTCTCACTTAGAGTCATTCTTTCAACAAGACAAATAAAGCATAAAATGGACTGTCTCACATATCGTGCCATCAAGTCCACTTGAATCCGCTACTTGGATTCAAAACATACTCAATCATCAGCACAATTGTCTCATGATTATGAGACAAAAAATTTCAACATGAACACTTCCCAAAGAAGTATCAACAATGCCTTCTCTCAACTTGCAACATCTGAAGATCAACTGAAAATCAGTTGCTCAAATGAGAAAACAAACATCCATAGACAAATTTATTGTGAAATTTTAATTCATTTGAGTATAAACTCAACTATATTTCGCTCAGGCCCTCACTTTGGAATTCTCGTCTCAAAGTGCATGCGTAGAAAAGTACAATGGAAAAACCTCCAACTCTGCATGCATTAGTACAAAGTCCACTGATCACCAATCCTGCATAAAATGGAAACCCTTTTCTCTCTTGTACAACAAATCTTCCATCTTTTCCACTCGAAGAGAAATAGGAAAATGGTCAAATTCCACTATGCCTTTGAGGATCATTTGTTCAAAACTTCAGTTTAGAAGTCCCAACTCACAAATATGACATTTCCATGATGTCTAGAAGAGCAAAAAACCCCTTTCTAGGATCTTCTTGTGCTAAAAAAGGATTCAGGATGAGAAAAATAACCTCCTTTAAATTTTTGTCTATAAAAACTACTCAAAAAAACATTTTTTTCTCTACCATTCATTCAACAAAATGGGCGTGTGGCCTAAAGGTCAAAGCACCTGGTTAATGGACCAAAGGTCTCGGGTTTGATTCAACGGGGTCAACATATATTACGTTGTTTGGCTTTTAAATATTAAATAAATTATTAAACGGTTTGTTGGCCCTTCCCTTATTCTCTGCACAATCACATGACACTGTAATGACCTGGTGCTGTTGGATTCACTCCCATTGTCACGCCATTAGTTTCATTAATATCGATACATTCATGGGCTGGGTTGGTTGGGCATGACCACAAGCCCGCCCATTACTCCCAATCGCCAACCATTAAATATTTTAATACAAGCGCACGCCCATGGGTTAATAAGGATCACCTATGGCCCAACGATTGGGTGCTCGTTTCATTGGATGGAGGTCAAGCATTTGAAACTGTCGGAGGCTGGTTGGCTAATTAAATTTTTGACACGAAATTCTAGGCCACATGGTGCCCTCTAATTGGTGCATGTGGTGGTCTGTGATTGGCCCAACTAATCACTGTACGCCTAGTCACCTTATCAACATCATCTTCCCAATCAACCACTATATCACTATGTGTCCTCATTTGATTCGACCCTGTCAAATCCGTACTGCCAACCATAAGATACCACATCACTATATGGATGCCATGTAGCAAAAATATGATTGGTCTAATTGAATGCTGGAAAGTCTAAATTCAAGTGACACATGGCAGTCTCTCATGCTGCCACATCTCCATGCTAACGTCAATAGTACAGACTATTGATTCATCCTGCTTGACTTTTACTTTTTCCTATGTTGACCCTGAACTTTGACCAGCCATAAATTTTTCATATAGAGTCCGTTTGACATGATAAAAGCGTCGTTGGAATTTGAATTTCGAGCTCTACGCAATGGATTTTTTTACAAGGAATTTTGAGACAATCAATTTTTGGGTATTCAAAAATACACCTGTATCACCGTGTGTGTGTATGCACATGACTGTTATCCAAATCAAACACAAATAAACTAAATTTATCCATCACCTTGACATATTTGAAATAGGCATGCTAATAAAAAAATGGTTGAAAATTCAAATCCCATGTTAGTTATGTAGGTTATAAATCAAGATAACATGTCATGAACTTATCAAACCAATAGTCATATCAATCATAAGTTCATCGTTAACACACATGCATATTTGTATAAATTAATCCATTAGGTCAAATGTCTTAGCTTGTGGGTGTGTGTGAGCCTCTTTAAGTTCAATGTTGAATCCCTGGCTCTGTGGTGATCCACTTTGTGAATTTTAATAGAGATTCCAACTATATTCCCCAAAGATCTAATTTTTAAATCTATGCCCTGATACCACTCTATAACCACCCCACTTCCACTCTCTTAATGTTTCTCAAGCTAAGGAAAGTGTTACTTATCATTAACCTGATCCCCAATGTCCATTATGAAGATGGGGTTCGAAAAAATCCTCATTTTTATAATTCTATGGAATTCACTTCTGAAGTCACCTTGCATCCAACTAATCAATATCTTTCTGACAACAAAAATTTCACCTCAATCCAATTCCTGGATCAAAATTTCACTTAATTAAAGTTCATCCTATAAAAAGAGTCCATGTCAACATACTGACCATGTGGCACCCATGTGGCCTGCACATAGCTCTAACAAATAATCTAGGAGGATCATGCCATCCTGCCAATATCATATTTATATGGTTGTCACCACCCACATCGTTCAATATCAAACAAGGAGAAGGTGGTGGTGGGTAGTGAGGGATCAAAATATTCCATGATGGAACCATGGTTGAGGTCGAGTAACATCCTCTGGCATGCTCATGTGCATTTTATTTTGTATCAATCACCACACAGAGCAGTGGATAATGAGAAAAGCTCTAACACTCCAAGTTTCACTTAGACCCCACTCGATGGGACCTTCATTCATTATTAACCAACATTTGTTCAGGTGTGTCGACCCCCACCTATTCTTAAAACTGAACCAACAGGGCCAATGGCCTATGGGTGGTGCATATTCACATGTCATGGTTCCATTGGGGCATGGTTTCACCAACTCCTGCTCGATGTCAACCTGTGAACATTCACATGAGTCTAAAATTCCGTGTCCACTAGTATTTATGATATACCATACCTGATAAGTTGAAAAACAACCTAGGGTAATTCCAGTGAATGGGAGGGTGACCAAGTCACTTATGCCCAAAAACTCGCAATCTTAAGGAAATTCCTGAATTGATGGCCTGAAACCGAAGCCGTCAAATTAGTGACCATGTATCACACAAGGGTGACCTAGATCATCTACTCCTATGAATTATGGCTCAAAGTCGAAGGTGTAAACCTCTTAATTCAAAAAAAGTCACCAATGCAAGAGTAATTTGAACTATGTATTCATTTGCATGCTATCGTAGTACACCATCGTAACCATAAACACATAACTACACGTTCATCATGAACATAATAATAAACATCATAATTCAAGATGACATTAAATCCATGAGTTTATGAGACAACATTTCAATCATCAACATAACACCAAGATTCACAACTCAAGAAATCATTTATATTTATAATACACGAGATATTGCATCATTAAATCATGACAAAATTGTTGGAAATAATGCTGAGAGGGGGGGGGGTGAATCAGTATTATCTAATTCTTATCAATCTATCTTCCTTATTTATACTTTGAATAATTCTTCAAATATTGATCATTACTTTGTATGTCAGTATCATAAAATAATGAGCAGGAACAAGAAAAGCAAATAGTCACACAAAAGAACACCAGATATAAGGTGGAAACCCAATGTGGGTGAAAACCACCTGCTGCAATATGTCTCTATCTTCTTTCAATTAGAAACTCCTTTTACAATGATTTTGTACTGGTGCAGTCCTTTACCAGTACGCAGGCTACAACCTGCAGAGAGCTACAACCCTCTCTCGTTCTCCAGCTTCTCCTGGAAGGGAGCTACAACCCCCTTAGCTCTTGTACTAGCCAAGATACTAGTATATAGGTGCTGGCCTACTGAAGGCTACAACCTTCTCTTTCTTCCAGGGACCACGTTTCATAAATTTTCAGACTCGATCCATGAACATCAATCAATCATCAAGTATATCTGCATCAAACAATCTCCTTTTCCCAATTAGCACTGAATCAAGTAAACACTTCTCTGACAGCTGTACCCAGAACACAGTAACAGTAACCACACACCAAATTCTGAACCCAGAATACTGCAACAATAGACAGAGGCAGCTAGATCATAATTTAAAGATATACGCTACTTCAACAACCTGAAACCTGCGTGCAGATCTATAAAGGATAATTCCTTCTTTCAAATATTCAGACACTAATTAACCCAGATTGTCAGATTTATAGATCAAGCATGCGCCTCATATAACAGATCAAAATCATGCAAAGATACTATTATTCAAGCATAAAGATTATGACCCATCAAAAGAACTTATCCTTCTTTATGCGCTAAGGTTCCTCCTTCATTCAGATCTAGATCTGCACCATAACCCAATCACAAATATTTCAGATCTAGCACTTATTAGATATTCAATTCATTCGATGATGCTTTGCCAAATGATCTCCTTTCTCTTTTATAGTCTTAGGCCTTCCACAATACCATGGTCCAAAACCATAGGATCAAAAAACTGTTGGACTAATACCATGAACCAACCATGAAAGTGCGTGAGATCAACACTTTTGGATGCAATACCACGAACCAAAACCATAGGATCAAAAACTATAGGACTAATACCATGAACCAACCATGAAAGTGCGTGAGATCAACAATTTTGGATGCAATACCACAGACCAAAACCATAGGATCAAAAACTGTCGGACTAATACCATGAGCCAACCATGAAAGTGCGTGAAATTTTCTCTTCATGAAAGGAACTTTTCTCTGCATGAAAGTGCGTGAACTTTTTCTCTACATGAAATAAACTTTTCTCTGCATAAAAGTGCGTGAAATTTTCTCTACATGAAATAAACTTTTCTCTGCATAAAAGTGCATGAACTTTTCTCTACATGAAATAAACTTTTCTCTGCATAAAAGTACGTGAACTTTTCTCTACATGAAATAAACTTTTCTCTACATAAAAGTGCGTGAACTTTTCTCTACATGAAATAAACTTTTCTCTGCATATAAGTGCATGAACTTTTGCTGCACTATAATTTATCATCTGAGATGAGTGGGTTGACATCAAGTACAACATATGTATCATAATGCCAACAAAAATTTCAATCACTCTCCAATAGTAAGCACCATCATGAATCACTTTCTCCCTACATTAAAACACAAGGTTTTACCGAAGGTCAAATGGGTTATATCTTAGTTTCAGGAGGTGAAATCAAATTATTTTGGTGTTTTATCAACCACCTATTCATGGAAAGTACTGTAGGGGCCACAATCCACTATCTAGGCGGTTTATTAGCCTCACAATAAGCACCACAAAAACTTAGACCTGTCTTGGTGTGTTGACAAGGGAAGAAGTCCCAACTGCAACGAGTTGAGTGTTTGCCAAATCAAGGTCCAATTAGACCCATTTTCATTTAAATGGATATATACTCTCCATAACTAAGGCTCAATTTCCTATTATAACTTAAATAAAACTAAAACAAACTAAATCTAAATAAAAGATAAAACTAAACTAATATTAGAGGAAATATATGACGTAGATTGATTTTTAACAATTAATTACAAAACATATACAAATTGTTGTTTATGAAAGTTAGATTTATCCTAAGGGACCTTACAACAATGAGAGTGGGGGGATGGGGAATTGTTTCAAATATAATATTTAAAAGAAAATATTATGTGTGTTTGAATTTGGCTAGAATATGGGTCCAACTAAAAACGATATCAAATTATAATTCTATTTGCTTGAACATCAGACTTTAGGATCAAATAAAAATATAGATAGTTAACATATCATAATTTTCATTTGGTAACAAAATAAATTGTAACATATCATAAGAAATGTCAATCAAAATATCCTAACATTCAACATAGGTAAATATGAAGAAAGTCAAAGAATGAGTAACTGATGCATCCATTAAATAATTAAAATGATGACATGATATCATCTTCATAACTCATAAACACATTCAACTCTAAATTTGGTCTTCAAAAAAGATTCACTTCAAAAATTGATTATAAAATGCAAGTATTGAATTTCTACAATTCATTGAACCATACATCAATGTAAGAGGTCATATAATACTAAAATAAAATAAGATAAGATGTGTTTTTTAATCTAAAAAAATAAAATCTTCAAGGTTTTCTCTAATGCTAAAAATAAATATTATCCTTATCAAAAGATATTTTCCCTGAAAAATGGTCAGTTGTTTCAATGTCCCTCCTCGTCTTTAGAGTCCTTATCTTTAGTCTTGAGCAGATGTGGAGTATTTGTTTGGATGAAGCTTACCCAATCTATATATATCTAAGTAACTACAAAGAAGTGAACTTGATGAAAGTGGACTATGTTAACATGGCACATTGATACCAAATTATGAATAAATGTTTTATTCTTCCTACATTTAATAACAAAATTTGAAATTAGCTTGATTTGTTTAAATGAAAATTGCATAATTTTTTTAAAGGTTTGTTGATTCCAAAGATTGGTTCCTTTTATTGCCTTTCCATCCTCTGTTGTGCTGTCTATTGCTTGTTGTTGATTCAAAAATTCTATTATTTCTTCTCTTAATGTTTAGAGCCTGGTAGATTAATCTCTTTAATGAAATCCATTCTAGCTTCCCATACTGAGATACTATGTTAAATGGCCTTCTTAGTCCATTCTTGGATTTCTCTTGCCTCTGATTCCCTCTGGTTCGAAGAATACTACATCAATATTTTATCCTTTTTCAAAGTTTTGGAAATATGCTTAGGCTATAATTATTTCTCCCATTTTAGAATTGATGTGAACCTTTATTTATTATTTCTATCTTCCTTAACTAGAAATTCTATTCTTTCGTTGAGATTTAAAATAAAAATTTTATCAATCCGCTTGTAGAATTTGGCCTAATCTTTTCATAGTATCTAATTGACTTGTAATGCCTGCTCTTTGAAAAATTTTAAACTCTTCTCAACATCATGACTTTCAGCTCTAATTTTCATGTGCTTTTATGATTTCTTCAATTTTTTGGGAATTATTGACTTGTAGTTCATTCAATTTTCTTTGAAATTGACTTTTCATTTTGGCCCTTTTAATAGAAAATCCTCCCACAGGGGCTGCAGAATGAATTTTCCAATTTTCTTCGCTAAACACTTTTCTTTTTTCTATTTTCATTTCCAATTCTTTAATTCTTTAAAGCTTGTTTTGATATTCTACTACAAGTTCACTGACATGATATTGTTGATAATTCACAAAGGCTCCAAGAGCTTGTGAATATTCTTCAACTTTCTCTTTTACATTACCTGTCACTTGCCAACTATATTCAGAAACTATTTTAAAACTATCAATTTTCCTCTTTTTGTTTTTTCTTACAAGTGATTTGTGAATTGAAATAATATTCAGTTAAAAAAGGAATAGTTTCAGCTACTAGTTCTAATTCAGTAACATGTTTGAAAAGAAAAGAACTTAAAGGGATTTTTATGGAAATGGAGTCATGGAAGCTTTGGGATATGTTTTTGGTACTTAAATCTTAGTAGCTTTTGTCTATTGTTCTACAGACTCATTTTGTTTTATTAGAAATGTTTTTCAATATTGAATGAGAAGTTTCTTGGTCATACTTGTTTTTATCAATCTCCATGTCGTCAATCTGTTTAACATCGTTATTAAATTGTGAATCTTGTTGGTTGGTTTCTTTGGGAGGAGAGCCTTGTTTTACTATTGGTTTTTCTTGTTCTATTGTTCTCATTTTTGGTCTTTAACCTTTGCAACTATCAAGCTATTTTGAACCATTTGACTCTCTTCTTCCTTTTATTTAGCACTATTATCTTTGCTTGTATCCAAACGGGTTGATTCCTGATCTGTAACATAAACATTAGGCACACTTTCAATTTGAATCTCTTGAAATTTCTTAGATGTAGAGGTTAGTTTTGAAATGATCTGAGTGAATTTATATTTTAAATATTCAAGAGATTTTAAATCTTGAATATAGACAAAAGAATGAAGAATTTTCTGTTTGAGAAAATATTCATAAGTATTTTCCCTAAAATTTTGAATTTTGGCTCTTTCTTCATTACTTAATAATTTATCTCTTAATCACTTGATAAAAATAATCAATGTTTATAAAAATATCATCAAAATGATGTTTTTGATGTGTGAAAGTTTTAATATAACTCAAATCCTTGCAATGATTATTTATTATACTGCTAGGGTCATAATCATAATGTGGTAATGAGTAAAACTAGACTTTTTGGAGCTATTCATCTTCCTTAAACACACATCCTCTATCTTTCAAAATTATTTTTCCAAATTTTATTGGAAAATTAGGACGTATTTTCTTTTGAAGTTTAGTTAATTTACATACTTTACCATTCAGTGCAATTTGATTTTCTATTTCTCTAATAACAATTATCTTAGGAATATATCTTGGTAAAGTATGAGGAGGTATTATTTAACTTCCATATATCCTAATGTAGGTGAACAAATCTTCAATAAACTAGTCTCCTATTTGATGCAATGCCTCTTTAAGTTCTTCGATAATCTTTGGAGAATTTTTCCCAAAAATGACCTCATCTAGAGGGAATATTACTTAGTTGAAAATATAATAAAAATGAAATTTGAAATTACATTCCCATAAGAGTGAGGAATAATTTTTAATGTCTAGTTGTTGGTCAGCGGGATAATTCCATTTCATACTTGACGAAAGGGGACATAGGAAATCACAATATCCATAAGATAGACATATATGCAAAACATATGTTCATAACCTAGACGACATAAAAATGATAACTTTAAGGCATCTATCAGGTTTTGAGATAGAATATTAGCCCAATTAAGTCATTTTGGCTCATGATAGATATTTTGAATTAAAGACATCCATTGAAATTTGCAGTGTTCAAAGTCCTTTTCTCCATATATTCCCGATAACGTTTTGATGATAAACCTAAAATATATTTTAAAAATGACAACGTGATAATCCTTAAATTATTTAAGTTTGTGTCCCTCTTTGTCTTCTTGCAACCAATCCTCAATGACTTTATTATAATCCTTACCTCTTGGATTAAAAATTGTATTGTTGAAATTGTCCAAGAATTGAGTAGTAACTTAAGACCTCAGGGGAACTAGGCTTATAAATTGTCGTAAGCACCTTTGGTTTCCATGATGCTATCACATTTTTATTGCAATCTGCAACTAAGAAAGTATGAATGTGTACATACACTAAAATCCATGATATCATGTCATAATATGGAAAGATTTTAGCCCTACTAGAAATCTGATGCGATTTTGTTTTTCTAATTTTCTCAAATTGAATATTTCTCTCTTTACTTGAACTATCTGACCTTAACCATTTTCTTTCCTCAAAGAAATTGTAAATTTCTTTCCATTTCATTATACATGCATCTTGTGTTTTGAAAATAAAGTCAGAAATCAGAGTCAAGTTCAAATTATAGTCCTCAACTTTCAGATTTTCCACTTATTTTAGCTTATCCTTAATTTGTTGGACCACTTATCTTGGGGTGGTATATTTAAATCACATAAATAATTAAGCTTCTCCATGTAAAAATCATTAACTCAATGATTAGAAACTTTTAAAACATAAGGATTTACCATAATATACAAGCTATGAAGCAATATTTCACTACTTCTCTTTGAATTTGAGACTTTTCCATTGCGCTTTTAATGAAAAGTTGAGATAGGGTGTTAATGAAAAATTGAAAATTTTGAAAGCATGGAAGGGGAAAATATTTTATGATATTCGACTATATCTCTAAATACACGTTGTTTAATTCATATGACAAGTATTAAAATTTATATAAATGTGAAATAAATTTTAATCATTTTTTGAAAAACGAGGCAAGGTCGGGGAGATTGAAATCGAAGAGAATTTTTATTCAAATATAACAAGCTTATAAGAAAACAAGACTTACAACGTAATCCATCGAAAAATATTTAAAAATTAAAAATAAATAAAAGGGGCTTTAATCGAGAAAAAATATATTTTATTTGCAATTAGAATAGTCACAAGTCAGGTAGTGAGGAGGTCGAGAGGTATTTCATAATATTTCATGAATTTTATTGATTCTGACTCCAACTTAAGGCTAAGTCTAGGGACAGCCGAAGTTGGGAATTAAGGAGATAAATTCAAAGCCTTTTGTAAGAAAAGGATTTAAGTTTTGACTTTTGCCTACAGATCAAAGTGAGAAAGTAGTTGGGAGTTTGGGAAAAATTTTACCTTTATTATTTTGCAGAGTAAGAGAGTCAATAGATGAGATTCTTTATATCTTAAAACTTTAAAATCCAATCAATCCTGAACTTTTTATACTAAGTTTAAGATTTTAATACTATCAAAGTGTTTTTCTTTTCATTTTAATCAACTCTCTTACTCTCGGAATAACTTCACTACCAATAGGCCTATTCAGTACCTTGGTGAAGACTACCTCAATATTATAGGACAATTTACCCATTGCCAACAAGCCTAATTAGTACTTCGGCAGTTTTCTACTATTTCTCGCATCTCATTTTAGAAATTCTTTTCTAACTCTTTGATTATTAAATATATTGTAATGTTATTGCTTTTTGAGAAAATTTTGGTATCAAAAGAACGACCTTATATGAGAGTTGCTTTGTTTTTTAGCAAAAAATTTAACATATTAATAAATCAAACTTTGTATTTTATTATTTGTTACTTGATAGAATTCAACTTTTCTTAAATCTGGAAGTGATGGAACTCTTATAACATAAAATAATTGACTAGGCACTTTCCTACTATTTAAGATTTTATATAAAGAGCTAGAGCAATAACAAGCATATATAGACCTCTCATAAATAATTGGCTAATAAACATATATTTTTTTAAACATGTAATACTTGTTATAATTATACAACAAAAATAAGATAAAATGAAATTTTTGTACACAATCAATGTTAAAGAAAAATAAAATTTTAAGGACACCCACGTCCTTTAGTAAAATGAATTATTTATATATGGTCGAAATGATTTCCTTATGAAAAGTATCTCTTCAAAATCTTCCCATTTACAGGCAAATTTTCAACCTGGCCTTCTAATGTTTGCAAGATGTAAGTTGAAGGACTGAGTTTTGAAGAGATTTGAAAAGGACCAATCCAAATATGTTGAAACTTAGAGTGTCTACCCTTTTCTTCATCGCTTTTATCCCATTTAAGAATTAGGTCCCCTACAAAAAAATATTTTTCGGATGTTAAATGTTTATCAAACCATCTTTTAATAATTTCTTGATGTTAACGAAATAGAGCTTTAGCCTTTTGCGTTTCTACCTCTAATTTTAATAGTGTGTACAGTCTCACATCCATATCTCTAATTGAATTTTGATTTACTGATTGAGATAATTGTATAGATGGGAGGAAAATATTTGGAGGTAAGATAGCTTCCTTGCCATATATAAGGAAATAAAGGGAATTACCTAATTCTCTTTTTGGAGTAACTCTATCAGCCCATATAGCATTAGATAACTAGTTATGTCAGTTTCTTTGATGTTTTTAGACAATTTTCTTGAGAATTTGGATTAGGTTTTTGTTTGTAGATTCCACTAAAGAATTACCTTGTGGATAGTAATTAGCAGGAAATTTAATTTTAATTCCATTATCTAGACAAAATTCAATCATTTTCAGAGAATAGAAATAAGATGCATTGTCAAATACAAAATATGTTGGGATACCAAACGTGGTGATTATATGACTTTCAAGAAAACACATCATTTTTTCATTATTGACTTTCTTTAATGGGATAGATTTAATCCACCTAGTAAAATAATCAGTAGTTGTAAGAATATACTTATCTAACTTCGAAGAATTTGGATTCATTTCACTAATGATATCTAAAACCCATTGTTCAAAAGTTCCTTTGAATTAAACATGTTGAAGGGGGAGAGATGGTATTTTTTCTCTTCCTGCAACAGTTTGACACATTTTTCATTTCCTCGTGTATTCATAGGAATCTTTAAAAAGAGTTGGACAATAATATCCATCTTGAAGTATTTTATGTGCAATGGTTTCTCCTCCAAAATGTCCACCAGCAGGACCATCATATAAATTAGCTAAAACCTTCTCTGCATCATATTTCTCTAAGAATCTCAATAAAAAATCATCGTAATTTTTTTCTAAAACAACACCATCAATTAGTTGATATTTAAAACATTTTAAACGCAAATCTCTTTTTTGCTTAACTGATAAATGATTAGGATCAGTGTCATGAATGAAGAAATATTTTATATTAGAATACCAAGTGTTTGTTGGTATAGGAACATACATAATTTTTTCTTTACTTACCTCAAATTCTTTAAACCAATCTTCTTCTAAATGTGAACTTTCCTCTTCATTTGAGTGATAACCTTTTGATTCGGCTGATAATTTGGATAATCCTTGTCCCCTGATGACTTTTCAAGGTTTAATATAAATATCATTTTCTTGAAGTGAAATCATCCAATTGGCCCTTTTTTCTCCTAATTTCTTTTGTACCAATAAATTTCTTGCTACAGGGTGTGGAACTATAACTTTAATATGAGACTTCAAAAGGAAAGGTCTGAAATGTTAAACATATTTATAGATCACATAGGCTTGCTTATCTATATATGGATAGTTTAATTCAGCACCTTGAAATCCATAACTCATAAAAGAGAGGATTTTCAACATTATCTGCATTCTTTTGAGTAAGGGTTGTTGCATAAGAAACATCAAATGAAAATGTATCTAGTAAGAATTCTCTATCAAAATTAGGACTAATTAGTGATGGAGAAACAACAATAGCCTATTTATTTTTTCAAAAGAATTTCTCAATTACACCCCATTTAAAAGTATGGTCCTTTTTAATCATATATTGCATAGGTATGACCATTTCTACAAAACCAGGAAAAAATATTCTGACAAACTTAATCTTCCCTGAAAGAGATTGCATGGATTTCTTGTTATGAGAAAGAATAATTTGTAAGATTGTTTTAACTCATTTTGGTTCGATTATAATGCTAGTTTTGGAAACTATGAAGCATAACAATTTACCTACATTGACAACAAATATAGTCTTCTTTGGGTTTAAAGAAATATCGTATTTACAACATCTATCAAATATTATTTTGAAATGATTAACATGTTGTAATATTTTCTTCGAATAAACCGTAATATCATCCAAGTATACCACCATGAAACTATTAATGAGATTGATAAAAGAAATATCCATGGCTCTTTCAAAAGTTGCTCTTGCATTCATAAGCTTGAAAGGAATTTTTTTATAGGAATATGTACCCCACTTGGTTTGAAAAGTAGTTTTAATATAATTTTCAAGAGAAACCAAAAATTGGTTGTAATCTGAGAACCCATCAAGTAAAGAAAATATCTTCGAACCTCCAACAGATTACAAATTTTTTTCCATTGGAGGAACAAGGTAATTATCTTTTTCAAAGGATGTGTTTAGATTACGAAAATCAGTACGAATTACAATATCCCCGTTCTTCTTTCAGACTGGAACTAAATTTGACACCCATTGAGAATGTCTAACAAGAAATATTATTTTGGGTTTTAATAGTTTATTTAATTCCTCTTCGATTTGAACCTCAAGCCTTGGATGCATTTTTCTGAGTTTTTGTCGAAAAGGTTTTGTATATGGTTTTATTAGGATTACATGTTGAATTATTTTGGTATCATAAACTTTCAGATCATCATAAGTCCACACAGAGTCAAATTTGTATCGTTTGAATAACTTGATGAATTGTGATCATTCTACATGGGTACAATTGATTCTCATATTAACATTTTAAGGTTTTTTCTCTTTTCCCAATTTAACAAATTCGAATTGCATTGAAGAACTATTAGTTTGCAATTTGTCATACAGTTGAATTTATTCTAAAAATCAAATAAATTTTCCAAACAGACTATGGATTTAGAAATTGAATTTTGCGATTCAATTTTATCAGGAAAGCTTGATTGCAATTGTGCATCATGTTGATCTACATCAATAAAAAATTCTTTAAAAGTATCTTCTAAGGTCATAAAATCCTTTATTTTTTCATTATCGTCAAATACTTGCCAATTATATATGTTGATGGGTACAAATGGACTAAAAAGGATTTCAATTGAGAATTTTTCAGGTGAAAATATTCCAACTGGTACAAGTCTTGATGACACATTTGACAACAGGACAACATCATTATTTTGAAATCGAGGAATGGAATTTAATTCAAAACTATCAAAGTTTTGAGCAAAGTCCCATAATTCCTGTATGTAATTTTTTAAATGATTGGATACACCATGAATGGTTTTGTTGTGTTTCCTAACAATTATCTCTAAATCATTAAAGAATTTAATATTTTTTATTTCCATTTCAATGGCTTTGCGAAGACCCTAAAGTAAGGCCTCATATTCTGCAACATTATATGTGCAAGGAAAATTTAATCTACACGATAAAAGAAACTTATTACCATGTGGATATAATAATATACATCCAATACCAAAACTTTCTGCTGATTTAGACACATCAAAGTATAAAGTCCAAATACTCATATTTAGATGATCATTTATTAAAATAGTAGGAAGAATTTCATCATACAAAATTTGTCTTGAATTTAGAGAAGGCACAATGAGAAAAATCAAGCTTTCAATTTTTGTTTCCAGAACAACAAATTCTTTGGATGTGAAATTCCCAAGAAAAGTATCAAATTTATAATTACCTAATGAGGCTTGTTGAAAATTTACTATCTCATTTGGATTTTCAGGGTCTATAACTGTATGTTTCATGTGTTGTTTTCTATATACCTTGAATTTATTTGGTCTACCATTTACTGACAACCATAGATGAGACCAATCATTTGAAAAATATCCATTAAGTTTTTTAGACCAATATTGATTAATTATTATACCATAAGATTCTAGGATGTTAGTTACAATGATATCAATGATCTAAAAAATCCTAGGATTAGAAGCAATTCTGATAAGTACATGTATAATTTCTCCAAGAAATTCAACACTTGATCTGTCAAGTTGAATTATTTGAGTTCATGATTGAATAGGAGTAAGTTTCAATTTTTTAACCACTACTAATGGCATAAAATTTGATGAAGCTCTTGAATAAACAAGAGAGTTATGAAAATTTCGAATGCAATTTTCAAAGGTCAAGAGAAATGGAGGAGTTTTGGAGAATGATATATCTCCAATGAGAGTTGCATCCATATTAGATGTTATTTTGGTAGGTGCTTTTTGAGGATTATAAGACGTTTGAGTATGAGATGATTCTTTCCCCAAGTTCTTAAATTTTTTATCTCTTTGCTGAGTTAATTTTGATAACTCAAGCAAAAGATGTTGGGATACCAAACGTGGTGATTATATGACTTTTGAGAAAAGACACCACTTGTTCATCATTGACTTTCTTTAATGGGATAACTTCAATCCACCTGGTAAAATAATCAGTAGCAATAAGAATATACTTATCTAACTTCGAAGAATTTGGATTTATTTCACCAATGATATCTAAACCACATTGTTCAAAAGGTCCTTTGACTTCAACATGTTGAAGGGGGACGTTGGGTGTATGTCATATTCTTTCCACCCTATATTAGGTGCGTAGACCTACCTATGCTTTTGTGTGTGGTTTTCTCACATGGTTTTGGGCATGATAGTTTTCTGACCATGGTATTTTATAGATCCGATCAAGGGAACTATGGTTATACTCTAATCCAGGGTTAATGGATCGTGGTTTATGGATTCTTCGACATGTATATATATGTATTGTAACATTGAAAGGAATATAATGCAAAATCAGTCTGGTAGTCCTAGTTTGGGGATCCAAGGGAAAATCTCTATGTATATATGCTTTATGTTTTATGCTCTCGCCATTATTTATTTTATGTTTTTAGAATTTGCATGCAGGTGATTTCTATACGGGGTTAAAACCTACATCTGGTATCAGAGTTATTTTGGCTTTAAGAGGATGACTTTGTTGTTGAGGGTTTTTCTCAGGCATGTGGTAGACCTTATTCAGTGGGATATCTGTAGGATCGATTCTTGTGGTGAAAGATGATGGCGAGTAGTAGAAAGATAGAGATCGAGAAATTTAATCGTCAGAATTTTGAGTTATGGAAACTCAAGATGGAGGATCTACTGGTGGATAAAGATTAGTGGATCATGATAGATCCAGGTACTAAACCAACGGTAATGTGAGCTAAAGACTCGGTGAAGTTGGATAAGAAGGCAAAGAGAACAATATTGTTGTGTATCTCAGATTCAGTATTGTTAAATGTATCAGGGTAAGATTTGGCGAAGGATTTGTGGGACAAGATAGGGACTTTGTACAAATCTAAGTCTCTGGTGAATAAATTGTTCCTACAGAAAAATCTGTATAACCCGAGGATGAAGTATGGAGAATCGGTGACAGAGCATATGAACGCCTTTAATAATGTGGTAATCTAGTTGTTATCTATTGATATAAAAATTTCAGATGAAGATAAGTGCATGAGTTTGTTGTGTTCTCTACTATATTTCTA
Source organism: Pinus tabuliformis (assembly GCA_031772625.1). Taxonomy (NCBI): domain Eukaryota; kingdom Viridiplantae; phylum Streptophyta; class Pinopsida; order Pinales; family Pinaceae; genus Pinus; species Pinus tabuliformis. The sequence goes on along the minus strand of CM062818.1, from coordinate 1,157,326,159 downwards.
GGATATTATAGTTGTTGCAATAGGTAGCAATGCAAATGTCTTGCAGTTTGATGAAATAGTCTCATCCTTGTTGTTGGAGGAGATGAGATGAAAAAATACGGAGGGCCAAAATGGTGATGTCTTGTCCATATGAGGACGGTCCCAGAACAAAAAAAAAAGTAAATCCTCGAATGGGAAATATAAATCTTGAGGGAGATCTAAATCTCCAGGAAAACTTGTAAAGGTGTGCGGGAAATGCTGAAAGGAAGAGCACTTCAAAAAGGACTGTAGATCTAAAGCTCATGAGAAAGGAAATGGATTTGATGATGCTCCTTCTGCAGAGGTAAAAACCACCTCAGATGAAGGTGGGGATGTGTACTTGGCTTCTTCTTCAACTACACATGTAGATCATGAGGCATGGTTGATTGACTCAGGTGCATCCTTTCACTTCACTCCCTACATCGAGTGGTTTTGTGAGTATGATAAATATGATGGTGATGATGTCTTCTTAGGGGATGAAAGGAAAGCTAGAATCGTCGGTCGCAGAAAATTCAAGTTGAAGTTGCAAGGTGGAAGGATTAGAACACTTCTAGGTGTTCTGCATATTCCTGCATTAGCCAAAAATCTAATTTTTGTAAGTAAGATGGAAGATGCAGGTGTAAAAATAGTGTTCGAGAAAGATACCTACAAGATGGTTTGGGGAGCACTGGTATTGATGTGGGGAGCTCAGATTAGAACTCTGAACAAGCTTCAGGGTAGCACTATTATTGATGGCTGCAACATTTTTGTGGTTCCTAAAAGTGGAGGATAAAATCTAGTGGTCTCTGGAGAAAATACCATGCTATGGCACCAAAGGCTTGGACATATTGGAGGGAAGGGCCTTCGAATACTTCATGTTAATGGTATGGTAGAAGGTATGTCTAATTTCTCTATGGATTTTGACTTCTATGAAAATTGTGTATATGGGAAGTAGGATTGGGTGAGTTTCCCCTCTGGTGCTAAGACGGCGAAACAAATATCAAAGCTTGTGCATAGTGATGTGTTTGGACCTATGTTGGTTCCATCACTGGGTAAGTTTGTGTACTATGTATCATTTATAGATGACTTCTCAAGGAATGCATGGATATATTTCCTCAAGAAGAAATTTGAAGTCTTTGACAGGTTTAAAGAATTTAAGGCTCTGGTGGAAAAAAAGACAGAGAAGAAGATAAAAGTGCTGAGGACAGATAATGATGGAGAGTTTTGCAAGAAGGAATTTGAAGAGTTCTGTAAGAAGTGTAGTATAGCACGAAAGAAGACTACTCCATACACACCTTAGAAAAATGGAGGTGCAGAAAGAATGAATAAGAGGTTAATCGAAAAAGCAAGCAGAATGCTCACTGGTGCCAAGTTAGGACATGAATTTTGGGCAAAGGTGGTGGAGACTTTATGTTACCTGGTTAATAGATCACCTTCATCAGCGTTGGAGGATAAGACTCCACGAGAGGTATGGAATGGTAAGAAACCCTCTCTTTCACATCTGAGGGTATTTGGATGTGATGCATATGTACATGCTCCAAAGGAGAAAAGAACCAAGTTTGATAGTAAACCTGAAAGGTGCATCTTTATTGGGTATAAGGATGGTTTAAAAGGTTATAAGCTTTGGAACCTAGAAACAAAGAAGGTTGTGTACAATCACGATGTGGTGTTTAGAGAGGTGAAGGATGTTATTAAACATGAAGTCCTACCAAAGGAGCTTGAAAAGATAGAGTTTGAGCTATAGGAGGACGAATCAGACTCTATAACAAAAGAGGAATCAGAAGATGAAGAGCCACAAACTCTAGCTGTGAGAAGATCAGTTTGAAAAAGAAGGCAACCATAAAGATATAGTCTAGCTACTTATGTTTAAATTCTGCTTTATCTATTACTGGTGATGATCCTACAACTGTAAGGGAAGTAGTAGATTTAGAGGATGGAAAACTCTAGAAAGAGGCCATGGTTGATGAAATGGCATATTTGCACAAAAATGAGGCTTGGTATTTGGTGGAGTTGTTGGTTGGAAGGAAAACCATTGGAAGCCAATGGGTGTTTAAGAAGGAGATGAATGAAGAAGGCAAGGTGGAGAAATACACAACTCGCTTGGTAGAAAAAGGTTATTCTCAGGTGTTGGGAATTGATTTTGGTGATATTTCTTCTCCTATTGCAAAGGTAGCTTCTATTATATTACTTTTATCTGTTGCTACTGCTTTTGATTTTGAGGTAGAAAAGAGGGATGTGAAGACAACATTTCTTCTTGGGGATCTAGAAGAAGAGATCTGCATGAAACAACTTGAAGGCTTTGTGGTGAAGCGTAAGAAAGAATTGGTATGTAGCTTAAAAAGTTTCTGTATGGGATAAAATAGTCACCAAGGATGTGGTATCGGAAATTTGATACATATATACGAGGACTTGGCTTCACCATATGCAAAGAAAACCATTATGTGTATTTTAAATTAATTGGTGATATTGTTATTTATTTAGTATTGTATGTGGGTGATATGTTTCTGATTGGATATAACAAAGAAATTGTCTAGAAATTGAAGACCCAATTGTCCTCCAAATTCAACATGAAAGATCTTGGTGATACAAACTATTTTTGGGCATGGAAATTAAATGAGATCAGGAAAAGAGGAAGCTTTGGTTAAACCAGAGGAAGTATGTCGAGACAATACTGCAGAGGTTTAATTTGCAAGATAGTAAACCAGTGAAGGTTCCTATTATTGTAGGTGTAAAGTTATATGTTGAACAGTGTCCCAAGACACAAGAAGAGGAAGAGGACATGTCCCGTGTTCCATATGGAAGTGTAGTCGGCAGCCTAATGTATGCAATGGTCTGTACTAGACCAGACATTGCACATGCAGTGGGAGTATTGAGCAGGTTTATGTCAAAACTAAGGAAGGACCATTGGAAAATAGTGAAGTGGATTTTTAGGTATTTGCCTAGCACTAGTGATTACGGTTTGTGCTACCAAGGAAGATCAGAATTGGATAGAGTTTTGGACGTCTATGGCTTTGTTGATGCAGATTGGGGTGGAGATCTGGATCAGAGAGGATCTATAAGTGGGTATGTGTTTAACCTATTTCGAGGTGAAGTCAGTTAGATGAGTAAGAGATAGTTTGTAGCGGCACTTTCAACTATATAGGCAGAATACATGGAAGCCTCTCATGCAAGAAAGGAAGCAATTTGGTTGATTAGATTGTGTTCAAGTATGGGGTTAGTACAACGAGCTATAAGGATAGACTGTCACAGCCAAAGAATAATTTTCTTGGCAAATAACTTTGTTTTTCATTCAAAGACAAAGCACATTGATGTTCAGTATCATTTTTTAAGGGATATGGTTGAGGACAAAAAGGTGTTGCTGGTAAAGGTGGACACTTTGAAGAATATTGCAGATGCATTAACAAAGTCTATGAGCACTTTCCCTTGGTGTAGAGAAATAATGGGCATTACAGAGTTGAACCAATGACTAAGCTCTCATGTGCCCCCCTGTGGAAAGAAAACAACAAGCGGGAGAATGTTGGGTGTATGTTATATTATTTCTTCTTATATTAGGTGGGGGTACCTTCCTATGGTTTTGTATGTGGTTTTGTGCACATGGTTTTGGGCATGATGGTTTTCTTCCCATGGTATTTTGTAGATCTGGTCAAGGGAACTACGATTATGTTCTAATCCAGGGTTAATGGATAGGGGTTCCTACATGTATATATATTTATTGTAACATTGAAAGGAATATAATGAAAATCAATCTGGTAGTCCTAGTTTTGGGATCTAGGGGAAAATATCTATGTATATATGTTTTATGTTTTATGGTCTTGCCATTGTTTATTTTCTGTTTTTAGAATTCGTATGTGGGTAATTTATGTACGGGGTTAAAACCTATAGGGGAGAGATTGTATTTTTCCTCTTCCTACAACACTTTGACACTTTTTTCATTTCCTTGTGTATTTATAGGAATTTTTAAAAAGATTTGGCCATAATATCCATCTTGAAGTATTTTATGCGTAATGGTTTCTCCTCCAAATTTTCCACCAATAGGACCATCATATAAATCAGCTGAAACCTTCTCTGCATCATATTTCTCTAAGAATCGCAATAAAAAAATCATCGTAATTTTTTTTTTGAAAAGAACACCATAAATTAGTTGATATTTAGAACATTTTAAATGTAAACCTTTTTTTTTCTTAACTGATAAATGATTAGGTTCAGTTCCATGAATGAAGAAATATTTTATATCAGAATACCAAGTGTTTGTTGGTATAGGAACATATAGAATTCGTTCTTGACTTACCTCAAATTCATTAAACCAACCTTCTTCTAAATGTGAACTTTCCTCTTCATTTGAGTGATAACCTTCTGATTTGGCTGATAATTTTCATAATCCTTGTCTCCTGATGACTTCTAGGGTTTAATATCAATATCATATTCTTGAAGTGCAATCATCCAATTAACCCTTTTTTGTCCTAATTCCTTTTGTACCAAAAAAATTCTTACTGCATGGTGGGGAACTATAACTTTAGTATGAGACTTAAAAAGGAAAAGTACGAAATTTTAAACATATTTATAGATCACATAGGCTTGATTATATATATATGGATAGTTTAATTCAATACCTTGAAATCCATAACTCATAAAAGAGATAGGAATTTCAATATTATCAAATTCTTTTGAGTAAGGATTGTTGCATAAGAAACATCAAATGAAAATGTAAATAGTAAGAATTCTTTATCAAAATTAGGACCAATTAATGATGGATAAACAACAATAGCCTCTTTATTTTTTCGAAGGCATCTTTCTCAATTATACCCCATTTGAAAGTATGGTCCTTTTTAATCATATATTACATAGGTCTATTAGTTTCTACAAAACCAAGAACAAATCTTCAGACAAAGTTAATCTTCCCTAAAAAGGATTGCATGGATTTCTTATTATGAGGAAGAATAATTTGTAAGATTATTTTAAGTCATTTTGGATCGATTATAATGTGGTTTTGGAAACTATGAAGCATAACAATTTACTTATAGTGACAATAAATATAGTCTTCTTTGGGTTTAAAGAAATATTGTATTTATGACATCTATCACATATTATTTTTAAATGATTAACATTTTGTAATATTTTCTTTGAATCAGCCATAATATCATTGAAATGTACCACCATGAAATTATTAATGAGATCGTTAAAAGAAATATCCATGGCTCTTTCGAAATTTTCTCCTGCACTGATAAGTTCGAAATGCATTTTTATAGGCATATGTACCCCACTTGGTTTGAAAAGTAGTTTTAATCTACTTTTCGAGAGAAACCAAAAATTGGTTGTAACCTAAGAACCCATCAAGTAAAGAAAACATATTCGAACCTACAATAGATTGCAAAATTTGTTCCATTGGAGGAATAGGGTAACTATCTTTTTGAGAGGATTTGTTTTAGTTTACAAAAATCAATACGAATTCTAATATCCCCATTCTTCTTTCACACTATAACTAAATTTGATGCCCATTGAGAATGTCTAACAAGAAATATTATTTTAGATTTTAACAATTTATTTAATTCCTCTTCGATTTGACCCTCAAGCCTTGGATGCATTTTTTGTTGAAAAGGTTTTGTATATGGTTTTATTAGGATTAAATGTTGAATGATTTTGGTATCATAAACATTCAGATCATCTTAAGTCCACACAAAGACATCATTGTATTGTTTGAATAATTTGATGAATCGTAATTGTTCTACAAGAGTACAGTTGATTCCCATATTAACATTTTGAGGTTGTTTCTTTGTTCCCAATTTAATAACTCTGAATTTGATTGAAGAACGATTAGTTTACAATTTGAAATACCTTTGAGTTTATTCTGAAAATCGAATAAATTTTCCAAACAAACTATGGATTTAGGAATTGAATTTTATGATTCAAATTTATCAAAGTTTATTGTAATTGTGCATCATGTTGATCTGCATCAATAACAAATTCTTTAAAATTATCTTCTAAGGTTAGAAAATCCTTGATTTGTTCATCATTGTCGAATAACCGCCGATTATATATGTTGTCGGGTACAAATGGACTAAAAAGGATTTCAATTGAGAACTTTTCACGTGAAAACATTCCCACTGGTACAAGTCTTGAAGCAACATTTGACAAAAGATCAACATCATTATTTTGAAATCAAGGAATGGAATTTAATTCAAAACTGTCAAAGTTTTGAGATAAGTCCCATACTTCGTGTCTGTAATTTTTTAAATGATTGGATAAACCATGAAATGTTTTTTTGCACTGCCTAACAATTATTTTTGGATCACTGAAGACATATTTTTTATTTCCATTTCAATGGCTTTGCAAATACCCTAAAGTAAGGCCTCATATTCTACATCATTGTATGTGCAAGGAAAATTTAATCTACAGGATAAAAGAAACTTATTACCTTGTGGATCTAATAATATATGTCCAATACCAAAAACTTCTATTGATTTAAACACATAAAAGTATAAAGCCTAAATACTCATATTTACATGATAATTTGGTAAAATAGTAGGAAGAATTTCATCATATGAAATTTGTCTTGAATTTAGAGAAGGTACAATGAGAAAAATCAAGCTTTAAATTTGTGTTTCCAAAACAATAGATTCTTTGGATGTGAAATTTCCAAGAAAAGTATCAAATTTATAATTACCTAATGAGGCTTGTTGAAAATTACTGGCTTGTTTGGATTTTCAACGTTTGTAGCTGTACGTTTCATGTGTTGTTTTCTATCTACCTTGACTTTATTTGGTCTTCCAGTTAAGGAAAACCATAGACGCGACCAATCAGTTCAAAAATATCCATTAAGTTTTTCAGACCAATCCTAACTAAGTATTAGACCATAAGATTTTGGGATGTCAGTTACAATGATGTCAATGATCTAACAAATCCTAGGATTATAACAATTTTGATAAGTAAATGTTTAATTTCTTTGAGAACTTCAACACTTGACCTGTCATGTTGGACGGTTTGACTTGATGATTGAATAGGAGTAAGATTCAACTTTTTAACCATTGATAATGGAATAACATTTGATGAATCTCTTGAATCAATAAGAGAGATATGAACATTTTGATTGCAAATTTCAATGGTCAAGAGAAATGGAGGAGTTTTGGAGGATGATCTATATCCAATGAGAGTTGCATTCATATTAGATATTCTTTTGGTAGGTGATTTTGAGGATTGTCGGACATTTGAGTATGAGATGATTCTTTCCTTAAGGCCTTAACATTTTTATCTCTTTGTTGAGATAATTTTGATAACTCAAAAAAACAAATAGTTTCCCTAGTTTTCTTCATATATTAGACTAAATCATATTAAATTCTATTAGTTTGAGGAGAAATATTGGGCGCGTTAGTGGCTTTATCAAAAGTTTGTGTTTTTTTAGCAGGAGCAGGAGGATTATTAATAGCTGAAGTGGAAGCAAGATTAGGAGATTGATTTTGAATTCTACTTATATTCTAAACATCATTGACTTCCTCTTCTTCTTCCTCAACTTAGTAAGTCATTATCAATTAAACCACCTTGTGATAAATCCCATAACACATTTACCATTTTATTGGATTCGACCTCTCCTTTTTTCCTTTCTTGTAATTTTTCTTCCTCTTCTCCTTCCACAAAAACCTTGAACGTATTAATAAAATCTAGAATTTTTTTCTCAGAATGATTACCATTGTGTGCTCTACAAAAATCATCTTGTGCATAATCATCAATATTAAATTATTCAACATTGGTTTGATTAGGATTGAGAGGTTGATTTTTTTAGCGCTTGAAATTTCACCTCAGGCTGAGAAAGGTAAACCTCAAGGCTACATCAAACCATTTAGCCTCGTAGCTAGCCCTACGGGGCAGGAGAAGGCTCTCTCCGGTCAATCTCGGCAGATCTTCAATGGGATGAGATGACCAACAAGGTAACACTGATATTAGGCTAGTAAACTGATTAAAAAGGTTGATTTGGGGTTTTTTTGGGTTTTTGGTGGCAAATTGAGGAATTGCAATTTTGGGTGCGGGGATTTGACACAGTTTCTGCAGGGGGTTCTTTGGGGCGAGGTAGGAGACCGTATTGATGCCTTTGATTGAGGTGAGTGGATGGAAAAGACCAGTGAGGAGCTAAGGAGAGCGAATAATACTTTGAATTCTCCTTAAACAATTAAACAAATTTAAAAGCAGAGCATGGCAAGCATGAATTCTTACTTTAACACTTCATTTGTTTAATGTGCAGCAGTAAAGGAAAGGAAATGATTCACATAAACACACTTAAAAGAACATTGAGAAACACATCATCAACACATGAGTCCACAATAATCCCAAAGAGGACTGCAAAACCCTGGTCTTCCTTAGCTAAAAATTGCAGAGATACAGTGAAATAATACAATGATAGCTTCTCCCTCAAGAGTCCAACCATGAAAATGAGCAAGAAAGTACATAATATAGATGATCTAACCTCTTTCCCTGCCTCCATGGGTCGAGCTCACTATCCTAGGAGCTGTTTCAACCACTTCTAAACTAAGCACTACAATCTAGGCAGTCAAAACAACTTGCCTCTATAAGCTAGGAAACCAATCCATTCATTAAATATTTACCCTTTACATGAATGAATCTTCTAGAACTGTTAAACAAGAGTAAAAGTGTCTTAGAGTTACAATAATTACATCAAAGATAATCATCTTCCACCCCAAAAAATCAAACTGGGTCAAAACTGCGTTTTCTGGGCTGTACAATGCAATCTGGCAAAAACTGCCTGACGGGTCGCGCGCCCCTGCCTGACGGGTTGCACGCCTTTGGAGCGATGTTTGAGGCACTTTCAGGTGTCCAAATTGAGCAAAAGTGGGCTTGTTGGAAAGTTCTGTGAGTCTACTTTCCAACCCAACTAGAATGTTTGAATTTGGAGGTCATTTGCCCTGTCAAAACTTAATTCTCCCAAGACTGGTTTCTGCAACTCAAAAAAGGGCCAGAAAGTCATTTTTTGGTAGTTTTTTGACCTTTTGGGGGACCAAAACTGCACAAAATCTCAAGTCTATCCATGGGCATATGTAACTTTGCATGAAAAATCTAGAAATGCTGAGTTTTCGCCAAAAGGAGTTGCCATGATGAAGGGTCGCGCGCGGGGTGAGACCCATTAATGGGAAAAACCTGCAAATTGCCTGAAAATGTCAAAATTCACCCAAAATTCTCAAAATTTTTTGGGTTTTGTGCTGTGGCTGGGCTAATTAGTGCCTTGATCTTTGAGGGAAGCCTCAGCCAAGATACGGAGTGGATTGGTGCTCTTTTTCCATTTAAGGGCCTCGGACAACCGCCTTTGAAACATTTTCATCTTGGCCTTGCACACATGCATTCTTGCCCAGTAATGGTTTTTCATGTTCCTCAGTAATTTCTTCTCTTGGTTGGCCTTAGCCAACAGCCTCTCCAAGTGTGCGTTCTCCTGGATGAGCATGGACTCTCGGTCAGCGGGCAATGGATCACCGGGTCTTCTTCGGTTCAAGACTCGGTCACTACGAATCCTCCATAACTCATCAAGTGCCTGCTCATCTTCCAACTGTTTGTTGCGCTGCTCAAGGTAGGTGATGGTCCATTGTGCCCCCTCTAATCTCCTCTGCAAGGCATCATTTTCAGCTCTGAGATGCTGAATGATCTCCTTTGCCTCTTGGCTAGGAGAACTGGCCTCAAGGTCAACAAACTCAATATCGGGAACTCCTGATGGACCCTCATCAATCATGGGCTGTTTGCCCCTCTCTGGTACCTGTGCTAGTGAAGAAAGCGAGGCCCCTTCCACCTGATGTGGAGATAACACTCGCTGAGCCGATGATGAAGGCGAGACCCCTTCCACCTGCTGTAGAGATAGTACTCGCCGAGCTGATGCAAACAAGGCCCTCTGGCCTCTCTGATAAGTGAGCTGAGGTGAGGAACTAACATGTCGAGTGACCGGAATATCAGGCTGCTGAGATGGTCCTCCCTCCTCCTGAATGACCTCAGGATGTGGTTGGGGTGGTGCTGTGAAAAACTCACGGGAAATGAACTCCTCCCATGAGATGCCCTGCTGAGCCAACTGATGCAAGACTACGAGCTGAATCAAACCATAATGACATAGGCTCCTGTACTACTGGGCCGGGCTCTTCCTCTGCATGACGGAGACCATCCTCTCAATATTCTGATAAAAGAAGACCGGGATGTTCATCATCCGCACTCGAGTGAAGTGCATCAAGAGGTGAATGTGATATGAGTATACCTGGGAAAATCTGCCCTCACAGGTGAAATAAAGCATAATGAGTCTCAACATGGGGGCATACTGACTCCGGAGGAACCTGAAAGGAAACACACCGGCCAAATGTCTCATGAATGGTGGCCAGACAAAAGGCTCAAAATGAACTGTATCCAATACCTTACGCTTATTCCAAATTTCCCCGACATTTGGAATCCCTGTAGCCTGTGCAATGATCTCGGGTGTCAAAATGAAATCCACCCCAGCAAGGTTAACATGTCCCTCATGCAAGTGCAAGACAAAGAGGCGGGCCAACTCTCGGTGATGTTGAATCCGAGAGATCCTCTCACAAAACTCATAACAGGACATGTACTGAAAGCAAGAAACTGCCAAAGGACAAGCTTGTAGACCTGCCAAGGAAGTAGGCTCCTCTCTCCTGTGATGGCCACCTTTTCCACCTCTATGTGGCCTCCTCTGTACCTCAACCTCTGACACTGATGCTTGGTCATCACTCTGCTCATATGTTTTGGTTTCTGACATGTTTGAGGAGCAGAGTGGACAAAATGTACTGCTGTTTCTGCTTGTAAAAGTGTTGAATTCTATGTTGTTTCAAGGGGACAATGACATGAGGGAAATGTTAGGGGAGGGACCTCTTGCACAAGGAATTGGGAATATATGAATAACAGGGAATTTAGGGAATACATTGCAAACAAATATTTGCATATATACAGGCATACATGTACATAACAAGGATATAGGGAATCATTTACAAAATCACTGCATATAGGAATACATGTATAAACAATGAACATATGGGAATATGAATACATGCATTAACAGGGAAAGATAGGGAAACATATTTACAAAACTCTTTACATATTCACCAACAAATTCTTGTGTTTACACATGCATATGGTGCAGCAAGATTAGGGTTTGAGTTTTTTGATGCCTTGGGAGAGGGGTAGGGTTTGTATTTTTAGTGATTAGGGAGAAGGGAGGGTTTGCATTTTATTTATAAAATAGTATGGGAAAATAGATATGAATGCAAATATGAGTAAAAAGGGAAGGAGGGAAACAATTTACCAAGGGAAATACCTTGAAACAACACAAACCCTAGCACATTTAAACATTAACAATGCAGCCATATAGTGTCTTTTCACTTGCATGATTTGAGGTTAAAACACAAGCATGAGGGCTTACATTCATAACCAACCACCAAAATGATGTGTAGAGAGCCTACCTTGAACAAATTCGATGACTTGGAGGAAGATTGAGCAAATTTGAAAGGAGATTGCAGAGAACAGGTTGACGGGTCGCGCACCCCTCCCAATGGGTCGCGCGCGCTTGACGGGTCACGCCCGTTCAAAAACTGAACTGCTGGATGGCCTCTGACGGGTCGTGCGCAGCTGACGGGTCGCGCGCCTGGCCTGACGGGTCGCGCGCCTGTCTTGAGCTCGAACCTTGACCAATTTTCGCCCAATGCTCTTGATGTTTGCTCACTCTCTCTCAACCATGCTTTGGATGCACAATGAGACTAATAGGAGGGAAATTGAACTTTTATAAACTCCATTTGAAAAAATTTAATGCTCAAACCCACTTTCTAAAGTTTATCTTTGACACTTTATAAAACTGACTTTTTGGCTTCCTTTTGCCCTGAAATCGACTCTTTTAGTGCTTTTTCTTGATTCTTTTTGCAGGTAGATCATCTGAGGGATCTCGGCAAGGGGACCAGGGTTTTCATGATGTCCGCTGCAGTCTTTTGAAATTTCATCACTTTTTACAAAATTTTAAAAAAAAATGACCTTGGCTTTAAAAACAGAGTTTTTAAATCCAAGGTGAAAATTCACTGTACAAGATAAAAATATCGAAGAAACATGTTTAAAATTCCTCCCTCTGGCTTGCTGAGCACTCATGGACTTTCAGAGACATGACCTTGCAGAGATAAATGACCAAAACCCTAGACCTAGGACTTTGACCTCAAGACAAAACAAGACAAGCTTGAAAGAGCTTAATGACTGATATGACCTGATCCAGCAAAGCCAAGAGGGGTATAAATAGACCAGCTCCTCCATCAGGGTTGTGGCATGCCTAACGAGATGCAAAACTTGACACTGATGAGACACCTACCTATGTAAATGCAAAGAGCTTTGATCGCTGATGGAGGGCTTCAAGACCGACACTAACAGATTTCTCTTAAAGGGTCTCCATGGTTTTCTTATAGGAGGTGTCTCAGAGAGAACATTTTTTACATTAGTTATTTCATTAGACACATTCTTAATAACCTTTTGAATAGAGTCTAAATCTACACCTTCCTTTTCTTTTTTATCATCACTAGTTTTACTAATTGAAGGTTTTTTTGCAAGTTTTTTGGCTTTTTCCTTACCTGGAACTTGCTTTGATGTTATTTTGAGAATTTGTTTTTCGACATTCAAGGATTCTTCCATATTTGAATCCAATGTTGTCATTTATGCTCTAATGACAACAAAAGCAATATTTGAAGGAAGGGTGATAATATAAACCTCAATCAAAACATCCTCTCTTGGTCTTAAATCAGTAGGAATCCTGTTGGGAATAGAAATAAATATTTGATTGAAATCTTTAATTGATTCACAAGAACTCATTCTAATATTTGAGATTTCTACTATTAAGGAAGCATTGGATTTATCTTCATCAATTTTTTTAATAAATGTTTTTAAAAAATATCCCAACTAGTAATGGAGCCATCAACTAATGTAAAATACCAAGTTTTAGCTTTCGTTCAAATGCGAAAGGAAAGATCTTACATACATGATCTTCATGTTATACAAACCCTAGTTTTAGAAATTGTTTAACATGTTCTTTAGCAATAATGAGTCCATATAGATTATACTTATGAAGCCATCTTTCATAATGTTTTGGAAGATCATGTTTATCTATGGCAATAGCAATTGGACAAGCTGATAACCAAGGTTGACCATCCATAGTATATATTTGAGAAGGAGAACCCAAAGAACCTGGAGTAGGAGTAGGTGGAGGTGAAGATCCTACAGAAGGTGATCCTAAAGGAGGTGATGGAGGAGGAGGTAGTGAAGGAGGTGGAGCTCTAAGTTGTGGAGTGGGTAATATATAACTTGGAAAAGAATAAGTGGGAATTATAGAGCTTGGAATGGATGATGGAGAATGAGATTGATAAGGTGAAGTCATAATAGGAATAGATACATGTGTAACTAGATGCAATGGTATATTTTTCCCAATCAACCTCTTCCAAAGGAAATAATGGATTTGTATATATAGAAAATTCTAACAAAGCCCTTGGACTTGTCTCAATTAAAGATCTAGGACTAGTCTCTGGAGATGAAGAAATTATAGCTTCAGCTTCATGTTTTGGTCGCCCCCTTTTAGGAATATAAAAAAATGAGATATAAACCAGAAAATTTGTTATGTGTGCGAGTTTGAACCCTTGAGAATTTTAATTGAGGGTGAATAGGCATAGAAGGGATTTCAATAGATTCTCCTACAAAAGATTTAGGTAAATGTGTAATTATTGAAGAGGTTTATTGTTGCCCACGGGGATTTGGATTGACAGTGAATGGGTGCATTGTTAAGGCACTCCTTGCGATAGGTCACTGGTTCAAATCCCTCGTGGGTGCTTACCTACCAAAAAAAGAAGAGCCATATTGTTGTTCAATAGGATGAACAATAACAAAATAGGTACTTGTATCAAATGATGTGACGGGAGAAATATTTTCAAATGATTTATCAACCATACATTATTTTTGGCCCTCCTTTTGGTGCCAAAATTGTTGACATGAGGAAGAAAGTTGAGTATTGGCCCAATAAGGGTCCCAATTAGACCCTTTTTCATTTAAATGAATATATACTCTCTAGAACTAAGGCCTAGTTGCCTATTCTAACTTAAATAAAACTAAAACAAACTAAATTTAAATAAAAGATAAAAGTAAACTATTATTACGGGAAATATATGATGTAAATTAATATTTACAGTTAATTACAAAACATATACAAATGGTTGATTATGCAAGTTATATTTATCCTGAGGGACCTTACAGTAGTGAGAGTGGGGGGTTGGGGAATTCATTCAAACATAATATTTAAAAGAAGATATTATGTGTGTTTGAATCTCACTGGAATCTGGGTCCAACTAACCACACAGGATGATTTTAAAGAACTCATTTTCATAAGATCATTATATATTTTTACGATTTTTCTCTTTTATTTGCATGCAATAACTGAAATAAATAAATTAAAGGGAAATCTATCTGGAAAATGATAGAAAATTACAATTCTATTTGCTTGGACATTAGACTTTACTATCAAATAAAAATATAGATAGTGAACAAACCATAATTTTCTTTTGCCAGAAAAATAAATTGTAACATATCATAAGAGATGTCAATCATAATATCCTAACATTCAACATAGGTAAATATGAATAAAGTCAGAGAAAGAGTACCAAATGCATCCATTAAATAATTAAAATGATCGCATGATATCAACTTCATAACTCATAAACACATTCAACTTTGAATTTGGTCTTCAAAAAAGTGTCACTTCAAAAATTGATTATAAAATGTCAGTCTTGAGTTTCTACAATTCATCGACCCATACACCAATGTAAGAGGCCATATAAATACTAAAATAAAATATGATAATATTTGTTTATTTATGTAAAAATATAAAATCTTCGGGATTTTCTCTAATGCTAAAAATAAAATATTATCCTTATCAAAGGATATTTTCCCTGAAAAATGGTGAGTTGTTGCAAACTCTCTCCTCCTCTTCAAAGTTCTTATCTTCAGTATTGAACATATGCATAGCATTTGTTTGGATGAATCTTACCCAATTCCTATATATCTTGGTAACTGTAAATAAGTGAATTGGATGAAAGTGGACTCTGTTGACATGGCACATTGATACAAAATTTTGAATAAATATTTTTTTCTTCCTATATTTAATAGGAAATTTTGAAATTAGTTTGATTTGTTCAAATGGAAATTTTAGAAATTTATGAAAGATTTGTTGAGTCCAAATATTTGTTCCTTTTATTACCTTTTCATCATCTGTTGTGTTGTCCTTTACTTGTTGTTGACTCAAAAATCCGGGTAATGCTTTTCTTAATGGTTTATATTTTGGTCAATCAAACTCTTCATTGAAATCCATTCCAGCTTCCCATAATAAGATACAATATTCAATGGCCTTCTTAGTCCATTCTTGGATTTCTCTTGCCTCTGATTCCTTTTGGTTCAAAGAAGAATACGTCAATATTTTATCATTTTTGAAGTCTTGGAAATATGCTCAGGTTGTAATTATTTCTCCCATTCTAGAATTGATGTTAATATTTCTTTAATATTTCTATATCCCTCAACTGGAGATTCAATTATTTCATTGAGATTCAAAATACAAATTTTATCCATTCACTTGTAGAATTTGGCTTGATCCCTCCACAGTATTTGATTGACATGTAATGCCTATTCTTTGAACACTTTTATTGATTAGCGAGTTTAAATTTGTTCTTTTAATGCTGCAATCATAAGTTCAATATTGTTGTCGACTTCTTCTTTTAATATTTGGCTCCGATCCTCATGTGGTTTTCTAATTTCTTCAATTTATTGGGAATGCTTGGCTTCTAACTCATTCAATTTTCTTTGAAATTGACTTTGAAAATTGGCCCTTTCAATAGAAAACCCCCCACAATAGCTGTAGGATGAGTTTTCCAATTTTATTCACTAAACACTTTGCTTTTTTCTATTTTCATTTCCAATTCTTTAATTATTTGAAGCTTGTTTTGATATGTTGTTGCAAGTTCACTGACATGATATTGTTGATAATTCACAAAGGTTCCAAGAGCTTGTGAAGGTTCTTCATCTTTCTCTTTCACATCACTAGTTGCTTGTCAATTATATTAAGAAATTATTTCAAAACTATCAAACTTACTCTTTTTGGTTTTTCTTACAATTGATTTTGTTTATGAAATGAAATAATATATAGTTAAAGAAGGAACAATTTCAGATACTAGTTCTACTTTAGTAACATGTTAAGAAAGAAAATAACTTAAAAGATTTTTGTGGAAATGGGAGTCATCGAAGCTTTGGGAGATTTTTTTCAATACTAAAATACCAATAGCTTTTGTTTGTTGTTCTACTGACTCCTTTTCTTTATTATAACTTTCTATCAATATTGAATTAGAAGTTTCTTGCTCAACCTTGTTTTTATCAATCTTTGTTTCCTCAATCTGCTCAACATTTTTTTAAATTGTGAATCTTGTTGAATGGTTTCTTTAGGAGAGTCAATGACAATAATATCTTTGGGAGGAGAGCCTTGTTTGAATGTTGGTTTTGCTTGTTTTTTTGTTTCTTGTTTTTGGTCTTTATCATCTGTAACTATCAAGCTCTTGTAACAGAAACATTAGACACTTTATCAATTCAAATCTCTTGAAATTTCTCAGATATAGAGGCTAGTTTTGAAAGGATCTAAGTGAATTTATATTTTAAATATTCAAGAGATTTTAAATTCTGAATAAAGAAATAAGAATGAAAACCTCTTTTTTTTTTGTGAAAATCCTCATAATTATTTTCTCTAAACTCTTGAAGTTCAACTCTCTCTTCATTACTCAATATTTTCTTCTCTTAATTTGTTTATCAAAATCATAAATGTTTATAAAAACATCATCAAAAGGGGGCTTTTGATGTGTGAAATTTTTAATATAAATCAAAGCCCTGTAATAATTATTTATTATACCTCTATGGTCATAATCATAATGCGGTGATGAGTAAAACCAGGCATTTTGGAGTTTTTCAGCTTCTTTAAATGCATGTTCTCTTTCTCTCAAACTTATTTTTTCAAATTTGATTGGAAAATTAAGGCAATTTTTCTTTTGAATTTTAATTAATTTTTGTGCTTGTTCATTCAATGCAGTTTGATCTACCATTTCTCTAATAGAAATTCTCTCAGGAATGTATTTCAATAAAGCATGAGGACCTATTTCACTTCCATATATTATGATGTAGGTGAAAAACTCTTCAATAAACCAATATCAATAAAAATGTTTAATTATTTAATTTAATTTTAATTAAATTAGTCTAATTAAATTACCTTAATTAATTAATAAAATTTAAATTAAAAATAAATAAATAAAATTAATGAATTAATAAATAAAATTGGTTTTAAATTGATTTGAATTAATTAAATTAATTTTAAATAAAAATAAAAATTAACATTTAATAAAATAAGATAAATTAAAGAAAAAACATTAATTAATTAATTAATTAATTAATCAAAATAAGAAATCTCTTATTTATCAATTAAGTAATTAGGGTTAAATAGAATTAACAAAGAAAAATTTGGAGAACAATAATAATAAAATAAATCAAAATTATGAATTAAATTAAGTAATCAAATAAGACAAAATTAATTAATTAAATTAACTAAATAGGAATGTTCATTTGTTACTTAGGATTAATTAACTAAAATAAAATAAAAATAATAATAACACCATAGATAGAATTATAATTAATTAGTTGATTAATTAAAATAATTTATGAATTAATTAAAAGATATTTTTAGATTCTTAGGTTGAATAAAATAAAAATAGAAATAAGAAAATTAATAAGGACAATAAAACTAACCTATAATCAAGAAAATTAAAAAGATTAATAATTTACATATTAAAATCAATTAAGTAAAATAAAATTAATTAATTAAACTAAAATTATTATAATATTCAGATGTATATATGAGTCGGCCTCTTTATAAAATTAATTAATTCATATATATATGAGAGTCGGCTTCTTTATAAAAATTTATCAATATTTAGGTTTATTTATACTCTGGTCGCATGATTCTTCTCTCAAAGAACTATCAATCTTATTCTAAAAATTAGTCCTGATGATGAACCCTCTTTGGGGTTTGAAACGTCGACAGAATGAACATGATACTGTTAATCCGGATCAAGCTACTCCAAAAAACCAGTATCTTATTTGATCCAATGCCTCTTTAAGGTATTGGCTAATCCTTGGAGGAGTTTTCCCAAATATGACCTCATGTAGAGGTATCATTACATAGTTGCAAATATCATAAAAATGAAATTTTAAATTACTTTCGCACGAGAGTGAGGATTAATTCTGAATGTCCAGTTGTTGGTTAACAGGATAATTCCATTTCATAAGAGGAAAAGGGACAGAGGAAATCACAATATTCATAAGATAGGAAAACACGCAAAAAAATATGTTCATAACCTACAGGGGATAAAACTGATAACTTTAGGGCATCTATCAAGTTTTGAGATAAAATATCAACCCAATTAAATCATTTTGACTCATGATAGATATTGTGAATTAAAGACATCCACTAAACCTTGTAGTGTTCAGGGTCATTTTCTCCAAATAGTCTGGATAAATTTTTGATGATAAACCTAAAAGGTATTTTAAAAAATGACAATGGGATAATACTTAGATGCTTTCAGTTGTATCCCTATTTGTCTTCTCGCAACCAATCCTCAATGACTTTATTATAATCCTTACCACTTGGATTCAGAATTGTATTGTTGAAATTGTCCAAATATTGAGTAGTAAAGAAGACCTCAGGGGAATTAAGCTTATAAATTGTCGTAAGGACCTCTAGTTTCCATGATGCTATAATTTTTTTATTACAATCTACAACTGAGCAAGTAGGAATGTCTAAATGCACTAAAATCCATGATATCATGTCATAATATGGACATATTTTAGTCCTAGCAACAATCTTATGTAATTTTGCTCTTCTAATTTCCTCAAATTGAGTATTTCTCTCTTTAACTAAACTATATGACCTTAACCATTCTCTTTCCTCAAAGAAATTGTAAATTTATTCCCATTTCATCGTACCTGCATCATGTGTTTTCAAAGTCGTGATTCGTAAACTGGCGTGGATATTCCACTGGATAGTTTGTCACACCATTTTTTATAATATTATGTTTAAAATTTGAGATTCTACACTATTACAGTTTTATTTAATTTCTATATCTGGAGATGTTACTATAATTAGTGCATGCATGTGAATAGAAATTATGTAGAAAAGCAGAGAATGAGAAAAGAATCTCACACACACATAAGACACAAAATATGCTCTCTAGGAAACCCTTTCTGGAGAAAACCTAGTTGGAAGGTTAGGTCACTTCACTCTCTTTCTCTGTCTATAAATATGGCTACAGGTACAAATAATTAATGCATGTGGCCCATGGGCTACTACAATGCACAAATCCTCTTTGTTTGGTCTACCTCCTATCTCTCCTGGCCCGATAACCTACTGGTGGTTAATTTTGACTACATCAACTCTTAACTAGAGTTACAATATAAACTCTTCTAGATTCTTTTACATAATAATCACATGAGTAACCTGCTTTCCATGAATAATGTGGGCTGATGCGGAATCCTCCCGAACTATAGGTGTGAAAACATGAAGGTCAACTTTTGAGTGGCATAACTTTTGCATACGGACTCTGATTAATGCACTTCTTGTGTCGTTGGAAATATATATGTTTGTAGAATAACATGAAATGGTGGTGTGCTGAAGCGATAAATTTTTACCCCCGAAAAATTTCATTTGATGACTCAAAACATTCTTGGAAAGTTTCAGACCCTGTTTTGCCAAACTGGGTCCCGCTGGTAAAAACGGTCTCGTGAGCTTATTCCTCCACTTTTTCCACTCAAAATGCATCAACATGGATGAAAAATAATATAATGATCCAATCCAGATCAATTAGTGTTGGAGATAAGAGCTAGGATCACATTATAGTCCTCAAGTTTCTGATTTTCCACTTCTTTTAACTTATCCTTAATTTTTTAGACCACTTGTCTTGAGGCAATAGATTTGCTCTTCTTCCCCATTTTATGACCTACATGTGAAATAACAAAAACAGCTAAGTTTCTCCTGTAAAAAATATTTTTTCAATGTTTAGAAACTTTTAAAACATAAGGATTTACCAAAATTTATAGGTTATGAAGCAAGATTTCACTACTTCTTGTTAAATTTCACAGTTTTAGATTGTGGTTTTAGTGAAAAGTTAAGATAGGGTGTTAATGAAAAATTGAAAAATTTGGAAGCGTGAAAGGCGAAAATATTTTATAATCTTTAATTAAAAATTGGAATACAGGATGTTTAATTCACATCACATGTATTAAATTTTATATAAGTGCAAAAAGAACAATTAAAAATAATTGAAAAGGTCTTTCGGCTAAGCATCTCATGCATCTCTATATATATTAGGCAAATAAGACCAGTCTTTCAATTAATTCTTTCACATCCTGAAGATGAACAACTGTTGCTAGTTTGAAACGTCGATATAAAAAGAAATTGAATGCGATGGATACGGAAGAAAAACATAACTCGCAGACCTCAAAGACAAAATACTCACCCAATACAGAAGGGAGATTTTGGAAGAAGTTTGTAGATTTGAACGACACAGATTGCTCTTAACGAAAAAGAAGAATGACCTTACATTCTTGATAAGATGCAGAGATTCGTCAATTGTTCAAGCTAGCAAAATCTAACTATTAACTAATAATACAATAATAAAATTAAATAAGAACAATTAAAAATAATTTAAAAGATTTGTCG
Source organism: Pinus tabuliformis (assembly GCA_031772625.1). Lineage (NCBI taxonomy): Eukaryota > Viridiplantae > Streptophyta > Pinopsida > Pinales > Pinaceae > Pinus > Pinus tabuliformis. The sequence goes on along the minus strand of CM062818.1, from coordinate 1,157,305,362 downwards.
GCTAAGAATCTCATGCATCTCTATATATATTAGGCAAACAAGACCAGTCTTTCAATTAATTTTTTCACATCCTCAAGATGAACCACCATTGCTGGTTTGAAACGTCGATCTAAAAAGAAATTGAATGCGATGGATCCGAAAGAAAAACACAACTCGTAGAAACCTCAAAGACAAAATACTCCCCCAATACAGAAGGGAGATTTTGAAAGAAGTTTTCAGATTTGAACGACACAGATTGCTCTTAACGAAAAAGAAGACTGAACTTACATTCTTGAAAAGATGCAGAGATTCGTCAATTGTTCAAGCCAGCACAATCTAACTATTAACTACTAATACAATAATACAATTAAATAAGAACAATCAAAAATAATTTAGAAGATCTGTCGGCTAAGCATCTCATGCATCTCTATATATATTAGGCAAATAAGACCAGTCTTTCAATTAATTATTTCATATCCTGAAGATGAACCACCGTTGCTAGTTCGAAATGTCGATCTAATAAGAAATTGAATGCAACGTATCCAAAAGAAAAACACAACTCGCAAAAACCTCAAAGACAAAATACTCACCCAATATGAAAGGGAGATTTTGAAAGAAGTTCGTAGATTTGAATGACACAGATTACTCTTAACAAAAAAGAGCACTGACCTTACATTCTTGAAAAGATGTAGAGATTCGTCAATTTTTCAAGCCAGCACAATCTAACTATTAACTAATAATAGAATAATACAATTAAATAAGAACAATTAAAAATAATCTAAAAGATTTGTCGGTGAAGCATCTCATGCATCTCTATATATATTAGGCAAATAAGACTAGTCTTTCAATTAATACTTTCACATCCTGAAGATGAACCACCATTGTTGGTTCGAAACATCGATCTAAAAAGAAATTGAATGCGATGGATCCAGAAGAAAAACACAACTCGCAGAAACCTGAAAGACAAAATACTCACCCAATACAGAAGGGATATTTTGAAAGAAGTTCGCAGATTTGAACAACACATATTGCTCTTAACGAAAAAGAAGACTGACCTTACATTCTTGAAAAGATGCAGAGATTCGTCAATTGTTCAAGCCAACACAATCTAACTATTAACTAATAATACAATAATACAATTAAATAAGAACAATTAAAAATAATTTAAAAGATCTTCCGGCTAAGCATCTCATGCATCTCTATATATATTAGGCAAATAAGACCAAACTTTCAATTAATTCTTTCACATCCTGAAGATGAATCACCATTGCTGGGTCGAAACGTCGATCTAAAAAGAAATTGAATGTGACGGATCCGGAAGAAAAACACAATTCGTAGAAACCTGAAAGACAAAATACTCACCCAATACGGAAGGGATATTTTGAAAGAAGTTTGTTGATTTGAATGACACAGATTGCTCTTAACGAAAATGAACACTGACCTTAAATTCTTGAAAAGATGCAGAGATTCGTCAATTGTTCAAGCCAGCACAGTCTAACTATTAACTAATAATAGAATAATACAATTAAATAAGAACAATTAAAAATAATTTAAAAGATCTGTCGACTAAGCATCTCATGCATCTCTATATATATTAGGCAAATAAGATTAGTCTTTCAATTAATTCTTTCACATCATGAAGATGAACCACCGTTGCTGGTTCGAAATGTTGATCTAAAAAGAAATTGAATTCGATGGATCTGGAAGAAAAACACAACTAGTAGAAACCTGAAAGACAAAATACTCAACCAATACGAATGGGAGATTTTGAAAGAAGTTCGCAGATTTGAACGAAACAGATTGCTCTTAACGAAAAAGAAGACTAACCTTACATTCTTGAAAATATGCAAAGATTTGTCAATTGTTCAAGCCAACACAATCTAACTATTAACTAATAATAAAATAATACAATTAAATAAGAACAATTAAAAATAATTTAAAAGATCTGTTGGCTAAGCATCTCATGCATCTCTATATATATTAGGAAAATAAGACAAGTCTTTTAATTAATTCTTTCACATCCTGAAGATGAACCACCGTTGCTGGTTCGAAATGTTGATCTAAAAAGAAATTGAATTCGATGGATCTGGAAGAAAAACACAACTAGTAGAAACCTGAAAGACAAAATACTCAACCAATACGAATGGGAGATTTTGAAAGAAGTTCGCAGATTTGAATGACACCGATTGCTCTTAACGAAAAAAAAGATTGACTTTACATTCTTCAAAATATGCAGAGATTTGTCAATTGTTCCCACCTTTGCCAAAATCAATTGTTATCTGAGAAGCTAGCACAATATAACTATTAACTAATAATACAATAATACAATTAAATAAGAACAATTAAAAATAATTTGAAAGATCTGTCGCCTAAGCATCTCATGCATCTCTATATATATTAAGCAAATAAGACCAGCCTTTTAGTTAATTCTTTCACATCCTGAAGATGAACCATTGTTGCTGGTTCAAAACGTCGATCTAAAAAGAAATTAAATGCGATGGATCCAGAAGAAAAACACAAAGACTTTTAATTGTTTCTTGAAAAATGATTCGAGATTGGGGAGATTGAAATTGGAGAGAAATTTTATTCAAATATAACAAACTTATAAGAAAACACGACTTACAACTTAATAAATAGAAAAATATTTTAAAATTAAAAGTAAATAAAAGACGCTTTAATTGAGAAAAACTAGTCCTTTATTTGCAATTGGAATAGTCGCAAGTTGGGTAGTCGGGATGTATTTCATAATACTTCAAGAATTTATTGATTTTGACTCCAATATAAGGCTGAGTTGGGGCAGGGCTGAAGTCGGGAGTCGGGGAGATTGGAAGGTCGGGACTTGGGGAGATAAAATAGATGGATTTTGTAAGAAACAGATTTAGGTCTTGACTTCTGCCTACAAGTCAGAGTGAGAAAATAGTCGAGAGGTCGGGACTTGGGATTACCATATTATTTTGAGGACTAAAAACGATTTGACCTCCTGACTTCCAAAATTTTATTAAGTATTTTTTGATTAATTTTTTTTAGAGTTTTTTGTGCATTGTTTCTTGAAAAAATATTCATTTACAATTTATTTATTTTTAGATATGGTCCTCTTTATTTTCTTTTTATACAAAGGAAATAATTTAAAAAAGGGATTTCTTTCTAGTCCTAACAACACAATGGTTTATCAACCAGGAAACAAGAAACATGTGGTTTATCGGCCTCATGGCAAGCACCACAATGATCCAATTGCTCCAATGAGTTCCCACTAATCCTTTAGGCTTAAATATATGGTTTAGTGGCCTTCATGTGGTAACAAGGAATGATTTCCTAATTCATAGAGCACAGGGTTCAGTCCTACCCAGTTTTGTGCCTACTCCCTTCTCACCAATAACTTTACATAGAGTTCCTCTTCAATGTCTTCCCTCAAATCTCCCTTCTTCCTTGGTCTCTAGTGCTCTTCCTGCTCTCTGTGCAACAAGCTTCTGCGGTAATTTTTGTGTGCCTCTTCCACACACTCTAACTACTTTCTCACACACTTGTCTCTTTTTGTAATCATATTTTATTTTCCTTCAAGGATGTCGTCTTGTCACAACCACATTCCACAAGGAAGGGGGATATTATGGGTGGTGTCCTTTTCCTTGTCTACCCATTCCAAACTTCACTTACTGTTAGCACGAGCCAGTCCTCGGGACAAGTGGTATTCACGGCAATTTATTGAGGTTGGTATGGCCTACTCATAGCACTTCTTAACCAACCAAACAAGCATGTAACAAGCACTTCAATAGGAACATAACCAGCTTGCACATGCCTCCCCCCAGAGCTTTGGATCTATATGTCCCTCCCTTTATCCGGTCTGCAATTTATTCTCACACAATTCACATATATTCAATATTTAAATAGTTGTGTTTACATACATGGGGTGCAATGAAAAAGGGTTGTTACAACCTCCCTCATGCAACATCATACAAATTCAATGTTTGCAAGGAGAACCAGACTTATTGTGCTAGTTCATTGTAAACTATATAGAGATTACAAAATAATTTATGCATCTACTAAAGAAAGGGGTTCCATTTATTTGGATGATTTCACTCAAAGGTCATTCGATGCATTAAGAAAGGTCTTGATCTTTACCCCACTACTTGGTCCTTTGGACTATAGTAGAGAATTCTTTTTGTACCTTGCTATCAAATACTATACTATAGTTATGGTTCTAGTTCACAAGGATGATCAACTTAAAGAGAACATTGTTTATTATCTAAATCATGGTCTAGCTATTTTTGAAGTGGTTAATGTTGTCCAGAGACTTTTTCATTACATTTTGTTGAAGAAAACCACCAAATTTATTGATGACAATCCATTTCAATACATCTTCACCAGGTGAGTGCTCAAGGGGAAGTTTAATAAATGGATTATGATTTTACAAGGACTTGATCTCAAGTTCACATCAACAAAGTCTATAAAAATCTATTGTCTTTGCAGAATTAATTTTGGAGTTAGCCAGGGAGAATGAGAAGGATTTTGATGAGGATTCATTTTCTGATAAACATTTGTTTCTCATTTCTTCCATAAATCCTTGGTATTGGTAAATCCTTGTGTATCTCTAAACTCTAAATTTTCCTCCATCTTATTCATAGGATGATTAACATGATATTCATCATTTAGTGAAAATTTATCTCATCATTGGAGACACTTTTCTATCATCATGGTGTAGATTCATTTTTATGTCATTAAATGATCCATGAAGAGGTGGAGAGGGTTTTAAATGATTTCCACATTAGAGCAAGTGGCGGTAATATTTTTGGGTAGGATACTGCCAATTAAATATTGTGTGTGGGCTCCTCCTGGCCTTTGAACATCAAACATTGTATTGAAGTAGTCAAGAAGTTCCATTTGTGCTAAATGTTTATTAGGAAAATGTGTACACAAATGACTCCTCTCTTCCCTATTATCCCCATTGAACCCTCACTACGTGGGGGTGGATTTCATGATGTTCCACTTATCCTTGGCTAGGGGGTGCAATTACATGATCATGGCTATAGAATATTGCATATAGTGGGCTAAATCCATGCCAAAATTCTCAAATGATGGTGAAACAATTGCACTTTTCATATTTAACCAAGTAAATTCTAGGGTTTGTGTGTTGATGGAGATTGTCACTAATCATGGTAATCATTTTGAAAAATAGGATGATGTCATATTTGGATTCTAAATCGGTGTTTAGGAAAGAATATTCTTCTTAATAATACACCCAAGAAAATGGACAAGTAGAGGCAGTCAATAATTCTTGAAAACCATTTTGCAGCAAATTACCAATGGAAGTAAAGACCAATTGGAACATAATATTGCATCCTACACTCTAGGCATATCAAACCTTAGTAAATACTACTATGGGGTTTACTAATTTCTAACTCATTCATGTGATGGAATTATCTCCCTTGATTGAATGTGAGATCTTGCCTCTTAATTTAGCAACCAAGCTCATTCCAAACACATCTAGTTTATAGGAGTGTCTCGGTCAGTTAGAACATATTGATGAGTAGCCTCAAATTGTTGTTAAAAAATATGAGGTGCATAAGAAGCATGTTAAAAGTTAGTATGATATGAGTATGTTCACCTTCAGATATTTTCTGAGGGAGACCTTGTTTTGTTCAATGACCGAGACAAGGTGCTTTAGAGGAAAGCAAGTTTAAGTCAATGTGGTACATGCCTTACATTGTAAGGTGTGTGCTCAATAAAGGAGTATATGAGCTTGTAGATTATGATGGAAATGTGCTTCTTGGGCCTAGAAATGGATATATCTTAAGAAGTGCTATGCTCGAGCTCTTTCTTAAGTGTTTTTTTTCTTGTAATTTATGGATACAATGCATTATATGATAGTTTAATTTTTTTTATTTTTACTTATCATGCTATTGAAATTCTTAACAAATGTTGACGAATGATCCAATTTGTATAGGATTTGCTAATAGTGTCAGTTTTCACACTCAAAACTTAACTTGTTATCCAAATGGACAATAGATCATGTTCGATGGTGCTCTATTGATGATGCAATGCATAACAACACTAATTATTTTTTCATTATTGAAATACTCTTGGAGACCACTTCTCATGGAATTTGATCTATAGTGATTTGTTTTTATTTGTTATTATTAGTTTCTTAGTTAAACAATGAATATCATGTGCATAATCCTACTTTATTCTGGATATTTTTTTGAGTTAGGTTACTTGAATGATCATTTAAGTTATAACTCTTAAGTTCATATACCTAGATTTAGAAATTAAATTTCCAATGCCATAGAAGATTATGTTTTAGATTGGAATATATATCATTCGCAACATTAAAAAAGATTGATAAAAACATTCAATCACATCATTACACACCTATGTATAATGTCATGATCCTTGTACCTTAAAAATGATAAGAAACTAATAATTACCAATGGGAAACCTCATTTTACAATAAATACAATGAATAAGACAATATTTGGTGAATATGCGATAAATGATACAATTATACTAAAATGGGACTGTGAGGGGTTCTAGCCTACATAACAATATAACAATAGAAATGTAAATGCTCAATATCTAGGGCATAATAAGGGGGTTTTGGGTTGACATTGGGCTTATATATATCTTAACATGCCCCTCCCCTTCAAAGAAGTGTTTTCCTCAATGCTTGACTACCTACGGGTGTTTATGTATGAAAAAATAATCTTCCCATGTCACTTCTTCCATTGGTAGGTTCTTCCATTTGATGAGGTACTGACTAATTACTCGAGTTCTCAGTTGTTTAGTCCTTGTTTCCAAAATTGTTTTTGGTTCTAGTATTATTTTCATTCTTCATTAATCTCTAGTAAAACAGTTTGGATTGGGATCTTACTATTGATTACCTTCTTTGAGAAAGAAACATGGAATATAGCTATACACGTGAACATAGGGGAAGCTCCAATTTGTAGGAAATACTTCCAGCCCTCTACAACATCTTATAGGGGCCATAATACCTCAAAGCTAATTTATTTTCCTTTTGTTGTGTGAGGGACATCTGTTTATATGGTCGTAGTCTCCCAAATTCCCAATCCCCCACTCCAAACTCCCTTTCACTATGATGTTTATATGCTTGTTGTTTCATCATATTTTGTGTCATAACCAAGTTTTCCTTCAAAATTTTGAGAACCTATTATTGGTTTTGGATGTGGTCATCTATTTCTTGAGCCTTTATAGTCCCTTTCAAGGGTGATGTGATGGATGGGGGATGATATCCATAAAGTGCCATAAATGGTGAAATTTTGAATGAAGTATGGAAGGATGTGTTGCACCACCATTCTCCCACAAGAAACCATTTGACTCATTATGTATGTTTATCATATGCAAAGAAACATAGATATCCTTCTAAAAATTTATACACAATATCAATTTTCCCATCAGATTGAGGATGATAAGATGAGTTGTGAGACAATTAACTACCCAAAAAGAAAATAATTTAGTCCAAAATTTTCTAGTGAAAATTGGATCTCTATAATTTACAATAATATTTCGTATTCCATATAGATTTTGGAATATTTCCATGAATTCTTCTTCCATAGTACTTTAATTAAAAGGATGACAAAGAGAGAAAAATTGGGTATACTTTTTCATCCGATCCACCACTACCATAATGACATGCTTTCCTTCAGATTTGGGTAAACTTGTTATAAAATCTATTGAAATTTCTTCTTAATGTTGGTTTGGTATGGGTAACAACTAAAGGATTCCTAGGGTATTAATAGTATCTCCTTCATCTTGTTGGCATACCATATATTTCGCTACAAATTTCTGTACTCAAAAATAATATTTATTGATCTTATCGTATGTCTTCAAGAAACCTAAATGTCCTCCTATCGGAGAAGTGTGATATTCCAATAGGACCTTATGTTTCAGTCGATAATTCTTAGATAAGTATAGTAGATGTTGCTACGATAACAACTCATTTTTCCATGTAAATTATTCTACTACAAAAGGGTCCTCATGTAGACATTGAATGATCTTGCATATCTTCTCATCTTGATTCCATTTTATCCTTTCTTCTTTCACCCAATTATTTTGTGGAATGGAAATAACACATACTAAACCATATATATCTTCCTCCTTCCTTAAGAGTGCATCTGCGATAGTATTTTGTTTTCCCTTTTTTCAAATAATTTCAAAGTCATAACCCAACATTTTTGTGACCCATTTTTGTTGCTCTTAGAAAGATAGTCTTTTCCCTAAGAATTACTTCATACTATCATGATCTAGTTTTACTTTGAAGTGTCTTCTTATTAGGTACGGGCATCATTTCTTAACTGCATGTAGTATGGCCAACATTTCCTTTTCATAAATTGGTTTGAGTAATTTCTTTCCTTTAAGTTCGCTACTTTCAAAGATAAGGGGCCTTCCTTCTTGCGTCAAAACTACACCAATTCCATGGCCTAAGGCATCATACTCCACAATGATTTTTTGAATTCAAGTGTTGCCAAGATGGGAGTTGTACACTTAACCTATTTAAGTTATTCAGATGCTTTGGTTTCTTATTTAGTCCAAGAAAATTCTTGCTTATTCAATAATTTTGTTAAAGGTGTTGTTATTTGACCGTATTTCATGACAAATTTGCAGTAATATGTTGTCAATCCTAAGAATTATTTGAGTTTATTCAAGGTATTTGGTCTTGGCCATTCCCTTATAGATTTTATTTTGTTAGGATCCTCCTTGAAACCATCATGTGATATAATATTACCCAAACATTCCACTTCTTGAACTGCAAAGGCACATTTGGAAGGATTTTCATATAGTTGTTTCTCTTCAAATATTGTTAAGAACTTGTCAATATGTTGTGTCTTCCCAAGAATTGTTGTAAATTAGTATGTCATAAAAAAATACTAGCACGAATTTTCTAAGGAAGGGTTTGAAAATAAAATTCATCAATCTTTGAAATGTTGAATGTGCATTTGTAAGTCCAAATGGCATAACCAAAAAATCATAATGGCCTTCATGTGTTCTAATGGTTGTTTCGGGAATGTCTTCTTGCCTCATTTTGATTTTATGATATCTAAAATGAAGATCCAACTTAGTAAATAAAATTGCTCCATGCAATTAATCTAAAAATTCATAAATGGCAGGAATAGGAAATGATTATCATTTTGTTGAGTTGTTTGTAGTTTGGAAACATATGCCACAAATAATCTTTTTTATAACCATCCCTATTGGTGAAGAGAAAGCACTTTGGCTAGGATGAATGGTGTTTCCTCTAACAATTCTTGAACTATATGTTCAATCTCACTCTTTTGTGCATGTGGATATCCGTAAGGCCTAATTTTAGGTGGTGCACTTCCAGGTTGCAAATGAATAGCATGGTCATTATCTCAAATAAGTTGAAGACCCTTAGGAATTTCTACAAATACCTTAGCATGCTTGTTGATAACATTTTTAAGATCAACTCGAGTAGAGGATATAAATGTTTGAACATATAATGAACACAATTGGGAAAAATACACTTTTTGTCCCTTTTGTAGCAATTGCTTCATGCTATTAGAGCTTATCACTTTATTGGGTTTCCCTTGGATACCTCTAAGCCCAATTTCCTTTCCTTCTGAGAAAAATATTATGAAAATAAATTGGAAATTAAGGGCCAATGTTTCCAATGGTTGTAACCATTGGTCCCCTGATACAACATCAACACCACCCATTTGGATTGAAATAATGGAACTAACCAATAAATACTCCCACATATTTAGGTTAATCTTATTTCACTTCCCTGAACAATTTATGGTACCTCCATCTACAATCATCACTTGAAATTATGGTGTTGGATATGTAAAGAAATTAAGAAGTTTTTTCAATTTGTAATTGATGAAGTTATGGGTAATAGATGAATCAATAAATATTGTTACCATTTCGATATTTCCTTCTATATTTAGGGATATTGGAAAACTAATGTTTTCCAATGCATGACAATATATTTTTGGTGTAGTTTCTTCTAGCTCTAGATATTGTGAAGTTTTCACTTTTGGATCTTCTTCATATTCACTGTCTATGTAGAATAATTCCTTCTCGCTACATTTATTTACTTTACTATACTTGTTGTCATAGTTGAAACATAGTCCCTTTTCTCTTTTTTCATTAATTTTCTAAGGAGTCAACCTTGTCACTTTAGGAAAGGGAGAATGATTTTTTCTATAGCTATTACTAACCAATCTTCTAGAGGAAGTTTTTTACTTTCAACTTTCCTTGCCATACTTAAACTGCATGCTCTAGAGATTTAGGTTCAAAGAGACACACCTCATGTTGGATTATTTCCTTTAAATTACCCATAAATAGGTATAACAAGTTAGCCTTTGAAATATTATTTATGCTGAGACTCAACTTTTGGAATTGTTGAATGTGCTCTATAATAGGACCTTTTTGTCAAAGATTTACTAATTGACTAAAGAATGTGTTTCTCTTCATATCCCTTTAATATTATATAAGTTATTATGTAAAAATGGATCAAGATATAAAATAATAATTTTTTCTCTCACAAAGCCATTAATACCATACATGTTGGTCTTTTTCTAAAAACATGGATGCAATATTTACCTTTTTTAAGGATTCCACCTGGTGTAGATCAAAGTATTACTCCATCTGAAATATCCATGTTACAGGATCATTACCAACACATTTTCTCATATCAATCTTCATAATGTAGTAGTTCCTTGGTGTTGACTTGAAACCATGTTGAAGTCGATCTTGCATTGAAAATTCATGATTATGGTCCTTGGATCTCCACATCCCTTTTAGGAAGCCTCTCCAAGAGAATATTTTCCATGGAAATCATAGATTTGTGTATTTCTTCCTTAGTTTCATTCATCTTGTTTTTTATTCCTTCCTTATTTTTGTTACCTTCATTTATATTCCTTCTATATTTTGTTCTATATTTCCATTCATCTTCTCTTCTATTCTTTCCTTATTTTCATTCATATTCATTTCTCTTTTAGGATTTTGTTTCGAACCTGAGAAATCCATCTTTTTCAAAATACTACCATCCATTTCATTCAATTTATTCTCTAATTGAGATAACTTAAATTTTAAGTATTCACTTTTTTCATGAGTCAAGGATGGGCCTTTAGTAGATTTAATTGTTGTAGTAACTTTCTTTGGAGGCATGTTATAAAATAATAAGATCCCTCCTCTTTATTACAATGAAAAAAGGGGGATGTTCTAATGAATATTTAGGTCACTAGTAAGTTATGTACCTTAATTTGGAGAATGTCAAGATAGCTGATGATTTATTGATATATCTCTAAGGTTTGATATCTTCTGGATATGTTTTTTTCTGCAATACCCAGATATGTAGTTTCTACAATTCTATAGATGTGAACTAAATCTAATGTGCCAAATGAAAGTTATAGTAAATTTCCCAAAACTTGTTGATTTGTTTGGCCTCTTCCCATGATCAAACTTGTATAGTGTGCCACATGTATAATTCTTGAAATATAATTATATAACATATACCTATGGTACTTCTATATATCTCCTAAAATTCCTAAATATTTAGCAGTTTGAAAATTTCCAAATAAGAAGATATAGCAAAAATATCAAGCTATCATGTTTAAAATTTATTTCATGATTGTTCACAAACCCTAAATTTCATAGGGTATAACTCAAAAATTCTAGTGAACCAAATTATAAAAATAGAATTATCTATTCCCATAGGTTTCTCCTTAATATGATCCAAGTTTCACTTTATGATGCCTTGCAGGAAAAACGTTATAGTACAAATTCCAAACTGACGTATTTGAGACTAAATTTTGGAGCATATATAAACCCTAACTTCCTTGGAGCATGTATGTGAAATATAGAGAACCAATATTTGTAACTTATACAAGATTTTCACCACAATTTCACCTCAATGTGATCTAAGTTTCATTATATGAAGCCTCATAGAAAAAACGTTATGGTTAAAATTTCAAACTAACTTGTTTGAGACATAATTTATGGGTATTCAGAAACCTTAACTTCCTTCAACCACATCTATGAAAATATAGCAAACCAAGAGTTGAAACTTGAACCATATATTGTTTGAGATGTCTTACAAATATTCTCTACATTTCAGGTCCATTTGAAACCTCCAAAAAAGAAAAAATGTAGTGAAAATTCCATGATGACTTGTTTGAAGTAGCAAAACCCTATGATCAAGAGCTCTAATACCAAAAGTTATGATCCTTGCACCTTAAAAATAATAAGATACTGATAATTACAGAACACTCAAGGGTGAAACCTCCTTTTACAATAAATACAGTGAATAAGACAATATTTTATGATCCTAAGACTAGGTTTCCTCAGTTTATATATATATAGGAGACAAAGGATACATTTATAATAAAATGGGACAATGAGGGGTTCTAGCCTACTTAACAATATAAAAATAGAAATGTAATCACTTAATATCTAGGTCTTAATAAGTATTTTTTGGGTTAAAATATGACTTACATAGGGCTTAACATAGAACTGAAAACACACACACACACACACACACACACAAAAGTCATCAATTCAAAAAGTGGACAAATGTCCAAAAAATTGTGGCTCTTATCTCAATGATCGTGCATCTATCCAATACAATATAATAACTATAACTAGGCTTGAGGTCTTGAGTTCTAGCTTAAGTGATTGGGATCATGTTTTTTCTCTGCTCCACCCAAGTTCAATTCTTGCAAAGGGACATGTTGGCTTATTATGATAAGTCTATAAGGGTAGATGTCCCCACTATGAAGGATGTCTCAGCCCTTTCTAAGTCATAAGTTACCTATTAGTTGATAGCTTATAGGCTACTAGAACTAACCCAAGGGTTATAACGGAATCCATCAGTTTTGAACTTGGGCCTCACCTAAGTAATCCCAACAAGTTACCAATTTTCCTAACATCTAAACAAAACTATAACTAGGCCTAAGGCCCTAGGTCCTTATGTGTCTCATGGTAATAGAGGATGGAATTTTCTACTTGTCATGATAGCCGTACTCACTCCTGTGGCACTCCTACCACATGGTGCTAAATACTCTTAGGGAGGCACTTAACTTGTGCCATCGTCACATGGTAGGTTTAACCCATGTAATTTCCTATATAACGATCAAAGAATACTCTCTACCTCACAACTGGCCTTCTCCTTGCCTCTACCATGATGCATGTGATGTCGTAATACCTCCAACCTAAATAGTCCAATATATACACAATCGCATAAATTTGTTAGAAAAAAATTTCACATCAAAAACATTTGCATTCTACGTGAGTCATTTAATAAATAAAAAATAACCAAAAATCATATAACTTCAAAATTAAAATTGTCATAGCTATGTTGCTCTAGGTGGCATGGGAGGGAGTGCAAGCTCTGGATCTCCTAAGAAATCTAGCCTTGCATATGGGTAATCGTTGATGGTGATGATATACTGTTATGCTCTTAACCTGCAAAGCGATACCCAAACATAGAATTTGTGAAGAAAAGATACCAAGAACACAAAATATGCGAAGAAAATATACCCAGAGCACAGAATAGCAATGATTTTATTATCCAGAGAGAAATGTTCACAGGCCTCTTCGAGGGGGCAACCTCCAATAGATCAGAGCTCGATTACAAAACAAGACACAATGCTCCTCGCAGGGAGTCTCTATCCTTTATATATGACTCATACATGCAATACCACGAGCCACTATCGTGGGTTTTATTAATACCATCTATCTAATACTACCGCCCATTTACCATCTAACTAATACTACCGCCCATTTGCAACTAACTGTGGTCCCGTCATTAATTGCGGGTTAACCACTTACAATTATTAATATGGGCTTTATTGACTCTTGACTATGACGTGATCCCTTGACATAAATAAGGGGGTTAGGGTGGGACCCTAACATGCCCTCCCCCTTAAGACTAGCCTTGTCCTCAAGGCTGAAGCTGCGGAAACTGCTGAAGAATAGCGGCTGGTTCCCAAGTTGCATCTTCCGGCGAGGTGTCTTTCCATTTGACTAGGACCTCCTTAATCATGCGGCCACGCAGGTGCTTGTCTCGTGTGTCTAGAACTTGTTCAGGTTGAAGCCAGATTGATCCTTCTTCATCCAATTCAGGTAGACTGGTTTGAACTCGGCAATTGTTCCCAATCACTTTCTTGAGGCACAATACATGGAAAACTGGGTGGGTTTTTGCTGTAGGTGGCAAAGTCAGCTTGTAAGCCACTTCTCCAATGCGCTGAAGTACTTGATATGGTCCGTAGAATTTTGGAGAGAGCTTTTGACAGCCCTTGTCTTTGAGTGATGTTTGCTTATATGGTTGCAACTTCAAAAATACCTGATCCCCTTCTTGAAATTGGCGCTCTGAGCGATGTTGATCAGCCTGTTGCTTCATACGGTTCTGAGCTTGATGAAGATTCTCGCGCAAGTGGGCCAGCATGGTTGCACGGTGTTGTAAGAGTTGATCCACTGCTTGTACTTTGGAGCACCCTGTGAGATAAGAAGTAGGGGACGGCGGAAGTTGTCCATAGACTGCTTCATAGGGAGTCATTTTGGTGGTGGCATGATAGTTGGTGTTATACCACCATTCCGCCAGAGGTAACCACTGTGCCCAAAGGTGTTGTTTTTCTGAAGTGAAACACCTAAGGTAGGGTTCTAGACATTTGTTGACTGCTTCGGTTTGACCATCTGTTTGCGGATGATATGAAGTACTGAGTTTGAGTTGAGTGCCTTGTATTCTGAAGAGCTCCTGCCAAAAATTACTGGTGAAGATTGGGTCGCGGTCCGACACAATCGAAGTGGGCATGCCATGCAATTTGAAGATTTGATCCATGAAAGTTTGAGCAACCAAAGTAGGTGTGAATGGTTGGGGTAGAGCGCAGAGATGAGCATACTTCGATAGTCGGTCCACAACCACCATGATGACTGATTTGTTCCCAGACTTTGGAAGACCTGTAATGAAATCCATGGAGACCTCCATCCAAATTGACGTCGGAATGGGCAATGGTTGTAATGTGCCTGGTGTGTTGACGTTTTCCCCCTTGTGGCATTGACAGACGTCACATTCTGCTACAAAAGTAAGGATGTCTTGTTTCATGCCGGTCCAAAAAAATGATCTTCTGGTGCGAGCGTATGTCTTCTGAAAGCCCGAATGTCCTGCAATGGGAGAGAAGTGCAATTCTGCCAAAATGCGACTTTTGAGGGTGGAAGTTGGTGATATGACGACTCTGTCCTTATAGCGAAGAATATCATTCTGCCACGAGTAGCCCTTGCTGGAATTAGGATCTGCCTGTAATTGAGAAATGAGTTGGGAGAGCTCAGGATGTGAAAACCATTCCCCGCGAGCCTCTTCAATCCAGTCTGGAATGGGGAGGGATATTGCGAGCAAAGTACTTTCCTCCTCAAATTGTCGTGACAATGCATCTGCTACCCTGTTGTCTTTCCCTTTCTTGTAAATGATCTCATAATCATAACCCAGCATTTTTGCTAACCATTTATTTTGTTGGGGGGAAGATAGGCGTTGCTCCAAAAAATATTTAAGACTGTGATGATCTGTGCGGATTTGGAAACGTCTCCCCAACAAGTAAGGTCGCCAGGTCTCCACTGCATGTAAGATGGCCATCATTTCCTTCTCATAGGTAGATTGGCCCAAGTTCTTCCCACTTAGTTGTTGGCTAGTGAAGGCCAATGGTCGCCCTTCCTGCATTAAGACTGCTCCAATACCTGTTCCCGAAGCATCAGATTCAATGACAAATGTTTTGGTGAAGTCCGGTAGTGCTAAGACCGAAGTGGAACACATGGCGGTTTTGAGAGCGGTAAATGCCTGTTGCGCTTCTTCGTTCCAGAAGAAGGAATTTTTCTTGAGAAGTTGCGTCAGGGACTTCGCTATGCGGCCATAGTTGCGGACAAATTTACGATAATAGCTTGTGAGACCCAAAAATCCTCTCAAGCTTTTCAAGGTCTTAGGTTGAGGCCATTCTTGCATTGCCTGGATCTTTTTGGGATCAACCTTGACACCTTCACGGCCCACAATGTGGCCTAAATACTCAACTTCTTCCATGCCAAATGCACACTTAGACATTTTGACAAATAGTTTATGCTTGCTGAGCAGTTGCAAGAGTATATCTACATGCTTAAGATGTGCCGCCCAAGTGCCACTATAGATGAGGATGTCATCGAAGAAGACCAGGACAAATTTTCTGAGATATGGTCTGAGGAGGTGATTCATAAGGCTCTGAAAAGTAGAGGGGGCATTACAGAGACCAAATGGCATGACCAAGAACTCATAATGGCCTTCATGAGTTCTGAAAGCTGTCTTGGGAATGTCAACTTCCTTCATGCGAATTTGGTGGTAGCCTGAGCGAAGATCCAATTTAGTGAAGAATTGAGCCCCATTGAGTTCGTCCAGCAAATCGTCAACCACTGGGATGGGAAATTTATATTTGACTGTTAACTTATTGAGGTTCCTGAAGTCTGGACACATCCGCCACTCCCCATATTTCTTGAGGTCCATGACGACTGGAGATGAGTAAGGACTAATACTAGGACGAATGACACCTGCTTCCAACAATTCCTTGATGATTTTTTCTATTTCATTCTTTTGGGTGAACGGATGTCTGTATGGCTGCACATTTGGGGGTTGGGCCCCTGGGACCAATGTGATGCTATGATCATGTTCCCCTCGCGAGGGTGGAAGTTCATGAGGTTTGTCAAAGACCGCCCGATGTTTATTCAAAATCTGTTGCATCTCAGGATGAATTGGCGAAGACATGGTGTCGACTACCTGTATGGCATTAAATTGAGCTACTACTCCATGATGGCCCTTTTTTAACAATTTTTCCATACGATGCGAGCTTATGATAGAAGGGGCTCCCACTTGTAGCCCACGGAGGGTATGTGTGTAGTCGTTCTGCTTAAAACTCATATATAACTCCTGGAAATCCATTGTGATTGGCCCAAGAGTGCAGAGCCATTCCGCCCCTAGGACAATGTCGCAACCCCCCATGTGTATTGCAAACATGTGGGTTTTCAATTGATAATCCCCCATTTGAATTTTGACATTTTCACAACGACCTTCACATTTCATTGTGCCTCCATCTGCAATCTGGACTTGGAAGTTAGAAACTGTTCGGACATAACAATGTGCTACTTCAGCGATCTTTTGGTGGATGAAATTATGGGTACTTCCACTATCAATCAAAACTATTACTGGCCGATGTTTAAGAAAACCCCTGATTTTGAGAGTTTGAGGTGAAGAAATTCCTGCCAATGCATGTAGCGAAATCATTGGTTCATCAGCTACCATCTCCTGTTGGTTATCTTCTTCAGTCGCCTCTGGTTCCTCAAGTGGTGGATCTTCCTCGGTGGAGCTGTAGTCAGTGGAATCTATTTGAAAAAACTTGTGCTCTTTGCATTTATGACCCAGGGAATATTTTTCATCACAGTAGTAACATAGTCCTTGCTTCCTTCTTTCGGCCATTTCTGCAGGTGACACCTTTTGAATCTTAAGTGTTTGGGTCATATTAGGAGCCTGTGAGGGATGACCTTTAGCGGGAAAGTTGGGGCGGCTGGATTGAGTTGTTAATGCCCGTTCCACCTTACGGGCTACCTGGCAAGCCTCGTTCCATGTGGGGGGATGGTGGAGTAGAACATGAGCTTTGATGGCTTCTTTAAGACCGCTGATAAAGCATTCCATGTAGAATTCATCTGTGAGACCCTTAGTGCAGAAGGCTAAGGCTTCAAAAGCGGTAATATATTCATCCACTGTACCCGTCTGTCGGAGCTTAGTGAGACGCCCCAAAAAAGAGTCTTCCTGTTCAAAGCGATTTCGAAGAGCTTTGGTAAATTGGCCCCAATTCTGAAATTGTCCATTGCAACGTTGATACCATTCCTTCCATTGCCATCGTTCACTGTCCAAGTACATGGTGCCCACCATAAGCTTAGTCCCCTCATCTATGATATGATTCAATTGAAAATACTGCTCCATTTGTGCTAGCCATGTGGACGTGTGAGAACCGTCAAATTTATGCATATCCAACTTGGGAGGTCTCTGATTGGGTGGTGGATGGGTGTGCCAGACGTGAGGAGAGTGGATAGACTCCCCCTCATGGTATTCATGACCCTTATACGCCTCCTCATGGGCTGGCTCCTTGCCCTTGTCCTGTATTAGGCACTCTAATCCTTTAAGATGATTTTCGATCCTTTCCACCACAGAGTGGAGGGAGTGCACCTCTTCTTCTATTTTTTCTATCCTTTCATTGGCCATTGCTTGAGTCCTTTCATTGGCCATTGCTTGAGCGCGAGTTTCTACCATACACCCGTCTGACTAAAATTTGGGACCGCCGAAATTTTTTTTTTTGCCAAGAATTGAATGGTACCACCTTGCTCAGCTCATCGTCCTGATTCTGATGGGCTAGGTCACCAATAAGCGCCTTGGAAGATCTCAGACTTTTTTTTTTTTTTTTTTGAAAACTCCTAACGGAGTTTTACTCCTTTCTGATCAATACTGCAGTCGCCAAATCCTCAAAATGTCAATCCCACCAAAAGTCCTGCGAAAATTATATCCAGGTACAGGAACCCTTTCCAACTACTCCGATCTGGCTAATCTGGGAGATCTGAATGGTGGAACAACTGTTGCTGCTGATCTGGAATATCAGATCTGAGAGATCTGAATGGTGGAACAACTGCTGCTGTTGATCTGGAATATCAGATCTGGTGGATCTGAGAGATCTGAATGGTGGAACAACTGCTGCTGCTGATCTGGAATAGATGATGTGTGATCCCTCGAGAGAAAGGGAACTATGGTCTTGGGGAGTGTCAGGTGCTACAGATCGCAATATACATAAGGGTTTGACAGTAGTACTCGGCCCAATGTTTCAGGGCTCTAACTAAGGAGGATCGACCATACCCTTAGCCGTACAACCCGACTACCCTATCGTACGGGCGAGTAATCTCTCCGAGTGCTGTTCTCGGTGTACTATAGCAACAAGACGGCCGAAGGTTTATCTATGGCGAGGTTTCAAGGGAGCTGGGGGGCTTCCTATATACCCAGAGGGTACGTGGAAGACAGTCCGTGCGCGGTTCTGTCTAATGCGCTACTACTCGAAGGGGTACCCACAGGGGTTACAAGGGAGTCCAACAGACGTGACCACCTCTTGTATTTCCTGCGTGCATGCCTCCCCAAATCCGCAGGTTTATGCGCTTAACGACAGATCCCGTGGTTTAAAGACGCCGGAACACGTCTCTAGCCTAAAAAATTTTTGCTAAAATTTGGAGATCCCACCGAGACCTAGAAAGTGCTCTGATACCACCTGTTATGCTCTTAACCTGCAAAGCGATACCCAAACATAGAATTTGCGAAGAAAAGATACCGAGAACACAAAATATGCAAAGAAAATATACCCAGAGCACAGAATAGCAATGATTTTATTATCCAGAGAGAAATGTTCACAGGCCTCTTCGAGGGGGCAACCTCCAATAGAGCAGAGCTCGATTACAAAACAAGACACAATGCTCCTCGCAGGGAGTCTCTATCCTTTATATATGACTCATACATGCAATACCACGAGCCACTATCGTGGGTTTTATTAATACCATCTATCTAATACTATCGCCCATTTACCATCTAACTAATACTACCGCCCATTTGCAACTAACTGTGGTCCCGTCATTAATTGCGGGTTAACCACTTACAATTATTAATATGGGATTTATTGACTCTTGACTATGACGTGATCCCTTGACATAAATAAGGGGGTTAGGGTGGGACCCTAACATATACTCCTCCCACTAATGTAAAAACCCATTTTCAAAAATGGCTAAAGTGACTCAACCTCCACCGATTCTACTCATCAAATCTACCCATATCAGCATTCGAGGCTCTCTCAAGTGCAAGGTATGAAGGTAAACTTGTCAGTGAAATGTGGGGATCCTCTCAAATAAAAAGGAGCACAACATGCTCACATAGCAAAAAATTATTCATCTTTCCCAACTTGCAATCTATGAATTATGTTTTCATGTTGGTTAATAGTGGTGTACACAAATCAAATATTGTAGGGTGTAAGAACTCTACTACAGTAAATATTTGTGGTCTAGATGCTTGATAATGAGTCTAAGCCCACCACTTCCGCTATGGTAAAAAATATGATCTGGAGGCCCAAGTATTGAACTTTATAGATTAAAATCTGGGTCCCCTCAATTCACTATACATCAATATAATCTTCTATGGTTAACCCACCACTAGTATGAATCTTTATGTTCACCACCTCTCCTTGTTGGGAGAGTCCTATAATTAAATAGATGTTATCTACCTCAATTCTAAGAGGCATCTCATCTAGTATAAAAAAAATATGATCTGATCTCTAATAAATGATGAGAGTTTGACTTAAGTGCCTCTAGACATGTAAATTTGGCATGAGAAAAAACTTGAGAAAAATACAATATTAGAGGGCATTCAATACCTCCTAATCCTTTGAAACATCATTATCTACTTCTTCATGTTCTTTATCCATCTAGATAATGGCCATTCTATAGTAAAATTCAAAAAATCGAGTTAGATGTCAATTATCTAAAGAGGGTAGCACCGAGGATTAGGTCAATTGTTTGAGTCCGAGTCATTAAAGCACCTTTTCTATTGGGATTTCACGGGCTCAATTCTCTAAAAAATCTTAGGGTTAGGCTCTGGTTTTGAGCCAACAGGAAGTGATCCTTTCAATTAGATTTTTCTGGTACAATATTATGTGGACGTAGCCATCACCAATCTTCAACGATTGTGAACCATATATATATATATATATATATATATATATAGATATATCGAGAGAGAGAGAGAGAGGGTGTGTGTGAATACACAAGTTTTTCTTTGGATAGCTTCAATATATGCAGCTATCCATTGATAAACTTGTTTATAAGGTTGCATATAAAACCTCATTAAGGGGAATCACATGTGTAGATGTCCTTTTAATTTTTGAAAAATATTCCCAAATATAAATGAAAATATACAATTCACGGATCAAAATGAAAGAAACAAGAGTCGTGAATTACTCTATTCTTAATGAATTCTGAATCAATTTCCTAGACATCTCATAATCAATGATCAAATTTGGAGGGGTTCTTGCACCAAATCACACTCCAAAGTGGTTAAAAGTGAAAATGAGTGGAAAAACTTGATTTTCCATCACTTTATTAAAATTTCAAACCCACTTTTCTATAGTTTATTTCCATTCTTTCACATATTTTACTAATGGACTGAAATTTAACCTAATAAGTGATTTCCTCACTTTCATAGCTATGATGATAACTTGTGGTTTTGTGAAATTTTATCATCACTTTCATCCATAATAGATCTATCTTGGAATGTAATCTTTATGATATCTAACATATATGGGAGGATTTTCCCACCTTGCATTATGTATTATGATCTCATTTTCAAAATTTCATGATTTAGATTTGATCACTATATATTTTTTCATCTATTTCAATGCTTTTAGAGTGGAAAAATTAAAGGAATAAGCTTATAGAAGAAGTTTTATTAGCAAGACCCAATTTGGATAATTGGATTCTAAAACCTTTTTGGGCTATTTTGAGGCCTTAAATGACATATTTTTGGTGTGAAAATTTCCTACTTGAGCGTTAGACCTTGTACTACTATTCTACACTCAAATACAATATTCCAATGACGCAAGAAAAATGTGAATCGCAGTCTAGCTGCAAGAGTTATGCCTCCTAGAAGTTAACACATCGTTCTTGACCACCATAATTTGACAGGATGTCATGTCAATCCCCGTTACTCATGAAAAAGACACTATCCATGTGGGAATTATGAAGAAGACTCTAGAAGGGTCAAGTTATAACACATGTTAAGGGTTGAATGGGTAAAATCTAACCCCTAGATGGCTATCATGCTATGTTATAACTAGGAAACTGTTATGAAACCAGCTCAAGAAAAGATAGAAAATATAGATCAACGCCTTAGAATTCAGCCTCTTCGAGGGGGCAACCTCCTTTACATTACATAAATGAACAATTCTTGGATGATACAAATGAAAATACCTCCTTTCTATATATATGAGTCTAAGGGGTTATAACATAATCAGAGCCGACATAACAATAATAATGTAAGGGCACAATAATAACAATAGTGGGCTTCTATGGGCAACAATAGTAACAATATGGGCACTACATGGGTACATCAATATAATAAGTGGGTTATACTAATAACAATAAGGGGTTACACTAGTAGTATAGGGGCCTAACATACCCCTCTCCTTTAAAAAGCGTTGTCCTCAACGCTTGAGTAGTTCTTGATGCTTCTCTATAAAATTCTTGTCCTCCCATGTGGAATATTCAGCGGGTAAGTTCTTCCACTTGATGAGATACTCTGAAATTGATCGATTTCGTAGCTGGCGGGTTCTTGTTTCTGTGACTGCTCCAGGTTCCAATATGATTTTTCCTTCCTCTTCAATTTCTGGCAATATTGCTTGAATTGGGATCTTTTGCAACTTTTGAATAAGTGGCCATACTTCTTTGTCCTTCTTCCATTCATCCCTTGCTTCGTTTATCCAATCTGGTTGGATAATATAAATAGCACAAAATAATGCTTCCACATCCTCATCCTTGAAGAGTCTTCCCATTCGGTAAGGTCGCCATTTTTTAAGTGCATGTAGTATTGCCAACATTTCCTTCTCATAAATAGCTTTCTTGAGATGAAGCATTAAAAATACCCAATCACCTACATCAAAACATTTTTCACTATGATGTTGATCTACCTGTTGTTTCGTTTGATTTTGCACCGAAGTGGCGTTATCCTTTAAAAGTTGGAGAACTTGTTGTTGATGCTCAATGTGATCTTTCTCTGCTTGAACCTTTTTCTTCTTGATATGTCCTTCTATCTTTTGAGGAGTGGTAATTTCTTCTAGTCCTTTACAAGATATGGTTGGATTCATTTCTTGATGCTCGATGTGATCTTTCACTTCTTGAACATTTTTCTTCTTGATGTGTCCTTCTATCTTGATAGTTTGAGGAGTGGTAATTTCGTCCATTGAATTACAAGATATGGTTGGATTCATTTCTTCTTTCTCGATGTGATCTTTCACTTCTTGCACCTTTTTCTTCTTGATATTTCCTTCTATCTTGAGAGTTTGAGGAGTGGTAATTCTTGCCAATGCTTTACAAGATATGGTCTGATTCATTTCTTCTTTCTCTGGGGTGGTGTCCTGGCGTATATCCTCTTCTTTTGATGTTTCTTGATCCTTTTCTTCCTCCTCTTCATATTCTATGTAAAATAATTTCTTCTCAGCACACCTATGACCTTTAGTGCATTTGCTATCACAATTGTAACAAAGCCCTTTTTCTCTTTTTTCTTCCAATTGTTGTGGTGTAACCCTTGTAGGTTGTGGAAGGCTGGGAGAAACAACACTTCCATCTTTATAGTTGTGAGGGGTATGCTTCCTGGTTTCCATAATTTTGCTTTCCATTATGTCACAAATCCCTTTTACTCTTTCCAATTGTTGTGGTGTTTCTCTAAAGAAGGTGTTGCTCTTTGTATCATCATAGTGTGCTATCATTTCCTCCGTGAAAATCGACCACGTAACAAGTTTTTTCCAAGAACAAAGCCCTTCATACCATAAAAATTGATCTGGTTCTAAATATGAAGATGCAATACATACCTTTTGTAATAGTTGTACACCATGTAGATCAAAATATTGGTCCATCTGAAGTATCCAATTTACCGGATTCTTGCCATCAAACTTCCTCATCTTGCTTTTTCTTGATTTTAGGAGCTCGACCTTGAAACGACTGTAACTCTGTACTTTCAGATATTCAAGTTCTGAAATTGTGAACTATAGTAGCCCTCTGTGTCTTCTTTCCAATGCCACCAGTCTGATCCAAATTGGATTCTCTAAGAAAGAGTTATGCACAATCTCTGAATATGACCGGATTATAGACCTTTCCAGAAGAGCGAAATTGTATGAAGTGCCACATGTCATTGTTTCAACCTTTGGATCTGAAAAATGCATACAAGAAACTGCAGTCCATCCTCTTTCTCTACCTTCTTATGAAATTTCAATCCGATCCCCAGAGAGAAAGTTATGACGATTTTTCCCAGGTCACCTGTTTTGAATGTAATTTAGTAGTCTGCAAAAAGACTAAATTCCTCAGATGATATCTCCACAAATATTGCGTGAAAAGCTCTGAAATTTGGACCCAAGGTGTAGCGCGATTTCTTCTCAAATGGGTTTTTTGTGTGACTTCTGAAACATTACAGAAAAAATTTATAGCGAAAATGCCACGATGACCTGTTTGGAGCAGCGAAACCCTAGAATCCAAAGCTCTGAAACCAAATGTTATGAAACCAGCTCAAGAAAAGATAGAAAAGATAGATCAACGCCTTAGAATTCAGCGTCTTTGAGGGGGCAACCTCATTTACATTACATAAATGAATAATTCTTGGATGATACAAATGAAAAGACCTCCTTTTTATATATAGGAGTCTAAGGGGTTATAACATAATCAGAGCCGACATAACAATAATAATGTAAGGGCACAATAATAACAATAGTGGGCTTCTATGGGCAACAATAGTAACAATATGGGCACTACATGGGTACATCAATATAATAAGTGGGTTATACTAATAACAATAAGGGGTTACACTAGTAGTATAGGGGCCTAACAAAAACTAAGAGGAAAACGAGTTATATTATATTTGAGTGCATTTTTGTAACATAGTAAATTAGAGTAGCCAAGAGTGGATAGACAGAGAGAAGAACAAAGGGGGTTTGTATTAGGTAGTAGTCTACAACCTACAAGCCTCAGGTAATTCCATAGAGATTCCCTTCTCCTTTGTATTTGCATTATTTCCATTCCACACTAAAGAGGGAGAGAAACCTCACCTTCCAATTAGGTTTTTCCCAAGAAGGATTCCCAAAGCATATCGTGGTGTTGATTGCGATTGGTGTGTGTTTTCATTTCATTATTTTCTATTGTTCACATTTTATCTATTTCATGCATAAATAGCAAAAGATCAATAATAACAAATCCATAATCAGTATTAACCCTTCATAGTATATATTTTGGTCTATTTTAATATATATATATATATATTGTGTCAAACTATCCAATGGAATATCCATGACACAAATCATGTAGGTTTATTTGGGTATTTTTTAGGAAATTTCATGGAATTGATTTAAGTAAAAACAAAAAAAATCTCATCCATGGTTGATAAATAAGTTTATGATAATCCTAAAGATCTAGTAGAGGAGAGATTTTCATGACTGGAAACCCAAGTCACATATATAAATTGTAATGTGAACCTCCATATGGATACCTTAACCAATGAGATCAAAGTGATCAGGGGATATGGTGATTCCATGTCAAAGGTTAGATGGGAGGGAAAATCATGGGATCAAGAAAAACTAGAGAAAGAGTCCAAGAACCCTGAAAAAGAGTAACTAAGTTCGAGTGTCATGAGCCATTTGTTGTCTCTATTGAAGATGAAAGTAAAGATGAAAATCAAGACATATCAAGGTGAGAGATATTCCTTGAAATTAATCATTAGTTTAAATAGTTAGAGGTTTATTTTATGTTCACCATATAGAGTAGGAATAAGAAATTTCATTTTCTAGTTTGAAATTAGAGGGGGTGGGAAATCCACATGGAATCCCTTAAGTAGGGGGTGATCCTTTAGTAACTAGGTGAGAGGACTCTAAAACTTTCATCAAGTCACATTTCTACTCTATTAGGTATGTAAAGGACCAATTAATCAAGTGGCATTATTTCAAGAAAATATAGGGGGAAATGTATAGGAGTATAGAATTCCAGAATTTGGAAATAATGTTATGTAATCTACAAAAGTAAGTGATGATGTTCAAACCTAGAATAGTGGATTAGGTTTGTGTATAGGCATAGTACTTGGAAAACATAGGCCAAAATAAAGGGCATTCAAGTGGTGGTCAGAATAAGAAGGAATGATAGGAATATTATAAGGAGGGGTGATCGAAATCTGGATTAGGGACAAAAATTAGCTCAAGAATTAAAGTACTCGGAATCATGTGAAACCTAAACGATCGTGTCCATCTCGATGATATAATCCAAACACAAATCGTTTCACTCAAAATGGATTTCATATGAGAAAGTTAGAGTGTTATGAAACCAGCTCAAGAAAAGATAGAAAAGATAGATCAACGCCTTAGAATTCAGCCTCTTCGAGGGGGCAACCTCCTTTACATTACATAAATGAACAATTATTGGATGATACAAATGAAAAGACCTCATTTCTATATATAGGAGTCTAAGGGGTCATAACATAATCAGAGCCGACATAACAATAATAATGTAAGGGCACAATAATAACAATAGTGGGCTTCTATGGGGCACAATAGTAACAATATGGGCACTACATGGGTACATCAATATAATAAGTGGGTTGTACTAATAACAATAAGGGGTTACACTAGTAGTATAGGGGCCTAACATGCCCCTCCTTCAAAAAGCATTGTCCTCAATGCTTGAGTAGTTCTTGATGCTTCTGTATAAAATTCTTGTCCTCCCATGTGGAATCTTCAGTGGGTAAGTTCTTCCACTTGATGAGATACCCTGAAATTGATCGATTCTATAGCTGTCAGGTTCTTGTTTCCATGACTGCTCTAGGTTCCAATATGATTTTTCCTTCCTTTTCAAATTCTGGCAATATTGTTTGAATTGGGATCTTTTGCAACTTTTGAATAAGTGGCCATACTTCTCATCCTTCTTCCATTCATCCCTTGCTTTGTTTATCCAATCTAGCTGGATAATAGAAATAACGCAAAACAATGCTTCCACATCCTCATCCTTGAAGAGTCTTCCCATTCGGTAAGGTCGCCATTTTTTAAGTGCATGTAATATTGCCAACATTTCCTTTTCATAAATAGCTTTCTTGAGATGTAGCAGTAAAAATACCCAATCACCTACATCAAAACCTTTTTCACTATGATGTTTATCTACCTGTTGTTTCATTTGATTTTGCACCGAAGTGGCGTTATCTTTTAAAAGTTGGAGAACTTGTTGTTGCTACTCGATGTGATCTTTCACTGCTTGAACCTTTTTCTTCTTGATATGTCCTTCTATCTCTAGAGTTTGAGGAGTGGAAATTTCTTCCAATCCTTTACAAGATATGGTCAAATTCATTTCTTGATGCTCGATGTGATCTTTCACTTCTTGAACATTTTTCTTATTGATATGTTCTTCTATCTTGATAGTTTGAGGAGTGGTAATTTCAACCAATGAATTACAAGATATGGTTAGATTCATTTCTTCTTTCTTGATGTGATCTTTCACTTCTTGCACATTTTTCTTCTTCATATGTCCTTCTATCTTGAGAGTTTGAGGAGTGGTAATTCTTGCCAGTGCTTTACAAGATATGGTCTGATTCATTTCTTCTTTCTCTTGGGTGGGGTCCTGGCGTATATCCTCTTCTTTTGGTGTTTCTTGATCATTTTCTTCCTCCTCTTCATATTCTATGTAAAATAATTTCTTCTCAGCACACTTGATGAGCCCCAATTTTTGGTACAATTTGGGCTCATTTGGCCTACTTGCTCTGCTCAAACCATTCATTTTTTTATTGCTTATGCATTCATTTCTTGGTTTATTCGTGTTGTTTGTAGGAAGAAGGGTAGGCATTCTATCTACGTGACTAATGCATGATGCTTTCAGGTTTTTGGCATTAAAAGGGAAAAAAGACCACGAGAAAGGAGACAAGGAGACAATGAGGTGGCACTGCTGGTTTTTAGGAGAGGATGTCCACGGTCTTGGGGACCTTCCTCGTGATTCCCACCATAGCTCTGAGCTCCAATCCATCTCCCCACCGAGCTTAGAAGCAGCCAACTGTTCTACAGGAACAGCAGTTATAACTGTTCTACAGGAATAGCAGTTATAATTGCCCTACAGGATCAGCAGTTTAAACTTCAGTTCGACAGCCGAGCTCCACAAATCAAGGACACCTGTTGGATGATCATTTTGCATAAATACTGAGGTCGTAGCCTTGGATAGAAGCTTTTTTAACTTTTGTATTGCTCTTGTAATTTGGAAGTACGAGCTACAGCTCGGTTTTTGTTCCTTTTGTAAGCCAATTTTGGCATGTCATCAGACTTTCGTTTATGAATAAAGGCAGGCAGATTTTGATCTCATTCTGAGTTTCTAAGGGAGCTATAGCTCTCAGGTTAGGGCCCAACCTGAGAGAAATAGATCTCCTCGGTGTTGTAATGTTATTTGCATTTCGTTCCAGCACTTTGAGTTTTACTTTGACATGCAATTTGAATTTACAGTCTGTTAATTTAGTCTTTTTCATGAGTTGAGATAGGATTAGTTTATGGTGATTTGCTTTCAGTTGCTTAGATTCGATAGGAGGATAGTTATAAATTATTGGAGCTCCAGCAAAAGGTTGTTAAGGCTCACTGCCATCTCTGTTAGGGATTGGGGTGCAGTCCATAACCAACCACCAAAAAGAAACGCAGTTCTTCTCACTTCCATGCAAGCTGCAACATAGACATTTTCGTTGAAGATCCATCCATGCACGTTTGACTGAACCATACTTCTACATTTCACTTCCATGCACGAGTTTCATTTCTTGGTTTCCCATTGCTGTTCATAGGTTTCATGGCATAGTTATCATAGGTTAATGAATTCTTGTTTTTGGTGCATAAGTCATTTGTTTCATTTACGCTGCTCCATATCATTCCACTTTCTTCTTCTTCTTCTTGATCTCTCCTCAAGTCACCCATTCGGCCTCTGTCCAGCTCATTTACCCTCCAACTCATCTATTGCCACGTAGCTTCATTTACTTAACCTTTCGTTGACCCCATCCTTCCAAGCCATCAAACCACTACATGCACTCTTCCTCCATCTGATTTCTCTGCTCCTGAGCCATCACCAGCTCCATCTCCATCTCACCTATCCTTCCACACCACTCCAACACTTCACCATCTCCCAAAACCTTCCACGGCCAACATCCTGTAGAATTGCACAGACTTCCTGTAGGAATCTCTGAGTTTCCTGTAGGATCCCCTGCAGACTTCCTGTAGAAGCCTGCAAACTCGGTTGCTGAGCATCCGAACGTGGTAGACTTCTATGGAATGATGCTAGAGACCCTCTGGGACCTCCCCTAGCCATCCTGACCTTGCCCATGCTTTCCTTCCATTCCAACCGCTCCTGCACAACCAAACCATAATCAAAAGCATCATCACAATAAATCCAACCACTTAATGAGAAAATACAAAAACATGTCTTTTAAGATGCAAGTAGCTTAGATGCATGTATTTCAGTTCACTGCAAGTAATGGCATTCTTGGTAGTAGTTTCATTCACAGTTTTGCATTGTAAGGGTCTAGCTAGTCAAATTAGGGTTTACTAGGGTTTTCATGCTTTATTGGCTTTTAGTTTCTTTCTGCAATTAGACTAGTCTCCTTTGAGTTAGCTTTCGCCCATCATTTAGCAAGCTTCTTCTTAGAGCATATAGAAGTTGGCTTGAGCCCTAGCAAACTTGTGCCAGCTGACCAAGTGACAGCTGCGACAAGAGCTAGTACTTGTGCATACAGCACCGTCGCTTCCAAGTTTGTACGAACTACCGGGTTGATAAAATTAGAGATAGGAAGCTCTAGGAGTTGTAGCATTATTGCTACAATACTGGAGCCCACCAACACTTATGACCTTTAGTGCATTTGCTATCACAATTGTAACAAAGCCCTTTTTCTCTTTTTTCTTCCAATTGTTGTGGTGTAACCCTTGTAGGTTGTGGAAGGATAGGAGAAAAAACACTTCCGTCTTTATAGTTGTGAGGGGTATGCTTCTTGGTTTCCATCATTTTTCTTTCCAATATGTCACAAAGCCCTTTTACTCTTTCCAATTGTTGTGGTGTTGCTCTCAAGAAGGTATTGCTCTTTGTATCCTCATAATGTGTTACCATTTCCTCCGTGAAAATTGACCACGTAACAAGTTGTTTACGAGAATAAAGCCCTTCATACCATAAAAATTGATCTGGTTCTAAATATGAAGATGCAATACATACCTTTTGTAACAGTGGTACACCATGTAGATCAAAATATTGCTCCATCTGAAGTATCCAATTTACCGGATCCTTGCCATCAAACTTTCTCATCTTGCTTTTTCTTGATTTTAGGAGCTCGATCTTGAAACGACTATAACTCTGTACATTTGAATCTTTAAGTTCTGAAATTAAGACCTGTAGTAGCCCTCTATGTCCTCTTTCCAATGCCACCAATCTGATCCAAATTGGATTCTCCAAGAAAGAGTTATGCACAATCTCCCAAGACGACTTGATTATAGACCTTTCCAGAAGAGTGAACTTGTATGAAGTGCCACGTGTCACTGTTTCGACCTTTGGATCTGAAAAATATATATAAGAAACCAAATTTTGTCCTCTTTTTGTACCTTCTTATGAAATTTCAATCCAATGATCAGAGCGAAAGTTATGATGATTTTCCCCAGGTCACCTGTTTGGAATGTAATTCAGGAGTCTGCAAAAAGACCAACTTCCTCAGATCATATCTCCGAAAATATAGAGAAAAAAGCTCTGAAATTTGGATCTGAGGTTCAGCGTGATTTCTTTTCAAATGGGTTTTTTTTGCAACTTCCGAAACGTCGCAGAAAAAAAAACATTATAGTGAAAATTCCACGATGACCTGTTTGGAACAGCGAAACCCTAGAATCCAAAGCTCTGATACCAAATGTTATGAAACCAGCTCAAGAAAAGATAGAAAAGATAGATCAATGCCTTAGAATTCAGCCTCTTCGAGGGGGCAACCTCCTTTATATTACATAAATGAACAATTCTTGGATGATACAAATGAAAAGGACTCCTTTCTATATATAGGAGTCTAAGGGGTCATAACATAATCAGAGCTAACATAACAATAATAATGTAAGGGCACAATAATAACAATAGTGGGCTTCTATGGGGCACAATAGTAACAATATGGGCACTACATGGGTACATCAATATAATAAGTGGGTTGTACTAATAACAATAAGCGGTTACACTAGTAGTATAGGGGCCCAACATAGAGCCCGCTGACCGTATCACCAAACAACAACAAAAATTGTAGGTACTGCCCAATTAGTAGTCCATACTACTGACGTGGTAGGTCACTGAGAAGGTCAAAGGTGGTCAATGCCCAATGAGGGATCACCAAGTTTCGCCTTGTAGTTGGTTTCCAATTGGGTGATGTGGCACAATTCGGTTGGTTTTGGATGGGCTAATGAGAGGCTAGCACGTCGCAAGCCTGGAGGCTGCCACGTGGCACCTCCCAAATGGCCGCACAGGGTTTATACATTTTTTTTTTCAATTTGGTGGAGGTCAGGGTTGAACCCACAACCTCCCCTCCACAAGCCAATAACCATACCACTACACCACCACATTAATTCTTAATAATGTACGGGGCATGAATTAAATTTAAAGAGTTAAAGGTGGAGGATTCAGAGGTAACAACAAAGTTAGCCGCCACATGTGACTACCTCCTTAAACCATGTGGTTACAGTTAGCCCTAACTACCAGTTAACTTGGCAAATATTTTGGAGGATTCCGCCAAATCCAGAACCGCTCCCAAATTTAGCGATATTAACTGAAGTTTTCCATATTTGGAGGAGATTCCTAGGAAAATTTAGAAAATACCATAACTTGATGGGATTTCGACCAATTTTGGCAAATGAATTGTCAAATTTTGGATGATTTTGATGCTTTGAAGATAATGGAATAGGTTTCAGAGGAAATAGACGAATTATACACGTTATTTTTCCACAGGGAAGTTCAGGGAAACCTAGGGCCACCAGGTAAGGAGGTCATTTCTAGATCAGCCATAGTCAGTTTTCAGAGATCTAATAGTTATTTTTGGGGTTTTTGGGTCCTCTGAACTCAATGTTATAGTATGAAAAGAAATTGGAGTTGATCATAATCTTGTAATCATACAATTGACCAATAATTCCAAAGAGGACTTAGCCACTGAAGGAAGTCCTAGGAGATGTAGCCCAGTAACGGAGGGTGAACCCCTTGATCAGATATGTCTTATGATTTTGTTGTGTATATTTTTATGCATTTAATTTGTTTTCCATGTTATTTAAGCAGCTAATTAACTCATAATTTTCTCACACATGACACATAAAAGACATATAACTTAACACATAAACCTCTTGCATAACTGGGTAAATGAGACGATCCTAAACATATGTTTTAACTGATGAGGGATCTTGCATAACATTTACAAGTTTGCCCAAGATTTTAGATCAAGTTGGTATTAGAGCACGTGGTTTATTTGCTTGATTTCTTGATATTTGTGCAAGGATAATTAACAATGTGCAAGTTTATGTGATAGAAGCTTCAACAAGTGATATATCTAATCTCTCTTCCTTAGCAAGATTCTTTGATGAAGAGATGTTGCAGGAGTTTTTCATGATGAGAGATATGGTGCAAGAGATTTATGGAGATAGGAAGGAGAACAATATACTTTAAGAGCAGTTGATGGCCACGAAGGAGGAGAAGCAAGCACTTCTTGAAAAGATGTATGAGATGAAGACTCAGCTCCATGTTGCAAAGGGAACCCTAACCAAGTATATGCATGAACATGAGGTATACAATTCAATTTTATCTTCAATTCCCTATGAAAATTAACGTTTTGGTGCTTTTGAAAGGCATACTAGAGGAATAGGGTCCAAATTATTGATGAAGATGGGCTATGAAGGTAAAGGTTAGGCAAACGTGCATAAGGCATAGTTCAACCAATTGTTGTTGTGGAAAGGCCTACGTATTTGGGTCTTGGTTATGGACAACATGATGGAGAATGCTCCAAAGCCAAGATGGCATATGAAGGTGCTCCAAGAGGGAATTTAATTACATTTTCATACCCTCAAGCTTGTGAAATTTGTGTTTATGAGGAATACAAAAGTTTTACACCCACTTTGCAAGAAAATGCTCGTAAGAATGAAAACAATGGTTTCAATGAACAAGAGGATGTTGAAATATCTAAGGTTATTAACACTATTGTTTTTATTCCAAAGAGAGCCACTACCTCATCAAATTCACCTCCTCAAGAAGGTGACAAAGGTGAATGTTCAAGGTAAAAATCTGCCTTTAATCAAGTTTCTTTTGATTATGTTAAACATGTAAATCTTCACATAATAATTGGAGAGAATTTACATGTTCCTTTTTTGGTTTGAATAACCATAATGTTTCAAGATGTTGGAAGAAAATGGCCACATACAGGAAACTTTCAAAGAAAAAGTGACAAAAAACCAGAGGTCCATTGGATAATGGAAATCATGTTGCAAAGAAGATGCAATTGTTTTACACTCATTTCCATAAGCAATATCATCTTATAGACAAATGTTGGACTTTGCGTCCAACAACTCATCCATGAAATTTGAAGAAGGTGGAGAGAGACTTTGGCAAGAATGGAGAAGAATATTCCATAATTGATGTGGGTCAAGAAGATTCACAAGAGGATGTGCAGCTGTAAGAGTCGCCATTGAAATGGTTTGGTAAGAGGTGGAATGATTTCTTATCCAAATAAGTTTTGCATTTCTTTTTTTGATAGATGCAATTATTTGCCTAAAAACGCATTTCTTTTCCTTATGAATGCATCACTTTTTTGTTGAAAGTATGTTGCAACTTGTATGATGCAAGGTGTTGAAAGTGGAGTTCTGTTTGACTCACTTTAATGCATAAACGAAGACAATTTGTGGTTACAAGTTTCTATATGAATGCATTTCTTTTGAAAACATTCTCGATGTTGCATATATTCACCAAGAACGTGTGTGAAAGTTGGGTATGCTAATCACTTCATTTGCAACAAATTGGGCATTCTTGATGTTGCATAATTTCACCAAGAAAGTGTGTGAAAGTGGTGTATGTTACTCACTTTATTTGCAGCAAATTGGGAATTTTTGATGTTTCATAATTTCCCCAAGAAGGTGTGTGAAAGTAGAGTATGTTACTCACTTCATTTGTAGCAAATTTGTCAATTCAGCTCTTTATGTATCCATACATGTTTTTGGGCATATTGTACTTGTGTTTGTATTTGTGAGAGAATTGAAGAATTGTACACATACATAAGACTGTGTGTGTGAACAATGAAACTAGCAACATGCATGAGTGATTGACTTGTATTAGTCGATTTCTTTGTTAACATGTATGATTGACAACTTGAGAATTTTCATTGTGCTTGAACATGCATGAGTGATTTACATGTGTTGGTTGATTTCTTTGTTACTTGTATGTTGTCAACATAAAAATGTTGATCATTTGCACATGCATAAGTGTCAACTTGTGTCGATTATTGTCACATGTATTTCCTATCGCCTTGGAAGAGTTGATTTTGTCTCCAAAGATGAAAGGGAGATGTTGATGGATTATAGCATGAGAATGTGGAATTCTTGTTGTTTATGCAAATAATCGTCAAGTTGTTGTACATGCTTATATTTGGCTCTCAAGTCAAGTCAGTTGCTTGAATAAGGATGTTTTGTCGACTTATGTTGGGTCAATGAAGTTTTGTTGAATTATTTAGTAAACCATCGATTAACACACTAAAATGGTTTGTACACCAACATGCAAGAGTACGGGGCAATGTTACATGATGTGACAATTTTTTCTTTGAAGGAGAAAAAGAAGAGGTCGTCGATTTGCATTTCTTGCATAATGTGTTTTTTCATTTAATGGTGTTTCTTGTGACAAGATGTTGCAGGATTTTGAAAGGTCCATTCTTGAGAAAGATGCTTATGCTTAGGCTCCATTCTTAAATCAAAACACAAGTACCATGTTGAACTGGAGGACGATAGAGGTAAGAAGCAACAATCGACAAGATGCCAAAAAGTTTGCAGCCATAGAAGACTGTTGTTTTGTGTTGACACCAAGAAGCAAAAGAGATGGCGAATGCATACTTCGAGATGTGGAATTTGGAATTGTGGAGGTAAAACAATAGTCATTTCTTTTTTTGTTGTTATTTATATTGGAACTCATTGTTATAGTTCACTCAGATGGGTTTAACTTGGAAATATGGTTTCAAAGAAGAAGCTTGCATCAAATGCATGTGTTGCAAAGGATGAACATGATTATCAATGGGAAGGCTATCAGTCAATTTTCCAAGCACCAAGGGATAACTTTGGTACAAAAGAGTGTATCATCAGTCAACAAGCAGCCAACAAGTGTTGGATTGGGTTAGCAGCAAAGAAGAACAATGGTTGAGAGAGATAGTCAGTTGTAATGCAAGGCATGTCAGTGTACCCAAGCGGTTGTCATGGAGATCTTTTAAGTAGAATCAATTGATAGAACTTGGGAAAGAGCAAAGTGTTTAGCTCTCATCAGATAACCATATTTTATGGGTCTAAAATCCCATCAGTGGGAAGGAGTGATTGAAATCTGGATTAGGGGCAAAAATTAGCTCAAAAATCAAAGTTCTTGGAATCATGAGAAAAATAAATGATCGTGTCTGAATCGGTGATACGATCCCAATAAAACTCGTTTCACTCAAAACAAAGTTAGTATGAAGAAGTTAGAGTCTGCTGACAGTTTCACCAAACAGTGAAAAAAATTGCAAGTACTGCCCAGTCAGCAGTCTGTACTATTGACGTGGAAGGTGACTGAGCAGGTCAAAGGTGGTTAACACCCAATGAGGGCTCACCAAATGTCACTTTGTGGTTGGTTTCCAGTTGGGTGGTGTTGCAATTCGGTTGGTTTTGGATGGGCCAATGAGAGGCCACCACGTGGCACCTCCCAAATGGACGAACAAGGTTTATACGTTTTGTTAAAAAAAAATAGCAGAGGTCGGGGTTGAACCCATGGCCTCCCCTCCACAAGCCAACAACCATACCACTACACCACCACATTAATTCTTAATAATGTAGGGGCATGAATTAAATTTAAAGATTTAAAGGTGGAGGATTTGGAGGTAACAACAAATTTAACCGCCACATGTGACCTCCTCTTTAAACTACGGGGTTACAGTTAACCCTAACTTCTAGTTAACATGGTGGAGATTCTGGAAGATTTCATAAAATCCAGATCTGCCCCCAAATTTTAGCGAGATTAACTGAAGTTCTCTAGATTTGAAGGAGATTTCTAGGGAAAACTTGAAAAGACCATAACTTGATGGGATTTCAATCAATTTTGGCAAATGAATAGTCAATTTTGGATGATTTTGATGCTCTAAAGAAAATAGGATAGGTTGCAGAAGCAATAAGATACTTTTACATGTGATTTTTCCACAAGGAAGTTCAGGAAATCCTAGGGCCACCGTAGAAGAAGGTCATGCCCATATCAGCTAGAGTTAGTTTTCAAAGATCCAATAGTCATTTTTTGGGTTTTTGGGTTCTTTGAACCTAATGGTACAGTATGCAAATCTACTGGAGTTGAGCAGAAGCTTGTAATCATACAATTAATCAATAATTCCAAAGAGGGCCTAACTATTGAAGAAGGTTCTAAGAGATGTAGCATAGGACTGAAGGGTGAACTCCTTGATCAGATTTGTCTTATGATTTTGTTGTGTATATTTTTCTGCATTTCATTTGTTGTCCATGTTATTTTAACGACTACTTAATTCATAATTTGCTCACACAAGACACATGAAAAACATATAACTTGACACATAAACCGCTTGCATAACTAGGTAAATGAGACAATCCTAAACATATGTTTTAACAGATGAGGGAGCTTACATAGCATTTACAAGTTTGCCCAAGATTTTAGATCGAGGGGAAGAAGTGGAAAAGGGAGAAGGACAAAAAAAACAGTCACAATACACCAATGCAAGGATCCTACCAATCACTACAACATTGATGGTAACATAGAGGAGAAGTGTTGGAAATTACATCCATAGCTCAAGCCAAAATACTGTAAGAAAGATACAAAGAAGAACAATACCATAGCCATTGATTTGAGCAATCTAGTGGAAAGTAGCTCTTACATAGATGAAAAGATTGTCTACACATTAATATAGAAATGGATGAATCTTGGTAGCTTTCAACAATAGGAAGATAAGGAGATGACCAAACACTTCCATATAAAGAGACAAGTCAAGAAAAAAAAGATTGATGCTTTGTTTGAAGGGAAAGAAAATATCATAGTAGTGGATATGGTCAACAACTTGGACTACGTGTGTATGACCATAGTAGACTATATATGTTGAGATGGGTCAATGTGTATGACCATAGTAGACTATATATGTTGAGATGGGTCAACAAGGTGGTAAAGATAAAGGTAACCGAACAATGTAAATTAAATTTGCTATCAATATTGATTTTATTGATAAAGTAAAATTAGATATTGTTACACTTGTGCATGTGGAATTGTGTTTAGGATTTCCTATATGTACCTGTATATACATATGTCATCTTCATCTAGAAGAGCTAACAAATACCACCTCATCAAGGACAAAAAAATGTTTCATCATCAACATGCACAAGTGCAAGTCAAATATTTCACCAATAAGTGACAAACAAGTTGATGATCAATTCAATCTTAAAACTTGCTTTATTATTATTGTTAAGAGAAAAAAAAACAAATTTAGAATCAATAAATAAAAAAATAGCATCCCTAAAATGGTGTACTTAAAAAAACCGGTGGTAACCACTAGAATATTTGATACAAGCATTCTTACTTCCCGCTTTGTGCTCATCGAGCCCTGACTGATTGAATCCTCCCGGCAGGCTCCGCCCCTTTAACATTGCGCTTTTTAAAATTAAGTTGCTCGCGTTTCTTCCTTTTCTCAGTCCCTCTGCTGTTCGTTCTTTCCTTAAATACTCTACTGCCCACGTTTTTTCCTTTTCTCAGTCCCTCTGCTCTTCACTCTGTCCTTAAATACTCTACGACGTCTTAACCTCAGACAGTACATCAAGCACAGAAATGTCTCGCAGTACAAGAAGCACAGAAATGTCTCGCTTAGTGGAGCCACTGGTGGTGGCGAGCGTGATCGGAGATGTTCTGGATATGTTCGTGCCAGGCGTTGATCTCATTGTTACCTACGCTACCAGCCAGGTCAACAATGGCTACGAGCTGAAGCCCTCAGCAGTTGCATTGCTTCCTCGCGTCGACATTGGGGGTGAGGACCCCGGCAACTTTTACACTCTGGTAAGCAACACAGAAAATGCCGAAAATTTTTCAATCGCCTCAATATTTAGAAAAGGAACTCTAATCGCTTCAAATTTTTAGAAAAGAAATTCTTGATATGAATTTTGAACAGTGCTTTGAATTCTTTACTATAATTGTATATTATATTTTCATTTTTTTTTGTCAAATATAATGAGTTAGGTCAATTATTTAAATTTTCGTGCTTCTCTGTCATTTCTTTATAAAGAATGTATACCACAGCCCATACTTCTGATCTTACAGTTCTCGGCAAAAATAAATTTTTTCTTTATTTATATTTTTTCATTTCTTACATCCACCAGTAGTTCATGAAAATTTATTTAAAGCCTCCGAAACATCAGAGTAAATGGTTTTAAATGTCTGGAGATTTTTTATTTGAAGATACTATTATTCTGTGGAGATTTTTCATTTAAAGATACTATTATTCCGTGGAGATTTTCTTTTAAAGATACTGGTATTGTGTGAGAATCATTGTTAAATTGATGTTTGTTTGAGATTTCTGAAAATATTTTTTTTTTCAAGATTTACAAATTGTATCCCAGATTCTAAGCATTTGAAAATCTTAAACACAAATTTTCTTTAAAAATCTTAAATATGATCAATTTCAAAATATTATATAGAGTTTATATGAATATAAAAATTCATATGCTCAAACATTATATTTAAAATCTGATATCATAAACATATATCTCCAAAGATCTTAAATATGATCAATTACAAAATTTTACACATTTATATCCAAAAATATTAAATAACATTATAAATAACAACGGAAACCCACATTCTCAAACGTTAAATTGATCTCCGGTTCATCAAATCTATTTTATTATCAGATTCTCACCAGTGTTTCGCCATTACCCTCTTTTATTCCTAATTCTTGGAATGACAATTATTTTGATTTTTTAAAAATAATTTTACACTACTTCAATAGAAACATTACCCTCTTTTATTCCTAATTCTTGGAATGACAATTATTTTGAATTTTTTAAAATAATTTTACACTGTTTAAATAAAAATTCAACCTTTTTCATTTCCTCACTCATAAAGGCTGGTAACTCCGATCATATTCATATTCAGGTGATGACGGATCCAGATGCTCCCAATCCCAATTATCCAACACAGCGAGAATACCTACACTGGTTAGGATTGCTAACCAATTCTAATCCTCGTTATATTAAATGTAATTTCTTGGATCTTGCCTATAAGGAATCTCTTTGGCTTTGTGCAGGATTGTAACTGATATTCCTGCAACAACTTCAGCCTCTTTCGGTAAGTCCAGTCATGCATATATGCCAATTAACAAATATAATCCTAAGGTTTTGTCAGGACTTTTACTTTGGATAAAAGGCCCGTGGTAATAGTCAATGTCTGGGAATGAATGCATGGATTCAGGCAGAGAGCTAGTGAGTTACGAGCCACCGAGGCCTTCCATCGGTATCCATAGGTACGTGTTTGTGTTGTTCAAGCAGATGGGGCGGCACACAGTTTACCCTCCAAGTTCAAGTTCTCGCATCAATTTTAATACCAGAAATTTCGCAGTCCTCAATGGCCTTGGTCTGCCAGTGGCGGCCGTTTATTTTAATGCTCAGAGGGAACCAGTAGGTAGAAAATACGGGAGCCAGTAGCTAGAAAAAAACGCTGAACTAGATTACCTTATGTTGAAATATTTTAGACTATATGTTTTTGTTAATAAGATTGGCTATCTCGCTATCTCAAACAGAAAGACGTGAATTAATCAGACACTCACGTTTATCCGCTGAACTGCCATACTGTGCTCTCTATGCTCTGTTCTTTTCACAAATTAATTCGGTAGAAATATGCGCATGAATACGTGTGAACCAGACACTCTCATGATGCTTAGCTGCCACATTGTTCGCTCTACGTTCTTCTTTTTCACAAGTTAACTTGGTAGAAATAAGCATGTGATTCTTTATCTGGTGCAAACTTGTAAAAGCTAAGGTGTTTTCAGTGTTTTGGTTCCTGTAAAATATTTGGATTCGAAATCACTTGCTTGTAGCCTGCTTCATCTGGATGGTTGATAGAATAAAAATGTTAAAAAAAATATTCTGATAAAGACTACTAGAAACTTTGGTACTAAGTTTATACTTTTTCCCAATTCTTTTCTTTGATTTAAAGTATATGTTTTCAACGGTACATACAGATCTTTTTCACTTTCAAAAAACCTGCCGTTGGGAATTTTCAAGCGATTTATATCTCAGTGGGAATTTTGAAGTGATCTCTATTTCAGCAGGAATTTTGAAATATGCAATTTGTTCCAGAATGACAGGGTTTTAATAGTGCAACTTGTTCTCTGATAATAGGATTTTATTCAAATCTTTGGGTATAGTGAATAAGGTGAAGTAATCTATTTTTTTACCTTGTATATGCAGAATTTTTCATTGGAGATTAGAGATACTCACGGTTGGCAATTTTGAAATATGGACTTTATTATAAACGTAATAGGTTTTCTACTTAAAATTTCTAATAAAACATTATTTACTTTTTTATTTAAAAATTTTAATAAAAAATTATTTAATAAATAAATTTTTATTTAAAATTTTAAATAGAAAATTTATTAAATAAATAAAATAAAGATAAATAATTATATTTATAAAAAATTATGGAAAAAAATTATATTCAAATTTTAAAGAAAAATTGTTACACTTAGAAGCTCTCTATAACCCATTATGAAATGTAATATTACATTTTAAAATAGTAAAACAATATTTTAAATTAACAAATTAAAAATAGTAATAACAAAAGAAATTAATGCTGGCCATAATTAAAATACTTCAATTTTGCATAATTTTATATGGAGATACAAAATAACTGAAAATAATTTAAAAAATGAGAAAGAGTTGTAATTTCTTCACTACTTCATATGGAAACTAGTAAAAAAAAATCATTTCTTAGTTGGAAGAGGAAATGCAATTTCTTCACTACTTAATATGGAAATGACAAGAAATAGTATTATTGATATTACATGATGTGTAATTCATTTTAACAAAAAATATTTAATTGTCAACCATAAGTAAAATATTTCAATGTAATTTAAACTAAAAAATTTTATATTTCCATTTTCCATGACGATTTAAGGAGAAGTATAATTTATTTCATTTTTAATATGGAGTTGATATATTATATTTTAAAAATATCAATAATAATTTCAATGTCATGTTAAATAACATAAATTTATATCTATTTTATATAGAGAAAAAAATGTGATTTAAATTAAAAATATCTCTTATATTTCCACTTTTCATAACTAGGGAGATGTGCAATTTATTTAATTTTTAATATGCAGTTGATATATTATATTTAAAAATATCAATAACAAAGAAAAATTTAATGAGGGTAGTAAACAAAATATTTCTTTTTTTTTTGCTCAAGCAAGAGAAGAACCTTCTATTTCATTAATTCAAAAGATAAGTTACATAGTATACAGAAACGTGTCAAATTTTTACAAACTCAGGAGACCAGGTAATCCTGTCCAAGAAAAAGACCCTCCATCTAACACCCGAAAACCCAAAACCCATGGGAAAACCTCCGAAGAGCTACAAGAATCCTACCCAAAAGGCCGAGCCGGACAAAACATGCCCCCAGGGCCGAACAATGCCAGCGGTCACCCCCGTCCACCCAAAGAACACAAAGGCCGGAAAAGGACAAGACGTGCCATCAGGGATCGAGGAAATGGCCCGTTGGGCCCCACTAAACAGCGCAAATGATCCCAACCGTCCATCTGAGTTGCTGGATCCAATGACCAGGAGCCAAATCGCACCACCATACACAACCGAACCTTAATGCGCAATGAAGGGAGGTTTCCGAAACTGCCACCTTGCCATGTGTTGTGATCCCTATGGGATCACTCCCAAAAATGCAAAACCACTTTCCACTTTACAGACATGAGATCGCCAAAAAACTAACTAGGGCCATAATTTCTAGCTCGAAAATGGAAAAAGGGAGAAAGCCAACTGTTGTTCACTATTAACCGCTCGTTCTGCCTATTCATACAGCGAAAACAGAACCCTGTCCAGAGTTTGTTTGGGAACTGCTTCCTCAGAGAGCAAACCAGCAACTTGGGGATCCCGATCGAAATTCTCCGGGATAAAGTGAGACTGAAATTGATTAACCGACCTTCCTAATTCATCTTGTAGGGATGAGGGTGCACAATCCGGCATCGTCAATTCTTGCTATTCAAACTAGCCCGAAATCGAAAGACTTCTCTGTCCTCAGTAGCTTGATCCTTGCAAATAGCCTTTAGTCGAATTTGAGGAATTTCTTGCCAATTTTTAGCCATCCCACAGTCAGCACTGCACACACCTTGATTAACTAGTAAGTCCGCAAGCTTATTGGCATTACGACGAACATGGTTGAAACTAACGATTCGAAGACCCTAGAGATGAACTTGGATTCTTTGATAAACCTAGATAAGTTTCCAGTGATTCGAGACTCTCTCCGGCCGAGAACCACCGCTGAGTCTTTTCACAGCGTTAATGGTTATCTCAGAGTCCGCTTCTACAATGACATTTGAGCGATGGTTCTGAATCAGAAACTCTAGACACTGCTCCAGAGCCATTACTTCCACCATGTTATTGGTAGCTCTTCCTAAATGACAGTGGAAGATAAAGATAATATTGCCCTCTTCATCCCTTAAAACTCCTCCATAACCAGTAGTTCCCGGATTGCCTTTTGAGGCACCATCAATGTTATATTTCAGAAAGCCTTTCGGTGGAGGTTGCCAGAAGTCCTTCTATGTAACCATAGTTGTATCCCTTCTGTTTATACCTTGAGGAATTATGCCTTACAATCCAAGTTTCCTGAGAGTTCTCTGCTCATTATCCGATGGGGGATTTTTGAGGATATTGCAAACAGTGGAGCTGACTGTCTCTCGGAGCTCTTTCAAGATAAGATCATATAGACGATGTGGTGAAGACTTTTCATTCTTGAAAATTCTTTTACTTCTTTCTTTCCAAACATTCTAGATAATGAAGCAAGGTGTGAAGGCCCATGCCAAATTAAGGAATTCGTTCTCCGCATAGTTTCTTCTCCATTGGTTTAGGGTATTTGTGATACTTCCTCTGTCCCTATCAGACTGGTGGAAAATTGAAGAAAATGAATCCCATAGCCAAGTTGTGTACGAGCAGCTGTTGAGAATATGTTCCATTGTCTCCTCCTGCTCTTCACAGAGTTGGCATCTGGAAGGCCCCATAACTCCTCTTCTCCTAATGTTGTCCCAAGTCAAGATTTTCTTATGATGAACCAACCACATAAAAAGCTTGATCTTCATCCAGCCTTGATTCCTCCAGAGATGCAGCCAGGTCTTGTCTGGAACACTAGAGCCAAGCCCAAGGAGAAAACCTTTTGCTTCCTTAAGATTAAAGGTTCCTTTCTTGTTATTACCCCATCTCAATTGATCCTGCCCCTCTGTTACTAAGATCATTCTTTGCTTTAGTAAGTCCCCAAGAGCCTCTACTTTGATTTTTAGGGGATTGTCCTCTCTACAGTCAATGTTTTTCAAGTTTCTCCACTTTCTAGAGATGTGAGTAAGATCCCAAAAATCTTTTACTTTGATTAACACTTGGGCATCTGTTTCCTGCTTGAAGCTTAAAAAATTCTTTGTTAACAACGTTGGTTCTTGTTTCCATTTGTCCTCCCAAAAGAGAGCAAGATCTCCTGCTCTAATTTCCCAGAAACTGTTCTTTTGAACTAGGCTTTTGTTTTCCCAGGCTCTGTTCCATATGTAGGAGCCTTTTATAATCCCAAACATTCTTATGAGATCATTGGTGTGCCAAGAGCTGGCATATTTCTCTTGCCATATCCTGGCCCATTTGGCTTTGGCTCTTGAAACCATCTCCACCAAAGCTTGGCTCCTAGGACTTTGCAAAGAATCTCTTGATCATCCAAGCCTAGACCCCCATGACTTTTGGGTTTACATATTTTTTCCCAGGAAACCAAGACCCATTTCTTTCTTATTTCCTCCTTGCCCCAAAGGAAATCTCTTTGTATATTTCTGATTTTCTCTAAGACACGTTTGGGAGCTGGAAGAGCTGATAACATGAAAACCGGGATAGATTGCAGAACTGACTTAGTCAGAACTAACCTGCCTACCAGGTTCAAGGCACGGAAGGTCCATTTTTTGACTCTGTCCTGCAACTTATTAAGAACCAGTTCCCATATACTCTTGTGCATGGGTCTGGCAGTAAGAGGAACTCCTAAATATTTTGAGGGGAGGGAATCTCTTTGGAAACCAAGAATTCTTGAGATATTTCTTGGGATAGCAATGTTAGTGTTTAAGAAGAAGCTTTTTGACTTAGAGAGATTGACTTCCATACCTGTAGCCAAGGCAAAATCTGTAAGGTTTAGCTTGTAGGCCGAAGCTTCTTTGATTGTGGAGATCCCTTGCAGTAAGGTATCATCAACAAATTGTTGGTGAGTCAGAGCAGAACCATTCTCAGAAACTTGAAGACCCCTGATTTTTCCCATAGCCTTGGCCTGCTTAATGCCAAGACCTTCCATCATGAGAATGAAGAGAAAGGGAGAGAGTGGGTCTCCCTGCCTGAGGCCTCTAGAAGGATTGAAGATCTATGAGGGAGAGCCATTTACCAGAATAGAAAATCTGGAAGAAGTCACCAGTGCCATGACCCATCTGACCAAGTTGTGGTTGAACCCAAAGGTAGAGAGAACCTTCTTGATGTAAATCCAATTCACCTTATCATACGCTTTGGCAATATCCAATTGCATGATCATCCCCGCTTGCCTTTTGCTAGTTAGTGTGTGAACCACCTCATGTGCTTGAATAATATTTTCTAGAATCCGTCTTCCCTCCACATAACCTGATTGTTCCTTAGACACTAGCGAGGGAAGGAGAGGTTTGAGTCTATTAGCCACTACTTTGGATATTA
The DNA here is from genome assembly GCA_031772625.1 of Pinus tabuliformis. Lineage (NCBI taxonomy): Eukaryota > Viridiplantae > Streptophyta > Pinopsida > Pinales > Pinaceae > Pinus > Pinus tabuliformis. Next base: position 1,157,260,381 of record CM062818.1, on the reverse strand, counting down.
TCTTGTAAACCACATTATATAAGGAAATAGGTCTATACTTATTTGCAATTTGAGTTGAATCCTGTTTGGGAATAAGGGAAGTGAAGGAGGTATTGAGAGATTTTAGGATAGTTTCGCTGCTCCTGGAATCCTCTAACACATTCAAAATTCCCTCTTTGACAATATGCCAACAAGCTTTAAAGAAATCCACATTGAAACCATCTGGGCCTAGAGCTTTGTCATTCCGCATGTCTTTGAGAACCTCACTGACCTCCTCTTCAGTAACTGGTCTATTGAGGTTAAAATTGTCCTCTCTAGACACCAGCTTAGGGATATGCCTTGTAATTCCCCTGATGGACTGATCCCTATCGGGAATGTTTTCTCGAGTGATGTTCCAGAAATGTTGAACAAGCACAACTTCAATATCTTTATGAGTGTTCTGAATCTCCCCTTCCTCATCCTTAATCATTGAGATTCTATTATGAGATCTATTCGTTATAGTGGATCTATGAAAAAAATCTTGTGTTCCACTCTCCTTCCTTGAGCCATTGAACTCTAGATTTTTGTCTCCAAAATATTTCCTCTTGTTTGCATAACTTTTCCCAAACTAGATGGTATTTATCAGCCTAATAACTTTTGGCTTTGTCAAATCCATCTTATTTATCAGCCTAATAACTTTTGGCTTTGTCAAATCCATCTTTTATCAAAGCCTAGTTGAGTTCTAGAATCTTGATTTCCACTAATTTTTTCACCTCAAAAATGTTACTGAAATCCTTCTGGTTCCATTCCTTAAGTCTGAACTTAATGTGCTTTAGTCTTTTCTAAAGGAGGTACATCTTAGATCCTTGGATTTGCAAGTCTTCAGACCACCATTTTTCAATGTTACTAATGAAATCCGGGTGGGAGAACCAGATATTTTCAAATCTGAAGGGTCTATTCCTGGGAGAATCTATGCCCTTGATTTCCAATTGAATCAGACAGTAATCTGAACCTCCAAATGGAAGAACTCTAGCTGTTATATCTTTATTTAGAAGCATCAACTCCTCTGATATCATAAATCTATCTAACTTAGAAGCTACCAATGCCTCACCTCCTCTTTTGTTATTCCATGTGAAAAGGCCATTGCCCGATTCTGAATCTACCAAATTCATATTGTCTATAAATGATTGGAACGCTAAGGAGTCTTTGTTAAGCGCTCTGGTACCTCCTTTTTTTTCTGAGAGAGATTTGATCATGTTGAAATCCCCTCCCATGATCCAAGGAATTCCAACCTGTCTGTTCCTGAGGTCAATAAGGGCTTCTAGCAATTTGAGTTTATCCTCTATTCTTTGAGGACCGTAAACATTAGTGACCATGAATGTTTCTGAAATCCCAGCTGGTTGAATGACCACTGGTAGGTAATTTCTTGATGCCTTTGCATCCATTATGCTGACCCTTTTGGGATTCCAAAGAGTGAGAATACGCCCCGCTGTATTCTCTGCTTTAACCTCTAGAAACCCATATCTATTGAGCCATTTGCTGTGTATAAGTCTTATTTTCTAAATGGAACATTTCGTTTCCTGGATGAAGATTATATCCGGCATATCTTGTTTCATTCTATAACTAAGCAATCTTTGGTTTCTTTTACTTCCTAGACCTCTGATATTCCAAGATGTGAAATTCATATTTAAAGACTTGTAAAGGAGTAACTGGTTAGGTTTCTCATCTTACCCGAATCTATCATTACCTTTCCACACTCCATCAAAAGCTCCTTCTGCTTTTTCCGGCTTCTTTTCTTGCCTGCATTTCTAGTAGCTAGTCCTGGGGTTGGTTTCATTGTTTTCACTCCTTTGTTATCCTACTTGTCAATGGTTTTTCCTATTCCTAACTCAATTTGTTGTGTCTTCCATAAAAACAATTGTTGTATTCTTTTGCAACCCTCTTGAGGTAATGAATCTATCCCTCCCGTGGTTCCCTGCATCAAGAACCCTTCCAGATCTAGGTTTTCCTCTTCTAGAATTTACTGAACTTCATGGTCCTCCAAATGTGTTTCACTTTGGGTCATTTACATATCCATTTCTAGTTCAGTCTAGTTCATCTTAGTCTCTTTCTTATTACGAATCTCTTGTGTTGGGTTGTAGTTCTCTTCCTTCTCCTCTTCCCTAGGGCCTTCATCCCTTGTTTAATCTTCTTTTGACATTTCTTAATTTTCTTCTAGTTCTTGAAACCTGTTCTGGTTGGTCTTTTACCCTTCATTGCGCTAGAGCTTTGATCCCTTTCTGTATCCTTTCCCCTTACTTGTCACTTTCTGAAAGTTATCAGAATCCTTCACTGTATTAGGTTTGTCCTTGTTATCTACTTTACTAAGAGGAAAACCTCTAATCAAGTGACCATGTTCGTGGCATTTACAACATCTGAACAGGATATGTTCATAATCAACAGTTTTCACCCATTCCTCATCAAAGACTTCCATGATAATTTCTTCCAGAAGAGCGCCTGATAGATCCATTTCTACACAAATCCTAGCATAGGAAGTATATTTACCTCGTCTTGTGGCTTCCGAAGTTGTAACAAAACGACCTAGTTTATTGCCTATGGCAGCAAGAGATTCATTTTACTAGTAATCAAGAGGTAGGGAATAGAGCCTTACTCAAACAGGTACCGAGGTGAATGTCTCCCTCTCTGGAACGAAGTTCATCATCCACAGCCACATATAGAGGCCCATTGCTACATAAAAGTAGGATCCTCCTTCGAATATTCTGTCTTTATCTTCAATGTTAGTGAATACCACGGTAAAAAAAACCCTTTAACCCAAGATGGAGGTCAATACTACCTTTGGTTTCTAATGGTATTTGATCCATGTCTGTAATGCTTTTTCAGAGGGCCATATTCCCATGAATTTGCAGATTATGGCATAAGTTCCCATATGTTCCCTGTGTGCTTGTAGATCAGGATCATTTAACACTACTCTATGAGTAATCTCCGTTTTGGGTCTGTACAGTCCCTTTTGATATTTGTCCCTTGTTCCCTGGCTTTTGTTTTCTTCCTCCTTGTCCTTGGTGCTACTATTTTCCTTGGACCTGGCCCCATCTGACCCTTTTCGTTATTTTTTTCCCCTCTTCATCAGATCCTCTAACATTACCCAATGGTAACTTGCCTCTGCTGGCAACTGCTTCCTTGTAGGAGGGAGTGGAGCTCCCTCCTTTGCTGCACTCCATAGGGAGCAAACTCAGAGCCCTGTTGTAACCCTACCTACGCGTCCCCAAGTCTGTTGCACCCCTTCAGCATACCTCCTAGCAAAGAATCGCAATAGTGTGAATACTTCCTTTTCATTCATGATGTAGTAAACAAAATATTTCAATACATATGTTGAGTAAAAGATTTTTACAGGAAACATATATATAGAGTGAAGGCTTGAGAGAATTCTTATTCCATTAATATCTACTTTCTAATTCAATACATGAGGGAGAGTTGTAATAATTTCAATCTTAATATGGATTTGATATCTAATATTTTAGAAAATATTAATAATATAAATTTATGCATACAGGAAAATGTATTAGGGAGCATCTTTTGAAATTTTAATGTGGATAACGTGAATTATAAATGAAATGTTTCAATGTCAACTACATATATATTATATTAACCTAGATCCATCTTAACTCTAGATATACCAAACCCCAAGAGGGATCAAATGTCTTTTCACTCTAAAAAAAAGTTGGCATAAAAAACGATTTGATCCCTCTCAACCTTTGGTTGATCTAGAATTAAGATGGATCTTATTAATTAATTTACAACTTTATATAATATTTATAATTTCTATATGGTAAAATTAATTTCTTTAGTGACATTAAATTATATGATTATTTAAATATTAATAAATTTATTTATCTACTATGAGATGTAATAATATATTATTATATTTATATCTATTTACATAATTAAATTCATTATATTTATCTTCATTTACATAAATTAATTGTAAAGTATTTTACGTTTATTATATGTAATATCATTTTGATTTTTAATATTTGTGTTTAGTTTAAAATAATTATTAACCTAATAATTATCATTTTTTTTTTAATTAGTGAATGCATTGGTTTTAATGGTTAAGAGCATGCTTTTCTTTGTAAGAAGTTATATAAAGAATTTAGATATTGAAATCTAAAAGTTTTTTGTAAAAAAGACAAGGGCATTTCATACACCAATTTCGGTCTCTTGTCACAAACAAACGAGTCTTATAGACAATCCACTTAAAATCTAAGCTCTTAATATTTCAAAATTCTAAATGTGTCTATAGGAGCTCTATAGCCTAACATTGGGGTGAAATACTCTAAATGTGTCTAGAGGATCTCTATAGCCTAGTATTGGGGAGATGTTGTCCTTTTTTTTAGAGTGGTTCACGGACACTTAGTGGTTGCTACATCCACAAGAAAATGTAGGTAGATCAACCTGAAGGGATCTACCTATCGGTCAAACTAGCAAGGCCTAATCCCAAGGGCATCAAAGAAATTTGACCGGTACTTAGCAACAGGAGTTTGACCAACTCAGTTTTCCCTTGGGGCTCGGAGATGTTGTCCCTTAACATTACATTTAAAAATAATAAAATAATAAACTAGTAGTAAAAAAAAACATTTCAATGTTAGTCAAATACTTTAATTTCCACCTTAATTTCACATCTACTTTATATAGAAAGATAAAAACTCTTTTTTTTTCTAATTTCAATTAATAATGATTGTTTCTACTTTAGTATTATGTTAATTCCTTCAAAATAATATTGATATTACAATTTAATATGGAAGAGACTATAATTAATTTATATATAGAGAGAGGATATTTTATTCCATTGATTCATATTATATATTAATGCTAAATCTGTTAGTGGCTAAGAGGAATCAAATATCTTGCGCTGCAAGTCTTTTATATACTAGAACAACCACATTAATGAATGTGGTTGATATACGTTGATAGGCATATATCAATAACAAAAATAACTTTTATAACAAAAATATTATTATTAATTAATTAATTAATTAATTAAACCATAAGTTTAATATTATAAATTCAAAGGACTAATAAACCCTAGGATGAACATTGTAAACCATATGAATAATATTATATCATAGGGTTATAAGATTTAGGCATTATAGGCGTTATGGGTTTGTAAGTGTCCCAATATGAAAATCAACCATGTTCAACCATGTTCAACCATGGTAAATCATGGTCAATCATGGCCAACCATGTTCAATCATGGTCAACCATGGTCTAGCGTCGCATTGTGACACATATTCTCTCAATATTGAGAGAATTTATGTCACAACGCAATGCTAGACATGATTGACCATGATTGAACATGGTTGGCCATGGTTGACCATGATTTACCATGGTTGATGATGGTTGACGATGATTGAACATAGTTGATTTTAATATTAAGACAATAAATATCACAACGTGATGTTGGACCATGGTTAACGATAATTGTAAACCCAAGAGATTTATATTAAACCCCAGGATTAATATTATAAACCCTATGAATAATATTAAACCTTAGGAATATGAACCCTTAGATTAATAAACTCAAGGGATTGATATTATAAACTCAAGGGAGTAATAAATCCAATGGATTAACGCTAAAAACCCAAGGGATTATAAACCCAAGAGAATAATATTAAACCTAAGGTATTAATATTATAAACCTTAGGATTTTCAAGATTAGGATTAATATTAAACCCTATGATTAAGCATATTATAAACCCTATGATTTTTTTGAGATTTTAGAACAAATGGAGATACACAACCTCAAAGTGATGCATCACAAATTTACTCTGTAAACTTTTAATTCTTTCAAGTTATAGTTCTTTTTATACCAAATAATTCCTAGTACAATCAATTTACTTTCTCTTATACATATACAATCAATTCACTTTCTCTTATATTTATAATATTTAATTAAATCATCTAAGTTTTTTTGGTTTTAAATTTTGTAAGCACAAATTACCATTATTTTTGCAGTTATCTTCTCGAATGCAATCCAAGATGGTTGTATATCAATCATTCAATTTGTACTCAAACAAAGAAGAATAAAACTTATTATTATTATTTAATTAAGGGAATTGATTAGGGTAAGAGATTTATTCTATGTGTTCAATTATTATTTACGAATATGATATATATACACTTATTCAATTGGCATTTTGAACAAAAATTAAAATAAAACCACTAAAACCCTCGTAGCATTTAGTATTCATTTAAGTCTTCCCAAACAGGAATTTTGAATCACCACCGCATGATTATTGCAAATATACCATTGTAGCAGTGTTAATAGCCACTATAATTGAATATTGGGTCTATTTTCTACTGGACTAAGCATGATGATTTAAGAAATTGATGAATTTATTTTCTACTGGACTAACCATGATGATTTAATAAATTGATGAATTATGTAACAGCCATAAGACATAATCAATTTTTTTTTAACTAACCAACTAACCAACTCTAAACTTAATTTCAACACAATATTTTTACTCCCATTAAATTTCCTATGTACTTGGCATGGGTTCCAGCAAATAAGTTTGAGGTTCCATACTATTTATGACTATTAACGATTAATGAAACTGGTGTATTGGCATTAATCACCAAGTAAAAGTGCTTAATTATTTGTACAGTCTATTAACTCCGATTGATGGCTTCTTAGGCCATTTTTTACCCTTCCAAGGTGTGCTAGTGTACGCTTAATATCTAGTAGCTCTTGCGCAATCAATCTTAGGTTATGTGATCCAATGACTCCTGGGACAGTTTTAGGGTAACCGCTTTCAGATTTGGGGTCTCATTCAGTCATTTGCTTGGTACACCAACGAGGAAAGCTCTGCAACCCCTTTCGACCTTTGCATTCTGTAACATGGCACTCTACCCACTTTCGCCACAGAGTATCCTTGATGCCACAATTCAAGAGTTGTCCTGGTTCATTTGGCAGTTCATTAGGATTTCACATAACTCTCTCCACTTCCATTTAGCAGCATGGGTTTCTTCACCATCTCTTCAACCTCTGCCAGCTTCTATCTCCTCCTACGATGGTAAACTCAACTCAGGATTGTAGGCTGTTAACCTATAGTTTCTTATTTTCCTTCAAGTTGTAGCAAGCACAGGTATTTTCGACCTCTTGTTAAGAGTTTTTTGTTTATATTCCTTTTTCTATGTTTCTTCTCTTGCAGAGGGTAACTAAATTTGTGTTCTTGACTACAGAGGTGTTTTTTTCTGGAACACGGGTTTCTACAGTCGAAAATCTCAAGATTTCATTAGGAAATCTAGCCCTTTGGTTCTGAGGTTGGCTACAACTCAATATAATTGGTTCTTAATTTTAATTTCTCCCTTAAATAGGTATGGATACCAATCCTTCTAATAGGGTTCACTCTTTGTTGGATTTCCTGAAATGTTTTAATGGGTTCTGCTCATCGGTGTGATTTATTAATGTGCATAGTTTTGTATTTGTTTTGGGCTGACTGTTTTCTGTCAAGACCCACCCGATATTGTAAATTCTGGTGTTATACTAAGCTTAGGTGAAGGTTCTACCTTTGTTTTTCCTGTCTCGTTTATTATGTGTTAATTACAGAACTCCTTGGAACTGCAAGAGATGTTCTACTCAGAAATTTTCTTTTTTTGGTTAAGTTGCTCAGTATAATACTCCTACGGGATTTTTTCCAGACTTGTGCTATTTATTGCTTTTTTTTAGTTTTTCTTTCTCGACAGACTCTTCATAAAATTATTCTCATTGAGGGTTTCACCATTTATGATTCAGTAAGAAAAGAAAATGTCACCATTTATGATTCAGTAAGAAAAGAAAATGTCAGCAATAGTTATATGATGTTCACCATGCTTCTTTACATACAGTTTCATGTATTTTCTGTGTATTGAAATGTTGTTTCCAACATGCCTTAGTGTCTGGTTAAATATATATGTTTCTCTTACCAGAAGATTATTAGTTTCCAGTAAATTTGCAGTTCAAAAGTTTCCATTCCATTATTATAATTACTAGTTATGATGAGCACAAGTTATCTGCTTCTCGTATAAACCAGTAATTGTTTTCTTGGTATTTCTTTCAATGATTTTACAAATACAAATAGTCTTAATACTTGATATTGTATGTATTCATCCTGAGGACTACCCATGAGGCTATTGGAATCAGCTCGAACTCAGGGCTAACCCTAGTAATAGACATACGAACACAAAGTAAGTTCTCTTTCAAATTAAATTGTCAATATTCTTCAACACTAATGTGTTCTATATCACTGAACCCTTCTATAGTTAAAGGCTAGGACCACTCAGATGAAAGTTATATTATTTGTACCAATATTAATGGTTCCTTCTAAACCTTTGCATTTTAGAAAAGGTTATTATTCTCTTTCCTCATTAGGAAATTAAATTAAGGCTAACCTGCTCTGAAATCTATTTCTCCCGTAGTTTCTGGCCACCCAAGGTGTCCTTTTGAGACAATGCAAAATTTATCATAGTCATATTACAATTACAATGTTAACCTATAGTTGTCCCAAAAACCACTTTCTCCACCCATATTATAAATATGACACTGGTAGCTTTTATACTGTAACAATATCTATTTCCTAGCAAGCATATAGAAAAAACTTAATTCAATTAGATAGCGAAGACAGTCATTTTTGCAAGATTATTAACTCGATTGCTTTACATAGTTTGTCTCTCTTTATTTCATTCCCTATACAAGGATTTCACATGTATACAAATTTTTTTAACAAAATAAAGATCTCTTTTATCTTTATATTTAAAGGTAAGAACTTATCTGAAAACACTAAAAGATAAAGGGTCTATCCAAGCCTCCCGACCATAAGCCAGACAAGAATCCTCACTCACTTCCCCCGAGCTTGGAAGAAATTCTTCCAGCCATATGAGCAGAAACTCCTTGCAAACTACAAGTTTCTATATATTTACCCTTATGCAGAGATATTTTCCACCACAAGGCATGCCAACTTTATCTCCCACTGGTATTAGGTGGCTATTGTATTTATCTCCAACAGTAGTCATGCAACGATACAAGGTAAATTAACATTTGTTTCCAATTGTTCATTCCTCTATTTCTTTTCCTTTGGAATTTTTCTCCAGCCAAGTATATCGTTCTTCTTCAAAGAAACACCTCTTTTTCACTTCCTTCTTCTTATCTTTTCTTCTAGAAGAAGAAACGAGGAAGTATATGTTACACATTATTTTGTCACACCTATTGTTCACCAAAACATTGACAACTATGCAGCATATCCATCATGATATAAAGACCAAAACCTCCCTGGAGAATCAAAGGAAAACTTCCATGAATCTATTCTGAAGAAGGCTAACTAAAAACCTAAATTTAAGCATCATCGTGTTTTGCTACACTACATGCTTGTGTTGATGGCAAGTTTCATAGTTCTACACTAGCACTCCTGGCAGGGGTTTTGATATGAAAACCCACACTAAACCTTTTCTGACAGGCTTTCCCAAATTGGAGGAGAAGCTTCATGCACTAGAACCTTCAAGAACAACGAGCTGGATATTGGTTCTTGCTCATATGGTTGAGCTCTCCTATTTGGACCTCTTGATCTTATCATTATGGGATTTCCCCTTGATATTTGGACCTTCCTCCATCTTTTGTGGATCCCTAACTCCCTCTCCCTTCCTATAAATTCACTCCCTTTGATCCCCAAATGGTTGGTCGTTTATTGTTGCATCTCAATGCTAAGATTATGATTACATTCTACCCATTCTAGCTTAGAGAAGGAGTGCTTGAAGAGTCTTTTCTTGGACTTGGAAATCCACCAAAAGGAGGTATCCAACATCAAGGCATATGTTGTATGCTTCCCTTTTTAGCTCATTAATATATACATCTAATGTTCACTTTCCATAATTGTGTAAATGTTTATGATTTTAGCTTAATACTCCTTGATCTATTAAATAGTTTATGTTTGATGTATGTCATCTCTGCTCTTGTATCTTGCATATTTCTTTGATCTTCCTTGTAGGTACTCGGATGTGAATAAAAATTAAGGAGTGAGGCCTGAAACGAAAGAATCAAAGTCATCTCCAAAGGATTGAACAATTAGCATCCGAGTGAGGTAGGTTTCTCCTTCTCTCTGCACTTGTTAAACATATACTAGGAAAGTGTATGTTAGGTTGTTTGGTTTGTTTCTAGACCCACTTATTGGGCTAGAGGGATCACCTCTATTCGTAGAGGGGATTTACCTTCACAACAAAATGGTGACTCTGTTGGGGAAGCTATAGCCTCTCCATCCTATTTTCTCAACTGATCTCTTGATCAGTTTGACTGACCATCGAGTTCTTAGTTAGTTTGAGTCTGTATAGGTCTGTGCAATCATTGATTGCTACCTTAGAGTGCTAATTTTGGAAGTGTTTGTGGAAATCTTTTTATTTTTTTCCTTATTCCTTGCCCAATGCACTTTTTTCTCTGACAGTCGCGTTGTTAGTGCCCTTTCTTTAGAAATAGTTGCGATGATCCCCTGTTCAGGGCTAGTTTGGCCATAACAGCCATGTTGATCTTAGATATTGGCAAAACCTAGGGTTTCTCTATCAAATTCCAATGTATCTGAGCCCCTGAGGTCTTTTCTTGTCCTGTATGATTGGATTTATTTATGTTTTGTTTGATTACCTATTTTGATTAGCAAATTCTCATCTTTTCGAGCTTTCAAGTGCTTGAGTGAAATTGGATTGATTTTAGGGTTTATAGGTCATTTAATTGTCACTTGCCACTTGTAAGTGTCACTGAGTCTGTGGTTTTTTTTTATTTTTTTAGGTCTGATTATCTGATAAAATCATTCAAAACAATGGTTGCATTAGTTTTGGTTTGTCTTTCACAAATTTTATTTTCAATTGTATTAGGTCATCTTTCATTTGAAATTCATCTTTGTTATTCATCAAACATAGATCACATTGCTTGGTTTACAAACTGAGAAGAGTGTGCTTGTTTATATATTCAAAATAGAAAGTGAGAGACATTTTCATTAAGTGCTTTTGGATTTGATTTGGTGTTGCTTTGATTGGTGCATTGCTTGCATTAGGAGCATTTTGAATAAAAAATTTCATTTTTTTTAGTTGATGCTTAATTGCATTAGAGCATATGAAATCAGAGAGAACATCATTTAGCTAAAGTGCATCTTAGTAATGTAAAATTCATTTTTTCTTTCAATAGATTACATGTTGGATAGTAAATGTGAGGTTTAGTTTTGCTTTTGCATATTGCATTTGGAAAAGAAAATTTAGTGGAGGAATGTTTTTGTTGCATTCTCTTGTTTGATGCATTATTTGATTGAACTCTCTTCCCTTGTTAGTATAGCATTCATTGAAGTGAAAAGTTTCCTTTTCTCATATAGTTTCATTGTAGGATTCAGGTGGCATCATTTGAGCCCAAAATTGAAACATAATTCAAGAACATTAAAATTTACTTAATTAACCTAAGGAGAATTTGGAACTTAATGCAAACATTTAGAGGTCTAGGCTAGAGACATGTTTCGATGTCTATAAATCTAGCAGTTGTTGTTAACTTCCTGCATTGTATCCCAAGGGTGAAATCTCATTCCAATACGGAAGTATATCAGAGGTTCTCCAGTACTCTTGGGTATATCGGAGGCACTCTAGTATGGAAAGTATATGGGAATGCTCTCACCGAACAATTATGCATTAGACAACACTAACACGGACTTGTGCTCCCCGTATCGTCAAGTATATATTGGGAGACCCCACTAGGTTGTTATCCTTTAGCCACAGGTAATTGAGTCAACTTCCTTGTAAACATGATACACCGAACACAACATTCGGGGAGATCAACCATCGTATGTTAATTCCTTGGTTTTGGCTAAGGTGTATATAACAGTTCATGGATACTTGGTAAACCCTCTTGCCTAGTACACCCTTTTTTATTTATTTCTTGTTTTTAAGTTCTAAAATTTAACTGCCCACGATAACATGACTTACCTATGTAGTTATCCTTGGCCTCATATTGCCTGATTAATAGTAAATTTTAATTGTAGTCTCAAATCAACCACCCCTTATTGTTTTTGAGAAAAGGTCATCGTGGTTGAACCACCAAGTTCACCTTACATATCCCCTTCATCATCTGACACTGAAGGGTCATCACAAGGAGTCCATCCTAAGATTTCATAGTCACTTGAAGACCAAGGTTCTGAGCTTGGAATTATCCTGAGTATTCAACCCCTTGCTTCTCGTCCTCCACTTCGAGACTCATCATCTCAGAAATTTGACCCAAAAACTATTGAGAGTCCATAGAGGTTTTTATTATTCTCTTTGAATCCACTTTTTGATCTGTTGGTCATATCTCCTCAATGAATGTATAGTCCATACGATAATCCTGGTGTGCCTTTGAAGTTATCTCCACCATCATCTCAGATTCCCCCTCGCCAATTGTTTCCACCCATGGCATCAGAAGGTGAGTTTCCAACCTCTCCTTGAGGTCCTCCAGAAGTCTTAGTCACTCACACTCCTGGTGTTGGCAATGATTCTGAATATAAATTTCCACCTAAAGGCTTTCCATATGTGGGAAGTGTACCACCTCCACCACCACCTGAAAGCAGTGAACCTTTGTTTCCACCTAGTTATACCTCTTTGGCTCAATTGGTTTTAGGTACTCCAAGTGCATCTTCACTTTATCACAATCCTATTTGGTCGTCGGGAACTATGCCTACTTATGGTCTGTTTGTTTCAAGTGTGGCCTCTCAAATTCTAGTACCGACTGTAGTTTCTTCAGTTCATGTACAACCGACAGTTACAGTTGGGACAATTAATGTCCCTATAGGTTCCTTAGGTCCTCCATTAAGTGGACAATATGTGCCACCACCTATCCCATCGCATGGGGGGCAACAACCACCTCCTCCATATGTATCTCCTATTTTGGGTGGAACTTATGTGGGTGGATCTCAAACTCACGCTACCAGAGCTACTTAAAATGTTGGAAGTGTACCTTATCTTAGTGGATCATCTATTCCATCTAGGTTAGGCCAAATCTCATATCAATAGCCTCTTTCGGCCCAGATACCCTACCAACAACTGCACCCTTCGTATCGCTTGCAATAGCCTCAAAATCCACCCTTTACTCAACAGGAAGGGCCCCAAATGCATCATGGTTCAAATCCCTCATTTGTGGCATCTGGTCAATTTCAAACTAGAACCTATCAATACCAACTTGGAAGTCAACAAATTCCACAAGGAACTTTCCAACCACAACAACCTTACATACAACAAGGACCTTATGTGAAATAAGGCCTTTATCAACAGCCATTGCAGCAACAAAGATAGCCCTTGTAGCAACAAAACCAACCCTTGTATCAACACGGCCAACCCTTGCAACAACAAATTCAACCCCTACAGCAATAGGGACAACAATTTTTCCACCAAGGTCAACAATTGCAACAAAAACCTTATACTCCATACTCTTCACAAGATTTTTATCCACATTATGGTTCTCAACAGCCCATGACGGGTCAATATCAACCTTACCCTAGTAAAAACCCACCTTTTTGGGGGATAAATCCACCTTTGCATGGTCAGAATACCTCTCAGTGGGGGGAAATATCAAGCTCCTTATGGTAAAAATCCACCACTTTGGGGGCAAAACTCATACCAACAAAGTTGGAATCCACAATTTGGGCCTTATCAAAGGCCTCCCATGCCTTTCAATCCACAATTTCCAGTTCTAGCAATGTTGGAACTACCAGATGTTTCAAGGCTCACAAATGATCCAATACTCCATTCGTGATATTGGCCTCCGATTCCTACTAAGATTCCTAGCGATTGTCCAAAATTTGAAGGAAAATCTGGAGAAGACCCCCAGGCCCACATTATGACTTACCATTTATGGTGTTCATCCAATTCCTAGGTTGAGAACATTGTTCATTTACGTCTTTTCCAACAAACCCTGACGGGTGTTGCCGTGAAATGGTGCATCGAGTTACCTCGAGGTGCCAATCAAGAATTCAACTCTTTGGCAATGGCCTTCCTTACTCATTTCCAGTTACCGGTTCGATATGAAGCTGGTACCCATTTGCTTACATCTTTGAAATAGAATACTGCTACCCACATATCTGATCATATCTATGGGTGAAGATGTTGGTGTCGCCTTATCAAGTTTGATATACCTGATGACCTATTAATTGAATGGTTTACCAAATAATTCGTTTATAAAATTTCCAAGGACATAGCCATGGTTGGTTGTCTAACTGAAGATTAAGTCATTGCCCATGCCCAATATTTAGATTTGGTATGTTCCCAATCTAGCACGTTATATGATCTATTTCTTGATGCTTCGAGACCATCTATGAATCCAGCATCTTCTAAACCTCCAGACGGACCACCTGTCGATGGTATTATTGTGTCAGTGACTCAACCTTCCAGTAAAGCTTCTTTGAAGAAGAAATCCATTTCAACTACTGCATCCAATCCTCCTTCGAATCCCTCTCCAAATCCTGGTAAAACCTCTGAGGTTAATGTTGTTCAATCTATCGCGACAGAGAAATCCTAAAAAGGTAAAAAGAAGGGTAAAGGAAAATCCAAATATGATAGCCTAAACCAGGATCCTCCAAAAGCATCTGCTGATGATGCATCTAGACGTAAGCCCAAATATCCTTGCCTCATTTGTGAGGAAGATCACTATACCAAGGATTATCCTCATCGTGAAAAAGTTAATCACTTGTTAAAAGGCACTCAAGGGATATCAAATGTACTAAAAGAACCTTTTCCGTCACATCAAACCCAATTGGTAGAATAATTGCAATCTTCTACATCTTCAGGTTCTCAGGTTTATATGAGTGGAATGGTACCTATTTCTGTTGCCACTCAGTGAAAAGGCTATCCGACTCCTCCCAAATAGGTTGTGGAGAAAGAAGTTACTAATAGACCTTCTACCTCTGCTCCACCCAGTTCTGGTCCTCTTCATATTAAGATACCTAGTAAGACTCTGTTATTTGACCACCTACCAAGGGTGCGCTTCAAAAATCATCTTATAATCTGAATGCGCGAGCTGCTCAACATTACATTATTGTCGAAGATTTAGATCAAGCACCTTCAGTGATGCTTGCCTTGGAAGTTCTCAATATTTTTCCATTCTAGCAGAAAGAATTACTATCCCTTATAGGAGGAATTGACCCTACTGATTCCAGTCTGATTACCTTTGACCTAGAAAATCATGTTCCACATCTTCCACATCAACTTTCCTTTTTAATCCAAGTCATTATAAAAGGGAAGACAACTCATCGAACTATGGTTGATGAGGGTGCTTCCACCTACATCATGTTTGTCTCATTCTAGAAAGCTATTGGATCTCCACCTCTCAACCAATCTCCTAACACCTTACAAGCCTTTGATGGTAGAGGATCTCGTCCTTATGGTATTCTCACGAACTTTCCCATAACGTTGGAAGGAAAAATCGTTAACCTAGAAGTAGAAGTTGTTGATGCCAGTTTGAATTATAACCTCCTACTTGGGTTGGACTCATGCCATGTTTTGCATGGTTTCTTCTTTGTTTTGTGTGCTATGTTTTCCTCATGAGGGGAAAATAGTCACCGTTGATCAGTTAGCCTTTTTCTCTTCTAGCTCTTCGAATGGCAATGTGCCATATGTGGGAAATACTGACATCCCTTATGAGAGTGTTGAGGTAGGGCTTTTTAAAGACTCTACTCTTATGGAAACCTTTTCCCTCCCACCTCCAACATTGCTTCCTTCAACATCATCTGCACTTCGCATGATCGTTGGATCATTCCTCATCCCGATCAGGTTTATCTTTTGGCGATGTCATGCTGCTCAGCCCAACAGAACAAGCCTATCAAGCTATTGTTTTGGCTTCAACAACCACTTCTGAAAGTCATGATACTCTTAGTATGCATCTAGACGTGTATTCACAATCCCCTTGGCTTGGTTCTTGGGATTCTCGAGATACCTTGAACGAGACATTTCCCACTAACAAGAGTATCACCAAGGTTATGTATATTGAAGAAACTCCCTGCAATGATGTCCATCATCGTTCCTCGTTTCTCTCGAGTCTTGGAGAGATTTCATCGTGTTTAGATACCTTTGTTTCCCATGCACGGACTCATCTATTTCAAATTCCTATTCTGGTGCATGAAGTTTTATCTGAGGGAAACATGGGGAACATTACTACTACGATGCCCATCGACATTTCTGTTAAACTAGGAATTGTCAAAAACATCCATGTTAGGGTCTCTTGTTCTCTAGATGAGATCAAGATTTACACTACCCTCTTTAAGGAGTTCCACAATGTCTTTGCCTAGTCATATGAAGAAATGTGTGGCATAGATCCGAGTATAGTTGTGCACGAAATACCCACTCATCCAAATGTGAAGCCTATTTGTTGGTGCCTTCGCCCAGTGCACCCTAGAAAGACAATTTCTATAAAGGGAGAGGCTGAAAAAATTCTAAAGGTTGGTTTCATTTACCCTATTCCATTGACAGATTGGGTTTTGAACATTGTTCTTGTGACTAAAAAACAAGGGACTATTTGTGTTTTTGTTGATTACCATGATATCAATCAAGCGCGTCTGAAAGATAATTATCCAACTCCTTTTATCGAACAAATAATTGATGAATGTACCGGGAGTGAGAAATTTTATTTTATGGATAGTTTTTCTGGTTACAACCAGATTAACATTCTTCTTGCTGATCAACATAAAACTGCTTTTATCTATTCATGGGGAACCTTTTTTCACAAAAACTCCTTTTTGGTCTGAAAAATGTTGACGCTACCTTCCAACGAGCGATGTCTTATGCTTTTAATGACATCAAACACACCGTTCAACCATATGTTGATGACTTACCAGCCCATTTTTCTAAGCATCATGACCATCCTGACCACCTTCGGGTGATTTTTCTTCATTGTAGACACTACAATATTCATTTAAATCCACATAAGTGTGTCTTCTATGTCAAAACTGGTCATCTCCTAGGGTTTGTTGTATCTAAAGAAGGCATCTGGATTGACCCCCTCAAAGTTCAGGCCGTTTTAAATTTACCCCCTCCATCATATTTACATTAGTTGCAGAGCTTACAAGGGAAAGCTAATTTTCTTCGGTGTTTTGTACCTAATTATGTTGAGCTTGCCAAGGGATTTACTCATTTGTTGAAAAAGGGGATCCCATTTATTAGGGATGAAATTGTTCAAAAATATTTACATGCATTAAATAACATCCTCATTAGTGCTCCTTTGTTGCATCCCCCCAATTATCACCTCGATTACTTCTTGTACTTGGTCGCAGCCGATAGTACTATTGCCATGGTACTAGTGCAAGATGATGATGATGGAAACGAACAAGTGCTTTACTACTTAAGCCAAAATCTTATCGATTCTAAAACTTGATATTCCCATGTTGAGAAACTTGCCTTAGCAGTTGTTCACGATGTTCAACGCTTTCGACAGTATATTCTCTTGTGGAAAACCACCGTGATTTCTAACTACAACCCCATGACCTACATTTTGACTCACCAGTTGCTGGGGGGGAAAGTATTCTAAGTGGATTGTTATCCTTCAGGAGTTTGATTTGGAATTTTCTACAGCCAAATCAAAGAAATCATTGGTGTTCGTTGAGTTAATTTGTGACCTTCCCTCTGCAACCACATCTACGGTTTTTAATGAGCTCATTCTTGACGAAACTCTCTTTCTCATCAGTACTCTTGACCCATAGTATGGGGATATTATTCTTTATCTCCAAACCCAAAATTTTTTATCAGAGTTGTCAAATTATGAATGTCGTCGCATTCAACATCAGTCCCAACCCTATGGAATCATTAGCGATACTTTGTACCGAGTTGGTGTTGATTTTATCCTTCGTAGATGTTTGACACTTGAAGAAGTTGAGAGAGTCCTAAATGACTGTCACTCTAGGGCCTATGGTGGTCATATGGAAAGATATGCTACTGCTCAGAAAATCCTTGATGTTGGTTATTTATGGCCTTCGATCTTTAAAGATTACATTTTAGCAGTCCAAAAATGTCATGCCTACCAGATTTACAACCATAAACAACATGCCCCACCCACACCCCTACACCTAGTTTTTACCATCGACCCCTTTGCTAAATGGGGTATTGATTTCATGACATGTAACCCTCGCTCAGCCATGGGGCATGGTTATATCATTGTCGTCATTGATTATTTCACTAAATGGGCCGAGCTGATGCCCACATGTGATATTGACGTTAAAATTTCCACTCAATTTCTTTTCAACCATGTGATAACTTGATTTGGTGTCCCTCAAACCATCGTTACTGATTATCTATCTCATTTCCAAAATTACATGATGGTAGAGCTCACGGTTCAGTTGGTTTTGTGTCACAACAACTCAACTCCTTATTATCCATAGGCCAATGGCCAGGTTGAGGCAATCAACAAAGACTTGGTTACCATGCTTCAATGCATCATTAGGATGCATAAATCAAATTGGCATCTCATGCTATTTTCAACTCTTTGGGCTTACCGAACCATATCTAAAACTGTCAGTGGATTCACACCCTTTCAGCTGGTGTATGGTCTAGAAGAAACTCTTCCAATTGAGTGTGAAATTCCTTCACTGAAACTAGTTGTCGAATTACTTCCTGATACCTCACCTAAGGAGGAAAATTTACTTTACCTCGAAAATCTCGATGAAACTCGTCGTCTTGCAGCATTAGTAATTGAAGCCCAGAAGAAACAAGTTAAGGCTCAATACGATACAACTGTTTCTCCCCGCGTTTTTGCTGAGGGTGACCTGTTCTTGTTATATGATCAAGAAAATGACAATTTGGGAGCTGGGAAATTTGAACTAATGTGGAAAGGACCTTACATTGTTAAACGAGTTTTACAAAAATGTGCCCCTGAGTTAGTAGATTATGAAGGAAATTCTTTGGCTGATCCCCGAAATGGGCTTTACCTAAATAAGTATTATGCGTGATTTTCCATGTAAATACCTTTGTACATTAGTGTGCAATGTGGCTTTTGTGTGTTAGTTTTCTTTTGCAAATGTTTTCCTCTACTTACCTCGTGGTCTACTTGGTTTGCAGATGTCATCAAACCGTTACGTCGATTTTGTTGATGGTGCTTGTCATAGTACACGGAATCTATCTTCCGCTGCATGGGAAATCTATGACCCTAATGGTGAGTTAATGAACTTACAAGGTATATGTTTTAGTCGTATGACTAACAACATTGTCGAATATAGTGTGGTCGTCGAGCTTTTGTTAGAAGCTATCGCTCTTATCATTAGAGAGTTAATCGTAAAACTTGATTCACAACTTAATGGATAATATTCAGTTAGAAACCCTCAAATTTTGAGAATGTATTTGTGAGTTCGCCTATTGGAACGAAACTTTGATTTTATTACTTATCATCACATTCCAAGATTCATGAACACATTAATAGATGCATTGGCTAATAATGTGTTAGCTAGACATTCGCGAAACTTGTAAATCATAAAGCATCACATAACACACATGGTAAAAAGAAAAACATGCATATATATAGAGTGTTTTCAAAAGAGTTTGCTACATCGAAATGACAAAATCTATGTTCTGAGACACATTGCTTTATAAGCCTACAACAAAGAAAAAAGTAAACTAGATTTGGCTATTCTGTTGGGTTGTGTTATATTCTTTCCACGATAAGCCCCAGTAGTTAAACCATGGGGTTAGAGGGGGGCAGAGCCTCCCCTTTGTTGTGTCAGGCGTAATGGGGGGGTCATGGGGGGGGCGGTAGCCCCCCTCTACGGGGTCTGGAACAGCACCCCGAGGAAAAA
Source organism: Pinus tabuliformis (assembly GCA_031772625.1). Classification (NCBI taxonomy): domain Eukaryota; kingdom Viridiplantae; phylum Streptophyta; class Pinopsida; order Pinales; family Pinaceae; genus Pinus; species Pinus tabuliformis. The sequence continues at coordinate 1,157,240,624 of CM062818.1, read as the reverse complement.
AAATTGGACCCTATATTAAGTGGGCGGACCTACCTATGGTTTTGTGCATTGATTTCACACATGGTTTTGGATGCGATGGTTTTCCAGTCTATGGTATTTTGTAGATCCAGTCAAGGAAACGACAATTATGTTCTAATCCAGGGTTAACGGTGTTGGCATTTTTGGCTCAGGAATGGCGCTATGATACAGGTGTTGTCCTTGATGGCAACTCTCTTTGATGACAGATCTCCGTTCAGTCTACAGAATGAAGAGAAATCTCATATACGCAGGTTAATTAAGTCCAAGTTGCGTATACACGCTGGTGATATGCATACTAAGTCGCGTATACGCAGGAGAGATATATAATAAGGCGCGTATACACGCAGATGCATGAACAGAAAAGTGCGTATATGTCGGGAAGTTTCCTTTTGGTCCATGGTAGTTAGTCCTCGGTACTTGTGCCCATGTCTTTGGACCAAAGTACCTCGACAGTCGTGTAGATCTCTAGTTTTGAAGTTGATGGTTTTGGATTTCTATGGTTTTGGCTCTTGGTATTAAGCAAGGCCTAAGGCTATATAAGGAGAAGAAGATCATTAGGCAAGATCATCTTTTGGAAAAGGCTTGAATATCTGAAAAGGAAAGAGATCTGATATGCAGGTTCTGGGTTGCTTGATCTAAGCCAAGGAGAGAACACATCGGTTGATGGAAGACTAGATCTAAGGATAGATCGGGATCTAATGGTTTGAAATGCACTATCATGATATGGTTGACTATGCGTATTTCTAGATCTGCATACTGTCGCAATGTTATGTTCTGGGTCTAACTGATGTCTGGTACAGCTGCAAATTGAGAGAGTTTATTTTTAGATCTGTACGCATGTTGGCTTCGGTAAAAGCGCGTGTATACGCAGGGTTTGCTCATTGAAGTAGCATATATCTTTTGAAGCTTGTTTTTGGGTTTACAGTTGGGTCTGACTGTTATTACAGAGTTCTGTAGTCTGCTCTGTGTTCTGGTAACTGCTGATTGACAGGGTTCAGTGGTTCAGTGATTCAAAGTTTGGTTGTTTTATGCTTCAATGATCTGTTGTGAAAGGTGAATGAATTGTGGTCTTCAGATTGTAATGTTGTGCTTCAGGAATATCCAGTCTGAAAATGTATGAAAAGTGGTACCTGAAGGAAAGAAGATTGTAGGCCAGCACCTACGTACCAGTATCTTAGCTAGTACAAGAGCAAAGGGGGTTGGAGCTCCCTTCCAAGGAAGTTTGGAGAACGAGAGAAAGTTGTAGCCTTCTGCAGGTAGTAGCCTGCGTACTGGTATAAGGCTGCACCAGTACAAAAAGATTGTAAACTGAAGTTTTATATTAAAGAAAGATAGAGACGACTTGCAGCAGGTGGTTTTCACCCACATTGGGTTTCCACCTTATATCTTGGTGTTCATGTGTGTGGCTTTTGATCTGTTTTGTTATACTGCACCTCTTTACTGTTAATGTGGTGAATAATGTCCTGATGCACTTAACTGAAGATTAATCTAACTAAAATTATGAGTTTTCTTCTTATACGCTGCTTTATTTAGTCACAGTAGCGTGTACACGCTGTTTCACTTAACTGAAGTAGCGTATATGTTTCTGAGCATTGAAAAAGTTTGATTGATCTAATAATACTGATTCACCCCCCCTCTCAGTATTATTTCCAACAATTGGTATCAGAGCAGGTCCTTCAGAGAAGCTTGATCGCTTGAAGGTAGATCATTCATCATGAGCAACTACGAGAAAGAAGCATCAATCAGGCCACCGATTTTTGATGGGACAAATTTCAATTATTGGAAGGTAAGAGTTACTGCATATCTTCAATCTCTTGGTACAGAAGTTTGGAACATTGTAGAAACAGGCTATGCTTTTCCTTCAGCTACTCCTACAGATCCAGCTGAGAAAAAGCAGTATGAAACAAATGCAAAAGCAGTCAGTACTCTATTAGGAAGTATATCCCAAACAGAATTCATGAAGGTCATGCACTTCAAATCAGCAAAAGAGATATGGGACAAAATGATCACTAGCTATGAAGGAGATGAACAGGTAAAACAAGCTAAACTTCAAACTCTCAGGATTCAATATGAGACTCTCAAGATGTATAATGATGAAAGTGTGGCTAATTATTTTCTTCGGGTAGATGAGATTGTTAATTGTATGAAAAATTTGGGTGAAGAAATAAAAGAGACTATAGTAGTTCAAAAGATTCTAAGATCATTATCCCCCAAGTTTGAATCTAAAGTATCTGCAATAGAAGAAAAAGAAAATCTCTGTGTTCTCACTATGTCTCAGCTACATGGAATTCTAACTGCTTATGAAATGAGAAAGGGAGGTCCATCAGACAGAAGGGAAGCTGCTTTTAAGGCATCAGGAAAAGAAGATTACTATGAAGCAAGCCATGTTCCAGAAGAAGAGGAAGAAGAATCAAATTTTGTCAGAAATCTTCAAAGGGGTTCTGGAAGGTTCAGAGGTAAGCTACCTTTCAAATGCTTTGCTTGTGGAAGAGTAGGTCATTATGCTGCAAAATGTCCTTATAAGGATAAAGGAAAAGAACCTGCTAGATGGAACAAGAAACAAAGTGCAAATAAGAAAAGCTACTACACCCATGAAGATAGTGATGGCTTATCAAACAGTGATGAAGATGAACAAGGTAATAAATATAAGCTGTTAATGGCATTTGAAGATGATGATTATGAGGATGCTGTAGATGTGGATAATCTCTATAATGAAATTACTAGACTCAAGAGATGCATAGAAGAAAAGAATGTGATCATTGATACTTTGCAATTTCAAATTGATGAAAAGGAAAAACATCTTGAAAAACTAGAAGGTGAAATTGTTGGTCTCAGAAAAGAAATTGAGAAAACAAAAGCTATTAATCTTAAGTTTGTCAAAGGATCTGAGACTTTGGATGAGATTATCAATGTGCAGCGGTCTCCTCTAAACAAGACAGGTTTGGGCTATAATGGAGAAACCTCTCAAGCATCCACCTCAAAAAGTTATCTTGATGCAGCAAGAAGAAATGAGTAGAAGAACAATGAAGATAATCAGGTAAAGCAGGGACGAATTACAAACAGAAACTATCAGGGACAATCCTTCTTAAGGGTGAACAAAAGCTACAACCAACCACAGGTAAAATCTTCTCAGTTTGGCTCAAGAATAGATGAAAATAGAAATTACAATCAGTTGGCTGGTAGATTCAATAACCGCAGAAGCTTCTTCAATGGACAATGCTTTTCTTGCCATAACTTTGGTCACAAAGCAGCTCAATGTGTTGCATATAAAACAATCATGACTAGGGAAGCTCAAAAACAAAGAAGTATGACAGGGATTACAAAAAGGACCTATAACAACTTTTCGGTTCTTGAAAATGAAGTTGAATGTTCTATTTGCAATAATTTTGGTCATAAAGACTCTGAATGCAGGAGCAGGTTTCAGGAGAAAAAGGAACAAGCCACAAGCACCAAAACATGGAGAATAAAGGAACCTCAAACATAAAGATGTGGGATAGCATTTTATGCAGAAGGACAGGAAAATCTATGGTACATTGACAGTGGATGTTCGAAACATATGACAGGTGATAAAGAAAAACTTGAATCTTATTCTACTTTAGAAAAGGGAAAGAAAGTTTCTTTTGGAAATGATACTCCTGCAACTATAAAAGGAAAAGGTATTGCTCCTTTGAAAGAAAAGGTCAAGGCTGGAAATGTTTTGTATGTTGATGGATTGAAGCATAATCTACTAAGTGTCAGCCAGATGTGTGATCAAAAAACCGAGGTTATTTTCAGATCGAATGGATGTCTTGTTCGTGATCTTGATACAGGTAAAACAGTTCTCAAAGGCAAAAGAACTCCAAATAATCTGTACATATTTGAAGAAGGACAACAACAATGCTATCTTAGCAAGGATGAAGAGCACTGGTTATGGCATCGAAGGTTGGGACATCTAAGCTTCTCACAAATAAGGAAAGCATGCAAATATCAGGCAGTTCGCGATCTTCCAGACATTAAAATTCCAGACAACACCATATGCAAATCTTGTCAGTTTGGAAAGCAAACCAGAACTAACTTTCCAGAGAAGGAAGGATCAGCTAGCTTGCCTCTTGAGCTAGTCCATACAGATGTATGTGGTCCATTTAGGAAAAGGACACCTCGAGGAGAAGAATATCTGATATTATTCATTGATGATTTCTCAAGGTTTGTTTGGTTAGGGCTTATGAAGCACAAAGATGAAGCATTCGAAAAATTCAAATCCTTCAAAGCATTGGTTGAAAATGAATCAGGACACAAAATTGAGTGCCTCAGATCTGACAGAGGTGGGGAGTTCACCTCAAATGAATTTTTCGATTTCTGTGATGAACATGGGATAAGAAGAGAATTCTCTACAGCTAGAACTCCTCAGCAAAATGGGGTTGTGGAAAGAATGAACAGAACTATCCAACAAATGGCTCGTGCTATGCTCGATGAATCAGGTACTCCTGCAACCTTCTGGGGTGAAGCTGCACATGCTGCTGTTATTATTCTTAACAAAACAAATGTCCGAGTAAACAGCACTCAAACACCTCATGAGCTTTGGAGTGGTAAAACTCCTTCCGTGAAGCACTTCAAAATCTTTGGGAGCAAATGTTATATTAAGAATACTGATGAGCAACTTGGCAAACTTGAACCAAGAGCAGATGAGGGCATTCTTCTTGGTTATTCTCCACATAGCAAAGCATACAAGTGCTACAATAAAAGACTTGGCAGAATTGTTGACAGTATTGATATAGTGGCTGATGAGAAGGGATATATTCCTAGGCAAGTTCATCATGAAGACATTGAAGAAGATGAAGGTTACTCTCAAAGGCGAAATGATGAAGAAGAAGAACCTCAAGAAGAAGAAGAATCTCAAGAAGAACCAAAGGAGCAGACAAGAATAGAAGAGAAGACTCCATCCAGATATGTTCAAAAGAATCATCCAGAAACTCAGATTGTGGGGCAGAAAGAAGCAGGAGTACAAACAAGAAGGACACTTGCAGAAGCTTCAAGCTACTTGGCATTACTCTCCTCCACTGAACCACAAAATGTGAAAGAGGCATGCAAAGATGAATGTTGGGTCAAAGCAATGGATGAAGAACTTGAGCAAATCGAAAAGAACAACACTTGGGAATTAGTTCCTAGACCAAAAGATAAGAATGTGATAGGAACAAAATGGGTCTTCAAGAATAAATTAAATGAAAATGGAGAAGTAATTAGAAACAAGGCCAGACTTGTTTGTAAAGGGTATGCACAGCAAGAAGGAATAGATTTTGAAGAGACCTTTGCTCCTGTGGCAAGACTTGAGGCCATCCGAATGTTCCTTGCTCTCTCAAGCTTTCAAAACTTCAAGGTATTTCAAATGGACGTGAAATCAGCCTTCCTGAATGGAGACTTAGAAGAAGAAGTCTATATTGAGCAGCCAGATGGCTTCATTCTTGGGAATGATCCAAACCTTGTATGCAGATTGAAAAAGGCTCTCTATGGACTCAAACAAGCTCCAAGGGCTTGGTACTATCGGTTGGACAAATATCTTCACCAACAAGGCTTTTCAAAAGGATCAGCAGATAGCAATCTCTATATAAAAGTTGAAAATAACAAATTGCTAATTCTTGTTGTTTATGTAGATGATATTATTTTTGGCAGCAATGAAGAGACTATGAGTCAAAACTTTGCCTTAGTTATGCAGAAAGAATTCGAAATGTCACTTCTTGGAGAATTGACATATTTTCTTGGATTGCAAATCCAACAAAATGAAGGAGGTATCTTCTTGTCTCAAACCAAATACCTCAAGCAGATCTTGAAGAAGTATGGCATGGAAGAGTCAAAGCCAGTATGTACACCCATGGTTACAGGATGCAGCCTCAGTGCAAATGATGAATCAGCAGCAGTTCACCAACCCACTTATAGATCCATGATTGGGAGTTTGCTTTATTTGACAGGTACTCGACCAGATATTACACATGCAGTAGGAATGGTTGGAAGATTTCAAGCCAACCCAAAGGAAACTCATCTTCAAGCAGTCAAAAGAATCTTCAAATATCTTCAAGGGACCCAAAACTATGGCTTATGGTATCCTAGAAATACAGATCTCACTCTTCATGCTTACACAGATGCAGATTGGGCTGGAAGTGTGGATGATAGGAAAAGCACAAGTGGTGGTGCTTTCTTCATGGGTTCCAGATTAGTATCTTGGTTCAGCAAGAAACAGAGTTCGATTGCCTTATCTACAGCTGAAGCAGAATATGTGGCTGCAGCATCTTGTTGCACACAACTTCTTTGGATGATGCAGACCTTGCAGGACTTTCAAATCACTTGCACTCCACCCGTCTCTATCTTATGTGATAATACAAGTGCAATCAGCATTTCAAAGAATCCAGTCATGCACTCAAAGACCAAGCACATACCAATCAAGTACCATTTTCTTCGGGAACAAGTGCTTGAGCAGAAGGTCAAGTTGGAGTATGTTCCTTCTAAGGAACAAGTTGCTGATATTCTCACAAAACCACTGCCCAGGGAAACTTTTGAATATCTCAGACAAAAGCTGGGAGTAGTTGATGCTTCATCCTGCTGTTGAAGTTTGTTTATTCTACAAAAAAGTTGGTATACGCAGGTTACGGAAGGGATATCCGCGTATATACGCAGGTTACGGAAAAGAAAGTCGCGTGTATGTTGGCTTGTTGCAGAAAGTATATCCGCGTACATACGCAGTTTCATGCAGGAGAAATCGCGTATATGAAGTTCTGAACAGCAAGGGCAATCTCTGGAGTCCTGAACAGCAATGGGTATGTCAGAATTCTTCAGGCACAGTTTCAGGGGGTGCAGCAGGCACAGGTTCAGGGGGAGCAGCTTAAAAGTCTCATAAAGCATTGTTGGCATTCAGATGTTTTGGTTGTTGATTTCAGGAGAAGGAGCTCAGAAAGAAATCCCGGTTGTTGATCCAAAAAAAAAAAAAAGATGTTTATCAGATGCTGCTGGTGACTTTCATAAGTCTTGGTCTAGATCTGTTGTCTCTATGTCATGTATCTCTCTTGTGATATCTCTTTTATGGTGTCAAGGTCATGTAACGGCCTATGTCGGTTTCCCCACTATGCCTGGGATGAATGATGTAATATAATTGATTGTCTCTGATGTGTCCCCTCTTGGTAGGGAGTATGGATGTATGTATTGAGTCTTTTGGTGATAGGAAGGTCCCTTATGGTGTATAAGTCTTGGTTCTTGTTGAAGAACATCTTTTGCAGATCTTGCCTACAGTCAGGGGGAGCATGTTTCAGCACAGCCAAGCCGAGGTATCAGCATGTTCTCAGGGGGAGCACAGCCCTTTGCCCTTGATGACAAAGGGGGAGAATGATTCGAAGGATCCGAAGGTTGCCGTCAAGTCCAAAGGGGGAGATTGTTGGCATTTTTGGCTCAGGAATGGCGCTATGATACAGGTGTTGTCCTTGATGGCAACTCTCTTTGATGACAGATCTCCGTTCAGTCTACAGAATGAAGAGAAATCTCATATACGCAGGTTAATTAAGTCCAAGTTGCGTATACACGCTGGTGATATGCATACTAAGTCGCGTATACACACAGATGCATGAACAGAAAAGTGCGTATATGTCGGGAAGTTTCCTTTTGGTCCATGGTAGTTAGTCCTCGGTACTTGTGCCCATGTCTTTGGACCAAAGTACCTCGACAGTCGTGTAGATCTCTAGTTTTGAAGTTGATGGTTTTGGATTTCTATGGTTTTGGCTCTTGGTATTAAGCAAGGCCTAAGGCTATATAAGGAGAAGAAGATCATTAGGCAAGATCATCTTTTGGAAAAGGCTTGAATATCTGAAAAGGAAAGAGATCTGATATGCAGGTTCTGGGTTGCTTGATCTAAGCCAAGGAGAGAACACATCGGTTGATGGAAGACTAGATCTAAGGATAGATCGGGATCTAATGGTTTGAAATGCACTATCATGATATGGTTGACTATGCGTATTTCTAGATCTGCATACTGTCGCAATGTTATGTTCTGGGTCTAACTGATGTCTGGTACAGCTGCAAATTGAGAGAGTTTATTTTTAGATCTGTACGCATGTTGGCTTCGGTAAAAGCGCGTGTATACGCGGGGTTTGCTCATTGAAGTAGCGTATATCTTTTGAAGCTTGTTTTTGGGTTTACAGTTGGGTCTGACTGTTATTACAGAGTTCTGTAGTCTGCTCTGTGTTCTGGTAACTGCTGATTGACAGGGTTCAGTGGTTCAGTGATTCAAAGTTTGGTTGTTTTATGCTTCAATGATCTGTTGTGAAAGGTGAATGAATTGTGGTCTTCAGATTGTAATGTTGTGCTTCAGGAATATCCAGTCTGAAAATGTATGAAAAGTGGTACCTGAAGGAAAGAAGATTGTAGGCCAGCACCTACGTACCAGTATCTTAGCTAGTACAAGAGCAAAGGGGGTTGGAGCTCCCTTCCAAGGAAGTTTGGAGAACGAGAGAAGGTTGTAGCCTTCTGCAGGTAGTAGCCTGCGTACTGGTATAAGGCTGCACTAGTACAAAAAGATTGTAAACTGAAGTTTTATATTAAAGAAAGATAGAGACGACTTGCAGCAGGTGGTTTTCACCCACATTGGGTTTCCACCTTATATCTTGGTGTTCATGTGTGTGGCTTTTGATCTGTTCTGTTATACTGCACCTCTTTACTGTTAATGTGGTGAATAATGTCCTGATGCACTTAACTGAAGATTAATCTAACTAAAATTATGAGTTTTCTTCTTATACGCTGCTTTATTTAGTCACAGTAGCGTGTACACGCTGTTTCACTTAACTGAAGTAGCGTATATGTTTCTGAGCATTGAAAAAGTTTGATTGATCTAATAATACTGATTCACCCCCCCTCTCAGTATTATTTCCAACAAACGGATTGGGGTTTATGGATGTTTTGGCATGTATATATATGTATTGTAACATTGATAGGAACATAATGAAAAATCAATATGGTAGTTCTGGTTTTGGGATCCAGGGGAAAATCTCTATGTATATTTGTTTTATGTTTTATTTATTCGCCATTGTTTATTTTTTGTTTTTAGAATTCGTATGCAGATAATTTTTGTACGAGGTTAAAACCTACATTTGGTATCAGAGTTGTTTTGTTTTAAGGGGACAGCTTTGTTGCTAAAGGGTTTTCTGCTCGAGCTTGTGGTAGACCCTATTCAGTGGGAGATCTGCGGGATCTATTCTTGTGGTGAAAGAATATGGTGAGCAATCGAAAGATAGAGATCGAGAAATTTAATGGTCAGAGTTTTGAGTTGTGGAAACTCAAGATGGAGGATTTGTTGGTGGATAAAGATTGAGGGATCGTGGTAGATCCAGGTACTAAACCAACGACAGTGTCCAATGAAGAATGGAATAAGTTGGATCGGAAGGCAAAGAGCACAATACAATTTTGTGTCTCAAATTCTATATTTTTGAATGTATCGGGGGAAGCTAAGGTGAAGGCTTTGTGGGACAAGTTAGGGACTTTGTATCAATCTAAGTCTCTGGGGTGAATAAATTGTTCCTACGGAAAAAGTTATATAACCTGAGGATGAAAGATGGAGACTTAGTGATAGAGCATCTGAATGCATTTAACACTATGGTAAGCCAGTTATTATATGTTAATATTAAAATTTCAAATGAAGATAAGTGCATCAGTTTGTTGTGTTCTCTAACAGATCCATGGGATAGTTTGGTTGTTGCAATAGGCAGCAATGCAACTGCCTTAAAGTTTGATGAAATTGTCTCTTCCTTGCTGACTGAGGAGATGAGATAGAAAAATATGGAGAGCCAGAATGGTGATGCTTTGTCTATAGGAGGACAGTCCTAGAACATAAACAAAAATAAGTCCTCGAGTGGAAGATCTAAATCTAGAGGGAGATCTAAATCTCCAGGAAAACCTATAAAGGTGTGTTGGAAATGCGGAAAGGAAAGGCACTACAAAAGGGACTATAAATCTAAAGCTCCTAAGAAAGGAAAGAGATCCGATGATGCTCCTTCTATAGAGGCAAAAACCACTTCAAATGAAGGTGGAGATGTGTACTTGGCTTCTTCTTCAATTACACATGTAGATGATGAGGCATGCTTGATTGACTTAGGTGCATCCTTTCACTTCACTCCCCATAGAGAGTGGCTCTGTGAGTATGAGAAATATGATGGTGGTGATGTCTTCTTAGGGGATGACAGGAAGACTAGAATCATTGGTCACAGAAAAGTCAAGTTGAATTTGCAAGGTGGAAGGATTAAAACACTTCGAGGTGTTCTGCATATTCTTGCATTGGCCAAAAAACTGCCTCTCTAAGTAAGTTGGATGATGCAAGTGTAAAAACAGTGTTCGAGAAAGATACCTACAAGATGGTTTGAGAAGCACTGGTATTGATGCGGGGAGTTTGGATTGGAGCTCTATACAAGCTGCAAGGTAGCGTTGTTATTGATGAGTGCAACAGTTTTGTGGTTCCTAAAAGTGGACCAGAAAATCTAGTGGTTTCTAGAGAAAAGACCATGCTATGGTATCAAAGGCTTGGACATATTGGAGAGAAGGGCCTTCAAATACTTCATGGTAAAGGTATGGTAGAAGGTATGTCTAATAGCTCTATGGATTTTGTTTTCTATGAGAATTGTGTATATGGGAAGCAGAATCTTGTGAGTTTCCCCTCTGGTGGTAAGAGAGCGAAACATATATTAGAGCTTGTGCATAGTAATGTGTTTGGACCTGTGTTGATTCCATCACTGGGTAAGTCTGTGTACTATGTATCATTTATAGATGACTTATAAAGGAATACATGGATATATTTCCTCAAGAAGAAATATGAAGTCTTTGACAGGTTTAAAGAATTTAAGTCTCTGGTGGAAAACCAGATAGAGAAGAAGATTAAGGTACTGAGGACAGATAACGATGGAGAGTTTTGTAAGAAGGAAGTTGAAGAATTTTGTAAGAAGTGTGGTATAGCACAATAGAAGAATGCTCCATACACACCTGAGCAAAATGGAGTTGCACAAAGAATGAACAAGACGTTGATGGAAAGGGCAAGAAGCATTCTTAGTGGTGCCGGGTTAGGACAAGAATTCTGGGTAGAGGCGGTGGAGACTGCATGTTACCTGGTCAACATATCACTTTCATCAACGTTTCAAGATAAAAATCCACAAGAGGTATGGACTGGTAAGAAACCCTCTCTTTCACATCTGAGGGTATTTGTATGTGATGCATATGTACATGTTCGAAAGGAGAAAAGAATAAAGTTGGAGAGTAAATTTGAAAAGTGCATCTTTATTGGGTATAAGGATGGTTTAAAAGGTTATAAGCTTTGGAACCCAGTAACAAAGAAGGTTATGTATAGTTGAGATGTGGTATTTAGAGAGGTGAAAGATGTTATTAAACATGAAGTCCTACCAAAGGAACTTGAGAAAATATAGTTTGAGCTAAAGGAGGAAGAATTAACCTCTACAACAGAAGAGGAATCAGAATATGAAGAGCCACAAACTCCGGTTGTGAGAAGATTAGTTTGAGAAAGAAGGGAGCTAGAAAGGTATAGTCCATCTTATTTCTATTCAAATTTTGCTTTATCTATGATTCATGATGATCCCATAACTGTGAAGGTAGTAGATTCAGAGGATGGAAAACTCTGGAAAGAGACCATGGTTAACGAAATGGAATCTTTTCACAAAAATGAGGCTTGGGATTTGGTGGAGTTGTCGGCTGGAAGGAAACCCATTGGAAGCAAATGGGTGTTCAAAAAGAAGAAGAATGTAAAAGGAAAGGTGGACAGATACAAAGCTCAAGTTGGTAGCAAAAGGTTATTCTCAGGTGTTGGGAATTGATTTTGGTGATATTTTTCTTCAGTTGCCAAGGTAGCTTGTATTAGATTACTTTTATTTATTGTTGCTGCTTTTGATTTTGAGGTAGAACAGATGGATGTGAAGACATCATTTCTTTAAGAGGATCTGGAAGAAGAGATCTACATCAAGAAACTTGAAGGCTTTGCGGTGAAGGGTAAGAAAGAACTAGTATTCAAGTTAAAAAATTCTCTTTATGGGTTAAAATAGTCATCAAGGATATGTTATTAAAAATTTGATACATTTATTCGGGGACTTGGCTTCACCAGAAGAAAAGAAGATCATTATGTGTATTTTAAATTAATTGGTGACCGTGTTACTTATTTGGTCTTGTATGTAGATGATATGTTGCTGGTTGGAAATGACAAAGAAATTATCTAGGATTTGAAGACCAAATTGTCCTCCAAATTCGACATGAAAGATCTTAGTGCTACAAACTATGTTTTGGGCATGGAAATTAAATGAAATCGGGCAAAGAGGAAGTTCTGGTTAAACCAGAGGAAGTATGTCGAGACAATACTGCAGAGGTTTAATATGCAGGATAGTAAATCGGTGAAGGTTCCTATTCCTGTAGGTGTAAAGTTATTTATTGAACAGTGTCCCAAGACACAAGAAGAGGAAGAGGACATGTCCGGTGTTCCATATGCAAGTGCAGTCGGTAGTCTGATGTATGCAATGCTTTGTGCTAGACTAAACATTGAACATGCAATGGGAGTATTGAGGTACTTTATGTCAAAACCGAGGAAGGAGCATTAGACAACAATGAAGAGGGTTTTTAGGTATTTGCGTGGAACTAGTGATTATGGTTTGTGCTACCAATGAAGGCTAGGATTGGATAGAGTTTTAGACATCCATGGCTTTGTTGATGTATACTGGGTTTGAGATCTGGATCAGACAAGATCTACAAGTGGGTATGTGTTTAACCTATTTGGAGGTGCAGTCAGTTGGATGAGTAAGAGATAACCTATAGTGGAACTTTCAACTACAGAGACAGAATACATGGTAGTCACTCATGCAAGCAATGAAGCATTTTGGTTGCACAGATTGTGTTCAAGTATGGGCTTAGTAAAGTGAGCTATAAGGATATACTGTGATAGCCAAAGTGCATTTTTCTTGGCAAATAACATTGCTTATCATTCAAAGACAAAGCACATTGATGTTCAGTATCACTTTGTAAGGGATATGGTAGAAGACAAAAAGGTGTTACTGGTAAAGGTGGACACTTTAAAGAATACGGTAGATGCATTGACAAAATCTGTGAGCCCTCAAAAGTTCTCTTGGTGTAGAGAAACAATCGGTGTTGCAGCGTTGTATCAATGACTAAGCTCTTGTATGGCCCTCTGTCAAAAGAAAACAACAAGTGGGAGAGTGTTGGGTTGTGTTATATTCTTTCCACGACTAGCCCCAGTGAGGATCTGTTGGTAGATAAAGATCAGGGATCGCAGTAGATCCAGGGACTAAACCAATGGCAGTATCTGATGAAGAATGGAAGAAGTTGGATCAGAAGACAAAGAGCACAATACGATTGTGTGTCTTAGATTCAATATTGTTGAATGTATCAGGGGAAGCTATGGTGAAGGCTTTGTGGGACAAGTTAAGGACTTTGTACCAATCTAAGTCTTTGGTGAATAAACCATTCCTATGGAAAAAGTTGTATAACCTGAGGATGAAAGATGGAGACTCGGTGATAGAGCATCTGAATGCATTTAATACCATCGTAAGCCAGGTATTATATTTTGATATTAAAATTTCATATGAAGATAAGTGCATCGTTTTGTTGTGTTCGTGGGATACATTGGTTGTTACAATAGGTAGCAATGCTACTGCCTCGCAGTTTGATGAAATAGTCTCATCCTTGTTGACGGAGGAGATGAGATAGAAAAATATGGAGAGCCAAAATGGTGATGCTTTTTCTATACAAGGATGGTCTCAGATCATAAACAAAAATAAGTCTTCGAGTGGGATATCTAAATCTAGAGGGAGATCTAAATCTCCAGGAAAGCCTATAAAGGTGTGCTAGAAATGCGGAAAGGAAGGGCACTACAAAAGGAACTGTAAATCTAAAGCTCCTGAGAAAGGAAACAGATCTGATGATGCTCCTTTTGTAGGGGCAAAAACCACCTCAGATGAAGGTGCGGATGTGTACTTGGCTTTTTCTTCAAGTAGACATGTAGATCATAAGCATGGTTGATTGACTCAGGTGCATCCTTTCACTTCACTCCCCATAGAGAGTGGTTTTACGCGTATGAGAAATATGATGGTGGTGATGTCTTCTTGGGGGATGACAGGAAGGCTAGAATCATTGGTCACAGAAAATTCAAGTTGAAGTTGCAAGGTGGAAGGATTAGAACACTTCTGGGTGTTCTACATATTCTTGAATTAGCCAGAAATCTGATCTCTGTAAGCAAGTTGGATAATGCAGGTGTAAAAATAGTGTTCGAGAAAGATACCTTGTAGTATACCTAGGGGGATAGTATGGGGTACAGAGGGAGGTACCCAAGGGAAAAATGTAATAATGGGACGGGCCATAGTTAATTCGTAAGCCCATGGTATTAGATATATGGTATTGAGAGAACCAGCAATGTAAACTTTGAAACGGGAACTATAAACTCAAAACAGGAACTCTGGCCAAAAAACCCCGAAAAAACATCAAAAACAGTGCTAAAAACGAAAATTGTGTATATTGGAACGATGGTTTTTTATTTTTAGGGTCAATTTTAAACATGTTTTAAAAATGGAAGTGAAAACGAAATTTTTGTGCAAAATACAGCTTGAAAATGAAAAAGTGATGACACTGGAACGATGATTTTTTTTAGGGTCAATCTTCAAATTTTTTTAAAAATGCTAGTAAAACCGAATGTTTATGTGCCAAACAAAGTTGTTTATGAGGAAAAAACACACTAATGTTTTTGGTAGAATAACATTTTTCTTTCCTAAGTATAAATTCAACATGTTCTCAACCATAACATGCTAGATACAAAAGAAATTGAATTTTTTTCAACCATAAAATTAAAAAACCATGACATTATGAACAAATTACATCACTAAATGAATTCAAAAGTCATTATTTGTATATTGAATGAAACATACATTATATCTCTAATTTAATGTTGCATTGTAGATATTCTAAACAATAAAAATTATCATAATTAAGACATATAATCCAACAACATAAAAATGGCTCATAACTTCTCATTTAACACCATATGGAAATCAAAAATTTTATTTCAAGATATGATGCATACATCAGTTATATAAACTGTCTTAAACAATTATTCAAAATCACTCATATTTTCTTGCACACCATCATAATTCACATCTTCAGATGAGTTACTGGATGCTGACGAAGATGTTCCATATTCTTCTCTTTCATCAGCTAGTGCCCCATCTAAGTCCACATGCATGCCCACCATTTCAGGTTTCAAAATTATTCTAGATCTTACGACTGGTTTCAGCAGACTCCCATTTCAACATTGTACCTTCTGGTAACAACCTTTTCAGAATCTCTATCGTCTTGAAGCGAAGAGTTCCTCTCTTTGTTGAATTGAAGTCATAAACAAGTATGTCAACATCCTCCAATTTTAATATGTTTGTGCAATGACGATTTATATTTGTACCATTTCTTTTTCTCTTTCCACCATTTTTTTGTCAACTACCATCTCTAGCTTATACGCACCATTGAATGGGTGTGTATTTGTGGCATACCAATGTACTTCAACACCTGTAACATCCTCATTTTCTGTAAAAACCTTTATAACTTGAGCAATCTAGAATGTATAGCCATTGGGATATCCATCTGCTAGCACTACGATCATGCAACCCTCCTTAATATCCTATACTGAACCCCTGTAAAGGTCTTCCATGGCTTCACGTTGTGCACTGTAGAGCATTGGGAAGGTATGTTTTAATAAATAATTTAGTGATGTTTTAAGCAATAGTTGTAATCTTTTCTTTATTATAAAGTAGGGAAAACGCAATAAGAACGAGTCCAAAATGATCCAATCACTAATAGTTGTCTTCTCTACGCAGGGAAAGGTAAAAGCAGGAAAGCGCAACGCAAAACGAGAATTTGATGAGAAGATAACGGCTGTCCCTCCAATTCTAAATAAGGTTCAGACCAGGTCGAGTAAATCAAGGAAGATCAGTCCGGAACGAGACGAAGGACTGCCAGTTCGGAAATACAGGCCGAGTAAAGGAAGGCGTTAACAGTTTAGCGGATCACTCAGGATCTTTGATCCTGAGGGATCGCTACGTTCAATCGTTTTGTCGTCTGGAGAACTCCGCCGTTGATTGTATAAAAGGGGGGCAGCATTGGAAATTAGGGGGATGTATTTTTTGTATCTTTAACTTTCTGTTCACGGATTTTACTGTCAGTTGAACTCAGACTATTGAGTCTATCTGAAACTTAGTTTTGTACTCTCATTGATGAGTTAATATAATATCTTTGGTGTTAATTTCAACCTGCGTCTGAAGTAGTTTACGGCAGTGCGCCATTGGAAGCTTCGGGCCCGGCTCCAACAGACACTGGCTGATTGTACCATTACAATTCTGCTTTGTGTGGTTTGTTTCTTATAATCTGTTATGATTGCATGTCGTCTCATACTTATTCATCTGTAGCTTTCCTGTTATAAATCTCTGTAACAAGTTCATATCATACTTTCAGGATTCTTCGCATACTGTTGATCTGAGTTGTTTGCATCAATTACAAAATTCATAAGTAGAATATTTCAGCTACAGGTGATTGGAGTAATGGACTATTGGTGATTATTGCAGATCGTGTACATATGATTGACGTTTCCTGTCTTTAATGATTTACTTTTCCATTTGATATGTATATGATTGACGTTTCCTGTCTTTAATAATTTGCTGTTCCATTTGATTAAGCTGCAAACTTGTATAAACGATTGCTTTCCCTTTGTATGTAAGTGTGTGCCAAGGATTGGAAGTGTTGACCTCGCGAGACTTAGTTTCTTTACTGCCGTTCCTTTTATTGCTGTTCCATTTCTGAAGTTGCTGTTCCATTCTGTTTTCTTGCTGTTCCTTTCGCTTGCATTTATTGAAGTGGCATGAGAGGAGGGTCAAGGCTGTTGTGAGATACAGCAGACGCTATAATACTCCCAGATCATGATCCATACTCCTTCATCAGTTTCTAGGGGGATAGGTTACTAATTCCATACCCTCGACCGACGAAGTTGCTGCGTGTGTGATTTCTTTATGCAAAAGTAATTTAGCGTAGCTTAGCATCCGTTTACTCTTGTATTCTTTAGATCTATACTACGAATCATTATCCTGACAAATAGCCTCAAATTGAGATATCCTTTACAATAACAAAACGCTCCCGGATTGACTTGTAATGTGAGATAACTAGAGGTGAAAAAGACCCTTGTTACAGCTCCACATTTTGGCGCCGTTGCCGGGGAAGGGTATAGCCATTTGTCTTTTAACAGGGTAGTGTGCGAATCTGTTAGGGGAGAACTGGATTCTAAAAACGGAAGGTAAGAACCTGCGTGCGGAGCATGTAAAAGCCCTGCTCCACCGTCCGCTTTCCTAGCAGAATTGATTTAGTAATTGGAGTGCATGACTAAGCAGAAAAAGCCAGAAAAGAATCAAAAGCCTCCATCCAAAACCGAAAAAGCCAAGGGGTCGGCGACCCTTGGACGAAAGACCTTTATAGATGAAATTTATAAGAAAGCCGAATCTCAGCAATCAGTAGGTTATAGGAAAGTAAACTCTAAACAACCTGCTAGTTCCCTTCAGGCCTCAGAATCACCATCTGAAGCCTTTGCTGAGGTGCACAGTCAGACAGAGGAGCAGGACTTTCAAGAACCTGACAATTCGACTCTTGGACCAGTGCACGAAGGAAATTTTAGCAATCTTTGCGAAGGAGAAGGAGAAACAGGGGAAATCGAGGAACCTAGATCTCCTATTGAACCAAACCAACCTTTAAACAGTCCGGATAAAGGAAGCGCTGCAAAAATCCTCGTTGAAGGAATTCATTCACCTCAGACAGTAGGGGCCATCATTATCCCTGATAAAGGGAGTGCTGTAAAAACAGTTCCCGCTAAGATTACCCCTCCTCAACCAAGGATTGCTCTCTTAGAAATTCCTGAAGATTACTGGCATATATTTGATTCCATGGCGCAGAATCAGCCAAATACCCAAACCTCTACTTTGCAATATCCCATAGTAGATTCCGTTGTGAATGCACCGATGAAGGCAATTCCGCTTCAACATATCCCGACGTTTCATGGACTCACATCAGAAGACCCTGATGCGTTTTTATTCGAGTTTGATGTGTTATGCAGGGGATACGATTACACCACTGACCCCCAGAAGTTAACGCTGTTTCCCTCTACTTTGAAGGGAGCAGCTCTGAGATGGTTCATGGGTTTAGGTGGTGGAGTCATAAACAATTGGGAAGAAATGAAAGTGGCCTTCTTAAAAAAATATCAGGATTACTGTAGATCAAGAGAACTAAAGGATGAAATCTTTCAAATGTCAGCCAGACCAAATGAAACTTTAGAAGAATATGTAGAACGTTTCCAATATAACTTGCAAAGATCTCCCTATGCATCGTTACCTCTGCCCGATAAAGTGTTGAAAACTGCATTGATTAGAGGTATGAAAGAGCAATGGATTGAAACGTTGAATATTATGGGAAAATGAGACATTTATCAGGAAAATTTTGTTGACATCATTAATCTGTGTATCAGGAGCTCAAGAGGCAGCACAAGGATCAAACCAGCAGAATATGATCGCTTCACTAGAGACAATAGAACATCAATAGAAGGAGTATCACGAGTGGAACTTGGAAATCTGCTAGAGAATTTTAAAACTGATATCATGGGGACATTAACTACACAGCTTGATATTGTGCAGGCTAAACAAAAGCAAGCAGAGGCGGAACAGAATCTGGCAATTTTCTGCCCTCGGTGCAGAAAGAAACATAGCCAGAAAGAATGTCCGCTCGATACAGTTCAAATATGTGCTATTTGCACCAAGGACCATCCGACTGAAAGCTGTCCCTCGCTTCCTGGTTTGAAGGCGGTGTACAAAGAAGCAGAAGAGGAACCAGAATCAGCATATTTTATTAACCAGCGTCGTCAATGGCAGCCTAGGCAATCTAGTATGTTTCAAGATCCCTCCTCTTCTTTTCAATCTCCGCAATTTAATGCTCAGCAATAGAATATGTGGCAAAATCAGTCTCAACACCCGTTTTCAAATTGGTCACCTCAAATGTTTCCTACTCCGAACCCTTGGATGAACCAAGCTGGTTGGCCAAACTTTCCTTATCCTCCGCCATATTGGCCAAATAATTCATATCCTCCGCAGTGGACCCCTTCCACTTCGCAAATTTCACCCTGGCAGAGCAACTGGCCAAGATCGACATATCAAACACCAGGATCAATTCCGCTCCCTCAACCAACTCTGCCAGCCTTGCAACAAAATCCCCAGCCCAACCTAAGACCGCAGCTCCCAGCCCAACCCAACCCTAACCCAAATAATCGACCAGTTCAATCTCTTCAAATTATAGAATCTTCCGAGATTGAATCTGCTCTGCAGGAGTGCAATGATCTTCAGTTGAGATCTGGGCGAATAATAGAAACTGAGGGACATAGAACCGCTCATATTGAAAACCAGTTACCGATAGAACAGCCGTCACAACAAGAAGATGTAAGTAAAGACTAGGTTCATCAGCAAGTAATTACATCTTCTCCACCTTTCCCAGAACGACTGGCCATTCCGAGACAAATGCAATATCCGGATTTTGATATTCTGGGAGAACTCCAAAACTTGTATATAAGAATTCCATTCCTTCAGGCTATACAGGATATTCCCATATATGCAAAAACCATAAAAGACCTGTGTAGCAGAAAATCAAAAAGAAATATAACCCCTAACCCTAGAGTCCAGGTAGTCGGCACCTTATCCGACCTCTTATCAGGGAAAGAAACACCAATTAAATATGAGGATCCTGGAAACCCAATTGTCACTGTTCAAGTCCGTGGGCAGACCCTGACCAACGTTTTAGTAGATCTAGGGGCTGCAATTAATATCCTGACAACATCAACCTGCCAGAAGCTTGGAATCACATCGGTAGAACCTACTTCCACTTTACTAGAGCTAGCTGACCGATCAGTAATAAGACCAGAAGGCACCTTGTATGATGTCATGGTTTCAGTGGACTCTTGGGAATACCCGACCGATTTTCTGGTGATTAATCCAAAAACCCGACTAGATGGACATCCGCTAATTCTAGGTAGACCATGGCTCGCTACTGCTGACGCCTACATTGGATGCCGGCAGGGAAACATGACCATAACCAGAGGGCCGGATATCAAAAATTTAATCTTGTACCCGCCAGCCCAGCCAAGCATCACACCTCATATATCACTGACCAATCTGCGCCCTGCCTCATATATTACTGATAATATTAGACCACCATTAACAGTCCAGGAAGCGCTAGATTTTAAAGATCAAACGGAAGATGATGCCATCAATAAATTCATTAATCAAACAGAATCCACATCATATACACAATGCTTTATGATAAAAGCGGCATTTGATAACGAATTAGAGGAAGATCCTCTAAAAGATGACCATGACCCAAATATACCTGTAACCTCTGTTGCTAACAACAAAGTAATACAAATTGAACCGGGCAAAACTTTAAATATTAACGCTAATCTGACACCAGAGCAAGAGACCAAACTCATCCAGCTCCTACGAAAGTATCAGGAGGCATTTGCTTGGGACTATCCCGATATGAAAGGGATTGATCCCCAGCTATGTACACATCGTATCTATATCGAGAAAGATGCAAGACCTGTTCGCCAACCACAGAGAAGACTCAATCCCCATTTAAAAGATGTTGTAAAAGATGAGCTGCAGAAATTATTAGACGTTAATTTTATTTATCCTATTTCTGACAGCAAATGGGTCTCCCCACTTGTGGTAGTACCTAAAAAGAACGGGAAATGGAGGATCTGTGTCGATTACAGAGAATTAAACAAAGCTACACAAAAAGATCACTTCCCTCTCCCTTTCATAGACTAGGTATTGGACACCTTAGCAGGCAAGAAATTTTTTTCTTTTTTGGATGGCTTCAGCGGATATAACCAGATTCAGATTGCCCCTGAAGACCAGGACAAGACTACCTTTACTTGCCCCTGGGGAACGTTCGCCTACCGAGTCTTACCCTTTGGATTATGTAATGCTCCGGCCACATTCCAACGGGCTGTTCTTAGCATCTTCGCAGATTTAATTAATGATGGATTGGAAGTCTATATGGATGATTTCACACCATATGGAGATGACTTTGATCCAGCCCTGGACACTCTCGAAAAAGTTCTAGAGCGCTGCATCGCTACCAGGCTTTGCTTGAGTCACGAAAAATGTTACATGATGATGACAGAAGGACTCATTCTGGGACATTACATCTCAGCAGCTGGCATTCAGGTAGACCCGGCTAAAATTCAAATACTCATGCTTATCCCAACCCCCACTAATCAAACAGAGGTACGTAGTTTTCTTGGTTTTTCTGGGTATTATAGACGATTTATACAACATTACTCACATATTGCCGCACCTCTACATGCATTAACTGGAAATGTTGATTTCTTATGGACAGAAAAATGTGATCGAGCCTTCACAGAATTAAAGAAGTTGCTATCTACAGCTCCAGTTCTCAGAGGACCTAATTGGAACTTACCATTCCAAATTTCAACCGACGCCTCAGACACAGCAATCGGTGCAGTTTTGGGCCAAGAAGAAGAGAAAAGACCATACGCTATCTATTACATCAGCAAAAATTTGGCTCCGGCTGAATTAAATTACACTGTCACCGAAAAAGAATTTTTAGCTGTGATACATGCTATTAATAAGTTTAGACACTATATTACAGGCTATCCCGTTATTTTGTATACAGACCATTCTGCTATTAGGTATTTAGCAAACAAGCCTGTTACAAATGGAAGAATAACCAGGTGGTTGATCTTGTTGCAGGAATTCGACATTACAATCAGAGACCGACCAGGGAAGGAGAACCCTGTAGCTGATTTTCTTTCACGAATACCAAAATCAGTTGAAACAACAGCAGTTGAGGACCAATTCCCAGATGAACACTTATTTGCTGTCGCTGTTCAGACTCCCTGGTACGCTGATGTGGCTAATTATCTCGCAGTAGGTAAGCTTCCAAAACATTTAACTCCCAATGAACGGAAACAGATCGTCCAGAAAAGCAATCGATTTTCGTGGGTTGGGGGCTATCTGTTTCACACAGGCGCAGATATGGAAATCAGAAGATGTATTCGAGAAGACGAAATCTTTGATATCTTGAAAGCCTGCCATGACGGGCCATGTGGAGGACATTTCGCTGAACGCAGAACAGCACACAAAGTATTACAAACGGGATATTACTGGCCTACAATTTTCAAAGATGCCAAAAAATTTGTCCAGGCCTGTGATAGTTGTCAGCGTGTAGGACGACCTGGCCCAGCAGACGAAATGCCTTTGCGGCCTCAATTAGTGATCGAACCTTTCGAACGCTGGGCTCTGGACTTTGTCGGACCCATCAACCCACCATCAAACCAAAAAACCTACAATTTGGTGGCAACTGAATATGTTACCAAATGGGTTGAGGCGGAGGCATTACCCAGAGCTACAGAGGAGTCGGTAATACAGTTCTTGTTCCATTTGTTTGTACGTTATGGTCTTCCAAGGGAAGTGGTTACAGATGGAGGACCACAATTTGTGGGACATAAATTAGCTGCAACACTCAATAACCATCACATCCACCACAAAATTACTACCCCATACCATCCGCAGGCAAATGGGCAAGTCGAGAACAGTAATAAGATAATAGAGTCAATTTTGACAAAAACTGTTGCCTCACACCGCCGCGATTGGGCCGCCCGACTACCGGAGGCACTGTGGGCTTATCGAACCACATGGAGAAGTACCATCGGCTATTCACCATATCACTTAGTGTTTGGAAAGCAACCCATTTTTCCTATAGAATTTGAGATCCAAACCCTGCGAACTGCCCAAGAAGTCGGATTGGATTTAAGTGAAGCACAGAAAAATCGATTACAGCAAATTAATGAGTTGGACGAAACAAGGCTCGCTGCATTACAGAATACAGCACTCATCCAGCAACAGCGAGCCAAGTGGCATGATGCGCTCATCAAAAACAAGATATTTCACGAAGGAGACTGGGCTCTGTTATATGATTCTAGATTTCAGGATTTCCCGGGGAAGCTTCAGACTCGATGGTTGGGACCATACGAGATTCAAAAAGTCCATGACAATGGGACCCTTACTTTGATTACAATCGATGGATCTGGATATACATTTAAGGTAAACGGCCACCAAGTTCGTCTGTATCGCAAACCGCTCACTCGGGAATCATTTTGCCAGCAGCTACGCCAAGATACTAACATCAAGATGATGGGAGAGGAAGCAAAAACTTCCTCCCCTATAGATTGGTAAGCAGTTCATTCTTTATTACCACATTTTGTATATAAGATTGTAAATTTTGTATATATGTTTCGAGTGCGTGTTTTCGCTGTTCCTTTTCAAAAAAACAGCACTTGCGTGTTTTGTTGTTCATTTTCAAAAAAACAGCACTTGCGTGTTTTGTTGTTCCTTTTCAAAAGGAACAGCACTCTTGAATTTTTGCTGTTCCTTTTCAAAAGGAACAGCACTTTTTGCTGTTCCTTTTCAAAAGGAACAGCACTTGTGTGTTTTGCTGTTCCTTTTCAAAAGGAACATCACTTGTGTGTTTTGCTGTTCCTTTTCAAAAGGAACAGCACTCTTGAATTTTTTTGAAAAGGAACAGCACTTTTTGCTGTTCTTTTTCAAAAGAAACAGCACTAGTGTGTTTTGCTGTTCCTTTTCAAAAGGAACAACACTAGTGTGTTTTGCTGTTCCTTTTCAAAAGGAACAACACCTGCATGTTTTGCTGTTCCTTTTTCAAAAGGAACGGCACCCTTGAGTTTTTGCTGTTCCTTTTCAAAAGGAACAACACTTTTGAATTTTTGCTGTTCATTTTCAAAAGGAACAGCACTTTTGAATTTTATTCCTTTTTAGAAGGAGCAACATTTGTGTGTTTTTTTCAGTTCTTTTTTTAGCAAGCAGCATTTGAGTGCTTTTGTTATCTTAGGACATTGCATCAAAAGAACCCTCCCACCTTCCCTTGTAAGAAAGAAATAGTATGCCCTCGTCCTTTCTATAGGAAGAAAGCGTTGTCCATCCTTTTCCTGAGGCCATAAGTAGCAGCTATATATGCAACAAATATAAAAGGCATGATATATCGAGATCAGCACATCATAAATTGCTATCTATAACAGCCCTAGTATTGATGCAACAAAGGAAGGATCCATACACTCATCATTTTTTCAGCCATAAGTCTCACCTCCTCTGCCCTGTTGGAAAACTTCATCATGTTACGTTCCTACAATTTTCTTTATTATTACTTGGAAATAAGAATAGAAAATTTATATCTTCCTATTGGGATAACAAGACTTCTTCCGCCATTCCCACTCTTAAGGAGGGCTGAACCACCCTTATGTGTAACTATACAAGAGCAAAAGTCCATCTCAAAAGAAAAAAAAAAAGCAAAAGCAAAATCAAAAGAAATTATTTGTCAAATGCAGGATAGGGGGTTTCATTAAAGAACCAGCCTACTATGATCATAAGATTGGAAGCGAAGTGGCATTCCCATCATGGCCACCACACCAGGGATATGGTCCAACAGGTTCATTATATAAACAAACCTTGGAACAGGGGGTCTCATCACGAGCCAGCCTGCCCACGTTTCGCGCCTCTCTGGTGAATGGCGTCATGGTTATCTGGTTACCAAGCCAGCATGATGGCCTGCATGTTGACAAGAATTGCTCTTCAAAACTACACAAAGGACTATGGTTCCGGGGTGAAATAAACAACTCTGCCACGGTTATAAACACCGGTCGGAAGCAGAGCTCTGTTAATGGTATTGGAGTCAAAACATATACACCAATTTGGATTTTATTAAATATTTCTTTCTATCCTCGTAATAATTATATCTTACACCTTAATGGATACGTCACATGAACATCTATCATTACCAATTATGGCAAAGGTATTGACTATGACTATCTCAGACTTTCCATGAGTGCTAGACGTCCTATCCTTATGTTCTGCATCACATCACGAAGGCTTATGTTAAACACGATCTATCTGTCGCATCGATCTCGGTATTTCTTTGTCTAATCTGAAACATGGCAAAACTTTATAAGCTGTTCCATTATGACTCGGTGATGGGATGACCGCCTTCTTCTATTTGACGGCTGAGGCAGCCTATCATTTCGCGCGGGGGGGAGGTGACTTCATTACTCCGCCGGCCACGTGTTAACACATCATTCGGAAATGATATGATACGAAGGTACGATATGCGTTAACGGCATGACAATGCTATTTTTTGCAAAAGTTGTTATTTATGATCAATTATTCATGCATGCTCTGTGTCTTTTCTTTTTTTGCCGCAATTACGTTCTTTGCATTGCTGTTCCATCTAGACCCTGAAACAGAACCATGGGGGGAAAGTCTATCAGAAGCGAGCCGAGCGAGCTCGTAGTCTCCGAAGCCGCTTGGAAGATCTTAGAAAACGCAGGGTGGTTAACTTATTTTGGCCGCCTGCGCAAATCAAACGAAATAGTGGCCATGGAATTCCTGCAGAATTTGCAGGAAGAACACTCAGTGGTAGATGGGAAGCAGATAGCAGTCACGAAGGAAATAATCGCGGAAGTAACCGGATTACCAGACTCAGGTCCAATATGGACGACAAAGAAAGAAAGACTGCAAAAGATCGTAGAAATCTTCCAAGATGAAGGGCAGAAGCTGACAGTGAAGGGAAAAGGAGTGCTGCCGGCAACACTGGGAGAACCTTGGAGCGAACTGGCAAAGGTAGTACAGAGCTACATCACCTGCGAAGGACGAAAAGATGTGGTAAGGCCGCGTCACCTTAAGCTCTTAGCTGTGTTAAAAGGAAAATGTGCTGTGAATCTCCCTGCATTGTTAAATTCATTGCTGCATGATGCCTCTCGGAGCTTGAAAAAGGCACACCATGAAGACGCAGTGGTTAGCCACCACGGGTTAATCCGCCTGATAGTGACATACAGTCTCGCTCAGCAGCAGAGTAGCTGGCGGGAACTTATTACAGCAATTGGAGGGGAAGCAGCATCACCATCCCCAAAGGCGAAGCACCCCGCTAGCACCTCTGAAACACCTAAAAAACCCAGAGAATCGCCAAAACCTAAGCAACCCTCGGGCACAACCGAGCAAACGAAGAAACGCATAAAGCTGGGGAAACAAAAATGTACCCCTAAAGCAACTAGACATGCAGAAAAACGTAAGGAATTGCCCGAAGAAAGATGTGCTACCTTAAAGCGAAGGTATTCCTCTGGCACGCCAGAACAGTTTGAAAAACGCAGAAAGGTGGAGGTGGAAGAACAGGTGGCCAGCACACCCAAACAGCCCGAGAGGCCTAGAAAGTCAGCTCGGTTGGCAAAGATAAGAGGTAGGCTGGAAAAAATCCAGCCAAACATTGACCAGCCGATTGAAATAATAGAGGAACCTCCAGCGCCAGAACAAATACCTGGGGAAAACGTGGGACAAACAGAGAACGAAGTAGAAGCTGAAGAAGGAAATAAGAATGATGACTCTGCGGCCGAGACCAGCTATCCAGAGGCAGCTACTGAGCAGCCAATTCAGGAGAAGGAGATGGAACAATTGGGGGGTAGCCATCCGCAAACCCCTGTGGAGGAAGAAGAGCTGGCCACCATCTTGGCCAGCCTTAGAGGTTATCCTTCACCCTCCAGTCCGGCAGAGCCTCCCGAAGGACCCTCTGAGGAAGAGACGCGTGAAGAATTGCATGATGGAATGGCAGGGGAAGAAAACCCCCCTGTCGTTGACAAAGAAAATGTGAATACCAATCAGGAACAAGCCGTTCCCAAAACTCCAGGAGGAGATCCACCTGCTGATGCCATGGAGGATGAAAATGTTTGTCGGGAACAGGACGTTCCCCGAATGACAGAAGAAACCCTCGATGAAAGCGGAGCAGAACTGAGGGCCGCCCATGTGGCCACAGCCGAGGCAAGAGAAATTACGAAGTTGAGAAGAAAACAGCAGAAATTGCTGAATATTATAGGCCAGCTTCGGCAGAAAATTCGAAGTCTGAAAGCCAGTTTGAGAATAAGGAGGACTGTAAGAAGAAAAAGAAGGACAAATACAGCTGGGTCCTGTCAGAGGAGAAGGCAGAGCACCTATAGGCATCTAGTAGGTCGATACTCTGCCAGCGAACCTGCAGCTGTTCCAATTAATACTAAGGAACAAAATGCTGTTCCATCTGGAATAGAACACCAGAATGCCGTTCCTATTGACATAGAGGAGCAGGCTGATATTCCAAACAGCCCATTAGAACCAACGGCCGTTCCAATTAAAACAGAGCCACAAGACGACATCCCATTTACAGAGGGACCACTGTACCCCTTTATATATGTCAAGAAGGAAGGGGAAAATAGAGCAGTTCACACTGAGACACCACCTTCAGGGAAAATTAAGCGACGAAATGTGAAGGTCCAGGCGAAATTTCCTGCCTCCAAGGAATCATGGGAAAGGGATCCAAAAACCAAGGCCTTGCGCCGCGAGATAAGACAGGCCCAACAGGAGGCTGAACAGCTACGGGAACAAATGATCCCTCGAGAGAAATATGAGGAGCTGCAACAGGAAGTTGAGCAGAGGATTCCTCGAGAAAAATACGAAGAATTGCAGCAGAGGGCTGAGCAGTTAGAGGAACAAAGGATCCCTCTGGAAAAACATGAAGAACTGCAACAGCAGCTGAGAAACATGAGTCAATCGGAGAGTCAGGCTTTTGAAGGATGGCAGAAGGAACAGGAAAAGGTTGCTAAGGTAACACGTCGACTAGATGCTGTTATTAAACAATTGGACACTGTATGTTCGTTGTATGATGATGTTTTGACTTGCAGGGCCCCCGCGAAGAATTATGCTTTATTCCTCCTTGAAAGATACTTAAAATTGAAAATAAAAGCTGTCAGGGCAGGTGCCCCCATTCAGATTAATACTGTTAATGATTTCATTGATTGTTGCAAACATTATGGGGTTAAGGTCCAACGATTATTATGCGAATTTTATTTGCACAATATGGTGCTTGAGCAGGAAACTGACCTAAACCCTGGTCCCTTTGTGGGGGATATACAGCTGCAAGCCTTTGTTTCATTCGGGGTCAATCAGTTAAAGTGGCTCAGGGCTTACAATGCCTTTCAGAGGCAGGAGCACAGCCTAGATCTATGGGTCAGGGCTGAGCCTCAAGATCCAGTTCGCCTATGGCAATCACACAAAAGCCTTATGAGAAACCCTGGCGTTATAGAACTACTAGGACCCATGCATGAGGAGTTGATCCGAAATAGCTTAGAATACTTCCTGGTTATTAAAGATTCCGCCTTGGAGGCTGCCAAATTCCGTTATCAGATTTCCACCCCAAGCGTCCAGCTCAGGGAGCCCTTCAAATACGAGAACTTTGAGCTGGCTGCTGAACGATTGCCCTTTTATGGCCAGTGCATTCTGCAAGCTGGACCATCATGGTTAGGATATCGATTCCGTAGCCCAATTATCTGGCACCCTGCACCGGGGTACCAGGCCGTGTATAATATGCCTGCAGATCAGTTGCATTACTTCTTTGATAATCTGGTTGCCTATCATGGTTGCAGACCCCCTCATGAAGTACCCTCTCCAGCCTATTCTCTTACTGCTCTCCATGTTAATTATAACGTTTTCATGAGGCCATGAAACAGAGTAAGTCGGGGGGTGTGTAGAGCATTGGGAAGGTATGTTTTAATAAATAATTTAGTGATGTTTTAAGCAATAGTTGTAATCTTTTCTTTATTATAAAGTAGGGAAAACGCAATAAGAACGAGTCCAAAATGATCCAATCACTAATAGTTGTCTTCTCTACGCAGGGAAAGGTAAAAGCAGGAAAGCGCAACGCAAAACGAGAATTTGATGAGAAGATAACGACTGTCCCTCCAATTCTAAATAAGGTTCAGACCAGGTCGAGTAAATCAAGGAAGATCAGTCCGGAACGAGATGAAGGACTGCCAGTTCGGAAATACAGGCCGAGTAAAGGAAGGCGTTAACAGTTTAGCGGATCACTCAGGATCTTTGATCCTGAGGGATCGCTACGTTCAATCGTTTTGTCCTCTGGAGAACTCCGCCGTTGATTGTATAAAAGGGGGGCAGCATTGGAAATTAGGGGGATGTATTTTTTGTATCTTTAACTTTCTGTTCACGGATTTTACTGTCAGTTGAACTCAGACTATTGAGTCTATCTGAAACTTAGTTTTGTACTCTCATTGATGAGTTAATATAATATCTTTGGTGTTAATTTCTCCCTGCGTCTGAAGTAGTTTACGGCAGTGCGCCATTGGAAGCTTCGGGCCCGGCTCCAACGGACACTGGCTGATTGTACCATTACAATTCTGCTTTGTGTGGTTTGTTTCTTATAATCTGTTATGATTGCATGTCGTCTCATACTTATTCATCTGTAGCTTTCCTGTTATAAATCTCTGTAACAAGTTCATATCATACTTTCAGGATTCTTCGCATACTGTTGATCTGAGTTGTTTGCATCAATTACAGAATTCATAAGTAGAATATTTCAGCTACAGGTGATTGGAGTAATGGACTATTGGTGATTATTGCAGATCGTGTACATATGATTGACGTTTCCTGTCTTTAATGATTTGTTGTTCCATTTGATATGTATATGATTGACGTTTCCTGTCTTTAATAATTTGCTGTTCCATTTGATTAAGCTGCAAACTTGTATAAACGATTGCTTTCCCTTTGTATGTAAGTGTGTGCCAAGGATTGGAAGTGTTGACCTCGCGAGACTTAGTTCCATTTACTGCCGTTCCTTTTATTGCTGTTCCATTTCTAAAGTTGCTGTTCCATTCTGTTTTCTTGCTGTTCCTTTCGCTTGCATTTATTGAAGTGGCATGAGAGGAGGGTCAAGGCTGTTGTGAGATACATCAGACGCTATAATACTCCCAGATCATGATCCATACTCCTTCATCAGTTTCTAGGGGGATAGGTTACTAATTCCATACCCTCGACCGACGAAGTTGCTGCGTGTGTGATTTCTTTATGCAAAAGTAATTTAGCGTAGCTTAGCATCCGTTTACTCTTGTATTCTTTAGATCTATACTACGAATCATTATCCTGACAAATAGCCTCAAATTGAGATATCCTTTACAATAACAAAACGCTCCCGGATTGACTTGTAATGTGAGATAACTAGAGGTGAAAAAGACCCTTGTTACAGCTCCACATGCACGAGATCTTTTGGAACCAATATATATCTCTTTTTCCTCTGCCTATGAAGAATTAATAATACCTTGAGATTGTTGCTGTTCAATAATGTTTATTTCCTCATGTTCATTCAACACATTTTGTGGCCAAATAAATGGATTTTTCAAAGGTATATCTTCATTTGTTGTTGTTGAAATGATATCACTTTGATTATTGAAAAATGACTCCCACCAAACTAAATCAGCAATGTCAAAGTACTCATATGTATATCTAATACATTTTTTAATTTCTTCTAGGCAATCAGAATAATTTATATCTCTATTTTGTCTGCATGCATTATGAACTTCACCAACTGATTGTAATAACAATATTTTTGATGCAAATATTGGATGATTTGGAATGAACTTCAAAAATTGCAAACCTGATGACGGTGCCCATTTTGCAGTAGTTGAATACTTCTTTCCCCATATTAGTTTTTTCCCATCAATTTTTTTGATACGAAATTGATGTTGGAAGCTAATGTCATTAAGTTGTTCAATGAATTCCCCCTCACCATATGATCCCAGAATAAACCTTCGCATGTCAACAGTTTCTTCCAACACATCAAAAGTAGGCTCTGGCATGTATGATTTCTTTTTACATTCAATTAATTATGGCAAGCTCCCAACTTCCTTCCTCCTCAATGTGACTGAAAAATGACTGAACATCTGATCAATATGGTCATGAGTGTGCCCAAAAGAAGGAAACCAACCTTTACCTTCTAAACAATTTTCAATTCAACAAGCATGTTTAGATATCCAAAAACAACTTGACTTTTGTTTTCATGGCAAGTGTTGTCCAATTGTAGATACAAAACTTCAAGAATATTAATAGACCAATGAGAAAGCATATCATGAATTATGGTTATGGTCAGATTTGCATCATTATGAATATTTGGAGTTGTGAAGTACACCCTTGGCAAGATTTTCCCATTGAAGACCATACAACCGACCAAGTGATACTGAATAAAATTTTCCTCCAGTAAATTTTTGGGTGTGCGAACAAAATGTGGTAAAAGTGTTTTCTTCTGGTCCATACCATGAATTATCAAACCCAAATATTTATTCAGATTATCATAACACTTCTTTCGATGCTCGTACAACTTCTTCCTCTCATTTTTTTGTTGTTTGCGATGCTCTTGAAGTTCTTTGACATTGAATCTACACAACATAAAAGAAATCCATTAAGAAATATGTTTTCATAGTTGATGACTATACAATTTTAAAAGTTAAAGTTATGAATGCTTACCTCTTTCTGACCCTTTCCATTTGTCCCTTTTTAATTTAAGAGAAGCACATGTATTGCAAATCCCCATCCTTGTCTTCTTAGGAATACGAACATTATTGAATTCTTTCTTCCATACCTTCACAAAATATTGATATGTAATAAACTAGCCATGTCCCTCAGCACCTTCTACATATTCTTTGTATAATTTGTAGATTTCTCGTCTCGAAAAATTATCTGGAATATGTATTGTCTCTCTATCTGGCACACTCTCCATGCTTTGAAAAGAAATCTTTCACCCATGACATTGCAGTCTTTGCTAATGGCCCAAACTGTCTTTTATGATTTACTTCTGAATAAAATGTGGGATCCTTTTCCAAATTTTCTTGAATTCTCGAGAGACGAAAATTCCCAATCGAATGAAACATTTTGAAAGCTTTTCTACAGATAAATAAAGTCCTAATATGATAATCATAACCTGATAATGTCGATTTCATGCACCCAACTAAATATGAATTTTGCATGCTTTTATTCATTGACAAATATCTCTTCCTACTCTTTAATGCAAATTTGAAATCCATATGTTTCAAGCAATCTTTTTGGCAACATTCACTTGAAATGAGAGCGTTGATAGAACTTCTTCTCGTCAGATATCTTGCTCTACCCCTTGTATAACTAGAACATCTTGCATTGATACGAAAAGGTCTGCTCCTACTCCTCGATACAATATTTCTTGGTAACATTTCCATCATTGGATCATCTTTTGTATAAGGATTTTCATTATCATTAAGAGGAATGGTATCCACACTATGATTAGTTGTGCTTTTCAAATATTGACTTCGAGGATATTCTTCATCTTCCCCTTCTTCAGTGTTACTGTCATAGTCCTTAGAATTCAGACTGAATGGAAAATTTGACTCGATTTTTATTGGATATTTTTCCTCATGTGCATTGACAGTGCTGCTCTCATAGTCCATAGAATCAGAACTACGTCGAAAATGTGACTGTTTACTTACTGAAAATGCTACATCCTGTCCTTTGTCACTGCTACCTTTATACTCATTAGAATTAGGACTAAGTGCATTATCCTGTCCTTCATCACTACTGCTTTCATAGTCCTTAGAATTAGGACTAAGAGGACACTATGACACTCCATTCTTTTGAAATTCATCATCACGCTATTCATCATTGTTGCTCTCATAGTCCTTGGAATTAGGACTAAGTGGACACCATGACACTCCATTTTTTTGAAATTCATCATCCTGCTCTTCATCATTGCTTCTCTCATAGTCCTTAGAATTGGGACTGAGTGGACACCATGACACTCCATACTTTTGAAATTCATCATCATGCTCTTCACCACTACTGCTCTCATAGTCCTTAGAATTAAGACTAAGTGGACACTTTGACACCATTCTTTTGAAATTCGTTATCATGTTCTTCATCACTGGTGCTCTCATAGTCCTTAGAATTAGGACTAAGTGGACACCGTAACACTCCATTATTTTGAAATTTGTCATCATGCTCTTCAACACTGCTACTCTCATAGTCTTTAGAATTAGGACTAAGCGGACACCGTGACACTCCATTCTTTTGAACTTCACCATCATGCTCTTCATCACTATTACTCCCATAGTCCTTAGAATTACGACTAAGTGGAAACCGTGACACTCCATTCTTTTGAAATTTGCCATCAAGCTCATCATCACTGTTGCTTTCATAGTCCTTAGAATTAGGATTAAGTGGAATCTGTGACTCTTTATTTATTTGAAATTCTCCATCCTCTCTTTCATCAGTGCTACTCTCATAGTCCTTAGGATCATGACTAAGTGGAAGAATTGACTTTCTATTCATAGTGGAAGAATTCCCACTATATTCATCAATATGAATAGATTTGTTACGCGATGAAGATGTTGATGTTGTATAAATCGAAACTTCACTATTAGGACAATCCATCACTTTCAAATAGAAGATGTTGAATGATACAAATGGAGAGTCTCCTAAAGATATTATATAGCTTAGAGATGAAATTTTCCCTCCAAAAATTTTCCCTCCAAAAAGTTTCGTGAAAATATTTCCCTCCAAAAAGTTTGTTAGATTTATTTCTCTTCATTATTTTATTCTACAATTTATTGAAAAATATAAACTTATCTTTTTTATGAAATAAATCATTAAAGTAAAAATTGTAAACTACAACTTCTACCTAAATTATTTTAATAGTTAAAGTATATAATATTTACTAAACAATTGAATATTTTTTTTAATTTTTATAATACATTCTAAAACAAATTAATCCCACATTAACCATACGGTAAAACATCTCCGTAATTTCACCTACATAATAAATTCCATTATCACTATTATTCACATCACATCAAGGTTTTCTGAGGTTCGTTGAAAGACTTGGAGCAAATTTGTGGAGCAACTACATCGCTATCAACAACATATTCAATGAAGAATTCTCGCAATTGAAAGGTTAGTTAAATTTTTTTCCTTGAAAATTTTAATATTAAATAAGTTTAATGAAGTAGATTTATTTTTTTTAATTAATACTTTTTGTGAGCCAAATTAACCAATACGTTCGTCGTGAGCATGGTGGGCCCGGTAAAGCTCACGACGGCAGCCCACTTTGTGCCACCCCGGCGGCCCGCCTGCATGCCCGCTGGGTTGTTGGACGATTCTTGGAATTACCCAACAGCCCATCGAGTGGGCGAGCGGGCCACCGGGGTGGCGCAGGGTGGGATGCCACCGCCCCACCCCGTGCCACCCCGCCCGCCCACCTGCTCGCCTGAGGGCTATTAGACAATTTCGAGAATCACCCAATAACCCACGGGCGGGCTGCTGTGGTGGCGCGAGGTGGGCTGCCGCAACCCCACCCTGTGCCACCCCGGCGGCCCGCCCGGGGGCTGTTGGGTGATTCCCGGAATCACCCAACAACCCACTGGGTGGGCGAGCCGGTCGCTAGGGTGGCACAGGGTGGGCTATTGAATCGCCCAACAACCATCCGCGAGCGGGCGGGCCGCCAGGGTGGCACAAGGTTGGCTGCGGCAGCCCACCCTACGCCACCCTAGCGGCCCGCCTGCTCGCCCGGTGGGCTGTTGGGCGATTCCCGGAATCGCCCAACAGCCCACTGGGTGGGCGAGTGGGCCGCTAGGGTGGGTCTGCAGCAGCGGCCCATGGGGGTTGGGCGATTCCCGAAATCGCCCAACCCCCACGGGCAAGCGGGTTACCAGGGTGGCGCGAGGTGGGACTACGGCAACCCCACCCCGGCGGCCCGCCCGTGCGCCCGTGGGGGTTGGGCGATTCCCGGAATCACCCAACCCCCGCAGGCGAGTTGGAGAGCCTTCGGGGTGGTGCGGGATCGCCCAACCCCCGCGGATGGGTGGGCCGTCGAGGTGGCACCGGGGGGCTTCTACCATTTCTCCTCATATTGATCTCCTTCTCCGTCTTCAATCTACCCCTCAAGGGGGAGGCTGAGGGGTAGATTGAAGATGGAGAAGGAGATCAATGTGGGGAGAAATGGTAGAAGTTGTTGCCGCAACCCCCCTCGTGCCACCCCACCCAGCAGGTCGCCGGGGTGGTGCACGGGAAAAGCTATGGCAGCCCCCTGCGCCACCTTGGCGGCCATCCCGCAGGCAGGCGGGCCGTCGGGGTGGCGCGAGGGGAGGATGTGGCAACAACTTCTACCATTTCTCGCCACATTGATCTCTTTCTTCTTCAATCTACCCCTCATCTCCTTCTCCATCTTCAATCTATCCCTCAGCTTCCCTCCTGAGGGGTAGATTGAAAACGGAGAAGGAGATCAATGTGGGGAGAAATGGTAGAAGTTATTACCACAGCCTTCCCCCGTGCCACCTCGGCGGCCCACCTGCTCGTGGGGTGGCGGACGATTTTCTTAGTATTAATATTTTTTTAATTTCAATGATCTGATTATACAAATTAAAAATATTATGATATATTTCGTTGTTAATTTAAGTTAATATGTTTTCGTTATTTATTGATTTATGTGTTTTTTCAAGAAAATGGCACCAAAGAAGATTTCTGTGAATCTTTCTAGACCAAAGATTCTTAAAGGTGCATCTTCAAAAAACATTGGTGAATGAACTCCACCTGAGCTCATGGCTACAAATCTTTCAAGTGCCTCAAATGATAAGAAGATGATTTCATACTGGAAGAATTCCAAAGAAGTGAAATTTCCATCAAGAATCTGATATGTGAAAGAAAGAGAAAGCCAAAATGTGAATATATATCTATATATTGATATATCGAATGATAATAGAATTTATGAGGTGCTGGGAAGAGTCATAGATATGTGTTCAGTACCAGACACTAAAGTTGTTTACATACTTACAAAACCTCCCAAGTCACATGAAAGGATTAAATATTGGGTATCATATTCATTGTATGACATGAGAGAGGTATCTACAAAGTTGTGTAAACAAATCATAAATGAGATGAAACAAAACATCGTAAGTATTGTTATTTATATTTGTATTTTGCGTTCTTGTAACTGTCTCACTATATTTTTTTAACTTTTTTTTATTGACATATGATATTTTGTTTGGCAAAATTTTGTTGAAAGTTGCTCAATTATGTTGGGAGGCATTCATTTCATAAAGCATGATATTATGAAAGTTGTCCATAGTTTCTACTCAGTGTCAGAAAAAGATATGGAAAACAAGCAAAATGTAGTAATTGATGATGCTACAAAACTATATCCAAGGGATAAAAAAAAAAGGCCTCTAGAGGATAAATCTAGCAAGGGTAGACAAGTTACTTTTGAAGACGATAAAGTTGAAACTGACAGTGAAGCATATGTTGTCATTACTGAATATGACATTAGAACTGAGAAGAGCTGTAAAATACCAAAAGTAACAATGCCCAAGAATAAATCTGTTATAATTAATGATGAGAATGCTATGAAGAAGAAAAGTAAAGTTGAAGATTTTGAAGTAGTCATTACCAACAGTCAAGAACCTAGTGAAATTTCAAAATAAAGCAGAGAAATCATTACACCAGGAGCTGATTTAGAAGATGGCATTATCGAAACAAAATAAAATGCTATTCGACAGAATTTGACAAAGAGAAATTTAATTGATGGTGGTCGTACATTTCAGCTTAATGTCAGACAAACCTATAAGGAAAGTGAAGGACAATGTCAATATCAAGTCAGAAAGCCACATCATCTACATGTTCACAACTTGAAGACATTGATGAGGTACAATCCATATGCTCATGTGGTTAGTTATGTGCTTCTTGTTGATCCAGTTCAAGTTCCCAACAAAGAAGCATTTGATAAGTCAAAATGTTTTGAATACAATTATTATGTGCTTGGGGGGAAGCATTTTGTAGAAGCTCAAAGACAATTGATGGATGAATATCCTGATAACCCACATTTTGAAACAATGAAATGTATCATTTATGCTGGTTTATCAGATACATAAGCAAAGTTAGTGGCATGGGATCATAATTCAGATAATGAATATAGGATGTCTATGACTTTCATCCAAAGGGTTAGATTTATTCATAGTGAATTTCAAGAAAAATGTGGTGGGGATAGGATAAATGTTATTGTAGATTTCCGAAAGGAATGTTGTATGGAAATAGGCTATCAAATTGAAGAGAAAACCAATTCAAAAGGTGGAAAAGACAGCAAAATTAGTGATTTATTCAGAGGTGTTGATAACATTTTCCAGATGGAATTTAGAACTGGAGATGTATGGGAGTTGAATGATGAGATTTTTAACATGTGGGAAAACATTGGCATTGAAAACCGGAAGGTCAAAATGTCTAAGCCATTGATATGTAGTAGCAATAAATCAGGTCCTGAAATGAAGAGTTCCAAAAGATATGACTATCACACCTTGGAGAGCAATGCAAGGAGTGAAAAATGAAAAAATTGTCAAAACAATATTATCTCGTGTGAGGTCAGGGGAATTATCATTGGAGGAAATGTCTGAGGAATTGCAAAAGTAAGTTTGTTGAATTATTTTTATTTATTTCTATATTATAATTTTCTTTTAAATAAAACATGTTGTTTTTTGTAGTATTTGTTATACATATCATTATATTAACTTTTTGTTACTTTATCTATGCAGTCACAAAGTTTACACGAAAATTAAAGAACAAATGGTTAAATTGTTGAATGAAGATAGTTGGGATGATGTTGTACGCAACTATCCAGATTCAAGTTCTACATCAACATTAAAAGTTTTTTATCTTGCATTTAAAAAGGTATCTTGATTTATACATTCATTTTTATTCATCTGTGTACTATTTTTAATTTATAACTTACACATATATTTGTTTATTTTATAAAAAATGAAGAAGAATGATAATGGAGCATCAGAGAGTTTCAGAACCTTTATTGAAAAAATAAAAATCGAAAGACTGAGGGAGCAACATATTAAGAATGTTGAACTTGATCCAACTCTTACTCCTTTCATTTGGAATGGGCTGGACACTATTCAATATCAAGTAATACAAGGCGACTGTGAAGAGATTGCTAAACTCATGAGTCATACCTAAAAGGGATTATGCCCTAGTTATTGCATATATTCCCCATGGTTTCAACATTCCAAACATTGACTATGATAATGACCCTTATACTTATCAAGCTCTTAGTAAAGTGATTACGGGATTTGTAGAAGTCACGTCATCACCATTATGGAGATTTATGACATTTCATTCAGACCCACAATTGACAATGGTATTATCAAGTTTCAAGGGGAAAACAAATTCAAGGATGCAGCTTACATGGTAAGACGTTTAAAATGTATATTTGATTAATCTTGAAAAATTCATTTATGTACAAGTTAATTGAACTTTTACTATTTCATGTTACGGGCAAAAGTCAAATATTCTTAACCGTGAAGATCAACTATTTATAAATGATTGTGAGTTCATTCATATTGATAGTTGGGTAAAAGATGATAGCAATATATCTATGATTTTTAATCAGGTAGACGGAAAGAGTCATAGCCAAACACTGGCTTACGATGTTGTTGTGAGAAAACTAACATATGAAGGCAAAGAAATAAAAGGAGAGATAGTTAACATTTATCAAAAACCACAATTATTGATTAACTATCTTATAGACATATGTTCAAATGAAGGAGATTGGGTTCTGGATTTATTTTCTGGCTCGGGGAAGCTTTATTATATGGAATTGAATTTCAATATGTTATTTTTTAATTAATATGTTATTGTACTAATTTACTTCATTATTTCTTTTGTGCTTGATAATTAGGTACAACACTAGCATGTTACCTTCAAAAAGGAACAAATTGCATTGCAATTGAAAAAAATCCAATACAGTGCAATTTCATTCATCAAAGAATTAATGCTCTTCAATTTCTTCTAGATGTAATGCAAGAAATTGGGTTGAAGAAATGAGACTTTAGTGAATCACGTGTGGAAAAAAAGGCAAAGGAACCCCAACCACCATTATCTGGAATGTTTGGAAAGACATACATTGGGAGATTCACAGACATCAAAGATCCATTAGAAGAGAAAATTGAGCAAAAGGAAGCAGAAAATATTGTGGAAGAAGACAATGATGAAACTCTAGAGGACGAAGAGTTTGGATTACATGACATTGTTGATTAAAT
This sequence comes from Pinus tabuliformis, assembly GCA_031772625.1. NCBI lineage: Eukaryota > Viridiplantae > Streptophyta > Pinopsida > Pinales > Pinaceae > Pinus > Pinus tabuliformis. The sequence continues at coordinate 1,157,201,530 of CM062818.1, read as the reverse complement.
TTAAGTTATGCTTAGAAATCAAGCTCATTTTTTGTAACTATTAAGTAGTTATAATTGTAATTTTTTTACTTTGACATTTTATGATAAGAATATACACTCAATTAAGGTTGTTATGTGTTCAGTATTTGTAATATGTGATTTTCGCATTAATTTTTAAGTTAATCATTATTTTTTGAAAAAAGAAGAAGTGATTATTATTATTTTTTGACATGAAATTTATAAAAAACACTATTATTTACCCTTAGTTAAAATTTTCATATAAAAATTGTGATTTTGACATGTCAATTCTAGCAAAAATTATCAAAATGTGTAGTTTTTAATTATATTTATGTTAAAAATAGTTATTTTTATGTCAATTGTTAAAAAATATTGTTTTTTAGAAACAATTATTTCATGTGGATTGAAAAATTAATTAACGATATATAAATATGTAGAATATCGAAAATTCAAATATCGACCTTCTTTTTTAAATATACAAAACAATAAAAACCTCACTACAAAAAAATTAAAATAAAAATAAAAACAAGAAAATATGAAGAAAAAGACCATTTTAAAAATTATTAAATATAAAAAATAATTATTTACATTTCATACATTAGAAAATAAAAAAAAAATAAAAAAATAAACCTTTAAAAAAAAAAGGCCTGGTGTAGAATTATCACTTTTTAAAATCAGCATAAAAAACACTACCATTATAAAACGCAATGTACATAAAAAAAATTTATAGTGCCAAAAACTATGCTCCAAAAAAAACATGTGTGTTCTGCATCACCCATCTTTCAAAATCGGGTCACTTTTTTGCTATCTCTACAAAACGGGTAACAATATGAGTTCCCATTTCAAATTTTACATTGTTAACCATAGTAATGACCCATGGTATTATATGTATGAAACCTATATAGAGGCTAGAGACTCCCCATTGAGATATGTCAAGGAATATTGTATTGGCAAGCATATGGCTTGTGGAGTGTTTTCTTTCCTTAAAGAGCGACTGTATAGTGTTACCCTACCTCAAGGGTTTTATATTAATAAAGAAGCATTTCTATTTATTTCTATCTTGTTATTTCTAGGTATATTTGCAGATCAAATCTATAAAAATAGATAAACTTTAGATCTTTATTAATATCAAAACCCTTGAGATAGGGTAACACCATACAATCACTCCTTAAGGAAGGAGAACACTCCACAAGCCATATGCTTGCCAATACAATATTCCTTGACATATCTCAATGGGAAGTCTCTAGCCTCATACATATAATATCATGGGTCATTACCATGGTTCTCTCAATACCATATATCTAATACTATGGGCTTACTAATGAACTATGGCCCATCCAATTATTACATTATTCCCTTAGGTACCTCCCTCTATACCCCCATATTATCCCCTCAGGTATACTACATTCCACCCCCCTTAAACATGTTTCGTCCCCGAAACATAAGAAGAACACAAATAATAAAATCTACTCAAAAGAGTAGTCCACTGGTACCATGCACGTGCATTTAGCCATCCAAAAGAAAGGTGAACCTTCGATCTAGTTGGTCCCTCGCTCGCTTGAAATGGAAGTTGACCCTGGTAGCTCTTCTGTCTTGATGTGTTGTGGGTGGATCATCACCCCTCTCTATCTATCGTGCAAGGTTTGTCCTTGTGGCTAATTTGTTTCCATCGTGTTGGTTTTTTTCTTGTTGGGTGATGTGGGTAGTGATATGTTGAAGTTTTAACCAACGGTGTATCTTTCTTTAATTTAGCACCTAATGGAGCCTGATGGGTATCTAGTACATGTTGTAGCGTCTACAATTGTTGCTTATCTTCTAGTATTACTTCAACCACTAATTCCTCATCTGATATTTCAGTACCTGCAAAATCTTCTACTTCAGCCTCCTTGGACTCTACCTGTTTATTGATGGAAATAACCTGTAATGTAATTTTCTTCTTTTTATACCAAAGCTTCAGGAATTTCTTCTGCACATTAATATTGATAGTACCCACAGATTCCATCCAAGGGTATCTCAAAACAACATCCACATTATCCATATTTGAAACATAAAAATCAGAATGCAATACGTACTTATCCATAGAAATTTTCAAATCTTTATAAACTTGAACATCCTCATTATCAACTTGTGTGTTTTCCATGTGTTTTGTTGGAACTTGCAATTTTTTTGCCAAATTAGAATTTATAAGATTTTGCTTGCAATTAGGATTTATAGAAACAATGATCTTCTCCTTCTGAATACATCCATGAACCTGTAACAAGGTGATACCAGTGGAAAATAACCCCACATGTTTCTCATTAGCTTGTTTTCTAGCATGAGACCATTTGTCTAAAAAGACCTTTTCAAATTCTTCATCTGAAAGGTTGTACTTCTTGCTGTCAAGTGAGCTCCACCATATGGCAACCTCATCTTGCAAACCCCTCCATACACAACCTTTCCAATGTTTTGTCCATAACCACTTCTGTCTATCTATGAATTCTTCAATAGTAGGACCATTATCGTTTCCTGTAAAAAATTATGGCTAGAAGCCATGAAGAGGGTTTTGAAAAAAAATCACTTACTTGCGAAAATTTTACAATGGCCACAGTTCGGTCAATATTGCCAAAATCTTTATTATGACTTGTTTTAAAAAAAGGAACAGCCATTTTACATCTTCTCGTGTAATAAAAATCCTAATCTAGACACTATGGAATTCAAATTTGCATTGCAACTGTCCCATTGTCACAAAACTTTCTTAAAAAACTAATTTTAAATCAGCGATATCTCCCTCATCCGAACTCCGATTCGACCGATTTTTTTTTATATTGGGTAATTTTTCAAAAGGATATTAGATCTATAATTAGTTTCTCAAAATTCTCACAAAACGACAAAAATCAACTAGAGATCCACCATCCACGAATTTTTGTCAAAAAATTTCTGCAACACAGCTGAATTTTTAAAATAGCGATATCTCCCTCATCCGGACTCCGATTCGGCTGAATTTTTTTTTGAAATTGAGTATTTTTTAGCAAAAAATACACATCTACAATTTGTTTCTTCGAATGTTTCACCAGAATTTACAAATATGATCTGAAAACTCGCCACCTAAAAAAATCCTACAAAAAAAATAAAAATATCTCTCCTCTTGCCCAAGAAAGTTCTCTGATAAAAGTTGTAATAGATTTGACCCAAAAATATATGAAAATACAAATATACCAAGAAATAACAAAATAAGAATAGATAAACTTTATATCTTTATTAATATCAAAACTCTTGAGGTAGGGTAACACCATAAAATCACTCATTAAGGAAGGAGAACACTCCACAAACCATATGCTTGCCAATACAATATTCTTTGACATATCTCAATGGGGAGTCTCTAGTCTCTATATAGGCCTCATACATACAATACCATGGGTCATTACCCTGGTTCTCTCAATACCATATATATAATACCATAGGCTTACCAATTAACTATGGCCCATCCAATTATTACATTATTCCCTTAGGTACCTCCCTCTGTACCCCATACTATCCCCCCTAGGTATACTACATTCCACCCCCCTTAAACATGTTTCATCCTCGAAACATAAGAAGAACACAAATAATAAGATCTACTCAAAAGAGTAGTCCACTGGTACCATGCACGTGCATCTAACCATCCAAGAGAAAGGTGAACCCTCGATCTAGTTGGTGCCTCGCTCACTTGAGATGGAAGTTGACCCTGGCAACTCTTCTGTCTTGATGTGTTGTGGGTGGATTTTCGCCCCTCTATCAATCATGCGAAGGTTGTTGTCCTCGTGGCTAATTTGTTTCCATCGTGTTGGTTTTTTTCTTGTTGGGTGATGTGGGTTGTGATATGTTGAAGTTTTAACCAACGATGTATCTTTCTTTAATTCAACACCTAATGGAGCCTGATGGGTATCTGGTACATGTTGTGGCGTCTATAATTGTTGCTTATATTCTAGTATTACTTCAACCACTAATTCCTCATCTGATGTTTCAGTACCTGCAACATCTTCTACTTCAGCCTCCTTGGACTCTACCTGTTTATTGATGAAAATATCTTGTAATGTAATTTTCTTCTTTTTTCTAGAGCTTCAAGAATTTCTTTTGCACATTAATATTGATAGTACCCATAGATTCCTGCCAAGGGTATCCCAAAACAACATCCACATTATCCATATCTGAAGCATAAAAATCAGAATGCAATACGTACTTATCCATAGAAATCTTCAAATCTTTATAAACTTGAACATCCTCATTATCAACCTTTGTGTTTTCCATGTGTTTTTTTGGAACTTGCAATTTTTTTGCCAAATTAATATTTATAAGATTTTGCTTGCAATTAGGATTTATAGAAACAATGATCTTCTTCTTCTGAATACATCCATGAACCTGTAACAAGTGGATACCAGTAGAAAATAACCCCACATGTTTCTCATTAGCTTGTTTTCCAGCATGAGACCATTTGTCTAAAATGACTTTTTCAAATTCTTCATCTGAAAGGTTATACTTATTGCTATCAAGTGAGCTCCACCATATGGTAGCCTCATCTTGAAAACCCTTCCATATGCAACCTTTCCAATGTTTTGGCCATAATCACTTTTGTTTATCTATGAATTCTTCAATAGTAAGACCATTATCATTTCCTGTAAAAAAAATTCTGGCTAGAAGCCATGAAGAGGGTTTTGAAAAAAAATCACTTACTTGGCGAAAATTTTACAATGGCCACAGTTCAGTCAATATTTCCAAAATCTTTATTATGACCTGTTTTCGAAAATGGAACAACCATTATGCATCTTCTCATGTAATAAAAATCCTGATATAGACACTTTGGAATTCAGATTTGCGCTGCAACTGCCCATCGTCATAAAACTTTCTTTAAAAAACGCTGATTTTAAATCAGCGATATCTTCCTCATCCGGACTCCAATTAGACCGATTTTTTTTTTAATATTGGGTAATTTTTCAAGAAGATATCAGATATGTAATTAATTTCTCAAAATTCCCACAAAACGACAAAAATTAACTGGAGATCCGTCGTCCATGAATTTTTGTCAAAAAATTTCTGCAACACAGCTGAATTTTTAAATCAGTGATATCTCCCTCATCCGGACTCCGATTTGGCTGATTTTTTTTGAATTTGAGTATTTTTTCACAAAGAATACACATCTACAATTTATTTCTTCAAATGTTTCACCAGAAATTATAGATATGATCTAAAAACTCGCCACCCAAAAAATTCCTACAAAAAAAATTAAAAAAAAATCTCTCCTCTTGCCCAAGAAAGTGCTCTAATACAACTTGTAATAGATCTGACCCAAAAATATATGAAAATACAAATATACCAAAAAATAACAAAATAAAAATAGATAAACTTGATATCTTTATTAATATCGAAACCCTTGAGGTAGGGTAACACCATACAATCACTCCTTAAGGAAGGAGAACACTCCACAAGCCATATGTTTTCCAATACAATATTCCTCAACATATCTCAATGGGGAGTCTCTAGCCTCTATATAGGCTTCATACATACAATACCATGGGTCATTACCATGGTTCTCTTAATACGATATATCTAATACCATGGGCTTACCAATTAATTATAGCCCATCTCATTATTATATTATTCCCTTGGGTACATCCCTCTGTACCCCATATTATCCCCCTAGGTATACTACATTCCACCCCCTTAAACATGTTTCGTCTCCGAAACATAAGAAGAACACAAATAATAAGATCTACTCAAAAAAGTAGTCCACTGGTACCATGCACATGCTCTAGCCATCTAAGAGAAAGGTGAATCCTCGATCTAGTTGGTGCCTCGCTCGCTTGAGATAGAAGTTGGCCCTGGCGGCTCTTTGGCCTTGATGTGTTGTGGTTGGATCGTCGCCTCTCTCTATCTATTGTGCGAGGGTTGTTGTCCTCATGGCTAATTTTTTTCCATCGTGTTGGTTGTTTTCTTGTTGGGTGATGTGGGTAGTGATATGTTGAAATTTTAACCAATGGTGTATCTTTCTTTAATTCAACACCTAATGGAGCCTGATGGGTATCTGGTACATGTTGTGGCCCACCATGCTCACAACAAACGTATTGGTTAATTTGGCTCACAAAAAGTATTAATTTATAAAAAAAAATCTACTTCATTAAACTTATTTAATATTAATTTTTTCAAGAAAAAAATTTAACTAACCTTCTAGATCTACGACTGGTTTCAGCAGACTCCCATCTCAACACTGTACCTTCTGGTAACAACCTTTTTCAGAATCTCTATCATCTTGAAGTGAAGAGTTCCTCTCTTTGTTAAATTGAAGTCATAAACAAGCATGTCAACATCCTCCAATTTTAATGTCTGTGCGGCGACAATTTATATTTGTACCCTTTCTTTTTCTCTTTCCACCATTTTTTTTGTCAACTACCATCTTTGGCTTATATACACCATTTAATGGTTGTGTATTTGTGGCATACCAATGTACTTCAGCCTCCTTGGACTCTACCTGTTTATTGATGGAAATATCCTGTAATGTAATTTTCTTCTTTTTATACCAGAGCTTCAATAATTTCTTTTGCACATTAATATTGACAGTACCCACATATTCCATCAAAGGGTATCCCAAAACAAAATCCACATTACTGATATCTGAAGTATAAAAAGCAGAATTCAATACGTACTTATCCATAGAAATATTCAAATCTTTATAAACTTGAGCATTCTCATTATCAACCTGTGTGTTTTCCATGTGTTTTGTTGGAACTTGCAATTTTGCCAAATTAACATTTATAAGATTTTGCTTGCAATTAGGATTTATAGAAACAATGATCTTCTCCTTCTGAATACATCCATGAACCTGTAACAAGGGGATACCAATAGAAAATAACCCCACATGTTTCTCATTAGCTTGTTTTCCAGCATGAGACCATTTGTCTAAATGACTTTTTCAAATTATTCATCTGAAAGGTTGTACTTCTTGCTGTCAAGTGAGCTCCACCATATGGCAACCTCATCTTGCAAACCCCTCCATATGCAACCTTTCCAACGTTTTGGCCATAACCACTTTTGTCTATCTATGAATTCTTCCATAATAGGACCATTATCATTTCCTGTAAAACAATTCTGGCTAAAAGCCATGAAGAGGGTTTTGAAAAAAAATCACTTACTTGGTGAAAATTTTACAATGGTCACAGTTCGGTTAATATTTCTAGAATCTTTATTATGACCTGTTTTCGAAAATGGAATGACCATTCTGCATCTTCTCATGTAATAAAAATCCCGATCTAGGCACTTTGGAATTCAGATTTGCGTTGCAACTGTCCCGTCATTACAAAACTTTCTTAAAAAAGAGCTGATTTTAAATCAGCGATATCTCCCTCATTCGAACTGCAATTCGACCGATTTTTTTTTATATTGGGTAATTTTTTAAGAAGATCTTAGATCTGTAATTAGTTTCTCAAAATTCCCACAAAATGACAAAAAAATCTCCCTCATTCGAATTGCAATTCGACCGATTTTTTTTATATTGGGTAATTTTTTAAGAAGATCTTAGATATGTAATTAGTTTCTCAAAATTCCCACAAAATGACAAAAATTAACTAGAGATCCGCTGTCCACGATTTTTTGTCAAAAAATTTCTGCAACACATCTGAATTTTTAAATCAACGATAGCTCTTTCATCTGGAGTCTGATTCAGCGGATTTTTTTTTGAAATTGAGTATTTTTTCGCAAAGAATACAAATCTACAATTTATTTCTTCAAATGTTTCACCAGAAGTTATACATATGATCTGAAAACTCACCTCCCAAAAAATTCCTACAAAAAAAGTAAAAAAATAATATCTCTCCTCTTGCCCAAGAATGTGCTCTGATACAACTTGTAATAGATTTTACCCAAAAATATATGAGAATACAAATATACCAAGAAATAACAAAATAAAAATAGATAAGCTTTATATCTTTGTTAATATCAAAACCCTTGAGGTAGGGTAACACCATATAATCAATCCTTAAGGAAGGAGAACACTTTACAAGCCATATGCTTGCTAATACAATATTCCTTGTCATATCTCAATGGGGAATCTTTAGCCTCTATATAGGCCTCATATATACAATACCATGGCTCATTACCATGGTTCTCTCAATACCATATATCTAATACCATGGGCTTACCAATTAACTATGGTCCATCCCATTATTACATTATTCCCTTGGGTACCTCCCTTTGTACCCCATGCTATCCCCCCTAGGTATACTACATACATGCAAGATAGTTCGAGGAGCATTGGTATTGATGCGGTGAGTTCAGATTAGAAATTTGTGTAATCTGCAAAGTAGCACTATTATTTTTGGGTGCAACAGTGTTGTGGTTTCTGAAAGTGGACCAGAAAATCTAGTGGTCTCTGGAGAAAAGACCATGCTATGGCATCAAAGGCTTGCACATATTGGAGAGAAGGGCCTTCTAATACTTCATGGTAAAGGTATGGCAGAAAGTATGTCTAATAGATCTATGGATTTTTATTTTTGTGAGAATTGTGTATATGGGAAGCATAATCCGGTAAGTTTCCCCTCTGGTGGTAAAAGGGCGAAACATATATTAGAGCTTGTGCATAGTGATGTATTTGGACTTGTATCGGTTCTATCACTAGGTAAGTCTATGTACTATGTATCATTTATAGATGACTTCTCAAGGAATACATGGATATATTTTCTCAAGAATAAATTTGAAGTCTTTGATAGGTTTAAAGAATTTAAGGCTCTGGTGGAAAACCAGACAGAGAAAAACATAAAAGTATTGAGGACAGTTAATGGTGGAGAGTTTTGCAAGAAGGAATTTGAAGAATTCTATAAGAAGTGTGTTATATCATGGCAGAAGAATACTCCATACACACCTGAGCAAAATGGAGTTGCAGAAAGAATAAACAATACATTGATGGAAAGGGCAAGAAGCATGCTCAGTGGTGTCGAGTTAGGACAGGAATTCTGGGCAGAGGTAGTGGAGATTGCACATTATTTGGTCAACAGATCACCTTCATCAGCGTTTCAAGATAAGACTCCACAAGAGGTATGGACTGGTAAGAAACCCTCTTTTTCACATTTGAGGGTTTTTGGATGTGATGCATATGTACATGTTCTAAAGGAGAAAAGAACAAAGTTGGATAGTAAATCTAAAAAGTGCATCTATATTGGGCATAAGGATGGTTTAAAAAGTTATAAGATTTGAAACCCAATAACAAGGAAGGTTGTGTATAACCAAGATGTGGTGTTTAGAGAGGTGAAAAATGTTATTAAACATGAAGTCCTATCAGAGGAACCTAAGAAGATAGAGTTTGAGATAAAGGAGGAAGAATCAAACTCTACAACAAAAGAGGAATCAGAAGATGAAGAGCCACAAACTCCGGTTGTGAGGAGATCAATTTGAGAAAGAAGGCAACCAGAAAGGTATATTCCATCTGCTTTCTATTCAAATTTTGCTTTATCTATTATTGATGATGATCCCATAACTATGAAGGAAGGGGTAGATTCAGAGGATGACAAACTCTAGAAAGAGGCCATGGTTGATGAAATGGCATCTTTGCACAAAAATGAGGCTTAGGATCTGGTGGAGTTGTCGGCCGGAAGGAAACCCATCGGCAACAAATGGGTGTTCAAGAAGAAGACGAATGCATAAGGAAAGGTGGAGAAATACAAATCTTGGTTGGCAGAAAAAAGTTATTCCCAGGTGCCGGGAATTGATTTTGGTGATATTTTTTCTCTTGTTGCCAATGTAGCTTCTATTAAATTACTTTTATTTGTTTATGCTACTTTTAATTTTGAGGTAGAACAAATGGATGTGAAAAAATCATTTCTTAATGGGAATCTGGAAGAGGAGATCTACATGAAGCAACCTGAAGGCTTTGCGATGAAGGGTAAGAAAGAATTGGTATGCAAATTAAAAAAGTTTGTATGGGTTAAAATAGTCACCAAGGATGTGGTATCAGAAATTTGATACATTTATATGGGGACTTGGATTCACCAGAAGAAAAGTAGTTCACTATGTGTATTTTAAATTAATTGGTGATCGTGTTATTTATCTGGTCTTGTATGTAGATGATGTTTCTAGTTGGAAATGAAAAAGAAATTATCTAGGATTTGAAGACCAAATTGTCCTCCAAATTCGACATGAAATATCTTGGTGCTGAAAACTATATTTTGGGCATGGAAATTAAATGAGATCATGTAAAGATGAAGCTCTAGTTAAACCAAAGGAAGTATGTCGAGACAATACTGCAGAGGTTTAATATGCAGAATAGTAAATTGGTAATGGTTCCTATTCCTGTAGGTGTAAAGTTATCTGTTGAACAGTGTCCCAAGGCACAAGAAGAGGAAGAAGACATCTCTCGTATTCCATATGCAAGTGCAGTCAGTAGTCTGATGTATGTAATGGTCTGTACTAGACCAGATATTGAACATGTAGTGGGAGTATTGAGTAGGTTTATGTCAAAACCAGGGAAGGAGCATTGGACAACAGTGAAGCGGGTTTTCAGTTATTTACACACTAGTGATTATGGTTTGTGCTACCAAGAAAGACCAGGATTGGACAGAGTTTTGGACATCCCTGGATTTGTTAATGCAGACTCGGATGAAGATCTAGATTAGAGAAGATCTACAAGTGGGATGTGTTTAACCTATTTGGAGGTGCAGTCATTTGGATGAGTAAGAGACAATTTGTAGTGGCACTTTCAATTACAAAGTCAGAATACATGGTTGCCGCTCATGCAAGCAAGGAAGCAGTTTGGTTGCACATATTGTGTTCAAGTATGTGCTTAATAAAGCGAGCTATAAAGATAGACTCTGCAGCCAAAGTACAATATTCTTGGCAAAGAACCTTGCTTATCATTCAAAGACAAAGCATATTAATGTTCAATATCACTTTGTAAGGGATATGGTAGAAGGCATAAAGGTGTTGCTAGTAAAGGTGGACACTTTGAAGAATGTTGCGGATGCATTAACAAAATATGTGATCTCCGAGAATTTCTCTTGTTGTAGAGAAACAATGGGCATTGCAATGCTAGATCAATGACTAAGCTTTCTGGTGGCCCCCTATGGAAAGAAAACAACAAGTGGGAGAATGTTGGTTTGTATTATAGTCTTTCCACGGCTAGCCCCAATGAGGATCTAGTGGTGGATAAAGATTAGTGGATCATGATAGATCCAGGTACTAAACCAACGGAAGTGTTTGATGAAGAATAGAAGAAGTTGGATGGGAAGGCAAAGAGAACAATATGATTGTGTCTTAGATTCAGTATTGTTAAATGTATCAAGGGGAGCTATGATGAAGGATTTGTGGGACAAGTTAGGGACCTTGCACCAATCTAAGTCTTTGGTGAATAAACCATTCCTACATAAAAAGTTGTATAACCTAAGGATGAAAGATGGAGACTCGATGACAGAGCATATGAACGCATTTAATACTATCGTAAGCCAGTTATTATCTTTTGATATTAAAATTTCATATGAAGATAAGTGCATTATTTTTTTGTGTTCTCTACCAGATTCGCGGGATAGACTGGTTTTTGCAATAGGCAGCAATGCAATTGCTTTGCTATTTGATGAAATAGTCTCATCCTTGTTGACGGAGGAGATGAAATGGAAAAATATGGAGAGCCAGAATGGTGATGCTTTGTCTGTATGATGATGGTCCCAGAATAGAAACAAAAATAATTCCTCGAGTGAGATATCTAAATCTAGATGGAGATCTAAATATCTGGGAAAACCTATAAAGGTGTAATGGAAATGCGGAAAGGAAGGGCACTACAAAAGCGACTGTAAATCTAAAACTCCGAAGAAAGGAAACGGATCTGATGATGCTCCTTTTGCAGAGGCGAAAACCACCTCAGATGAAGGTGGGGATGTGTACTTGGCTTCTTCTTCAAGTACACATGTAGATCATGAGGCATGGTTGATTGACTCAGGTGCATCCTTTCACTTCACTCCCCATAGAGAGTGGTTCTGTGAGTATGAGAAATATGATGGTGGTGATGTCTTCTTAGGGGATGATAGGAAGGCTAGAATCGTTGGTTGTGAAAAATTCAAGTTGAAGTTGCAAGGTAGAAGGCTTATAACACTTCTGAGTGTTCTGCATATTCTTGTGTTGGCCAAAAATCTGATCTTTTTAAGCAAGTTGGATGATGCAGGTGTAAAAACAGTGTTCGAGAAAGATACTTGCAAGATGGTTCGGGGAGCACTTGTATTGATGCGGGGAGTTTGGATTGGAATTCTGTACAAGCTGCAAAGTAGCACTGTTATTGATGGGTGCAACAGTTTTGTGGTTCCTAAAAGTGGACCAGAAAATCTAGTGGTCTCTGGAGAAAAAATCATGCTATGGCATCAAAGGCTTGGACATATTGGAGAGAAAGGCCTTCAAATACTTCATAATAAAGGTATGGTAGAAGGTATGTCTAATAGCTCTTTAGATTTTGATTTATGTGATAATTGTGTAAATGGGAAGAATAATCGAGTGAGTTTCCCCTCTAGTGGTAAGAGGGCGAAATAGATATTAGAGCTTGTGCATAGTGATGTATTTGGACCTGTGTCGGTTCCATCACTGGGTAAGTCTGTGTACTATCTATCATTTGTATATGACTTCTCAAGAAATACATGGATATATTTCCTCAAGAATAAATCTGAAGTCTTTGATAGGTTTAAAGAATTTAAGGCTCTAGTGGAAAACCAGACAAAGAAGAAGATAAAGGTGCTTAGGATAGATAACGGTGGAGAGTTTTGTAAGAAGGAATTTGAAGAATTCTGTAAGAAGTGTGGTATAGCACGACAGAAGAATACTCCATACACACCTGAGCAAAATGGAGTTGCAGAAAGAATGAACAAGACATTGATGGAAAGGGCAAGAATCATGCTTAGTGGTGTCGGGTTAGGATATGAATTCTGGGCAGAGGCAGTGGAGACTGCATATTACCTGGTCAACAGATCACCTTCATTAGTGTTAGAAGATAAGACTCCACAAGAGGTATGGACTGGTAAGAAACCCTCTCTTTCATATCCGAGGGTTTTTGGATGTGATGCATATGTACATGTTCCAAAGGAGAAAATAACAAAGTTAGATAGTAAATCTGAAATGTGCATCTTTATTGGGTATAAGGATGGTTTAAAAGGTTATAAGCTTTGGAACCCAGTAACAAGGAAGGTTGTGTACAGCCGAGATGTGGTGTTTAGAGAGGTGAAAAATGTTATTAAACATGAATTCCTACCAGAGGAACCTGAGAAGATAGAGTTTGAGCTAAAGGGGGAAGAATCAGAGTCTATAGTAGAAGAAGAATCAGAAGATGAAGATCCACAAACTCCAGTTGTGAGAAGATCAGTTCGAGAAAGAAGACAGTCAGAAAGGTATAGACCATCTACTTTCTTTTCAAATTTTTATTTATCTATTACTGATGATGATCCCATAACTGTGAAGGAAGAAGTAGATTCAGAGGATGGAAAACTCTAGAAAGAGGCCATGGTTGATGAAGTGACTGTAGGAATTTACAGGGTAAGTTCCACAGAAAGAATACCAAAAGGACACCGCTCACAACCAGATCTCAAATCAATACACCAGTATTTTTGACGTGGTTAAAACCCTCAGAGTGCAAGGAGGGAAACAGTCCACGGCCTGTCCCAACGTGGGTACTACAGGCAATTTATTAATCAAAGAATGAAAATTTACATAAGCTTCTCTCATGCATGGATTACCCAAACAATGACCCTCCATGCGCTTTAAATAGAACTCATGGACCAATCGGGTGTCAAGCCACGGATCAAGTGTCGGTAATACCGAGGTGAGAGTGAACCGTCGGATCACTACATATTGTGACCGTCGGATTGTAAGTTACAAAATGTACAACGGTAAAGAAACACACTTTACCTAACTCTAACCTAACTCTATACTAGACCAAGTTGAACTTAACTATATCCTATGTGTCGGAATATCCTAACATCCCCCCTTAAGAACAACTTGGGATAGGATTGAAGGATTTACAAATATGACACAATAGGAGAAGGAAGGAGGCACTAGAGCCTATCCCCCCTTAGTGACAACTTCCTGAACTCCAAGCATATATCGAAGTTTAGTGAACTTCGCCTCTGTGAGAGCCTTTGTGAAGATGTCTGCAACCTGATCATCTGTTGGACAATATTGCACTTCAAGAACATGGTCATGAATGAGCTTTCTGATGAAGTGCATGTGTAGTTCAATGTGTTTGCTGCGCTGATGCTGGACTGGATCTTTGCATAGCTGAATGGCACTTTGATTATCACACCAAAGTGTGGTTGAATGTTGCTGCTCAAAGCCAAACTCTGATAGGATTTGACGAAGCCACAAGGCTTCCTTACTAGCTTCCACGGCACCACGATACTCTGCTTCTGCTGACGAAAGAGAAATGGCAGCCTGTTTCTTACAAGCCCATGTAATAGGTCCTGAACCAAGAGTGAAGACATAACCGGCAGTAGACTTCCGATCATCAGGGTCACCAGCCCAATCAGAATCAGTGAAACCAACTAACAGAGGAGCTGCTTTGGCACTGTAATGAATCCCAAACTGTACTGTACCTCGAACATAACGAAGTATTCTTTTAGCTGCTTTCCAATGACTTTCACGGGGGTTTTGCATAAAACGCGCAACAAGGCCAACAGCAAAGGAAAGATCAGGACGAGTATGGGTTAAATACAGGAGTTTTCCGACAAGTTGACGGTATAAGGTAGCATCAACTTCAGGAGAGGTACAAGAGACTGAAAGTTTGACTCCAGACTGAAAGGGAGAAGGGGCTGGCTTACAGTCTTCCATGTGAAAATGACGAAGAATATCACAAGCATACTTGGACTGGGAAAGGAAAATACCCTCTTGGGATTGCAAGACTTGAAGACCGAGAAAATAGTGTAAATGTCCTAAGTCTGTCATTTCAAATTTCTTTTTAAGGCTGGACTTCACATGGTTTATAAGGTTGGGATCACTACCAGTAAGAATAAGATCATCAACATAAAGAACAAGGATGATAAGAGAGTTGCCCTCTTTCTTGGTGTAGACAGTATTGTCAGAATGACACCTAGAAAAGCCAGATTCTAAAAGAAAGCTATCCATTTTGGCATACCAAGCCCGAGGAGCTTGCTTGAGGCCATAAAGGGATTTCTTAAGTCGACAAACAAGGCTGGAGTCTGTTTGTATGAAGCCAATGGGTTGTTCCATATAGATTTCTTCCTGCAAGTCCCCATGCAAGAAGGCAGATTTAACATCCATCTGATGGACTTCCCATTTTAAAGAGGCAGCAAGGGAAAGAACAAGGCGGATGGAGTTCATTTTGGCAACAGGAGAAAAGGTTTCAGTGTAGTCAATGCCTTCAACCTGTGAAAAGCCCTTAGCAACAAGACGAGCTTTATGTTTATCAACTTTCCCATCTGGTCCATACTTGGTTCTGTAAACCCATTTACATCTAACAAGTTTGCGTCCCTTTGGTAGAGGAACAAGATCCCATGTATCATTTGTCATCAATGAATGATATTCTTCATTCATAGCTGCTTCCCAATGTGGATGGCCTGAAGCTTCTGCAAAAGTGTCAGGATCATGATTTACTGGAGCTTGAGCCAGTAAAGAAGAGGCTCTTTCAAACTGAGAACGTGTACGTCGCTGATCTGTAGGATCACCGGCAAGATCACCTGCTGCATCCCGAGTGGCACGGACCCATCTTGGAAGTTGAGGATCCTGAGAAGGTGGGGGAGGATTATCATCCTCGCTTTCATCATCTGAAGAAGAAATGTTTTCAAAGATAGAAGAGATAGGAAGAGGTGGCACATCCGCCGGACTAGGCTCGCAGGCCGATTTATTTTCATCAAATTTTACATCTCTTCTAATGATAACATTTTTGGACTTAAATGGAATAAGTCTATAACCTTTTACATCTTCAGAATATCCAACAAAAGTACATTTCTCACTTTTAGGTTCTAAAGCTTTATGCTTTTCATCTGGAATATGGGCCCATGCTTCACTTCCAAACACACGAAAGTGACTTACATCTGGTTTAATGGAACTCCAAGCTTCTTCTGGAGTGATATTCTCTAGAACCTTAGTAGGAGTGCGATTGATTATATAATTTGCACAATTAATTGCTTCGGCCCAAAAACTAAGACTGAGTCCTTTAGATTGCAGCATACAATTAGCCATTTCCTTTAAGGTGCGGTTTTTCCTTTCAGCTACACCATTTTGTTGTGGAGTGTATGGAACAGTATGTTGCATTTGAATTCCATTTTCGGTGCAAAAGTTGATGAATGTGTTTTTAACATATTCTCCACCATTATCAGTTCTTAGCTTAAGAATTTGATGTCCAGATTGTTTTTCAACAAATGCTTTGAAGGCCAAAAAAGTGGTAAATACTTCGCTCTTGAGTTTTAAGAAGTATACCCAAGTGCGTCTGGAGAAATCATCAATGAAAGTTAAGAAGTACTTGCAGCCAGAGAATGAAGCAACAGGAAGAGGACCACATAAATCACTGTGCACAAGCTGTAAAGGGGCTGAGGCGTGCCAAGAGGCACGTTTGTCAAAACTGTCCCGATGATGTTTTCCGAGTACACATCCGGAACAAACACCATCTCTGCAAGATACCATAGGAAGACCTGTCACCATATTTTCTTTACATAGATGCTGAAGGGAGCGATAGTTTAAGTGACCAAATCGCTCATGCCAAAGTTTGCTCACTTCATCATTATGAGCAACAAATACTGAGGGAAGATTGGATGACCCAAAGTTGTGAAACTTATACAACCTTTTGGAATCATCAGCAAGACCAGTAGCTAGAATCTGTTTAGGATCTTTTAGATCCTTGATTACAACATCATGAGGTGAAAATTCAACAATTTTACCTTCACCTGAATGAGTTATCTGATAGACAGATAGAAGGTTGCAGGATAAGGTTGGAACACATAATACATCATTAAACTGACCATTGTCTAGATGAACAGTTCCAGTCCCTACAACATTAAGAGATCTATCATCACCAATATATATATTTTTGGTGTTACAATCATTTAAAGAAGAAAACATGGCTTGGTTTTTGGCCATGTGACAAGAGGCTCCAGAGTCAATGAGCCACTCATGAGAATGAGAAGAAGAAGAAGATACATTTAATGCATATCCAGACTGAGATGATTGACAATGAGATGCAGAAAGTGTCATTCCGGAAGTTGAAGTTGAAGTAGGCTCCACATGGATGTTATGTTTCTTCATTGCGGCTTCCAAGGCTTCCATCTTCTTAAAGCATTTAGATTCTAAGTGGCCATCTCGATTACAAAAGTTACAATGTCTATCAGTCTTATTCCATTTGTTTTTATTGGTCTTATCATTTTGCTGAAATGATCTTTCATTTTGAGGCTGAAATGGTTTAGGACCATTCTTTTGAGGATATGACTTCTTAGGATTCTTTGAATTTGGTTGCTGCTGGGCGGCTAACGCTTTCGTGGAAGAGTTTCCAAGATTAAGAAGACCAAGGTGTAAGAGTTTTTCTTGTTCTCTTATTAAGGAATCACAAAAGGAGTCAAAGGAAGGGGGCTTGTAGTCTTGTCCTTGACAAATGAAAGCTTCTCTTGTAGAATGGAAAGTGGAAACAAATACAGAGTAGGCTAGTCCCAACTTAGTAAGGATGGAATAAATAAGGTTACCATCGTCTTTCTTAACTTTAACACCTTCCAGGAGATATCTAAGGTTCTTGAATTTGGACAAGAAATCTTCAATGCAAGAAAAATTATTAGGATCCAAAGTAAGCAGCTCATTTTCAAGTTGATGGGCTCTAATTTCATTTTTAATCCCAAAAACTTTAGCAAGTTTTTCTAATGCTTCATGAGGAGTCTCAAGTTCCGCAATGTGGAATCTAAGATCAGGAGAAATAGACATCCCTATCAAACCACGTGCTTGATCTTGTCTATTTTCCCATTTTGCCGCCTTGTCTTCATCTTTTGGTTTCTTCTCTTGGTCTGTGGCTATTTTGAAGAGACTTTTACTTCTAAGTAAATCTTCGATGTAGGCTACCCATTGGAAGTAGTTAGTGCTGTCAAGAATGACTTGGCATGGGCTTTCCATTTTTTTAAAAAAACTGAAGCTGAAGATGCTGAAAGTAGGTGTTCCAATGGATAGATCTCGAAAAAATAGGCGGTTTTAAAAAAAACGGCTCTGAAAAAGGCTTCCGGATGAAGAAGTTATGGTTTTTTGAAAAATAATTGTTGAAGTAGCCGGCAAAGTGCGCGAATGTGCGGGAATGAAAAAATCCGCCCCCACAAAATGGAGACTTGAACCCAAGACCTCTACTCTCTTAAAATAGCTTTGAACCAATTGATCTATACAAAAAATTTGAGAGAGAGAGAGAGAGGGGGGGGGGGCCTCGGTTTGCGTGCTTGCCTTGAGAAAGCTCTTTTTCCCTACAAAACACAAAACACAAAACCCAACACGAATATGCAAAGAAAAACGAACCTTGCGGCTCGAAGTTAGCTTTAGCCAAAAAACTAGAAATTTTTTAAAAAAATCTCAAAGTTAGCTTTAGCCGAAAAACTAAATATTTTTCTCAATGTTTCTGATTTTCCGAGATCACACTAAGGTGCAGGGAAAAGAGCATACGCATGAGAAAAATCCTTCCTTTCTGTTTCTGATTTGCCCAGATCGCACAGAGTCGCAGGACAAAGAGCATACGCAGAAATGAAAGGTATAGATCCGGTTAAAAAAAAAGGCTAAATAAACTGAGACCGAAATAAGCAGAGAGAAAATAACAGTAAACTGCAAAAAAACATTGTATACCTCCCGATCTGAAAAATGACGCAGCTAGGGCTACCGGAAACCTTTTCGCGTGAAACGAAAGGGGTTCCTCACTGGAACAGATGCTCCGAACGCAACAGAGCAGTCCTCTCGGCCCGAAAGCAGTCAGAAACAGCAGATCTAGGAAACGACAGCCGCATGCAGTTCTACCGGCTTCAGATTTGGATCACCAACGGACGCGGCCCTCAAATAGCTCTGATACCATGTAGGAATTTACAGGGTAAGTTCCACAGAAAGAATACCAAAAGGACACCGCTCACAACCAGATCTCAAATCAATACACCAGTATTTTTGACGTGGTTAAAACCCTCAGAGTGCAAGGAGGGAAACAGTCCACGGCCTGTCCCAACGTGGGTACTACAGGCAATTTATTAATCAAAGAATGAAAATTTACATAAGCTTCTCTCATGCACGAATTACCCGAACAATGACCCTCCATGCGCTTTAAATAGAACTCATGGACCAATCGGGTGTCAAGCCACGGATCAAGTGTCGGTAATACCGAGGTGAGAGTGAACCGTCGGATCAATATATATCGTGACCGTCGGATTGTAAGTTACAAAATGTACAACGGTAAAGAAACATACTTTACCTAACTCTAACCTAACTCTATACTAGACCAAGTTGAACTTAACTATATCCTATGTGTCGGAATATCCTAACAGTGACGTCTTTGCATAAAATGAGGCTTGGGATCTGGTGGAGTTATCAGCTAGAAGGAAACCCATTGGAAGAAAATGGGTGTTCAAGAAGAAGACAAATGTAGAAGGAAATGTGGAGAAATACAAAGATCGATTGATAGCAAAAGGTTATTTCTAGGTGTCGGAAATTGATTTTGGTGATATTTTTTCTCTTGTTGCCAACGTAGCTTCTATTAGATTACTTTTATCTGTTGCTGCTACTTTTGATTTTGAGGTAGAACTGATGGATGTGAAGACATCATTTCTTCACATGGATCTGGAAGAGGAGATCTACATAAATCAACCTAAAGGCTTTGCGGGGAAGGGTAAGAAAGAACTGGTATGTAAATCAAAAAAGTCTTTGTATGGGTTAAAACATTTATGGAGGATGTGGTATCAAAAATTTGATACATTTATACGGGGACTTAGCTTCACCAGAACAAAAGCAGATCACTATGTGTATTTTAAATTAATTAGCGATCATGTTATTTATCTAGTCTTGTATGTGGATGATATGTTGCTGGTTGGAAATGACAAAGAAATTATCCAGGATTTGAAGACCAAATTGTCCACCAAATTCAACATGAAAGATCTTGGTGTTGCAAACTATATTTTGGGCATGGAAATTAAATGAGATTGGGCAAAGAGAAAGCTCTGGTTAAACCAGAGAAAGTATGTCGAGACAATACTACAGAGGTTTAATATGCAGGATAGTAAACCGGTGAAGGTTTCTATTCTTGTAGGTGTAAAGTTATCTGTTGAACAGTGTCTGAAGACATAAGAAGAGGAAGAGGACATGTCCCGTGTTCCATATGCAAGTGAAGGTCAGTAGTCTGATGTATGCAGTGTTCTGTACTAGACCAGACATTGAACATGCAGTGGGAGTATTGAGCAGGTTTGTGTCAAACCAGGGAAGGATCATTGGACAGTAGTGAAGCGAGTTTTCAGGTATTTGCGTGACACTAGTGATTATTACTTGTGCTACCAAGGAATACGAGGATTGGACAAAGTTTTTGACATTTGTGGCTTTGTTGATGCAAACTCAGCTGGAGATCTGGATCAGAGAAGATCTACAAGTGGGTATGTGTTTAACCTATTTGGAGGTGCAGTCAGGTCGATGAGTAAGAGAGAATATGTAGTGGCACTTTCAACTATAGAGGCAGAATATATGGGATCCACTCATGCAAACAAGGAATCAGTTTGGTTGCACAGATTGTGTTCAAGTATGGGATTAGTAAAGCAAGCTATAAGGATAGACTGTGACAACCAAAGTGCAATTTTCTTGGCAAAGAACCCTGCTTATCACAAAGACAAAGCACATTGATGTTCAGTATCACTTTGTGAGGGATATGGTAGAAGACAGAAAGGTGTTGCTGGTAAAGGTGGACACTTTGAAGAATAATGCAGATGCATTGACAAAATCTGTGATCTCTAAGAAGTTCTCTTGGTGTAGAGAAATAATGGGCATTGCAATCCTGGATCAATGACTAAGCTCTCCTGTGGCCCCTATGGAAAGAAAACAACAAGTGGGAGAATGTTGGGTTGTGTTATATTCTTTCCACGACTAGGCCCGGTATTTAAACTGGGGGGTTAGAGGGGGGACAGAGCCTCCCCTTCGTTGTGTCGGGCATAGTGGGGGTGTCACACGGGGGGGGTGGCAGGCCGCCCTGTCAGGGGGTTTGAGGAGGGCGGTAGGCCCCCTCTATGGGGTCCGAGGCAGAACCCTGGGGAAATTTTTTTTGACCCTATATTAGGTGGGTAGACCTACCTATGGTTTTGTGCATGGATTTTGCACATTGTTTTGGGCGCGATGGTTTTTCAGCCCATGGTATTTTGTAGATCTGGTCAAGGGAACTACAGTTATGTTCTAATCTAAGGTTAATGGATTGGGGTTTATGGATGCTTCAACATTTATATATATGTATTATAACATTGAAAGGAACATAATGAAAAATCAATCTCGTAGTCCCGGTTTTGGGATCCAAACGAAAATCTCTGTGTATATTTGTTTTATGTGTTATGCTCTCGCCATTTTTTTTCTGTTCTTAGAATTTGTATGTAGATAATTTCTGTACGGGGTTAAAACCTACATATTCGCCCACATGGTGCTGATGATAGCACAAAATAGCCCTATTGACTCAGCCCAACTGTCGACACAGTTTGGCGGAAACCCCTACAGTGTGTCTCCGGTAGCACAATGGCACCTCATCTATCGAGGCATACTCTAGAATTCCCCTGGTTAAAGCTTACGGGTTATGCTCTACCTTAACAATAGGATATGCTCCCTCCTCATAAGGAGCCTCCTAAATTTGGTGTTCCACTCACCTGACTATTGGAGAAACCTTTGGAAGTCTCTCTCATCCCACATCTGCAAATCATCATAAGTAAAATCTCAATACACATACAAAAAAAATTAAAAACTTCAATAACTTCAATAATAGTTTTTTACTTGAATCAATCCACTGTGCCATTGGTAGAAGTGGAAGATCTGGAACTCCTCGGAAATCCATGCCTGGATATGCCCAATTGTCAACCATGATTATCTGCTAACGCAACCATCTAAAAAATGTCGAAGGGAATGACATATGTTGGCCACCTCCATGACGAGGCATAAGCTTACCCCATCTGAGTAATCATGGATCTCTAGGGACTGGTGCATCCACTTCTAACCACTGATAATGAAACAATGACACATGTTCCAGGAAGAACGTCACCAAAATGGATCGGAAACCAAATTGTTTCAGACTCCCTAATTTGCACTTGGTAATTTAGCGCTTCATGCACACCAACAAACCCCCACTCCAATTGAAAACCATGGGATTTAGACACTCGATTGTATACTGGAAATGAGATTTTTTTTCCTCATGCAACGCTTGAGCCCCAGCTATTCGGGCCATAGTATGTAGGATTGTTCGTAGTGGGAGATTTATAATGGTCTTTATGTCAATTTTCCCATTTTGGGTCTTTTTGGTCCTTAGGCAATGCCTCACAATGAGCATATTCGTTCTCTCTCCACCAGTGTGCTATCCAGACAACTGAACCTGTTGTCCCTTTCTAGACAACCCGGTAATGAAATAAATTTCGACAACATCTATTTCAAGTTCTTGATCCCCGATCATGAATAGTTGGTGATCCACATCCCACCAACTGATCAGATGCTACAATAACTCAGGCTGGGATCTAATCCAAAGAATCCTGAAGAACTTGAGCAACCCACATGCTCGTAGGGCATCAACACAATCTTGATCCTGAGCATCTTGATGGTCTTCAGCTTCATGTCCCCTTTCTTTCCATTCAACCACCATTTTGGACTGATTATCCTATGGAAAATCAATAAAACAACATTTCATGAGCTGCCATGGAGAAAAAAATCCAAGATAAACCATTTAAGAGAGGATTTCACACCAAAAAAATTACCTCGGTGCCAGTGCGACTATTTATGAATTTTCTCGTGCTACCATCATGTGGGTCTCATTGACCACAGGCTAAGTAGTGCGAGTTTAATGGGTAAAATCCGCGATGGTCACCCATGATATAATTTTTTTGGTATTCTGCATTGTAGCCTAATCTATGGATGAAAATGCATGAAATGAGTACCAAAATGAAGGGAAGGGACAGATCTCTTACCTGCAACAAGCAGCTCAGTGAATGGTGTCCAAGATTGATCATGCTCCTTGCCTGAAAATCGAGGTAAAATGAGGGAAAAACGCCCTCACAATTGAAAATTAGTAAAATGGTAAAAATGATTTACTTTTTCCCCTATTTATAATTTTTAAATAATATTATTACTGAATTAGGGCATATTTCACTCTTTTTTAAATATTTTTCCTCTAAATCAGTAATGTGTGTTTCCTTGTGCAGTGACAGGTCATACTTTTTGGTGACGATGATTTATTTTGACTGATTCAACGAGTTTTATTTTATCACTTTTGTGGACTCATAAAAAATAAACGAAAAAGGGACCCTCTGGAGTCTTCTTTAAGCTCTTTTTTGACTCTAGAAAAATCAAAAGATTTTCGAGTACTTGTCGTTTTGAACTCGTTAAAGTAAATGAAATGATGTCTACTCAGTATAAGTTTAACCCTTTTCCAGACTAAGATAAACTATTGTACGAAAAAGGATTACCTTAATCGAACATGGCTAAGAGGTTCTTTTGGATATTGTTTTCTACCCTTTCAGGTTCAAGAGACAATTTACGAAAAGGGGACTTTTTGAGTTTTCTTTTTCGCTTCTTTTTCAAACTCTCTGAACATGAAAAAGATGTCAAGTTTCACCTTCATTGGACTCGTCGAACATAAATGATGCAGGACTTGTCACCATGACGAGACCAAGTTTCTCCTTCCTAGGGCTCGTAAAACTTACTAGGATGGATTCATCCAAAGGATGAACTTATATGGGAATCATATGCTATCCCCTTCAAGTTTGCGATAAAAAATATATGGGGTACTGGCCAGAAATGGTGGGGGAAAAGGTGAAAGCGATCATCTCTTGTATTTTGTAAAGGCAGCATGTCACTCTTCAACATGACACTCATATGTTTCTCGTGTCTGGTTTGGGACATCCTTACTTTTCACTTGCTTTCCTGGGTTTGAGAAATCCATTTTTCCTCTCATCTGGTTATACCATTTCATCATCATGACCTCTTATCCTATATTGAGTCAAATTCTACCAAAATCTAGAGTCATGTCGCTGATTTGTTCAAGAGAATTCCTATCTGCAGTTCTTTACCGCTTATACATTGTCTGACTTTCTGTCATACTCCTGGATCACACTTATCTACTCTAATACATCCTTTTGTTTCGTGTCAATGATGTGGGATTCATTATGGCCCTCCTTCGACGAATCACTTCCTATCGACTTCAGTTCATTATCCGGGAAGATGATCTAGAAACTCCCTTCCAATATCTTAGAGCTTGCATGCCTCAATGGCAATTTCTTCGCATTCGACGACAGGGCTACATCATTGACTTTTGATTGGATGATTCCACAGGTGTTCGACTTTAGCTTCATTATTCACATTTATGGATTGTGTTGATTGTACCTTGAGATCCATTGTCATTATTGGTGGTTTCTCTCGTTCATGTTAACGATTTACATCATTGACCGGTAATCAGTTGGTTTTCTATTATGTTCGACTTCGACACATCTATTCACATGTTAGAATTTGTACATCAATCAGGTTGAGACGGAGTGCAATACCTTGGATTATGTATGATAAAATCTAGGTTGGATGGAGTTATGAGTTATTCATGATTGTACACATGTTTCCTTTGGACGGATGACTACGACCATATTATGGGTCCATATTCATGATCCTTTCTATTAAGACGGTTACGACCATACTGAGGATCCATACACATGATCTCTTCTATTCGAATGGTTGCATCCATACTGTGGATTCATGTATTATTGGATGCATCTTCATGTGTCATTTGGCATGATCATCAGAGATGTCAGATATGTATATGTATATGTATATGTATATGTATATGTATATGTATATGCTTGATTTGCAGGTCTCCTGACAGTGTTGATCTTTTCCTTGCACTAACTTGTAAAGCATCTCGGCTATCACTCCCTGTTCTGCCTTCATGCTTTAGGGTGCATTTGTTACACAGTATTTTGTCACACCTCCTATTCACTTCCTATTCCACATCCTAAAGTGCCAAAACATTGACAATTGTGCAACATATCCATCATGATATATATACTAAAACCTCCCTGAAGAATCAAATGAAAACTTCCTTGAATCCACTCTGAAGATGGTTAAATAAAAACCTAAATTTTAGCATCAGTGTATTTTTCTACATTGTCTGCCCATGTTGATGGCAGGTTGCATAGTTCTACCCTAGCGCTTCCAGCGCGGGTTTTTATATGAAAACCCACGCTGAACCTCTTCTGACAGGTTTTCCCAAACTGGAGGAGAAGCTTCGTGCACTAGAACCTTCGAGAACAATGAGCTGGATATTGGTTTTTGTTGATATGTTTGAGCTCTCCTATTTGGACCTCTTGATCTTATCATCATGGGATTTCCCCTTGAGATGTGGACCTTCCTCCCTCTTTTGTGGATCCCTAACTCCCTCTTTCTTCCTATAAGTTCACTCCCTTCCATCCCCAAATGGTTGGTCATTGATTATTGCATCCCAATGTTGAGATTATGCTTACATGCTACCCATTCTAGCTTGGAGAAGGAGTTCTTGAAGAGTATTTTCTTGGACTTGGACATCCACCAAAAGGAGGTCTCCAACATCAAGGCATAGGTTGTATGCTTCCCTCTCTAGACCATTAATATATACATCGGATGTTCACTTTCCATAATTATGTAAATTTTTATGCTTTTAGCTTAATACTCCTTGATTTATTAAGTAGTTTATGTTTGATGTATGCCATGTATGCTCTTGTATCTTGCATAGTTCTTTGATCTTCCTTGAAGGTACTCAGATGTGAAGAACAAGTAAGGAGCAAGGCCTGAAACGAAAGAATCAAAGCCATCTCCAAAGGATTGAGCGATTAGCATCAGAGCGAGGTAGGTTTCTCCTTCTCTCTACATTTGTTAAACGTAAACTATGAAAGTGTATGTTAGTTTGTTTGGTTTGTTGCTAGACCCACTCATTGGGCTAAAGGGATCGCCTCTGTCCGGAGAGGGGATTTACCTTCATAATAGTAAAACAACGAGGAAGTAACCCCCCCCCCCCATCCGTCTTCAGGAGTTTTCCTATTTGTTATACCCATTCTTGGAATATAACTAATTTTTAACTATTTCCCTCTTTCTTGACTAGAAGAATTCCAATTTTCGGATAAGCCCTCCTTTTCATAATTCAAGACAGTTATTTTATTTTTATTTTTTTTCAGTTTTTTCATTTAACAATTCCACTATCGTGTCTGTTCAAATTAATTATTTAAAAATCCTTTTTTTCCCTTCCCTTTTCTCTCCATCGCTTCCACTCCCTTTCTCCCACAACCGTTGATCCTGCACTTAGACGAAGCATATTCCATG
Organism: Pinus tabuliformis; assembly: GCA_031772625.1. Classification (NCBI taxonomy): domain Eukaryota; kingdom Viridiplantae; phylum Streptophyta; class Pinopsida; order Pinales; family Pinaceae; genus Pinus; species Pinus tabuliformis. The sequence continues at coordinate 1,157,175,058 of CM062818.1, read as the reverse complement.
GATATTCACCCCGCAACAATCCTAGTCATCCATTAAATTAAAAAAAAATCAACACATCCCCATCCACCTAAAGTTGAAATATATACGCCTATTGACGAATTACAAAACTTGAAGAAATGTTTGCACCCCAAGATATAGACTTAATAGATTGGGTGTTTATATACACACACCACATGTCCCATTAATTTTGAGAAACAAACGAAATGTTTTAATTATATTAAAAAATTATTTTCATTTATTTTATATAATATATACATAGTTGATATTGAAATATTTTACAAAAACACACACACACAATTATTTTTATTATTAAGATTAAGCATTGAAGTAATTATAAAGCGCATATTAATGGAATAAGAATCTCTCTCTCTCTCTCTCTCTCTCTCTCTCTCTCTATATATATATATATAGAGAGAGAGAGAGAGAGAGATGTTGAAATATTCATATTGAAATGTCAACATAGATCGATGTTAATCTCATATCTATCAAGTTCCAAGAGGATCAAATCTCTTAATGTTACAAAATATTTTTTGAAGTTTTCCACTCAACACCTCACAAGATTCGATCCCTCTAAGTCCTTAGGAGATCCTGAGTAACATGAATATATGTTGGTATAATATAAAATTTAATTATAATGATGGTTAAGGTTATATAAATTTTTAATTATAATGATTATTAATGTTATATAAAAAAATTTATAATTTTTTAATATAATGATAATTAATATAATTTATGAATTCATTATCTTGGAGAGATCTTGGCTCCATGATTACATTAAAAGTAAAAAATTAAATTAGATTAATAATTATTAATGTTGGTTGGATAATTAAATTAAAAGTTAAAAAAAAATAGAGAGGTCAAATTATTTAAAATAAAATTAAAATTGAAAAAATATAACAAACTATTGTTTATAAATATTGTTATTGGATTTCATTGACGATGTGTAAAATAGGGTGTTCAACTATGATGTCCTTGGGTTACCAAACATCTCATGCAAACTATATATATATATATATATATATATATATATTAGTATTGATGCTTATCAACATTTACTAGCCATTTAAATTATATGGGTTCACTAGTTTTTATAAAATTTTTAATATGTAAGAAGTCATGGAAAAAAATTAATTATTGTCAAATAAAATTTAAGAGTTATTATTCAACATAACTTAAAATGTAAAAAAAAAAAGAGAACAAGTTAAAGACCAGGTGGAATTTAGGAGTTAACATAAATTGTGAACCACTTTGTTCCACTTATGATCATTGTAAAGGAGTGTTGCAATGATAAAACCAATTCTTTGTGTTGTTTTATTGAATTTAGAAAAAGCTTTGGCATAGTCTTTAGGACTAACCTTTGGAATAAGTTAGAAAATTTAAAATTCCTTTTTAAATTGAGAGGAGTTGTGAGAAAGTTGTAAAAACATGTTATTGTCAAATTAAGTACACTAAGGGATGGTTGGCAAATGTTAATATATATATATATATATATATATATATATATATATATATATATATATGAATTAACCTTTGGAATAAGTTGGAAGATTTAAAATTTCCTTTTAAATTAAGAGTTGTTGTGAGAAAGTTGTAAAAAAATGTTAATGTCAAATTAAGTACACTAAGGGATGGTTGGGAAATGTATATATATATATATATATATATATATCTATTGTAAAAGCTAGAAATTCCTCAATGAGCATGGCTATGACTAGGTACTTCATGTACTAGAACAAGATAAACAACATGAAAGGCATTTCTAATATTGTTTTAGTCTCATATCAAAACCATGAGTGGCTATGGTGACATAAAGATGCCAAGATTTAATTAAATAATTAGGGAATAAAGGAAGAGACCACTTTGCATAATACATAATAATGAGAATACTAAAAATATTATTACATCTAAATTTGATGAGAAATTATGGTACCATAAATAATTGAAGATTAAAATAAAATTAAGACACCATAAAGAGGCGATGACTCTAATCTAAAACATTAAAAATATCTCTTTATTTGGATTAATATAAAAAAGAAAATCAACATTGTTAAAAAAAGAACAAACTCTCACAAGCTTCATAAGGAAAGAATTTATCATTTTTATAAAAAAAATGGAGATGAAAAACACTTTCTCTTAAAATCACAATTTCAAAATAATAATTTAGAAATGATTCTCTTAAAAAAAATTAAACACAAAAATAAAATTATAAAACAAATCAAATTGCTTCTTACATTTTTCTCAAAATAAAAAAACCAACCTAATTACATAAAATATTAACTATTATTATCATCATTATTAATTATTAAAAAAAATTGTACACGCTTATATTAAATAAATCTATTAATATTTGAATTCACACTTTTTATTTTAAATATTTTATTTCAATTAAATAAATTTTGGAATAAAATAATATTTAATAATTATTTTTATAACATAAAGAAAATGTATATATTTGTTTTTTCTTATATAAAGTAAAATTGTAGTTGAATATAGTATTTTAGTTTTATGTACAGAGATAAACTAGACTAGATACTTGATAGGATATACTCTCTACCAAGTCTTAGTGAAGATGGAGTTTGTGAACATCTAAAGTATTTTAAGTGATGTTATTTGTTTAAATAGCAATGTTGAATCGATTTTTATTTATAAATAAAACTATAATAATAAATTAATTTATATTTATAAATAATTATTAACAATAATTTTTTTATTAATTAATTATTATTTAAAAATTATAATTTTATTAAATTAATAATTAATTAAACAAAACGAGTGCGCCAAAGCTTAATCGCGAGAGAATATTCTAACAACCATGCAAGGAAATCGGTATACGTCCCTTATGTAATGTAAAGAAATTGGACCGTTTGCGAGTTGATATCACTTTTATTATGTCGCTGAGGGTTCCATGTTGAAGTTTCTCTTTCTAGGAATTTAGTAAAACACAAAACAAAATATGCACTATGTTTACATTATATTTTATATCAACTTTTTTCTGTCTGCATTAGAATATTTATTGAGATAATTTTGGTTTATTAAATATATTAAATTATGATATGTTTTGTTTTCGTATATATAATTTGGGTAAGTTTAATGGTTAAGAGCATGTGTTTCTTTCTAATAAGTTATAGCTTCAAAACTAGAGCAGGTAGAGTATGTATGTCTTTTAGACCTAGCAGTCAAATTGTTGCGCGGAGGTGTGTCCCTTGTCCCATAAACAAGGGGGTCTCATACACCAATTTGGTGAACTAGGGGGTCTCATACACCAATTTGGTGTCTAGCTTGGCTGTGACCTTAAAATTGGATAATAATAATAATATGGATAAATCATTTTGAAAAGTTAAACGTTTTGGTTTGGCATATATTAGAAATGTATTTGAAAAGGATTTGAATTTGGACCATTTATATCACAACGTTATGTGAATTATATGCATTACAAATTCTTAATTTATTTTGTAGTGTAGGATTATGATTATGTGTAAATCTAAAATTTAGATATTGTACTTTGAAATATATTAATTTAAACTTAGTCTTTGTTTACATTTATTTGGTATTTTGGTATATTATTATTGATTTATTGTATCCAAGAAGAGGACATATTGTAATTCAACATGAGGGAGATGCTTACTCTGTGTGTATAATATTGACATGATGTGTATGTTTATAATAGTATCATGACTTGACATTAATACAATATAATATTTAAAATAAAATAATTCAAAAAAGAAGACCACAAACACACTAATGTAGATCCATCTTAATCGGGATATTTTAAGAACCAAGTGATTCACATCTCACTTTTTTTTATCTCTCTCTATGCTTAATAAATACGGAGTTCAAACAAATCTACTTTACTTTGGTATTAAAGTATATCTATTTTAGTTTTTGTCATATAAGAAATAAGGCATATGTGTAACTTTAAAATTTCCATCACTTGAACTATAATCTATATATCAAGATAATAACATATTATTATTAACAAAAATATGATTTAAAAATGAGAATTGAGTGGTGTATTTATACACCACTCAAGTATGATGTCCTCTTAAAGGGGGCTATGGGCCCATGTAGGTAGGGTGTATTCCTTGGGAAGGTTATTGAGTCTACATATCAAAATTGACTAGACCAACTTTAACTATAACCTAGTATTATAACAAATGAATGCCTTAACCCTAATAAATACCTAGCTAAATGCATTAATGACACACTATGATTGTGGCCAAATATGAATATTACACCATTTTCAACATTATTAACTATGAGTTTCAACATTTTTAGAGAAACTTGAGGAAGATGAAGTAAATCTAGAAGTGTCTTATAGTTAATATTGTAAAATTTAAAATCAATGCACCTTATCCAATCCTCATCTTAAAAGCAAGGATTCATCCTATTGATAATAAGGCCAAGACTAGGAATATAATGTCCAATAATAAGTTCATTAACATCACATTTAAATGAAGAATAAGAGCATTCCTAACATTTCCTTGATTCCAATAAAAGTCACGAGGATTAAAAGAGTGTATCAAAAGCATGTTAATTATTTTATAAACAATTAGAGGTCAAAGGGGCATTCCACTTTGCAAAATATAGATATAATTAAAACATTGTCATAACTAAATTTAGATAGTAACAATGATGCAATAAAGAAATAGAGAATAAATGAGAGCTCATGTATGATAACAATATCAATGATCCATAGTTAAAATATCAAATGTATTTTACTATTATAGGTAACTTAATAAAATCAACATTGCTAGAATTAGAATGAACTCTCATCATCTTCATTGTGACATTGGGCGTTGGAAAAGATCTAAAACATAGTGGGGATAAATAAATATATATTCATTTTTATATTAAGAAAGTGGAATATGAATGATGAGAGAAGGAACGATGTAAAACGATTTTTTCCCCTAGCCATTGTTGTTTTCTTACAGTATCATTCGAGAATTGTGTATGAATTATCTTTCCACTATATTAAATTGCAAGTTGTGAATGTCATCCTAATTGTAAGTTTCAAATAGGAGATCATCCACAATGGATTTCTTATGAGTGGGAGACTTGTTCTGTGTGGAGGATTTTTTTATAGATGGATTAATTAGTGTTAATATTTTCCTAAAAGTAGAAACTTCCAAATTTTTAGTTAGTTCACTAAAGCTAAGAAATAGGAAATAAGTTATGACTAGGATATCCATAAAATAACTAGAGGTCATCCCTCAACTAGAACTTTTATTTCTCAAACTAACAAGAGAATCCCTTATATTCCTAATAAAGCATGCTTTGATTGGAAATTTTATAAGCCTTTGGCCCAACAACTATGAAACCATGGGTAGTAGAAAATTAGTCACCCAAGATTCATGGTCTACTATATTATTTTGCTTCTAATTGAGGTTACTCCATGTTCCTCTTTCTTAGTAAGAAGTATTTCAACTTGATATTTGATTTCAGGCATTATTTCAAGGAATATAAGAGAATGTCTTTATTCCCTTAGACTTCTGTAATTGTCAATCTAGAAGAGGAGATTATACCTAGTATTAGGTTGGCTAGCTCATATCCCTTTACTATTTTGTGATGAAAGATATCTTAAGGAAATTGAGAATAAGTTGGGAAAAGTATATATAAATCAAATCCAAAATAAAATATGTTCTCTTATGCATATATGTGTGTGGAGGTGGACCTAGAGAAAGGACTCATAAAGGTTGTACAAATTAATATAATAGGTGGAGACATTAGTAAGCCCTAGATTATGAGAAGCTCCATTTTATATCAAAAATTCAAAAATATGAAACCCTTCAACATAACCCTTAAATAAATATAGTGTTTAGTTCAACTCCTAGTAAGCACATAAATCGTCAACAAGCAAAATCATCCTAAGAGAATCCATCCAATCAAGAAATAACATGCTTGAAGTTTTTGAAATCCTAGAATATTGAGAGAAGGAAATCATAAGGGAAGAGGGATTCTTGAAGCATCCCATCTCCATCTCAATCAATATTGAAGGTAGTGGGGATTCATCCAAGGCCCAAGTGGATCCAAAGACAATGTATGAACATAAGATGAGAGAATATAGAAGATGAAGGAAGTGAATCAGATGAGAAGTAGATGAATAAGTGAAAGTTGAGGATGAAGCAAGGGAAGAAAAAGAGAAAGAAGGAAAGGAATAGGAAGTAAAAGAGGAAGAAGAGGAATATGAAAAGGAAGAGGAAGAACAAATTGAGAAAGTGCAAGGAAATGATATAGATTATCTTGTTGTTCTAAGGCCACATGATTATTCCCTTGCCTCCTCCCACAAGGGGAAGGAAATCAAGTCAATATTAGTGAGAAAATGAGGTAAAATTAAATATTCACTTGGACCCATAGCTATCCCAAGGTTCTCCCCTACTTAAGGTGGGGGGGTAATTACCCACAATTAATAATTATATGTTATTTTGCATTATTTATGCAAACAATTTGTAAGAAGTTATTTTTGTACTCAAGAATTAGAAATATCTATAAAAATATTTGCTAGACTCTCTCCTCCCCACTCTTTGTCAAAATTGCAATTTGTGGTTTTTCCTCTTTAAAATTTGTATTAACAAGTTGTTCAATGTGGCAAAAACCTTTTCCTAATATAGACTCTAACTCTTTCAATTTTTAGAAAAGAAAAAAGAAAGTAGAATTTCTCTTTGACTTGCTTTCATATATCCACATTAGGCTCCAAATTCACATTTTTTGTAGAACTTTTGATCTTTACAGCAGCCTTGTTAATTTATGAAAAAAAAAAGATATAGAAAAGTTCATCTCCAACTTTTCAATCATAAATGTAGAAATTCCTTGTAGATTCAAACTGTAGATTGTAATATGCTAAAACAATTGACTTGAATCTACTCTACTCATCAACTGAAACAATAAATGATCGATGAAATCACGAAGCATATAAGAGAAATAATTCAATCACACATATCACAATGATTTTTTGGGGAAAGACACAATTAAAAACCCCTGCTATCTGTATATTGCATTAATAAAAAAATATAAGAAAATTACAATGCTTTTCTCAAGCCTGAGAAATCCTTGCACTATCTTTATCTATCTCACTTCTTCCCAAACAAGCTCAAGCCAATACTTATCCAATTTTGTTTCCTGCCAAACTCCTATTTCCTTGCATTTTTCCCTTGGAAATTAGCCCATATTTAATTGAGAAATTCCAAAAATATGAATTGTGAAATCCTCATAGGCCTTCCCCTAATTACATGCACCACCTGTACAATTCAGATGATTATACAACTAATAGTACACTATCCTTGAACTCCAATATCAACCGGGACTTTCTCTGATTTGACATGCATGAGTTAATTATAAGTGAGTCTTCAGTTTACTGATCACTGCAGGTTACCACCCACTACCGCAAGTTACACCCCACTATAGTAAATTACACCCCACTGTAATAAGTCACACCCCACTACAGTAAGTTACACCCCACTACAGTAAGTCACAAACCACTACTACAGGTTACACCCCACTGTTGTAGGTTACACCTCACTATTGGATATCCCACTAATTCCTTCATTAGTTGGAATTAGTTTAATTGAATTTAACTCAGTTGGACTAAATTAAATAATTACAACTCAAAATAAACTCAACTAGTGCTCTTGATTGTATGAGACACCCTACATGACTTTAGTTAGACCCTCAACTCGAATTAACTGAGCTAACTACGTCAAATGAACTTAGTTAACTATTACAAGTTATCATGAGATGTGGAATTACAATTTAATTCCTAATTTAATTCAAGGAAAAATTAAATTAGGGTTTTCTTGTTGCATTTTAAACACTCCTTCTCAACAAGAAAGGGATTATATGCTACCCCGATCCTACCTATGTGAAACTCAACTTTGCATCTTGACAATTCCTTTGTCAAAATATATGCATCTTGCTCCTCTATAGGAATATACTCCAGCAACATGACTCTCCTCTGCACACAATCTCATAGATGGTGATACCAGATGTTGATATTCTTGGACTGGTCACGAAAAAATGGTTTCTCAGATAATCCAATAAGGATATTCCTCATCAAGATAGCTTCACACGTTGCTTGGCTGGATGCCATGTACTTTTCTTCTGTTGAACTAAGTGTAACTAATCTTTGCTTCCTATTGTACCAAAAAACTGTTTTTGACCCAATACTGAAGATTCCCCCTGATGTGCTCTTCCTGTCGGATGGACTTCCTAACCAATTTTCATATGTGAAGCCTTGACGCTTCACTCCCTCTGTTTGTTTGTACCAAAGACCAAATTGAGTATTGCCTCTAAGGTATCTCAACACATGTTTAGCTTCCTTCCAATAAAGTTTGGTTGGATTAACTATGGCTTGATTAAGTTGGTTAACAACAAAACACATGTACGATCGTGTGTTCACCAAATACATAAGTGAACCCATAAGTTATCTATAAATAGTATCCTCCACTACTTCACCTAAAGTAACATCTTCCTTCCTCCAATTACCTACTAGAAGGCTCCATGGGTTTGTTGCTCTCCATGTGGAACTTCTTTAGTATCTCATTGGGTTACTTTCCCTGAGAGACAAACAGTTCCCCATCTCCTTGCCATACTTCCATACCAAGAAAGTAACGCATGAGGCCCAGGTCCTTCATCTCGAATTCTCTTACAAGATCCTCTTTGCAATATTTTGTCATCTTCTCATCACTTGTTAGAATCAAATCATCGACATATAATACTATAATCAACAATTTACCTTCAACCACAATATGGTAAAGTTTCGCATCTGCTTCACTTTTGGTGAATCCCAACCCAGTGAAATAGTTGTCAATCTTGGTGTACTAAGCATAGGGTGCTTATTTTAGTCCATACAATTCTCACTTGATTCTACACACATGTGACTTTCTGTTGAAGGTCTCAAATCCTTCTGGCTGCTCAATATACACATCTTCCTCAATCATACCGTTGAGGAATGTTGTCTTCACATCCATCTGATGCATCTTCCATCCCATGTGCATTAATAGTGATAGAATAGATCTGATTGAATATTACCTTACTATTGTAGCAAAGGTCTCATCATAATCAATTCCCTCCACTTGAGAGAATCCACTAGCCACAAATATAGCCTTGTGTTTCTCCACACTACCGCTTGTTGCTTTCTTTACCTTGTAAATCAATATGGAACTCACCACTTACTTGTCTGTTGGTCTTGGAACGCCTTCCTGAACATTGTTTGTAATAATGGAGTCAAACTCCTCAACCATGGAATCAACCCATACCATTTGTTGCACTGATTCCTCGAATGAGGATAGCTCAACCTCTACACTCTCACTCATCGAAGCCATGTATCCAATGTATCGATATCATGACCTCTTTTGTTTGTTTTGTGATGTCGGTGCTCCCAAAATCTCTCTAGTATCATGCATCAATATGTCAGACTCTCTGGTGTGCTTCCTTCCATCTCTGGAAGTCTCTGCATGAGTGGGTTCTTCCACTCTCTTCTCCTCTTCATGTGGCTACTCCACATCATCTTGAGGTTCCTCCTTTGGAGCTAAAAGCTCCTCATCTACATGTAACTAAAGCTCCCTCTCAAGGGGACACCTCATGGCCTTCTCTTCATCGAACTTCACATCTCTACAAACCATTATCATCATGTTGGATGGAAGGTACACCTAATGGTTGTGAGGTGTATTAGTGTACCCCACAAATATGCCCAACTCAATTGTTGGCTTTAGCTTTTTCCGTGCATCCTTGGTAACATTATAGTAGACTGATGAACCAAAGATCCTAAAGTGTGCCACATCTGGTTTCTTATCTGAAAAATCTTCTTCTAGTGTACTCATCTCGATAATTTGATGAGGAATTATGTTATGAAAATAAGCAATTGTGTTGCATGCTTCGGCCCACAAATAAAACAGTAGGCCTTGAACATGTAACATGGCCCGTGTAGCTCCCGCGATACTTATGTTCTTTCTTCCAGCCACCCCATTCTGCTATGAATTAGGAGATTTTTGAGGTCTAAAATGAGCCTCCTAAGGAAATTATAAAATAATAGTTGAAATAATAAAATAAGATTAGATGACATCGTCAAATTTTAGAGGAAAAAAAGACAAAACTATTTTTTCAACTCATATTTTCAACTTATCTCAGTATGGATTTACTCAAATTTCAAGCAAAAACACTCATTGGATGCATAATTTTATTCTTCATCTGAGGAGTACCAATCTTGCATACTTTCAATGGACCCTACTACACGAAAAATCAAAATTACATGAAAAACGTTATTGTAATCACATGTTTTCATCTATTTCTCATTTTTTGTGTAGTAGGGTCCATAGAAAGTATGGAACATGGGTACTCCTTAGATGAGGAATTAAATTTTGCATCCAACAAGTACTCCCACTCGAAATTTGAGTAAAACCTTAGGGAGATAAGTTCAAAATACGAGTTGAAAAAAGTAGTTTTATTATTTTATTATTTTTTAATCTTTGTACTTTTTTACTCCAAAAATGGTGAATGATCCCCCATGGTTGATATCATCATCTTGAATCCTATTGGTTCTTATAAAGGTTATTTTGTTTGTACATTTTTCTTAGGAGGCCCATATTAGACCTCAAAAATCCCCTAATGGGGTTATGAGGTGCTATTAACTCCCATCAAATGCCTTTTGATGCACAAAAGTTATTGAATTCATTCGACACATATTCTCCACTGTTATCGCTTCTGAGAGCTTTAACTTTCATGCCAGTATCTTGCTTGACATGTGCTTTAAATTCACAAAATTTAGCGAACGCCTGGTCTTTCTTCTGCATGAAGAAAATCTAGCACTTACGAGAAAAATCATCAACAAATATTACATAATATATGTGCTTGGCCATGGAGGCTATCGAGAACGTTCCACACACATCTGAGTGAACACTATCAAGGATCACTTATGCTCGACTGTCTTTATCATGAAAGGAAAATTTGGTATACTTCCCTAATGTACACCCTTTACATGTGTCTCTCTGCTCTAGTGTACATTTGGGAAGTCCTGTATAAATCCGTTGTGTGATATTCAAAGCTCTGTGGTGAAAGTGACCTAATATTCTATGCCGCAACACACCAATGTCTCAGCTCTGCACCTTCTCTATTTTTGTGCTCAAAGCAACGCACTCTTCTACATCCAATATGTAGAGGTTCTTCATCCATGCCTAAATCTGCTTCACCTATCCTGAGGCTATGTGACGAAGGAAAGCCTTTCCCTTGCTAAATATCACATTGTAGCCACGATCTTCCAACATGGAAATTGAAACCAAATTCTTCTTCAAACCTGGAACATACATGACATATTTTAATGTGAGAAGAGAACCAAACTCCCTATGAAAGGTAACAATGCATATGTCGGTCGCACTATACCTCCCATCATCTCCTATCTTGATCTGCATCTGGGGTCCTTATCCTCCAATTCACTGAAGAAATATTTGTTTTCAGACATATGGAATGAGGCTCCATTATCCAGATACCATACACTACACATCATTGATGTCACCAAGTAAGTGATGAGGGTGAAATCCAACTCGAATTGTGAAGTGAGAGCTTCACCTGCCACTCCTCTTGATGGATTCCTACCGAAATTATTGTGCGGACACTTTGTGGCATAGTGTCTCAGCTTGTGACAGTGAACATTTAATCTTTGACAAGTCCTTCTTCTTGTCGCCCTTACTAGAATCCGATTTGGAATGGGATGAATTCCCCTTCCCTTTCTTCACCTTTCAAGCTAAGACATAGTTCTCCTCATCATCTTTCTTGGATGAGGATCCATCTCTGGTGTTTCGTCGAATCTCTTCTTGTACCAAGTCGGACCACAACCGCTCCCACTCTGGTAGGTTCTCCCTCCCATTAATTGAGTCCTAGTAGTTGTACCATCTCTTAGGAAGGCCTAGGAGTGATATGCTCATGATATCATCTTCAGCAACTGTAACATTGATACTTCCAAGCTCATCCTGACATTGGGTGAACTTGGTCAAGTACTTCGGTATAGTGTCACCCTTCTCCATCTTGATATTTTTGAGCTTATACTTCAGTGCCAAATTCATGTGGTCACTGTTGTTTTGAAACAAGTCTTTCAAGGCCTTCCACATTGCAAACAGAGTCTAATTACCATGGAGGTTCGAGACAATATGATCTCAAACTCCTTCTAGGATCATTCTTCTCACCTTTTCTACACACTTTCTCCACTATGTCATATCCTGAGCATTATCTAGCTTAAGAATATCTTTGACTATGAATTCCTTAAGCCCATTGTCTTCCAACACTACCTCCATCTTGTCATTCCAAGCAATATAATTTGAACTACCCTCAAGGGAATATTCAAGTCTCAATCTATAGAACGACATCCTACTGGCTTTGAATTATGATACTGCAAATTCAATTTCTCCTGCAAAAGACAAACTCATATTCTCCTCTTCTATAGTGATTTTAACTATGATACCATGTAGATTCAAACTATAGGTTGTAATATGCTAAAACAATTGACTTGAATCTACATTACTCATTAGTGGAAATAATAAATGAATGATGAAATCATGAAGCATATAAGAGAAATAATTCAATCACACACAACACAATTATTTTCAGGGGAAAGCCACAACTAAAAATCCTTGTAATCTGTATATTGCATTAATAAAAAATGATGAGAATATTACAATGTTTTTCTCAAGCCCGAGCAATATTTCCACTATCTCTATCTATCTCACTTCTTCCCAGACAAGCTCAACCAATACTTACTCAATTTTGTTTCATGTCAAGCTCCTATTTCCTTGCACTGTTCCCTTGGGAATTAGCCCATATTTAATTGGGAAATTCCAAAATTATGAATTGCGCAATCCTCATAGGCCTTCCTCTGATTGCATGAACCACATGTACAATTTAGATGATTATACAACTGATAGTACATTATCCCTGAACTCCAATCTCAACTTAGGTCTTTCTCTGATTTGACATGCATGGGTTAATTATGAGTGAATCTTCAGTTTACTGATCACTATAGGTTACACCCCACTACCGCAGGTTACACCCCACTACAGTAAGTCACACCCCACTACAGTAAGTCACACCCCACTACTGCAGGTTACACCCCATTGTTGCAGGTTACATCTCATTATTGGATCTCACACTAATTCCTCCATCAGTTGGAACTAGTTTAACTAACTTTAACTCAGTTCGACTAAATTATATAATTACAACTCAAAATAAACTCAACTAGTGCTCCTAATTGTAGGAAACACTTTACATGACTCTATTTAGACCCTTAACTTTAATTAACTAAGCTAATTAAGTCAAATTAACTTAGTTAACTATTACAAGTTGTCATGAGATGTGGAATTACAATTTAATTCCTAATTTAATTCAACAACAAATTCAATTAGGATTTTCTTGTTGCATTTTCAACAATAAAAACTAATGTTATACTAAATAAAGTAATTTCATATCAATTTTCTTAATTTCTAAGAAACCAAAGTGATCTTAAAGAATGATAATCCTCATTAAAAGAAGAAACATATTAAATATTTTAAACTTAAAAGATATAAATATGAAATATATATTATATTATAATATCGTATTCAAAGAATATTTTCTTTTGGTTTATGGATGTTAACTCCATCTCAAGCTAATAATTATTTATCCTTGTCACTATTTTGTGTGCCTTTTTCGGTACGAGGAAAAAAAAATCCTATAATATTATTATTGAAAACAAAATTACAACTTTAGATGCTCAAGGTGTTCCAAATGGCAAGGGCCAAATCTAGTTTGTGCACATGATGGAGTTGAATAGAGCACTACATTTGCATCCATATTCATGGATTGATCTAGGTGGATATTGGTGGCCACCTGCCAAGTCCACCTGGACCCCCACCATTGTTTCTCTCAGCATTTTCAGTTTCCTTAATTGTAGCACAACTTACTATTTTTAGTAGTTTTTCCGGTCCTGAACTTCCGGAGCCGTTTTGAGGCCCTAAACGACGTTTTTTGGGAAATCTGGGGGCAACATGGGTCCTTCCCAAAGTGGTAGTGCTCGGATAGATATTTCTAACGAGCTATTGTACGCATCAAACGGAGATCGTATGCCAAAGTTATGACCCCGGGAAGTTGATGTACCAATTTACCCAAACGGGGCCCATAGTTTGGCATTTCATCTTCTAGGGTTAGGTTTTGGAATTTTAAGGGTTTTCCATTATTTCTCAACAATAAATAGGCTTTCGAGCCTCATTGTAACACAGTTCAGAGGCATGTAGCCACCACACATTTCTTCTCAAAGATAAGCTACCATCGCCCTAGCTGGTTTATTTCCATTACTGTTTGTAAGCATATTTTAGTATTTTACATTAATGAAATGAAGTATTATTTTCGCTGCATATATGTGTTTATGGTTATCTCCATAATTTGTTGCATTCTTGTTTAAGTCCAGATCAGTGGTATCAGAGCGGTTTGCTTTTTTCTTTGTTTTTCTTTGCATGTCCCCAACGAGGTCAGGATATAAGGAGTTAGGGCTTGAACTGGTCGAACCTTTGCCAGACCAGCCTCGCAAATCTCGATGGCCTCCCATGGCGGATAAGAAGAAAGACGAGGGGGCAGGAGATCCTATCAAAATCTTGCTTGAAGAAGCCCTCAAGCAACAACGGAATGTGATGATGGATAGCTTTCAGCGGCTACCCATAAGTGACGCATTGGCTTCCAGCTGCTACTCTGGAAATGCCACGCCCTTTAAGGTACAAGTTAATTTTGAAATCCCAATATTCAAGGGTCAGATAGACGCAAATGCCGTAGATAAATGGTTAAATCTGCTGAAGGGTTATTTTTCTATTCATGAATTTTCGAGTTGGGAAAAGATTGTTTTCACTCTTCTCAAAGCAGCCCCGCACGTCAAGGACTGGTGGGAAACCTACTGCGAGCAGAAGGATGAAAATATCAGCTCACTATTTTGAGCCGCACCCACCTAGAATTCATTCTGGGATGCCATCAAGGAGTAGTACTACCTTGTCGGAAGCTATGTGGATGAATACATAAAGTGGACCACGCTGTGGCAAGGAAGGGACCAGGACGTGCCGGAGTTCACCAATATTTTCCATACCCTTCACACAAAGTTGGGTATCAAGGATTCCGAACAGCATTAGATACTCAAATACCACAGTTTCCTGTACAAGTACATCCAGGAAGAAATATAATTCCTGAACATCTCCTTGCTTGGCATAGCATCACGATATGTCGTCAAGGTCGAGCAGAAGTTTAAACAAAAGAAGCGAGACTTTGGATCTGTGAATCCGAAGCAAGGGAAAGGTGCCCCTAAACCACAGAACAAAGGACAAAGCCAAGGTGGGGCAGCCCAAGACAACCCGCCAAAGCTGCAAGCAAAGAACAGCGCCGCGAAGCCGAAAAAAGACACGGGAAAATGGTGTGAGTTCCATAAGAGCTCCACTCACAACACAAGTGAGTGTCGGGCCAAGCAGTCACTAGTGGCTGAGCTAAAGGTTTCAGAATCAGATGCATGTTCCGACTCTGAGTCAGAACCCGACAAGGGGAATGACAAAGGGAAGCAGATCATTGATGTGGATCCCAATGCCACTGTTGCTACTGCCAAGATCCAGAAAAATGAACCCAAAGATCCAGAGGAGGAGGAGCGTCTCTTCCACTCCCAGATGTGGGTAAAGGGCTCCCCGCTACAGTTCATTGTCGATAGCGGGAGCCAAAAGAACCTCATTTTGGTAGAGGTCATGAAGTGGTTGGGCTTATCGACCACAGCACATCCACAACCGTACACCATCAGGTGGCTTCACCAAGGACGGGATCTTCGCATGAGCTAGCAGTGTCACCTTCCATACAAAATCAAGCCCTTCACGGATGAGGTATTGTGTGACATTGCTCCCCTTGAAGTTTGTGATGTATTATTAGGACAACCATACTTGTGGAAGCGACATGCTGTGTATGAATCAAGGCCCCGTGCTGTTATTATTACAATGGGAAATAAGTTGTACAGGATACTAGAGGTAGCACCGCTTATTGCCATCTCTTTGATTACTACAAAACAATGCAGTAAGCTCATTTTCAAAACTGGGAAATTTGCTTTCCTGATGATACACCCTCAAGGAAAGAAGAAGACGGTGGCCACGGCCTCCAGACAGGGCCCCTTCGCACGACAACTACAGATGGACAAGGTCGTGGAGGAGTATGAGGACATCTTCACCTCCCCCATAGGGGTTCCACTGCACTGTCAGGTCAAGCACTCCATCGATCTAACCCCAGGTGCGCCGCTACCGAATGGACCAATTTATCGGCGCTCTGTTTTGGAGAACGATGAAATCAAGAGGCAGATTCAAGAGCTGTTGTAGAAAGGTCACATCCGTCCGAGTTCATCGCCTTGTGGGAGCCCGATCCTGTTGGTACAGAAGAAGGATGGGACTTGGAGACTCTGCATTGACTTTCGGGCGCTAAACAAGATCACTATTCGTAATAAGTACCCGATCCCGCAGATTGATGACCTCCTGGACCAGCTAAAGGGGGAAAAATATTTCAGCAAGATCGATCTGAAGTCAGGATATCACCAGGTACCAATCGAACCCTCTAATGTGTGGAAGACTGCCTTCAAAGCCAAGGAGGGCCTTTTCGAATGGTTGGTTATGCATTTTGGATTGACGAATGATCCTGCAACCTTCATGAGGCTAATGGATGACATCTTGCAGCCATTCACCAACTCACTTGCAGTGGTATACTTGGATGACATTCTGATCTTCAGCCAGAGTTAGGAAGAGCACCTCCACCACATCTGACAGGTTCTCCAAACACTGCGGCAACACAAGCTATGTGCCAATTTAGAGAAATGCACTTTTGGCATGACCCAGGTTCAGTATCTAGGATACATTATTGATGAATAGGGGGTGCATGTGGATCCAGCCAAGATCCAAGTCATTCAGGATTGGCCATTTCCAACCACTCTAACAGAGCTCCGCAACTTTCTAGGTCTTTCCAACTTCTACTGCATGTTCGTGTTGGGGTTTTCTCATATCACTTGGCCCTTGAGTCAAGTCACCAAGGGAGGAGCGAAAGCAAAATTCTTTTGGTCTGAATCTCAACAAAAGGCATTCATAGAGTTGAAAGATCACCTCTGCATGGCACCAGTGCTCACGTTACCAGATTTACAACAACCATTTGAGGTCGAGACAGATGCCTCTGACTATGCTATTAGAGCAGTCCTTACTCAACACGGGCATCTAGTGGCATATCACAGTGAAACACTTTCAGACACAGTTCGGAAGTATCCCACTTATGATAAAGAGATGTATTCCATTGTGCAGGCCTGCCAACAATGGAGCATTACATTTTGGGGAAGGAAACGGTCATCCACATAGACCACCAACCCCTGTAGTTCATACAGACCCAAGGGAAATTGGAGAATGATCACCATCAAAAGTGGTCTACATACCTGCAACAGTTCCATTTTAATATCAAGTATAAGAAGGGTAGCACCAATAATATTGTAGATTGCCTCAGTCAACCACCGATCATGGCGTTAACCGTCGTGCTCAACTCTTGTGGGCACAAGACTTCTGATTGGACACTTCTCTACAAAAGTGACCCAAAATTCGGCCACACATATTAGACACTCTTGGAGGGTCAGAATGTTCCAGATTTTCACCTCCATGATGCCTTGTTATGCCACCTGGGTCACCTTTGTGTTCCTTCAAGCAAGCGTGCCAAGATGATTTGGGAAGCACACTACAGTCGGGCTGCTGGGCATTTCGGGGTCGAGAAAATGGTAGCAATACTGCAAAAGTATTTCTATTGGCCAAATCTTCGACAGGATGTCGGGAAGTACATCAGATCATGTAATGCCTGTGTCATTGCCAAACCAACCATCAAGAAGCAAGGCCTCTATACCCCGCTACCTACCCCTAGTCAACCTTGGGAATCCATCTCCATGGATTACATGTCAGGCCTTCCTTCCACTAAGCATGGAAATGACTGTGTTTTTGTGGTCGTCGACAGGTTCTCAAAGATGGCCATTATGGTGGCCTACAAGAAGAATATCACAGCAGAGGCCACTGCTAAACTCTTCTTTGAACGAGTGTGGGTGCACTTTGGGATCCCACAGTCTATCATATCAAATCGAGACAATCGGTTCCTCAGTACATTTTGGTCCAGTCTCTGGTCAATGCTGGACACCAAACTCACTAAGTCCACAGCCTTCCATCCTCAAACTGATGGCCAGACAGAGGTTGTCAATAGGATGACTGTACACATTCTACGCATGTATAACTCAAAGCATCCACGTACATGGGACGAGAGGCTCTCCTATGTTCAACACAGATACAACTGATCTCTTCACAGCTCGACTAGCCACAACCCTTTTCAGGTGGGCTTGGGATTCCAACCACTATGCCCCATTGATGTGGCCATGCCACTTGCAGCTACTCACATAGATTCAGCTCATGTCCAGTCTGAAACAGACAAGGCAACCAACTTCATTGAGCACATCCAACATATTCACCAGTAGGTCCATGACATTTTGGAGAAATCAAATGCCAAGTACAAGCAGCGACATGATCAACATCGGGTGCCACACAAGTTTCAGGTGGGCGACAAAGTCTGGTTGCATTTGCAAAAGGAACGCCTTACTGGAGCCTATTGGAAACTGAGACCAATCAGCTATGGTCCTTACACCATTACTAAGGCTATGGGAGACAATGCGTTTGAGCTCAACATTCCTCCATTCCTTAGCCTGCACCCAATGTTCAATGTGGACCGCCTTCGGCCATACTTTCCACCATTGCTAGACACATCCGACATTGTAGAACAACTCACACCCACAGAATTAAATCTAGATTGCATGGAACAAGCTGCAATTGATTAGATCATGGACACATAGATCAAGAACACTCGTCAACAGAATATCCAACTGTATAGAGTTGTCAAAGTAGGCCAACTCCTTCACCAGGGACCAAGTTCAACAAAAGTTTCCTCATCTCATGGAGGAACTCAACGCAATGGGGACCATTGCTTCCTAAGGGGGGAGGAATGATCCAGGTGGATATTGGTGGCCACCTGCCAAGTCCAACTGGGCCCCCACCATTGTTTCTCTCAGCATTTTAAGTTTCCTTAATTGTAGCACAACTTACTATTTTTAGCAATTTTTAGGTCTTGAACTTCCAAAGCCGTTTTGAGGCCATAAATGAAATTTTTTGGGAAATCTAGGGGCAACATGGGTCCATGGACCCATGTTGCCCTTCCCAAAGTGGTAGTGCTCGGATAGATATTTCTAACGAGCTATTGTACGCGTCAAACGGAGATCATATGCCAAAGTTACGACCCCGGGAAGTTGATGTACCAATTTACCCAAACGGGGCCCATAGTTTGGCGTTTCATCTTCTAGGGTTAGGTTTTGGAATGTTAAGGGTTTTCCATTGTTTCTCAACAATAAATAGGCCTTTGAGCCTCATTGTAACACAGTTCAGAGGCATGTAGCCACCACACATCTCTTCTCAGAGATAAGCTACCATCGCCCTAGCTGGTTTATTTCCATTACTGTTTGTAAGCATATTTCAGTATTTTACATTAATGAAATGAAGTATTATTTCCACTGCATATATGTGTTTATGGTTATCTCTGTAATTTGTTGTGTTCCTGTTTAAGTCCGGATCATGGATAGTGATCAATGGTTTTTTAGTTATAAAGGTGTCATCAACTAAAATTTTAATACCCTACAAACATGTGAATGTATGAACTTCAAAAGGTCTTTCTATTTTTTGTTGCAGGAGTCATTATGCTAGTTGGAGCTAAGAATCATGAAAAACATCTAATTTGATGACTTCTTTATTTATTTGAATTTTTAAACTCCATGATCCAATGCCAGTCCATCTTTTGAGAGTTGACCAATATCCTCATTTTTTGTCCCTAAACATATGATCATAAGTGATGTGAGAAGAAAGAATTAATATGATGATTATTTTGGAGCAAAGGATAGCCAAAGTAGTTTTGCAAAAATTGAGGGTCCTCCACCCAATTAAAATCCAATAGAGATTTTCCATAAGTGGGAATGTGTGTGATACCCTACTCCTAAGAAAGATGTAATAAAATTCTAATTTCTATAAGTTTAGAAAAATTGTTTGTAGCTAACCAAAGGCCAACAAAGAAGGGGATTGTGTTGAGGCTAAAAGGAAAATGATCCTCAAGGCCCTCCATGGGAAGGGTCACCTTATATTATACCATCAAAAAATACCTAGGGATTATCTCTTTAGATCTAAATGTTTTTCCAAGTTGACAAAGCCAATTTGAGAGAGTGGGTCAAAGGGAATTCGATATGGCCAGGATGTGAATGGAAATTTTTGGAGAGGGTTCCATAATTTTAAAATAGTATGGTTCCAGGCAATATATACAACATAGGTGAGAGTGAGAGGTGTTATACAACATTTCCCACACTTTCATGGAGATGCATTTATTAGCTTTGTCATCATGTCCCTTTCCTCATTGTAAACTTATTTACCCTAAATAACTCTTTAAAAAACAAGTTTTGAGTTCACATACACATTTATTACTCTGGCATTAAACATAGCCATGTGACTCTTTCAAAATAAAAGAATGTAAATATGACAGTACCCAAAAGTAGAAAGTATATGCATTTAAAATGCACTAAAAAAAATTAAGTGTGCACATAATAGCACATTTTGGGGTGGGGTTTATGGGTTTAATTGAAATCCATCTTCTATATCTCGTACCAAAATCTCCTTAACCACTTTTTGAGAGTATAAATGCATAGTAGGGGTGGAGGAGGAGCTCATTGAGAGTATAAATTCATACCAAGGGTGGAGGAGGAGATCATTTATGTTTTAATTTAGCAACCTTATACTAGAAAAATTCACTCCCTGATTCCTACTCTATATTCCAATGAGGAAACACTTATTTCCTAATTTATGACCTTGAGATGAGCCCTTTATCTCTCTTTTAGTTTGGAAGAAGAATATTCTTGGAGGATATCTTCATTGGCCAAGGGTGGAGGGTCCCATAGGATGGTTGTAGGTGGTCTCTACAACAGGTTCTTGATGCATTCCACACATCGAGTTGTTGTTCATTCTCTAATAAGAATCTCATTTTTTCTCCATTTCAATTTTTATTTCATATAGTTTATGTTTGTATGTTTATTTTAGGATTTACCTAACTTTATGCTTTCAGGTCTTCATTAAGTATATTGAATCACATCTCTTGTTGGTTGTGTGAAGTGCGTTTCAAGATGAGGATCATAAGACAAAGTTTAAGCAAAGGGATATGCATAAACTTCATTTATCTTGGTATTTTCACCAACTCTTAAGTAGTAATTTCTAAATTTTCTTGATTGCTTGGGCTATGGATTCAAGTTCCTATTGCCACTCTATTATGGCTCTAACACTAGCAATAGGGAAGAAATTCCCACAAACAAAATTGGTGATTCCACTAGGGAAGAACTTGTTTAAGTTTCTCTCTTAGGGTTAGTTGGTGGTTCTACAATAATGTAGGCTATATTTCATATTTTTCCTAGTCAATTATGGTCAAATTCAAACTTGTATATAGTTTGGTCCCTTTAGCCTTTTGGTATTTTATTTGAATTTTTTCTTTGGAAAATTCAATATGAACTTTTCTTTAGAAATAGTCACATAGATACATTATGGGGGCTTCACTCAATTAATCTATGACACATCACGTGCATTCATGGAATACTAAAAAATACCCCTAATTTGACTATATATTGTAAACTACCTCTAAAAATCACATTACTTAACCCCCTACCAATATGAACCCAATACACCTTCCAAATTTCAGAAACCCCTACTTTATACCATTTTTTCATTACCATTTTTTATACCCCTTTATATTTTTCCATTAAATTTGAGCTCCATTTATTATACCCACCAATATAAAAACCTGTTACCCCCTATATATCCCCCAATATATAATGCCATTTTTCCCTCATTATATTTCCCTCAATATGAAGACATGTGGTATGGTATTGCTCCCCTAATGAATCCCTCGTGATATACATTAGTTTTTTCAGTGATTGTTGCATCGAAAACAACGGTGTATCTATCCTAAGGGTGAAGTTATTTTCATCTTATTCATTGTCCAAGGCTTTTTTGAAAAAAAAAATTGGAGATATTTATCTAGTTGTTGGCTATGTATTGATATAGTGTGTTGGTGTTGTAAGAGTCTTTGTGAATTTTATTTGTACTTTGTGCAAGAAATCTTCCTTTCCTTCTAGGGTTTGGATCTTTTGGACCTATAGAGGGTTGATCATGTGAAAGGGTTTATTTATTTGTTTGTTAGTGGCACTTTTCTCATTATTGAAGTACATGAAGTCTATAATGTTCTTTTGTGGGATTTCCCTTCTAGTATTCACTTCTCTTATCTTTTGAAAATGTGGTTGGGAAAGGAAATTTGGTCTTGTTTGTGCATTAGGATTGCATGGTAATTTTTGCATATTGGTATTTTTTCTTGTTGTATAAATTTCTTTCTTTTCTTTTTTTTCCATCGATTTATACTTGAAAAGAAAAAAAAAAAATTTAGTAGACATTTGTTCCAATTGCATCTTGTTTGCAATAGTAGTTTTTCTTGCACTATTTGTGTCTCACTTGCAATTTAATCAATCAATCCATTTTAAATCCACTATTCTCTTTAAACTCCATGCAATTCCAACAAATAGACATATTGGATTTCATAAAACATATGGATGGATCAAATGTTCATTTTTCTAGGAAGGAACAAAGAAGGATATCCACACTTTTATGGTTTAATATAATCTTTGTTAACACAACAAGGGAGTAGTGAAACTTCAAGAGCACTACATTCTCTCCCTGATAAAGAGTGCAACTAGGGGCTAATTCCCCTTCCTAGAATATTTTTATGATATATATATATATATATATATATATATATATATATATATATACCATTCATTGAAAATAGCTCATACTCACATAAATAACATATTTACCAAATGTTACCACCCATCGTCATTTAAGCAAGTATTTGCGTAAAAGATGGGTTAAGGAAAACAATGTAAATCTTCGAGGAATTGGCGCTTGATATGAATGGTTTTGGGTGGAAAATGTGAGTCTTTGGCACATATGAGCAAGCAATAGTTGCATTCATGAATGGGGAATAGAGCCAATAGACATTGTATTATGGCTTTATACATTGGTTAGAGATGAGAAATCATTTCGTCTTTTTCCCTTGAGTTTAATCCCGATCAAGTCCTCTGCTAGCGTATCAATAGGATACGTGGCATTCTACATTATATGTGCGATGATGTAGATAATGCACTTATGCAACTACATGCACTGGAAATTCTTTGGCTTCAATTGTTCTTCGTGCCACTGAGTTGGTTCAGTGCCACTTTTGACATTGCAAAGTTCACATAAATTATAATGCATGCCTGAGATGTTTTGTTTGGTCCATTTTTTGAGAAACCATTCATGCTCCCATGTTAGAATTTATCTATGCATTGACTAATATTGTATTTGTAAAGAAGATCTTGTATTTTCTTTTAATCTCGTGGCGGTGAAACTAAAGCTTCAAATTCTCTCCTTGTTGGTGAAAATCAAGGTTCGAATTTGCGACAAACAATTTTTTTGGTTTAGCATAGGTATACATGCCAGTCTCTCTCACCTAGATTTTGCCTAAAGAAAAAGAGGTCAAGGTGACGTAATGACAATTTTGATTCGATAATGTAAGGCATTATGAGTACTTAACATGGGTGGACTGTTGACTTGGGTATTCCTATTTAATTAAATTATAGCTCATTATTAGTCAATGGCCGCAGAGTCATTATAAAAAGGTTGACCAGTAGATGATATGAATTTCTCAAATTTCATGAAGTGAAACACGGGGCTCAAAACCTCACTTCATGTATATTAAGCACCCAGACCCTTTGTATTAGGCCCCCACATTCTCCTTTAAGTTTTCACTTGCATTGCCAACTTATGGCATTTATGTGAACACTTTTGCCAATGCCACTAATCATTGTACAAGACAAGTGTGCAGGGTTAGCAAGAATACTCATCATGGATGGATATGATTGACACGTAAGAAAAGGAGATAGGTAGAAGAATATACGCCACTGAGAAAAAAATCACTTTATATGGCGGAATAAACTATTAAAAATTGCATTCTATAGGTCATGTCACATATAAGTGATGGTGGAATTTTCCCAAAATGGTTATGTCGATTGTCTTCACATATCTCTCTTTTTAGAGCTATTTTGTTTCCTTGTGAAGTATCCTTCTAGCAAGATTGTTTGCATTGTGTCGTGTAAAAGGCACCCGCGCATTGCCGTCAATCACAGTTTGAGATACATATGAATGAATTTGATTATATCTTGCCTAGACCAATTCGTGTCTCCCCTTGAAATCCCGAGGCCTTCATGTGACAACATTACATTGTTTTTTATCCTATAGAATTTCTTTGGTAAGATTCCCTAATTTCGATTGCCCCTTTTGCTATGATGGTTTTGAGCATTGAGCATTGTTTGTCTAGTCTGATGACATAATTTCTTTATTTTTAAAAATTTGGATATCATTAAATTTGAGCCACCTTAAAGAAATTTCTAAAACCATGGCTCATGAACTTGGTGACGCTGGAGTGCACGAGTTCAATTCGAACTTTCCCAAATCTCAACAACAAAAATAATTCAAAATGGAAGTGTTTCTTTTCCTTTTAGGCACTTACATGTTATAGTGGTGAACTTTTCCCTTCTCCTGCAAGTTGGATTGACTTGGCAGTAAACACGCCATGAGTTACTCATAGCTAAGGATCTAACTCACGGTTACTAATGCGTTTGACTCACCACTGGAGAGTTTGACTCGACTACAAAGACTCAAACTTGGGTCCAAGGTAATTCAATTTGACAAAAAGGGCGAGTGGCATGTCGACTTGACAGTAATCAATTTTATTAACTATGCGCCATAGAACCCATATTAGTGGTTTATGCCGCTTTGGATTTGAATGTGTGACCTCTTAGGAATAATCACATGTTCTTGACCATTAAGGCTAATCATGTTGTACTCTAAGTTATTCATTTTCGGAAATCTATATTGGTTATGGTGTTTAAATGAATATTAGTAGCACTAGAACTCGAACTAATACCGTTTAACACTAAAATCATTAATTAAATTGGAACTGGATTTAGAATCAAACACATTATCACAAATCGGATTCCAAATCAAAATAGTTAACCCTTAAATTAGGACCTCCTTAGAACTGGAGTTGGACAGGATGAAGCAAAATAAGAAGCAGGATTAGAACCAAAACCAAAAAGGTTCAACCTCAAAGTCATGAACGGGAGAAAAATGTTCAACCAAGACATATATAAAATGTTCAATTATATATATCCAAGCTATTAAACAACACTTGCATAAATAATAATAATAATAATAAAACAATGTAAGCTACTAAACAACAATTATAGAAAGTATTTTTGATGTACAGAGAATGTAAGGGTAAATACATGGAATCTATTGACATTTAATTGAAATATATTTTGAACAAATATACATAACATTGATGATCTAAATTGTGTAAAGAGTGCAAAAATAATTATACTATAATCTACAATTAATGTATGTATATGGTCCAAAATGTTCGTTCATATATATATATATATATATATATATATATATATATATATCTATATCTATATCTATATATAGATATAGATATAGATATAGATATAGATATAGATATATATATATATCCAATCTATAATCTACAATATATATATATATATATATCTATATCTATATCTATATCTATATCTATATCTATATATATATATATATATATATATATATATATATATATATCCAACCTGTTAGACACCAATGCTATAAAAGTTTTTAATGCATAAAGAATGTAAGGGTAAATACTTGACGCCCAGTGGAATCTAATGGCACTCAATCAATACATTTTTGAATCAAAATACATAATATTGAGGTTCTAAATTGTCTCAATAGTCCAAAAATAATTATAGTATAGTCTACAATCAAATCCTCATCCAAATATTGGTATTCTACCCTCTGTACATCAATGTATACACAATGTCCTATACCAATGTTTGTACCTTGCCACAATGAATGCCATTTCACGTCACAATTCCATCAAGATAAGTCCATTGAAGATGGGTGGAATCATTAAATAGATCGAAACCAAGCTTTGGGCAGTTGTGGTGTTTTAAAATAAGGGGGGGGGGGAGATGGGGCAACACCAATTAAATTAATTGTTTTGCCTGTGATTTATCACAATAGCCAATTTTAATGGATTTTGTCTAGTTTTGATCAATGCACAACATGAGAAGTGAAAACTAGTTTGAATGACTGGTGTTGTTTAGAAGTGACCAAAATTTGGTTGAATTAGTGAATTTTGGTGCAGAATGATTGATATCAATAACACCGGTTCAAAAATTTCATTTAACTTTATATTTGTTTAATTTTCAACATCCCTCCAATAAGATTGAAGAACTAATCTCACGCCATGCTAAAACATCTTGATATGCTTTGCCACTAGAGCAAACAACCACTTTGATAGGGTGTTCACAATCATGAGCATTTTTGTCAACACAAAATTCAACCCCAAACAAAGAATACCAGTGTCATCGCGGTTTAATATAGATTTCATGTATAAGTTATAGACTAGAGACTAATCTCACATTGTTCAAGTGGTGAAGAGATGGGATTAGATTCATCGTGTTACAACGAACAATCCCACATAATAAGAAGAATGATTAATATAGATTATGAACAATGAGCACGAGAATAAAAGGTTACAACAATGCATTGAATATGCACACAAAAACATATCTGCACTAGTACATCAGTGGTGTTCATACATATTATTCACAAGGTGGACAATATATACATGCGCCACCAAAAGACATACATCAAGCATTTCTTCAATGGATTCATCCTTAATGGTTACATTGTCCATCTAACCATTAGCCACCCCGGAATGTTATTGCTCAGTTCTGGTCCATAGGTGTCAGCGTTACAAACTCAGCAGCCTCTCAATGAGTTTCAATGTGCTCTATTGTACCAATTTCACCATCCTTAATTCCCCTTACTTTTGTCTCATTGACCTATAATATTAATCCTATTCCAAATCCACTTGACTTAATATCCAAAATAGTATCGATCGCAGTACCTTCAAGAATATTACCTCATCCATCTACATTTTTATGCTTAGAAAGTTGCTTCCTTGCGATGGAAATACAAATATACTTTAATTTCCTTCTAGACTGTAGGATGTGATTGTGGTGGGTTGTCCTCACAACTTATGGGGTGAGGGACGGGGAGAGGTTTTGACGAGTAACATGATTTCATCCCAAAGTGGAGAGTTGCATGGACTAAGATAATCAGTGGGCAAACTCAACCTTTTTGGTGAGTTTATTTTTTAAGACGAGGTAAGGTTTTCTGTTGAGCTACTCATTTTTTCAAACTTTCGTTGATTTGGGTCTGCTTAAAATGAACCAAAACCTCTAATGGAACAATTCCATGGTAAAAATTCCCATTAATCACATGGAGCGTAACATTTGGAATTATTCCTAATAGATTCGAGCAATAATTTTAAGGGGAAAGAGACTAGGCTTGTCCGCTATCTAAGTTACTCCCAAATTGCTATCATCCGCTTAGATACCCATGGTAATAAACTAATACCTTTTTTGAAACCATAAATTGGAATTTATACCCACTTTCTCCGAAACCTTACATCCAAAATCCCACTCCATTTCTTCTTCTTGCCACCTCTTAAAACACTTAAAAGGTTCCATTTAATGAATATTCATGGCTTTTATTGTAGCAATGGCCGCGAACTTTAATTAGTATGTGGAACAACTAGAACCTTTTCATATGAAATTCTTGCCCAAATCTCACAAGGTTTTTCTTCGAAGTTCTAATTCCACCTTGTTGATGGGAAATTTGAGGATGAGACTTTGGCATTTGGGTTTTTGGTCCATTTTAAGTCAAGGCGTGTTGACCAAGAACCCGTAATTCCTCATCCACCGTGACATACAAGGATTCAAGGGTAAGAGGTGATGTTGAGCTAGGAGAGATGGCAAATTAGAAGAAGGGAGGCTTGGGGGGGAGCGTAAAACTCAAAGGAGTAGTTTAGCAATTGTAGCCAAATTTCGCCAACCCACAAGCATTCATTAAAGAAGAAGGATTTTGACCATGGAATTTTGAATAGCACGGTCTAAGATTAGTTCTTCGATCGGATGGAAGGGATGCCAAAAATTAAAGAAATATGAAATTAATGGAAATTGTTGAACTCAAGCTATCAATGTTGGTCGAATTGCACCAAAATCCGTTGGCCATAGTTCCCGTCAATTAGAGTTCCTAATTGGAAAAAGGATATATGACCTTGGGAACTTTGAATGGTAGGAACTGTGACCGACACACGAAGGTCATAGTTACCCCATTCGTCAAGGTTTCTTCCTCAAAGTTCCTATTGGTCAGAGTCCTTGACTAAGAAAGGGTGGTATGACCTTAGGAACGTTGACTGAGAGGACCTATTCCCTGCGATTACGATGGGAAAATGAAAGTCATAGTTCCTTTGTTGGTCAAATTTCCTTCGCCACTATTCTTGTTAGTCAAAGTTCCTCACCGGAAAAGTTCCAAATCACTAAAGGAACTGTGACCTCAAGAAATTTGATTGATAGGAACTATTCCTAGAAAAATGACTGATGGATGAAGGTCATATCCCCTTTGTTAGTCAAAGCTCCCGATGTCACAGTTGTTTACTAATAAAGGCACTGTGACCTCAAGAACTCTGATTGATATGAACTACGACCGACATATGAAGGTCCTAGTTCCTTTGCCAAGCAAAGTTCCTTCATCATAGTTCCTATTAGTTAGAGTCCCTAACTAACAAAGGAACTATGACCTGGGGAATTTTCATTGGTAGGAAATACTCCCTAGAACTATGATCTACAAATGAAGGTCATAGTTCATTTCTCAGTCGAATTTCATTCGTCGTAGTTCTTGTGGTCATAGTTCATGTCTGTCGAATTTCTTGATTAATAAAGGAACTGTGACCTCAAGAGCTTTGACTGGAGAGGACTATTCCCTAGGATTCGAACTGACAAATGAAGGTCATACATAGTTCCTTTGACAGTTAAAGTTCATATAATTCATGTCAATCAAAGTTCTCGACTAACAAAAGAACTATGACTTCATGAACTTTGATTGATAGGGACCATTACCTAGAACTACCACTGACAAATAGAGGCAATATTTACTTTGTCATATTTCATGTGGTCAGAGTTCATGACGGACAAAGGGACTAGACATCATTTTTAAATTAAAATATCTGGATGATTTTAAAAGAGCATTTCATGTGGTCAGAGTTTATGACGGACAAAGGGACCATGACCTCATTTTTAAAATAAAATATGTGGATGATTGATTTTAGACTTCAGTGGTCCATACTAATTTTGATAATCCGAAAGACATTATCAAATGTCTGGATGATATATTTAGAAATATAAGCGGATGATATATTTAAAAAAATAAAAAGATGGATGATATATTTAGAAATATAAACGGATGATATATTTAAAAAAATAAAAAGATGGATGATATATTTAAATATAAATGAAATTAAAATATCTAAATGATATATTTAGAAATATAAGCGTTTAAAAAAATATGAAATGGATGACGATATATTTAAATATAAATGAAATTAATTAATTAAAAAAGCGGATATATTTAAATATAAATGAAATTAATTAATTAAAAAAGCGGGCACGTTATCCTTCCACTGCAGGGAGCGGGAGGTAGTCGTTGCTCTGTGAAGCCAGCCTCACGCGTTCCCCTCCTCTCTAAGGCGCATGACACTTCCCGGAAGAAGCTCCCGGACCCTGCCCTTCGACAGGGGGCCATGTACCAACTCTCTACTTGGAGCAGGGCGCACCCACTCATCCAATTACACCTCACGCCCACCACTATCAACGCTTTGGTTTCTGCGCCCCCCGCGCGTGTGGGATATATGTGACTCTCTCACTCACTCACTCACCATTACATTTCTATCCTCTGTGTCTCTGTCTTTGCTCGGCTCATCGCATTGTGGTACCAATTCAATTCTTATTGTGAAAATCCATCCATATTTTTGTCAAGGACAACGAGCAGAACACAGCTGGACGTGGAGAACAGAATCGATTGCTCACACTCACAATACGCATTTCACACCACATTCGCGCATTTAAATGTAAAACTTCCTTTCTGGACGTGCAGAAGAGAAGTGCCTTTACACTACATCAACCAATTGCTCACACACAGAATATGCAACCAAACGTTTTCTGAAAGTGCTTTAAAATATGCATATTACAAACCAAACGTTTTCTGAATTCGCCCCTTCCACGGATCAACTGTAAACTTGCCTTTCTCCTGTTTCTTGCAAATCCATGTGAACATGCCTCTTCTCTTCACCATTGTTCAGAAATTTCGATGGCCCTTCTCTTCACCAACGATTTCATTTTGAGAAAAAAATTCGATGGCCCTTCTCTTCAGGAACGATTTTATTTTGAGAAATTTCGATGGCCCTCCTCTGCAGGAACGATTTAATTTTGAGAAATTTCGGCCTGCTCTCAATTTCCACATCCAGATGAAGATGAAGAGGGGTGTTCAGGATTTGGAGTAATTTCGGCCTTCACCTTCACGATTTTGAGGATTTCGGCCTGCTTTCATTTCCAATTTCAATATTTCAGCGTCACAGCAAGCAGAGGAAAACCAAAATTAATTCACCATCAAAATCTGTCAAACATAATGGGAGTCCGATGCATATTGGCAGAGTTGGATATCGCTTGTGGACTTCCCCGCCAATCCAATCTATTACTTTTGCGCGCTGCAAGTATAAAAAACCTGCACTCAAAATCACCGTCCATTGTTCACCGGAAGCACCACGTCCAAGTCTGGTCGCCTTCCAAAACTTGACAATGTACCACTCTAACTGCAACTGAAACCCTGGTCTCTCTCTCGTTGTTAAGAGGGGAAAAGGCACTGAAAATTGTCACAGGTTGTGTCAAAATGACTATATATACATATATGGGGTAATGTCTTTATTTGAAGTTACTCATTGTATCTTCTTCCTATAGCAAACACCTAGTTCATGAATTTTCCTGCACAGCATTGGTCGTCATCTAGAAGAAAATAGAACTCACTCTTGTCGGACCAACAATTTGAGAGCAACGCTGCTTACGATTTTGCTCGAGTCAAATTGGTCCGTTTTGGCGTAGTTTCATAGTTGCATGCCCTTCCTCCATGTAGTTGACATGTCACACATTAACGGGATTGCTTAGCAACATCGCACACCATTTTTTGCGCTTCTTTCACTTATGCTCTCCATGTTCCACGGGTAACAGGGTTTACATACATTACATATTGGGTTCCACAAAATGCATATACATTTGCATTTTCATTGCCAACTTCATAAGCTAGTTTTGTCTCAAGTACTCATCAAACAACATTGCCCATCT
The DNA here is from genome assembly GCA_031772625.1 of Pinus tabuliformis. NCBI lineage: Eukaryota > Viridiplantae > Streptophyta > Pinopsida > Pinales > Pinaceae > Pinus > Pinus tabuliformis. Next base: position 1,157,143,563 of record CM062818.1, on the reverse strand, counting down.
ATGATAAGCTAGATCCCAAGCTCTTTGCTCTGCGGACAAAAATACAATATTAGCCTGTAATCTCTAACAACTCCAACTTCATTATTCTATAAGCGACACTTGGAAAAGAGAAGATCAAATACCTCTCCTCTGTCACCACCTCTCCTTCTTGTGATAAAATTGTGACGATAGGCACAACACTTGTATTGATATGAATAACAAACACATTTTAAGGATTGAGGAGAGTGGGTACTAGTGCTTCTGTGGAGTTTTACTTGAAAAACTCAAGATTATGTTGTTGCCAGTGGGTTCAGGCATACACCCTCTTACCTCGAAAGGCTCGTTGCAATTGTGAACATATATGATGAAAATGGCTTCATTTGCAAGCATGTCACCACATCCCAGCGCATAGGACCCGGACGAGAATATTGATGGTGGAAGTGTTGTGGAGAACCAATTAATAAGCCGTGAATGGGGGGCATCTATTCTTGCAAAGTCCCCTAGGGATTTGCACCCAAACCCACCCTTTTTTTCACAACCACGAGCATACACATGAGCATGCCATCGACTAGACTTGAGCCTCGAAGGGGGAAATAACAGCTTCTCACTTTCATCAACCCAACACGTCACTGCCGGCAACAGAAGACCAATTTGAAACTAACTCTTACTGCAACTTCACCCATGAATGTCGTCAAAGTTAAATCGGTTCAATTTGGCCTAACTTCATAATTGTGTGCAATCTCTATATGGAGTCGAGTTGTGGCAAAACTTTGGCCATTTGTAGCCCTTACTAATAAAAAGATGCCAAAAAAAGAGTGGGCCTAGAATTGTAGGGATAAATGTGAGAGCCCTAGCATCCTCATTAATGCTGGAAGTGACAATACCTTTAAATTTGTTGTTGTGTGGAAAGTTTATCATTATAATGAAATGAGAAATTTGTTGATTGCAATTATTTAGAATGGATGATCTATTAGTGATTTCATTGGGTTCGATTTGCTAGACGAGGTTATAAACACGTTAAATTTGATGGGGGTTGGGCTAGGCGGGATGTCCCTTTGTGGCCTGCTCTATTCTTTGTATGTATTCAAGGGAAGATTGTTGTAATGAAGCATCTCTTCTTCTTTCCCATGATAGTGGTCAAGTCAAATTGTCCTGTTTTGGCATACTTCTGTAATTGTGTGGCCTTTCTCTATGGGGTTGATATATGGCCCAAAGATTTTGGTTCTTTACTTCTTACGCAATACAAATGTTTTAGAGAAACACAATACGAGATTTCGAAGTGGCGCGCAAGAAATGTGAGGTAGGTAATCATATTTATAGACCACGCAGGGTTGTCAAGAATTGAATTTTGTGAGAGGATAAAACGCGTGTTGGAGTGAGAGTTTAAGAGCAATTTTCCTTTCGAGTACAACCATCAATATCATTAAAGCCAATCTTGTTAAATTTTCGAGGGTTAGTTTCATAAATGTACGCCATTTGCCCATGGAGAAATGATGTGGCGAGAACATTTTGTTGTTCATAAATCTTGTCAATGTAATCAAGCTCGATTGGAAAGGAAAGAATCAAATCTAACAAGAAACATTGTAAATGGATTCAAGGCCTTTGTTTCCTTAACAAGCTCAAGCGGATTAGGTGACCACCAGGTATACTAGGCGGATTTTGAAATCATTACCCACACACAAGGAAATTTCCATTGAATATGCGATGTTGATTCACTTATTGTAAAGTCCGCCGCTCTTTAAATTCATGCAATCTTTTCTTTCCCGATGTCCTCCAATTTCCAAGTCAGGTGATGGGTGTTAGTTGTAGAGAGAAACGAGAATATAGTAACAAGATTGGGCTACACCATTAAGCCATTTTGTTCTTGAAAGGGGAACAAGAGTGGCAAGCTTCAATTCATTGATTGTTTTCTAATGATGATATTATGGTTGTTGATGGGGATTCAAGGTTATGATTGGTTGGAACCTATTGCGTAGCTTCTATGGGAGAAATTAATTTCAAATTCGAAGTGCCTTTGTGTAGTTGTTCCATTGGATCTTGCTCAATGGTTCGCAATCATGTGGGTCATTGCTCTTTCTTCTCAAACATGATATCATTAGATACTTGGGAGTTGTTACGAGAATCATACCCATCAAAGTTCAAGATCGGTTCTGAGTCCTTAAAAAATGAATTGCACTTATGTATTCGATAAGCCAATAACTTGGTTATGTCCCTTTCATACACAATCTAGCATGAATGGTAGAACTTTCGAATTATGTAAGCTAGGTAATTGTTCCTATCCCATTGCTTGTGACTTAGCTCACACAACGAGGTTTGATTATTGGTTTAAAAAAACAAAAAACTTGGTCCGCTCTTGCCCGTGGATAGAGGAGAAGAAGATTTGAAGCATAAATGACATAATGGTCGAGAGCACACAAGGAAGGCCTCTCATAGGTAAGGAAGGACTAGGAAGACCATTACGAAGAAGTCAAACTCCAAATTAGAGAGGAGGGCCTCTCTTAATTGGAATAGGAAACAAAAAGTAAAGCCAACACCAACCTATTCAAAGCCAAAAAGGCCAAAGTATATTTTTGGATGTTAAAATCCTGAAGCCTCTAGTTGAGAGCAAGCATCTGGAATAGCATATGATACCCTCGCTTTAGGGGGTATCTTCCTTGATGGTTTCTCTGAAAGTGAAAGAAATCCCAAGCATCTTCCTAGAGGCATATGGCGATGACATCTAGTGGTTAGCCTTGATCAAATTTGTGCTTGTCCCTAAGTCCTCTCTATTTTTGGTCAACCGCTTGTTATCTTGGTGGACATTCTTAATGAGATTGGTCAAATGACATGGACCTTCCTAGACACTTTCGTTTAGTGATTCAAGCATGGTGATAACATTAGAGTGTGATTCATCCTACATTCATTTTGAAGTAAGATTTCCTTAAGCGACTAAAACAACTAATTGAATAATAAAGCCATTAGGGTTTCAAACCCAAATGGAAAGAAGTAGAACAAAATGTGAGAGCCTCCAAAAACCGGTAGGCCAAAATGATGTTGGCCTACAAAAATAAGTATGCCACAGGTGTGTGAGTTAACGACAAACAAGAATCTGAAGAACCATTATTGGAGGCTACCGGCATGAGTGGTTTAGTGACAAGTGGTAAGGTGATTGGAATTTGAATGGTTGTAGATGAGTCGAGGTGCAAGTCTTGTGTGATTTCGACAACGTGAAAATCCTCATCAGAGTAGTTGAAGGGTTGCTATGAGCAGTATTTCAAAATCAAGCCCTAGTTGGCAATGGGGAGTTTGGAGAAGAAAATGAGCCTCCCTCGACAAGGGAACTCTACGAACCATAAAGGGAAGTCTTGTGAGTAAGAAGAATGAGACAAAGAGTCGAGCATAGAAGAAGTTCCAAATAAAAATAGTAATTACTATGAGAGATTCAATGACATGATATCATCCTGGATAGACATAAAATGATTCTCTCCCGGCATGGGAACTCGAGGAATGATAAAAAGAAGCCTCGAGAGGAAGATCGATAAGAAAAAGCTCCAAGCAGAGAAAACATGCATATTATATAGGTCATCCAAAATGACTTGGAGAATCTCATTGTCACCTAAATCAAGAGAAGCGAAAATCCATAAAGGGAATAGTTCAAGGGCATTTAAGAAAAATTCAATGTTTTGTGTCGCTTTAGAGATCCTTAAGCGCATGCGCATGGAGAAATCATGTCCGAGTATCTCACTTTCTACCTAAAGCTTGACTTGAAAATAAATGGCTTTAGATAATGTTCATCCTACACGGAAAAGAAGTGCCGAATGGAAAAAGTAACATTGAAATCATTTTGAAAAAAAAAATCAAGTAATTTTAGATTTGGATCGATCTTAACCTACATAAGGATAGTGATTTCACCATTTCCCATTGGCCCTTTTCGAGCATCTTCTACCAATTTAAGTTTATGGATAATCATAATAAACATTTCTAGGACTCCATAGCTGTAACCGACCCATTTACACCTCCGCTAGAGCTATGAGGTTGACATTGACATTGGTACATGTCACCTGCATGTACCTACTCCCCGAGCACCCATTTCAAAATTTCATTTTACCTCCCGAGCACCCATTTCAAAATTCCGTTGTACCTCCCGACTTCCGTACATATTGTCTCATTCCTCTTCACTGGTTGTTTGGCCACCCCATAGCTACAACTCGAACTAACACGAAAATTGGAAAGGGGATTTCTGAAACAGATGATCCGGTGTCCGCAACGCGAGGGGATGATGGAGTTAAGGAACAAGAAGGAGTAGGTTCAGCAAAACTTGTTTTTTAGTGTTGGTAGCTTACGTCCACACACTAAGATGTACACCATGGTTTCAGCGGTATCTCAAGTGGTGGCAGGAATTGTGGCTAGATCGAATGTCCATTTCTAAATTTGATCGATGTTGTACTATAGTTCTATACAAATTGATTAAGAAACACCACTTTAAACATGGTGTTTTGTTATGAATTACAAACTCTTCACACTCAAGCCAAAGAGAGGACTCTGATAGAATATTTGGCCCTTTGAGGCATTTGGTGACAAGACTCGGCCTTACAGATAGTGATATTGTTAGGTGCGAGTATTTTGAAAACGTGTCTTGTGGGTGTATATATATATATATACACACACACAGTGAGCTCATTATTGTATATGCTCTTGCTTTAATACGTGTATTTTTGTTTTAGAATTTTGTGATGGTCATGGATTCATTATTTGGAAAATTGAAAGGTTTGTTCTATTATGTAGCATGATGTTTCTGGGTCAACTCAATGTATGAAGCTTTCTATACCAAGGTTCTGTGGGTGGGTATCGTCGTTTAGAGTGCACTGTGTAGCTTGATTCCATTTTTATTTGAAAAAACTAGAGTTTATATCTTTATCAATAGGCCATTGTATCCTCGGTTTGCCATTAACAGGATAACCCCAATATCTTTAGTTGTTGAAGCAGTGGACTAACATATTCAGGAATAAGGTTTGTTCTATTATGTAGCATGATGTTTCTGGTTCAACTCAATGCATGAAGCTTTCTATGCCAAGGTTCTGTGGGTGGGTATTGTCGTTTAGAGCGCACTGTGTAGCTTGATTCCATTTTTATTTGAAAAAACTAGAGTTTATATCTTCATCGACAGGCCATTGTATCCTCGATTTGCCATTAACAGAATAACCCCAATATCTTTAGTTGTTGAAGCAGTGGACTAACATGTTTAGGAATCCATAGATCTTTATGGGTATTTATTTCAAGGTCTTTATGTTGAATATTTGGTTGTTTTCGCGGGAAGGAAGAGCTGGGAAGGAGTATAGTGGCCCTCTTAAATTATACCAGCTAAAACCCAAGAAGAAACGTGTAACTTGGATCCTTGGAGTCATTGGGCTCTGTGCCCTTTTCTACCTCTTGGGTGGATTTTAAAATACTTGGTCTCCTCCACCGTCTCAAGCTTCTGGATTGAGCAAGGCCAATGTGGGTTGCATTAATTCTTTAACTCTCATCATGTCTTCTTCATTTGTTTCCTTAGATTCTGAAGCTCATTATGCAGTTGGGGAGAATGAGACTTCAAAAGGCAGTAGATCATTTGAGTCTCGTGGTATCAAGTAGAGTGAGTATACTCCCTATAACGATCCAGTGAGATCTCGTAAGTTCAATAGATAAAGCCATTGCCCAGACAAGGAGGAAGCTTTGAAATGCCCAGGTTACAGAGCATATATGTTTAAGAAACAACATCAGAGTTTAACAAAGTATCGGTGGTATTTTTGTGAAAAAGGGATTTCAATTCCGTTAGGACCGAGGAGACTCAACACTATATGCTTTTGTTTATTTGTGTTAGAGACTATGCCTATGGTTTATGGTCCATCGACCATTTAACTCTCTCCAAATGATGGTTTATTTTTCAATAATAAGGATGCAACAAGAGTAGGAAGATCTAGCTAACATTCTTTTCTTGTATCGCAGCCCATTGCAGATCATAGGGTCCCTGTGGATGCATATGGAGGTACAGAGAATGTTGTACGAACCGCTAGAGGTAAGGGCTATAGTTCCTTTCTCGGCTTCCATTCGTTGCACATGACTCTGCTATGCTATAGACAAGTCCGAACTTACAATGTCACATTGATTATGTGCCTCTCTTTTGAGCAGGTCCAAAGACACTTGCAAACTCGCATGGAGGTAACATAAGAGTACTTGTACGCAAGGGAAACTGTAGCAAGTTACAACCTAGGCCAGGAATTGTGGCCAACTCGAATTTCCATTTCCCAATTTCCGAAGGTTTTTATGGGTATTTATTTCAAGGTATTTATGTTGAATATTTGTAGGAAGGAAGAGTAGGGAAGTAGTATAGTGGCCCTCTTAAATTATACCAGTTAGAACCCAAGAGGAAACGTATACCATGGATCCTTGGAGTCATTGGGCTCTGCGCTCTTTTCTACCTCTTGGGTAGATGTTAGAATACTTGGTCTCCGCCATGTAAAGCTCCTAGATTGAGCAATGTCAATTTGGGCTGCAATTCCTTAATTCCGATAGTTTCTTCTTCATTTATTTCCTTTAGATTTTGGAGCCCATTATATAGTTGGGGGAAATTAGGCTTCAAAAGACAGCAAAACATTTGAGTCCAGAGATATCAAGTAGAATGAGTATACTGCCTGTCGTGATCCAGTGAGATCTCGTAAGTTGGATAGAAGGGGTTGATAAACAGATAACGCCATTGCCCAGACAAGGAGGAAACTTTGAAATGCATAGTTTACAGAGCATATCAATTTACAAAACACCATCGGATTCTTGACAAAGTTTCTATGGTGTTTTTGTGAAAAACGGATTTCAATTCTGTTAGGACTGAGGTGAGTCGAGACTGTGTGCTTTGGTTTATTTCTATTAGGGACTGCGGATCTGTTTTATGGTCCATGGACCATTTTATCCTCTCCAAATGATTGCTTATTTTTCAAGACTAATGAGGTAATAAGAGAAGGGAGATCTAGCTAACATTCTTTTCATGTATCTAAGCACACTGCAGATCATGGGGTCCTTGTGGATGCAGATGGAGGCACAACACCGCTAGAGGTAAGGGCTATAGTTCCTTTCGTGGCCTCCATTCATTGTACATGACTCTGCTATGCCATATAGAAATCTGAACTTAAAATGTCGCATTGATTTTGTGCCTCTCTTTTCAGCAGGTCCAAAGACACTTCCAAGTTTGTAGGGAAGTAACAGAGAAAGTGCTTGCAGCTAGTTCAACAGAAAGCAAGGGAAACTCTAGCGCGTTACAAAGTGGCGTCAATCGGATTCGTTGACCTCAATAGTTAAAAGCGAATGTTTTAAGTCTACGTTTTTTTATTTGATTTTATCTGATATGCCTAAAATATCTTGGCTATTTCAAGAATATGAAATTTTCCGTTAATAAGTCTAGCCATATGGCCACCTCACTTCGAATGAGAGTTCAGAGAAGATCCTGCATATAATTTGCAGGTTGGTGGTAGAAAACAATCGATGCATGCATATGATAAGGTAGTGCAGTTTCATCCAGAAGAAATAAGACAAGATATGAGGCTGCAAAAATTGGCAGGAGAAGAAAATATTCCTTCTCCTTTCTCTAGGACCAAGGACTCTTCAGTTGTTTTGCAAGAGAAGTCTACTAGCTACATAGTACGAGCAGAAGAAAATGGAAATGACAAAAGGGGAAGTGTGGGAATGAATGGTGTGTTTGTTGTTCAAACCATGGAAACAACATTATGCTTTTCTGGTGCTCTATCTCTGCATAAAGTAATCAGCCTTTTCTGGTGCTCTATCTCTGCATAAAAGTAATCAGCCTTTTTTCTGGTGCTCTATCTCTACATAAAAGTAATCAACGTCTTTTCTGGTGCTCTATCTCTGCATAAAAGTAATCCGCCTTTTTTTTGGTGCTCTATCTCTGCATAAAAGTAATCAGCCTTTTCTAATGCTTTATCTCTGCATAAAAGTAATCAACCTTTTCTAGTGCTCTATCTCTGCATAAAAGTAATCAGCCATTTCTAGTGCTCTATCTCTGCATAAAAACATTTAGCTTTTTCTAGTGTTTTATCTCTGCATGAAAATAGTCAAATAAATGAGACAAACACAATTTAATATGAATAAATATAAAACATGTTCCAATGGGAATAATAAATTTTTGAAATGGCAACTGGACTTGAATTCCAATGGTTATACCACCATATCCCCCCAGGAAAGGGAGGTTGATGTGAATGGTTTTGGATTGAGAAAATGAGCATTGTATCTCAATGTGGCTTAGTTTTTGGCACATATGAGCAACCAGTAACTGCGTTCATGAACGTGATTCATAGCCAGTAGCCATTGCATTATGGCTTTATACATTGCTGGGAGATGAGAGATCCTTTCTTCTTTTCCCCTTAAGTTTCAACCCTGATCGAGTCCTTTTCTAGTGTACCAATAAGATTGGAACCATTCTATAGAATGTACGATGATGTAAATAATGCCATTATACAACTATATACTCTGGAAATTCTTTGTCTCCGATTGTTCTTTGTACGACTGAGTTGGGTCAAGATTACTTTTAACATTGAAAATTTCATATAAATTACAATGCATGCCTAAGATAAAATGTGAACAGAATTGAAAAGAAAGAGATGTAGCTCTCAGGTGTGGCCTGCACCTGGAGAATACACTCACCAAACAGAGAGATCGCTCTCGTACACTCTATTATTCATCAATGAGAGATTACATCATTAAATACAATACTAGGAATTAGGAAGTTGCACCCAAACCCCTAAACTTTAGGAACTAATCCTAAACTAGGGAGAACGTTACAACAATGTAACCATTTTCTCCATTAATACAAAATAATATTAATTATTTTTAACTCCCCCCCTTAATGGAGAAAGGGTTCTCCTGGACTCCTAGCATTTTTCTAAACAATTCAAATTTCACTCGTGCAAGAGGCTTTGTGAAAATATCAGCCACATTGTCACAAGTTTTACAGTATTCAACAACAATTTCTTTAGACTGTATTTTCTCTCTAACAAAATGAAACTGAGTGTCTATATGTTTGGTGTTTTTGTGAAACACTGGATTGTATGCTAATTTAATGGTGCTCTGGTTGTCGCTTTCGATGGAAGTGGGATTCTTCTGTTCTTTTCCTGCATCTTTGAGAAGCCTTCTCAACCAGATCGCTTCAGACGTTGCTGCACACAATGCTTGATACTCAGCTTCACATGAAGAAAAGGCTACAGTACTCTGCTTCTTGTTGCTCCAAGCTATGACCCCGGAACCTATGTTGAATGCGTAACCTGTGATGGACCTCCGATCATCCAGGTTACCTGCCCAGTCTGAGTCTGAAAAACCTACTAGAGTAACATCAGATACATCAGTGTATAAAATACCATAATTAACAGTACCACAAAGATACCTCAACACGCTCTTTGCTGCTACCTAGTGACTTTCAAGCGGTTTCGACATGAATTGACTCAACACACTAACAGAGTATGCCAAGTCAGGTCTGGTTATTGTAAGATATATCAAGCTGCCAACCAACTGTCTGTACATTGTGGCATCAACCTCCTTAGTGCCATCATCACTGCTCAATTTCAGATTCTGCTGCAAAAGTGTCGCTGCTGATCTACACTGATCCATACCAAACTTTTCCAACAAATTTCTGGCATACTTCCCTTGGGTAAGAAAAGTTTGCCCAGTATCTCTGCATACTTCTAATCCCAGACAATAGTGAAGGCTTCCGAGATCTTTCATCTCAAAAACTTGTGCCATAAGCCTTTTGATTCCCCTGATTAAATCATCTGCATTTCCTGTTATAATCATGTCATGCACATACAAAGAAATCAAAATAATCTGCCCCTGATTATTGTACTTGGTATACAAATTTGGGTCATTTAAACTTCTATGGAAACCATGCTCTACAAAGAAAGAATCAACCTTTTCGTACCAAGACCTGGGTGCTTTCTTTAAACCATATAAAGCCTTTTTCAATCTGCAAACAAGATGTTCCTGCCCCTGCTTTACAAATCCTTCTGGCTGTACTAAGTAAATTTCCTCTTTTAAATCACCATTTTAAATGCAGATTTAACATCAAGCTGGTGTAATTCTCAATTACATTTAGTAGCTAAAGCAATAAGCATTCTAATTGTATTTAACTTTGCTACAGGTGCAAAAGTATCATCAAAATCTATACCTTCCTGCTGTGAATATCCTTTTGCAACCAGCCTAGCTTTTAACTTCTCTATACTTCCTTCTGCATTCATTTTTGGTTTAAACAACCATTTACATCCTATGGGTGTTTTATTCTTAGGCAGCTCAACTAAATCCCAAGTATCATTTCTAAGAATTGATTCCATCTCTTCATTCATTACAACTCTCTATTCCTTAAATTGACTAGCTTCTTTGTAATTAGAGGGTTCTACAATGTTCAAAACCTTTGACATCAAAGCATAGTTTCTCAATTTTAATGGTAATTGAGTCTTCCTACCTGATCTCCTTGGTAGGGGACTTACCTCAAATTTGTTTTCTTCTGCTATAACTGGGCTTGCATTATCACCTTCTTGCTGTTCTTTTTGCTCTTCTTTCTGCTCCTGCTCTCTTTCATCCTCGCTGCTTTCCTCCAACAACAATGGAATGTGCCAATCATCACCAATGTCATCTTTCCCTCCCTGTACCTGTTCATGAAACACTACATCCCTGCTTGCAAATGTCTTACGAGACTCAGGATTGAATAATTTATATGCTTTAAATTCTGTGCCATAACCAACAAAGATGCATTTAAATGCTTTAGGGTCTAATTTCTTCCTATCACCTTTGGGTATATGGGCAAATTCTTTTGACCCAAATACTCTTAGATGGTTTACTGCTGGTTTAAATCCATATAGAGCTTCAAAAGGGGTTTTGAAGCCAAGATACCTAGTAGGACTTCTGTTCTTCAAATATACAGCAGTGTTGATAGCCTCTGCCCAAAAACTATTAGACAGACCCTTACCTTGTAGCATACTCCTTGCGCACTCCACCAAGGTTCTGTTTTTGCGCTCTGCAACTCCATTCTGCTGTGGTGTGTGTGGCACTGTATACTGCTGAACAATCCCGTGAGATTTGCAGAATTTCATGAATTCCTTTAGCTTGTATTCTCCCCCTTGATCAGATTGGAGAATTTTTATACTCTTACCAAACTGTTTTTCCACCAAGGTTTTAAATTCTATAAAGCACTGGAAAGTCTAACTTTTCTTGTTCAAAAAATAAACCCATGAATATCTAGTGCAGTCATCAGTAAATAGCAAAAAATAGTATGCTCCTCCTAGTGACCTTGTTTGCATAGGTCCGCATACATCAGTGTGCACTAGTTCTAAAATGTCTGTTTCCTTCCTCCTATCATGCACATGAAACTGTTCTCTATGAATTTTTCCTAGGGCACAACCATCACAATTTAACTGAATATTACGAAAGATAGGGAGTCCCTCGACCATACCTTTCTTCTGCAATAACATGAGGTCCTGCAAATTCAAATGACCGAACCTCTGATGCCAGAGTTGTTCGGCTGTCGATCCTCCTGCAACCATGGCTTGCTTTGGTATGCTTTTTGCATCAAGTCTGTATAGGCTTCCAACTCGCATGCCTATTGCAACTATTTCATTCCTACAATCCTTTATTACACAATGAGTCTTGAAGAACTCGACTTGCATATCTTGATCAACCATCATGGATACAGATATCAGATTTTTCTTAATTCCAGGTACATATAAAACATTTGTAAGGTGACTAATTTTTCCATTTGGTAACTTAACTGAAATCACCCCATGACCTTTAATCTCGTATCCACTATCATCTCCTAGATATATTTTTGATCCATTTATACTTTCTTCAAGACTATCAAAAAATTCCTTTTTACCTGTCATGTGAGAGGATGCTCCGGAATCGACATACCAAATGTCATCTTCATTAGATGCTGAAAGGGCACAGTCGACTGTGAACAGTCGAAATTCATGACTGAAGTCTTCTTCTTCAACAAAGTATCCTCTGTGCTTTGCATTTGCCTGCCTCCTCTTTGCATCATCAGCCTGCTTCTTATAACATTCACTCTGTATATGACCCTTCTTTCCACAATAATAACATTTCTTTTCAGAATGATTTACAAGCATACCTTTATGAGATTGCAGATTCTGATGTAATGTTCCTCCTTTCTGCTTTGATTGCTGTTGTGACTGCTTTCTTTGAATGATCGTCATTTCGCCATCAGCGCAAGATCATCACTCTGGGGGTTCAAGTTCTGCCGTCACTCCTCCTCTTGCTGCAAGATCCCAGTGAGATCATCAAATGTGGGCGCTTTCTCCCTTGCCGACACTCCAGTGATGAATGTTTGAAAATCATCACGCATCCCGTTCATTATGATTGCAACAAGATCTTCATCAGACACCGCCACTCCGATGGCCCCCAATCCGTCTTTCACATCTTTAATTCGCGCAAAAAATGCAGTAGCAGTCTCCCTTTCGTCCATCCTCATTGAAAATAGCTTGCTTTTAAGTGCCAAGACTCGGCTTGTATTCTGGGTCTCATACAAACTTTTGATTTTCATCCAGATGTCCGCGGACGTTTTACAGTCTCTGATGTGTGCAATAACATTGTCCTTCACAAACATCTTCAACAAAACTTTGGCCTTGTTCTCTCGTTTTTCCCAATCTTGCTCCTGTGGCCCTCCATTCGGCTTCTGCTCATCACCTGTAACTATGGACCAAGCATTCGCACCCTCGAGCAAGGTCTGGATCTTAAACTTCCAATTCGTGAAGTTAGATCCATTGAGTTTACCAGACTTGTTAAGGTAAGATTCCATCGTATAACTCATTCTGAATCTACCCAACAAAAAAAAACAATACCTGTCAGATCGATCTGTCACCTCTGCCACCGATCTACAGTGTCTGGCAATCTCGCTCCAACGAGCTAATTCGACGTTTCCAATACAACCGAAGAATTCATCTTATCAAAATTGATCCGATCTGCCTCTCCCGGATAGATTTGCAACTTCGCTGATCTGCACCCCTTGCAAACCGCCAAATGAAGTTGAGGCTTCCTGCAGATCCTCTTGAGGGAAGATTGGCATGTCCTCAATCAGCATTTTCCCGAGCGAAAAATCCCCTTTGTGTCGGCGCTTTCCCGAGCGAAAAATTCGCGCCAATAAAAAATCGGTTAGAGTATTTTTTCTGGCGCGATTAATCTGTAAAATTCCGCGCCAATTGGATGTTCTGGCGCTCTAGCGCGATTAATCCCAAAAAATCCGCGCCAATTCCCCTCCTGGCGCTTCTGTCAGCGAAAAAAACGCGCCAATATCCTTTCTCCTCAGAAAAAAAAATGTCCGAGTCTGAGCTAGGTGTTCTGCAGTCCACCTGCTCAATTGAACACAGAGCTCTTGTGTACACACGACCACAAAGGCACTTCAAGCCACACAGGCAATTCTGCCACACAGGCAATTCTACCACACAGGCAAGCTAGCTACAAAAGGCACTTCAGCCACAAAGGTGACAAAAGATCAGGCTCACCCAAACTGAGCTCGGATACCAAGATAAAATGTGAACAGAATTGAAAAGAAAGAGATGTAGCTCTCAAGTGTGGCCTGCACCTAGAGACTACACTCACCAAACAGAGAGATCACTCTCGTACACTCTATTATTCATCAATGAGAGATTACATCATTAAATACAATACTAGGAATTCGGAAGTTTCACCCAAACCCCTAAACTTTAGGAACTAATCCTAAACTAGGGAGAACGTTACAACAATGTAACCATTTTCTCCATTAATACAAAATAATATTATATATTTTTAACTGCCTAAGAGGTTTGGTTTGATCTATCTTCCAAAAAACATTCATGTTAGCATGACAGAATTTATGTATATACTAACTAATATTGTATTTGTAAAGAATCTCCCGTACTTTTTTTGAATCTTGTGTTGCTGAAACTCAATATTCAAATTCTCGTGAAACAAATATTTTTGTTTAGCATGAACATACACACCAGTCTCTCTCCCTAGCCTTTACCTAAAAAGAAAGAGGTTGAAGTGACCTAATGAAAATATGGATTCGATAATGTAAGGCATTGTGAGTACTTAACGTGGGTGTATTGTTTCCTATTTAATCATAGCTTATTATTAATATGTTTCTGCAGAGTCATTATAAAATAGTTGACCAACAGGTAACAAAAAGTTCTCAATTTTGAGTTTGTAAAGCTAAGGGTTCAAAAATTTACTCCATGCTTATTAAACACTCAGTCAATGTTTATTAGGCACCCGCATTCTCCTTTAAGTCTGCATTGGCAACTTATGACATTTATATGAACATTGTGCCTATGGTTTATTTTTCAATAGTAATGATGCAACAAGAGAAGGAAGATCTAACTAACATTATTTTCTTGTATAGCAGCACATTGGAGATCTTAGGGTCCCTGTGGATGCAGATGGAGGTACAGAGAAGGTTGTATGAACCGCTGGAGGTAAGGGATATAGGCTCTTTCTCGGCTTCCATTCATTGCACACGACTCTACTATGCTATAGACAAGTCTGAACTTAAAATGTCACATTGATTGTGTGCCTCTCTTTTGAGCAGGTCCAAAGACACTTGCAAACTTGTAGTGAGGTAACATAAGAGTACTTGTGGTCAGTTCAAGAGTTAACGCAAGGGAAACTCTAGCAAGTTACAACCTGGAGTCAATTGGATTGGTAGCTACCTGTTCGAGAAATTCTGATTTCACATCAAAAGTGAAAAGCGAATGTTTTAAGTCTATTCTTTTTGTTTTTTTTACTATGCCTAAAATATTTTGTGTATTTCCAGAATCTGAAATTTCCCATCAATTGGGCTATACTACAGACTCATCTGCATACACCTTCCTCACTTTGAACATTGAGAGTTCAACTACAGAAAATTTGCAGGTTGGTGGTGGAAAACAGTCAAGGTATGCATATGATTCAATGGTGCAGTTTTCGCAGGAAGAAATAAGAAAATATATGAGGCTGCAAGAATTGGCAGGGGAAGAAAATATTTCTTCTTCTTTCTCTTTCTCTGGGACCAAGGACTCTTCAATTATTTTGCACGAATTGTCTACTAGTGGCATAGTACACTTAGAAGAAAATGGCAATCCTAGTCTGAAGAAAAAGGAAGCTTGTGAAGGAATGGCATGCTTTCTGTTCAACCCATGGTAACAACATTAGCGTTTCTAGTGCTCTATCTCTCCATAAAACTAATCAACCTTTTCTAGTGCTCTATCTCTGCATAAAAATAAGCAGCCTTCTCTACTGCTCTATCTTTGCATGAATATAATCAACCTTTTCTAGTGCTCTATTTCCGCATGAAAATATTATATGAATCAAGTTAAAAAAAAGCTCAAACAAGACTTAATGAATTCTCAAAATGGCAGTGGAATTGGACTAGAATTCCAATGGTTATACCACCATATCCACCATGGAAAGGGAGCTTGATGTGAGTGGTTTTGGGTGAATCAGATGAGCATTGTATATCAATGTACCTTAACATTTGGCACATATGAGAAAGTTGTAATTGCATTCATGAATGAGATTCAAAGCCAATGGCCATTGCATTATGGCTTTGTACATCGCTGGGAGATGAGAGATGTTATCCTTTTTCCCCCTTAAGATTCAACCTTGATCAAGTCCTTTTCTAGCGTACCAATAGGATAGGCAACATTCTATAGATGTATGATGATGTAGATATATACAACAATATACTTTGGAAATTATTTGTCTTTGCATTTTCTTTGTACGACTAAATTGGGTCAAGACTACTTTTAACATTGAAAAGCTCATATAAATTACATTGCATGCCTGAGAAGTTTGGTTTGCTCCATCTTCCAAAAAAAATCATTCATGTTAGCATGACAAAATCTATGTAGCTACTAACTGACATTGCATTTGTAAAGAATCTCATGTATGTTTTTTAAATCTTGTGTTGGTGAAACTCAATATTCAAATTCCCCTTAAACAAATATTCTGGTTTAGCATGGGCATACACACAGGTCTATCTCCCTAGTCTTTATCCAAAAAGAAAGAGGTTGAAGTAAGCTAATGAAAATATTGATTCGATAATGGAAGGCATTGTGAGTACTTAACATGGGCAGGTTGTTCCCTATTTAATCATAGCTTACTATTAATCTATGTCTGCAGAATCACTATGAAATGGTTGACCAACAAATAACATAAAGTTCTCAAGTTTGAGTTTTTGAAATCAAGGGTTCAAAAATTTACTTACTGCTTATTAGACACTCACTCAATGATTATTACGCACCCGCATTCTCCTTCAAGTCTGCACTGGCAACTTAGGACATTTATATGAACACTGTTGTCAATGTCAATGATCACGGTATGAGAGAAGTTTGCAGCGTTAACATAAATATTCATCACAAACGTATATTATTGACATGTAAGTGCAAAGGAGATAGAAGAATATCAAGAAAATGTCACTTTATAGGGTGAAAGAAACTATTAACAAATGGATTATGTACTTCCTATTCCATATAAGCGATGGTGGAATTTCGAAAAAAGGTTTCTGCAATTTGTCTTCATATATTTTTTCTTTGGTAAAGTGTCCTTCCTTTTAGAAAGAATGTTTGCACTGTGTCATGTCAAGTCTACCTAGGTATTGTAACCAATCAGATTTTGGGATACATATTTTTATATTCGACAGAACTAGTTTGATAAACAGATAACACCACTGCCCAGATAAGGATGAAGCCTTGAAATGCCCAGGTTACAAAAGCAGGTCCGTTTAAACAACACCGTTAGGATTTGACAAAGTCTCCAAGGTGTTTTTGTAAAAAATGGTTTTCAATTCTGTCGGGACTGAGGAGAGTCACAACTATGTGCTTTGGTTTATTTCTGTTAGAGACTATGCCTCTGGTTTATGGTCCTTAGGTCCCTAGACCATTTTAGCCCCTCGAAATGATGTTTTTATTTTCTTCTAAGACTAACGATGCAAGAAGAGAAGGTATATCTAGCTAACACATTTTTTTTTTTTCCCTTGTATCTCAGCACTTTGCGGATCATATAGTCTCTGTGGATGCAGATGGAGGTACAGAGAAGGTCATGAAAACCACTAGAGCTAAGGGCTATAATTCCCATAATTCCCATCTTGGCTTCCATTCTTTGTATGTGACTCTACTATGCCATAGAGAAGTCTGAATTTAAAATGTCATGTTGATTGCGTGCCTCTCTTTTGAGCAAGTTCATAGACACTTGCAACTTCGTATGGGAGCACAAAGAAATCTTTTGCAGTCAGTTCTAGAGAAAGTGGGGAAACTCTCGCAAGTTACAACTTGGGGTCAATTGGATTGGAAGTTACTTGTTCAAATTTTTTTGAGAAGGCCTCAAGACTGAAAAGTGAATGTTTTTACATCTACATTTTCTAATTTGACTTTCTTTACTTTGACTAAAATAATATCTGGTCTATTTCCAGAATTTCAAATTTTCTGTCAATAATTCTAGGCTGCAGATTGGTCTAGATATAGTTCCCTCGCTTCGAATGAGAGTTCAACGAAGATTCCTGCAAAAAAGTGTCAAGATATGCATATGGTTTACAATAGTGCAGTTTTAGTAGGAAGAAATCAATAAAGATACGAGGCTGCAAGAATTGTCAGGAGAAGAAAATATTTCTTCTCTTTTTTCTAGGACCAAGGACTCTTCAACCATTTTGAATGAGAAGGCTACTAGTGACATAGTACAAGCATAAGAAAATGACAGTCGTTTATCTGGGAGGAAAAGGAAGCTTGTGAATCAATGGAGTGGTTGTTCTTCAACCCATGCCAACAACATTAGCCTTTTCTAGTGCTCCGTCTCTGCATAAAAATGTGTCAGCGTTTTCTAGTGCTCCGTCTCTGCATGAAAATGGTCAAATGCACGAGGCAACAAAATTTTATGTGAATCAAGATAAAACATGTTCCAACGGGAATATTAAATTCTCACACTGGCTGCGAAATTGGACTTGAATTCTAATGGTTATACCATTGTATCCTTCGAGGAATGGGGGCTTGATATGAATGGTTTTGGGTGGAGAATATGAGTCTTTGGCACATATGAGCAAGCAGTAGTTGCATTCATGAATGGGGAATAGAGCCAATAGCCATTGTATTATGGCTTTATACATTGGTTAGAGATGAGAAATCATTTCGTCTTTTTCCCTTGAGTTTTAACCCCGATCAAGTCCTCTGCTAGCGCATCAATAGGATACGTGGCATTCTACATTATATGTGCGATGATGTAGATAATGCACTTATGCAACTACATGCACTGGAAATTCTTTGGCTTCAATTGTTCTTTGTGCCACTGAGTTGGGTCAGTGCCACTTTTGACATTGCAAAGTTCACATAAATTATAATGCATGCCTGAGATGTTTTGTTTGGTCCATTTTTCGAGAAACCATTCATGTTCCCATGTTAGAATTTATCTATGCGTTGACTAATATTGTATTTGTAAAGAAGCTCTTGTATTTTCTTTTAATCTCGTGGCGGTGAAACTCAAGCTTCAAATTCTCTCCTTGTTGGTGAAAATCAAGGTTCAAATTTGCGACAAACAATTTTTTTGGTTTAGCATAGGTATACACACCGGTCTCTCTCCCCTAGATTTTGCCTAAAGAAAAAGAGGTCAAGGTGACGTAATGACAATTTTGATTCGATAATGTAAGGCATTATGAGTACTTAACATGGGTGGACTGTTGACTTGGGTATTCCTATTTAATTAAATTATAGCTCATTATTAGTCAATGGCCGCAGAGTCATTATAAAAAGGTTGACCAGTAGATGATATGAATTTCTCAAATTTCATGAAGTGAAACACGGGGCTTAAAACCTCACTTCATTTATATTAAGCACCCAGACCCTTTGTATTAGGCCCCCACATTCTCCTTTAAGTTTTCACTTGCATTGCCAACTTATGGCATTTATGTGAACACTTTTGCCAATGCCACTAATCATTGTACAAGACAAGTGTGGAGGGTTAGCAAGAATACTCATCATGGATGGATATGATTGACACGTAAGAAAAGGAGATAGGTAGAATAATATACGCCACTGAGAAAAAAATCACTTTATATGGCGGAATAAACTATTAAAAATTGCATTCTATAGGTCATGTCACATATAAGTGATGGTGGAATTTTCCCAAAATGGTTATGTCGATTGTCTTCACATATCTCTCTTTTTAGAGCTATTTTGTTTCCTTGTGAAGTATCCTTCTAGCAAGATTGTTTGCATTGTGTCGTGTAAAAGGCACCCGCGCATTGCCGTCAATCACAGTTTGAGATACATATGAATGAATTTGATTATATCTTGCCTAGACCAATTCGTGTCTCCCCTTGAAATCCCGAGGCCTTCATGTGACGACATTGCATTGTTTTCTATCCTATAGAATTTCTTTGGTAAGATTCCCTAATTTCAATTGCCCCTTTTGCTATGATGGTTTTGAGCATTGAGCATTGTTTGTCTAGTCCGATGACATAATTGCTTTATTTTTAAAAATTTGGATATCATTAAATTTGAGCCACCTTAAAGCAATTTCTAAAACCATGGCTCATGAACTTGGTGAGGCTGGAGTGCACGAGTTCAATTCGAACTTTCCCAAATCTCAACAACAAAAATAATTCAAAATGGAAGTTTTTCTTTTCCTTTTAGGCACTTACATGTTATAGTGGTGAACTTTTCCCTTCACCTGCAAGTTGGATTGACTTGGCAGTAAACACGCCATGAGTTACTCATAGCTAAGGATCTAACTCACGGTTACTAATGCGTTTGACTCGACTACAAAGACTCAAACTTGGGTCCAAGGTAATTCAATTTGACAAAAAGGGCGAGTGGCATGTCGACTTGACAGTAATCAATTTTATTAACTATGCGCCATAGAACCCATATTAGTTGTTTATGCCACTTTGGATTTGAATGTGTGACCTCTTAGGAATAATCACATGTTCTTGACCATTAAGGCTAATCATGTTGTACTCTAAGTTATTCGTTTTCGGCAATCTATATTGGTTATGGTGTTTAAATGAATATTAGTAGCACTAGAACTCGAACTAATACCGTTTAACACTAAAATCATTAATTAAATTGGAACTGGATTTAGAATCAAACACATTATCACAAATCGGATTCCAAATCAAAATAGTTAACCCTTAAATTAGGACCTCCTTAGAACTGGAGTTGGACAGGATGAAGCAAAATAAGAAGCAGGATTAGAACCAAAACCAAAAAGGTTCAACCTCAAAGTCATGAACGGGAGAAAAATGTTCAACCAAGACATATATAAACTGTTCAATTATATATATCCAAGCTATTAAACAACACTTGCATAAATAATAATAATAATAATAATAATAATAAAACAATGTAAGCTACTAAACAACAATTATAGAAAGTATTTTTGATGTACAGATAATGTAAGGGTAAATACATGGAATCTATTGACATTTAATTGAAATATATTTTGAACAAATATACATAACATTGATGATCTAAATTCTGTAAAGAGTGCAAAAATAATTATACTATAATCTACAATTAATGTATGTATGTGGTCCAAAATGTTCTTTCATATATATATATATATATATATATATATATATATATATATATATATATATATATATATATATATCCAACCTGTTAGACACAAATGCTATAAAAGTTTTTAATGCATAAAGAATGTAAGGCTAAATACATGACGCCCAGTGGAATCTAATGGCACTCAATCAATACATTTTTGAATCAAAATACATAATATTGAGGATCTAAATTGTCTCAATAGTCCAAAAATAATTATAGTATAGTCTACAATCAAATCCTCATCCAAATATTGGTATTCTACCCTCTGTACATCAGTGTATACTCAATGTCCTATACCAATGTTTGTACCTTGCCACAATGAATGCCATTTCATGTCACAATTCCATCAAGATAAATCCATTGAAGATGGGTGGAATCATTAAATAGATCGAAACCAAGCTTTGGGTAGTTGTGGTGTTTTAAAAAAGGTGGGGGGGAGATGGGGCAACACCAATTAAATTAATTGTTTTGCCTGTGATTTATCACAATAGCCAATTTTAATGGATTTTGTCTAGTTTTGATCAATGCACAACATGAGAAGTGAAAACTAGTTTGAATGACTGGTGTTGTTTAGAAGTGACCAAAATTTGGTTGAATTAGTGAATTTTGGTGCAGAATGATTGATATCAATAACACCGGTTCAACAATTTCATTTAATTTTATATTTGTTTAATTTTCAACATCCCTCCAACAAAATTGAAGAACTAATCTCACGCCATGCTAAAACATCTCGATATGCTTTGCCACTAGAGCAAACAACCACTTTGATAGGGTGTTCACAATCATGAGCATTTGGGTCAACACAAAATTCAACCCCAAACAAAGAATACCAGTGTCAACGCGGTTTAATATAGATTTCATGTATAAGTTATAGACTAGAGACTAATCTCAAATTGTTCAAGTGGTGAAGAGATGGGATTAGATTCATCGTGTTACAACGAACAATCCCACATAATAAGAAGAATGATTAATATAGATTATGAACAACGAGCACAAGAATAAAAGGTTACAACAATGCATTGAATATGCACACCAAAACATATCTGCACTAGTACATCAGTGGTGTTCATACATATTATTCACAAGGTGGACAATATATACATGCGGCACAAAAAGACATACATCAAGCATTTCTTCAATGGATTCATCCTTAATGGTTACATTGTCCATCTAACCATTAGCCACCCCGGAATGTTATTGCTCAGTTCTGGTCCATAGGTGTCAGCGTTACAAACTCAACAGCCTCTCAATGAGTTTCAATGTGCTCTATTGTACCAATTTCACCATCCTTAATTCCCCTTACTTTTGTCTCATTGACCTATAATATTAATCCTATTCCAAATCCACTTGACTTAATATCCAAAATAGTATCGATCGCAGTACCTTCAAGAATATTACCTCATCCATCTACATTTTTATGCTTAGAAAGTTGCTTCCTTGCGATGGAAATACAAATATACTTTAATTTCCTTCTAGACTGTAGGATGTGATTGTGGTGGGTTGTCCTAACAACTTATGGGGTGAGGGACGAGGAGAGGTTTTGACGAGTAACATGATTTCGTCCCAAAGTGGAGAGTTGCATGGACTAAGATAATCAGTGGGCAAACTCAACCTTTTTGGTGAGTTTATTTTTTAAGACGAGGTAAGGTTTTGTGTTGACCTACTCATTTTTTCAAACTTTCGTTGATTTGGGTCTGCTTAAACTTAACCAAAACCTCTAATGGAACAATTCCATGGTAAAAATTCCCATTAATCACGTGGAGCGTAACATTTGGAATTATTCCTAATAGATTCGAGCAATAATTTTAAGGGGAAAGAGACTAGGCTTGTCCGCTATCTAAGTTACTCCCAAATTGCTATCATCTGATTAGATACCCATGATAATAAACTAATACCTTTTTTGAAACCATAAATTGGAATTTATACCCACTTTCTCTGAAACCTTACATCCAAAATCCCACTCCATTTCTTCTTCTTGCCACCTCTTAAAACACTTAAAAGGTTCCATTTAATGAATATTCATGGCTTTTATTGTAGCAATGGCCGCGAAATTTAATTAGTACGTGGAACAACTAGAACCTTTTCATATGAAATTCTTGCCCAAATCTCACAAGGTTTTTCTTCGAAGTTCTAATTCCACCTTGTTGTCGGGAAACTTGAGGATGAGACTTTGGTATTTGGGGTTTTGGTCCATTTTAAGTCAAGGCGTGTTGACCAAGAACCCGTAATTCCTCATCCATCGTGACATACAAGGATTCAAGGGTAAGAGGTGATGTTGAGCTAGGAGAGATGGAAAATTACAAGAAGGGAGGCTTGGGGGGGAGCGTAAAACTCAAAGGAGTAGTTTAGCAATTGTAGCCAAATTTCGCCAACCCACAAGCATTCATTAAAGAAGAAGGATTTTGACCATGGAATTTTGAATAGCACGGTCTAAGATTAGTTCTTTGATCAGATGGAAGGGATGCCAAAAATTAAAGAAATATGAAATGATCCGGATTTAAACAGGAACGCAACAAATTACAGAGATAACCATATACACAAAGATGCAGCGGAAATAATCCTTCATTTCATTAATGGAAAATACTGAAATATGCTTACAAACAGAAATGGCAATAAACTAGCTAGGGCGATGGTAGCTTATCTCTGAGAAGAGATGTGATGGCTACATGCCTCTGAACTGTGTTACAATGAGGCTCGAAGGCCTATTTATTGTTGAGAAACAATGGACAACCCTTAACATTCCAAAACCTAACCCTAGGAGATGAAACGCCAAACTGTGGGCCCCGTTTGGGTAAATTGGTACATCAACTTCCCGGGGTCGTAACTTTGGCATACGATCTCTGTTTGACGCGTACAATAGCTCGTTAGAAAGATCTATCCGAGCACTACCACTTTGGGAAGGGCAACATCGGTCCATGGACCCATGTTGCCCCCAGATTTCCCAAAAAACGTCGTTTAGGGCCTCAAAACGGCTCCGGAAGTTCAGGACCCGAAAAACTGCTAAAAATAGTAAGTTGTGCTACAATTAAGGAAACTGAAAATGCTGAGAAAGACAATGGTGGGGGTCCAGGTGGACTTGGCAGGTGGCCACCAATATCCACCTGGATCATTCCTCCCCCCTTAGGAAGCAATGGTCCCCATTGCGTTGAGCTCCTCCATGAGATGAGGAAACTTCTGCTGAACTTGTTCCCTGGTGAGCCACTTGCCCTGCTGAAGGAGTTGGCCCGCTTTGACAACTCGATACAGTTGGATATTCTGTTGGCGAGTGTTCTTGATCTGTGTGTCCATGATCCGATCAGTTGCAGCTTGTTCCATGCAATCTGGATTTAATTCTGTGGGTTTGAGCTGTTCTGCAATGTCGGATGTGTCTAGCAATGGTGGAAAGTATGGCCGAAGGCGGTCCACATTAAATACTGGGTGCAGGCCAAGGAATGGGGGAATGCTGAGCTCAAATGCATTGTCTCCCATAGCCTTAGTAATGGTGTAAGGACCATATCGGAGTGGTCTCAATTTTCGATAGGCTCCAGTAAGGCGTTCCTTTTGCAAATGCAACCAGACTTTGTCGCCCACCTGAAACTTGTGTGGCACCCGATGTTGATCATGTCGCTGCTTGTACTTGGCATTTGATTTCTCAAGAATGTCATGGACCTGCTGGCGAATATGTTGGATGCGCTCAATGAAGCTGGTGGCCTTATCTGTTTCGGACTGGACATGAGCTGAATTCATGTGAGTAGCTGCAAGTGGCATGGCCACATCAATGGGGCATAGTGGCTGGAATCCCAAACCCACCTGAAAAGGGCTATGGCCAGTGGAGCTGTGAAGAGCTCGGTTGTAGCTGTGCTGAACATAGGGGAGGCTCTCGTCCCATGTGCGTGGATGCTTTGAGTTATACATGCGCAGAATGTGCACAATCATCCTATTGACAACCTCTGTCTGGCCATCAGTTTGAGGATGGAAGGCTGTGGACTTCGTGAGTTTGGTGTCCAGCATTGACCAGAGACTGGACCAAAAGGTGCTGAGGAACCGACTGTCCCGATCTGAGATGATAGACTGTGGGATCCCAAAGTGCACCCACACTCGTTCAAAGAAGAGTTTAGCAGTGGCTTCTGCTGTGATATTCTTCTTGCAGGCCATCATAATGGCCATCTTTGAGAACCTGTCGACGACCACAAAAACACAGTCATTTCCATGCTTAGTGGAAGGAAGGCCTGACATGTAATCCATGGAGATGGATTCCCAAGGTCGACTAGGGGTAGGCAACGGGGTATAGAGGCCTTGCTTCTTAATGGTCGGTTTGGCAATGGCACAGGCAGTACATGATCGGATGTACTTCCCAACATCCTGTCGAAGATTCGGCCAATAGAAATAGTTTTGCAGTACTGCCACTGTTTTCTCGACCCCGAAATGCCCAGCAGCCCGACTGTAGTGTGCTTCCCAAATCATCTTGGCACGCTCGCTTGAAGGAACACAGAGGTGACCGAGGTGGCATAATAGGGCATCCTGGAGGTGAAAATCTGCAACTTGCCGACCCTCCAAGAGTGTCTGGTATGTGTGGCCGAATTCTGGGTCGCTTTTGTAGAGAAGTGGCCAATCAGAAGTCTCGTGCCCGCAAGAGTTGAGCACGGTGGTTAGCGCCATGATCGGTGGTCGACTGAGGCAATCTGCAACATTATTGGTGCTGCCCTTTTTATACTTGATATTCAAGTGAAACTGTTGCAGGTATGTAGACCACTTCTGATGGCGATCATTCTGCAATTTCCCTTGGGTCTGTATGAACTGCAGAGGTCGGTGGTCTGTGTGGATGACCGTTTCCTTCCCCAAAATGTAATGCTTCCATTGTCGACAGGCCTGTACAATGGAATACATCTCTTTATCATAAGTGGGGTACTTCCGGACTGTGTCTGAAAGTGTTTCACTGTGATATGCCACTGGATGTCCATGTTGAGTAAGGACTGCCCCAATAGCATAGTCAGAGGCATCTGTCTCGACCTCAAATGGTTGTTGTAAATCTGGTAACGCGAGCACTGGTGCCGTGCAGAGGCGATCCTTCAACTCCCTGAATGCCTTCTGTTGAGATTCAGACCAAAAGAATTTTGCTTTCGCCCCGCCCTTGGTGACTTGACTCAAGGGCCAAGAAATATGAGAAAATCCCAACACAAACCTGCGGTAGAAGTTGGCAAGACCTAGAAAGCTGCGGAGCTCTGTTAGAGTGGTTGGAGAGGGCCAATCCCGAATGACTTGGACCTTGGCTGGATCGACATGCACCCCCTGTTCATCAATGATGTATCCCAGATACTGAACCTCGGTCATGCCAAAAGTGCATTTCTCCAAATTGGCACATAGCTTGTGTTGCCGCAGTGTTTGGAGAACCTGTCGGATGTGGTGGAGGTGCTCTTCCCAACTCTGGCTGAAGATCAGAATGTCATCCAAGTATACTACTACAAAGGAGTTGGTGAATGGCCGCAAGATGTCATCCATTAGCCTCATAAAGGTTGCAGGAGCATTCGTCAATCCGAAAGGCATGACCAACCATTCGAAGAGGCCCTCCTTGGATTTGAAGGCAGTCTTCCACACATCTGAGGGTTCAATTGGTACCTGGTGATATCCTGACTTCAGATCGATCTTGCTGAAATATTTCGCCCCCTTTAGTTGGTCTAGGAGGTCATCAATCCGCGGGATCGGGTACCTATTACGGACAGTGATCTTGTTCAGTGCCCGATAGTCAATACAGAGTCTCCACGTCCCATCCTTCTTCTGTACCAACACTATCGGGCTCCCACAGGGCGAAGAACTCGGACGGATGTGACCTTTCTGCAGGAGCTCCTGAATCTGTCTCTTGATTTCATTGTTCTCCAGAACGGAGCGCCGATAAATTGGTCCATTGGGTAGCGGCGCACCTGGGGTCAGATCGATGGAGTGCTTGACTTGACAGTGCAGAGGAACCCCTGCCGGGGAGGTGAAAATGTCTTCGTACTCCTCCACAATCTTGTCCATCTGTAGCTGCCGTGCAGAGGAACCCCGTTTGGAGGCCGTGGCCACTGTCTTCTTCTTCCCTTGAGGGCGTATCATCAGGAAAACAAATTTCCTGGTTTTGGAAATGATCTTACTGCATTGTTTTGCAGTAATCAAAGAGATGGCGGCAGGTGGTGCTACCTCTGGTATCCTGAACAACTTATTTCCCAATGTAATAATAACAGCACGGGGCCTTGATTCATACACAGCATGTCGCTTCCACAAGTATGGTTGTCCTAGTAATACATCACAAACTTCAAGGGGAGCAATGTCACACAATACCTCATCCGTGAAGGGCTTGATGTTGTATGGAAGGCGACACTGCTGGCTCACGCGAAGATCTCGCCCTTGGTGAAGCCACCCAATGGTGTATGGTTGTGGATGTGCTGTGGTCGGTAAGCCCAACCGCTTCACGACCTCTGCCGAAATGAGGTTCTTTTGACTCCCGCTATCAACAATGAACTGTATCGGGGAGCCCTTTACCCACATCTGGGAGTGGAAGAGACGCTCCTCCTCCTCTGGATCTTCGGGTTCATTTTTCTGGATCTTTGCGGTAGCAACAGTGGCGCTGGGATCCGCATCAATGATCTGCTTCCCTTTTTCATACCCCTTATCGGGTTCTGACTCAGAGTCGGAACATGCATCTGATTCTGAAACCTTTAGCTCAGCCACCAGTGACTGCTTGGCCCGACACTCACTTGTGTTGTGAGTGGAGCTCTTATGGAACTCGCACCATTTTCCAGTGTCCTTTCTCGGCTTCGCGGCGTTGCTCTTTGCTTGCAGCTTCGGCTGGTTGTCTTGGGCTGTCCCGCCTTGGCTTTGTCCTTTGTTCTGTGGTTTAGGGGCACCTTTCCCCTGCTTTGGATTCGCAGATCCAAAGTCTCGCTTCTTTTGTTTAAACTTCTGCTCGACCTTGACGGCATACCGGTATGCTGCGCCGAGCGAGGGGATGTTTAAGAACTGTATTTCTTCCTGGATGTACTTGTGCAGGCAGCCACGGTATTTGAGTATCAAATGTTGCTCCGAATCCTTGATACCCAACTTTGTGCGAAGGGTATGGAAAAGATTGGTGAACTCCGGCACGTCTTGGTCCCTTCCCTGCCGCAGCGTGGTCCACTTTATGTATTCATCCTCATAGCTTCCGACAGGGTAGTACTGCTCCTTGATGGCATCCCGGAACGAATCCCAGGTGGGTGCGGCTGAAAACAGTGAGCCAGTACTTTCATCCTTCTGCTCGCAGTAGGTTTCCCACCAGTCCTTGACGTGGGGGGCTGCTTTGAGAAGAGCAAAAACAATCTTTTCCCGACTCGAAAATTCATGAACAGAAAAATAACCCTCTAGCAGATTTAACCATTTATCTACGGCATCGGCGTCTATCTGACCCTCGAATATGGGGATTTCAAAATTAACTTGTACCTTAAAGGGTGTGGTGTTTCCAGAGGAGCTACTGGAAGCCGATGCGCCGCTTTTGGGTAGCCGCTGAAGGATCTGCGCAAAGCTGTCCATCATCGCGTTCCGTTGTCGCTCGAGCGCTTCTTCGAGCAAGATTTTGATGGGATCTCCTGCCCCCTCGTCTTTCTTCTCGTCCGCCATGGGAGGCCGTCGGGATTTGCGAGGCTGGTCTTGCAAAGGTTCAACCAGTTCAAGCCCTAACTCCTTATATCCCGACCTTGTTGGGGACATGCAAAGAAAAACAGAGAAAAAGCAGACCGCTCTGATACCACTGATCCGGATTTAAACAGGAACGCAACAAATTACAGAGATAACCATATACACAAAGATGCAGCGGAAATAATCCTTCATTTCATTAATGGAAAATACTGAAATATGCTTACAAACAGAAATGGCAATAAACTAGCTAGGGCGATGGTAGCTTATCTCTGAGAAGAGATGTGATGGCTACATGCCTCTGAACTGTGTTACAATGAGGCTCGAAGGCCTATTTATTGTTGAGAAACAATGGACAACCCTTAACATTCCAAAACCTAACCCTAGGAGATGAAACGCCAAACTGTGGGCCCCGTTTGGGTAAATTGGTACATCAACTTCCCGGGGTCGTAACTTTGGCATACGATCTCTGTTTGACGCGTACAATAGCTCGTTAGAAAGATCTATCCGAGCACTACCACTTTGGGAAGGGCAACATCGGTCCATGGACCCATGTTGCCCCCAGATTTCCCAAAAAACGTCGTTTAGGGCCTCAAAACGGCTCCGGAAGTTCAGGACCCGAAAAACTGCTAAAAATAGTAAGTTGTGCTACAATTAAGGAAACTGAAAATGCTGAGAAAGACAATGGTGGGGGTCCAGGTGGACTTGGCAGGTGGCCACCAATATCCACCTGGATCATGAAATTAATGGAAATTGTTGAACTAAAGCTATCAATGTTGGTCGAATTGCACCAAAATCCGTTGGCCATTGTTCCCATCAATTAGAGTTCCTAATTGGAAAAAGGATATATGACCTTGGGAACTTTGAATGGTTGGAACTATGACCGACAAGCGGAGGTCATAGTTACCCCGTTCGTCAAGGTTTCTTCCTCAAAGTTCCTATTGGTCAGAGTCCTTGACTAAGAAAGAGTGGTATGACCTTAGGAACGTTGACTGAGAGGACCTATTCCCTGCGATTACGATGGGAAAATGAAAGTCATAGTTCCTTTGTTGGTCAAATTTCCTTCACCACTATTCTTGTTAGTCAAAGTTCCTCACCGGAAAAGTTCCAAATCACTGAAGGAACTGCGACCTCAAGAAATTTGATTGATAGGAACTATTCCTAGAAAAATGACTGATGGATGAAGGTCATATCCCCTTTGTTAGTCAAAGCTCCCGATGTCACAATTGTTTACTGATAAAGGCACTGTGACCTCAAGAACTCTGATTGATATGAACTACGACCGACATATGAAGGTCCTAGTTCCTTCGCCAAGCAAAGTTCCTTCATCATAGTTCCTATTAGTTAGAGTCCCTAACTAACAAAGGAACTATGACCTGGGGAATTTTCATTGGTAGGAAATACTCCCTAGAACTATGATCTACAAATGAAGGTCATAGTTCATTTTTCAGTCGTCGTAGTTCTTGTGGTCATAGTTCATGTCTGTCGAATTTCCTGATTAATAAAGGAACTGTGACCTCAAGAGCTTTGACTGGAGAGGACTATTCCCTAGGATTCGA
Source organism: Pinus tabuliformis (assembly GCA_031772625.1). Lineage (NCBI taxonomy): Eukaryota > Viridiplantae > Streptophyta > Pinopsida > Pinales > Pinaceae > Pinus > Pinus tabuliformis. The sequence continues at coordinate 1,157,113,823 of CM062818.1, read as the reverse complement.
ACTGACAAATGAAGGTCATACATAGTTCCTTTGACAGTTAAAGTTCATATAATTCATGTCAATCAAAGTTCCCGACTAACAAAAGAACTATGACTTCATGAACTTTGATTGATAGGGACCATTACCTAGAATTACCACTGACAAATAGAGGCAATATTTACTTTGTCATACTTCATGTGGTCAGAGTTCATGATGGACAAAGGGACTAGACATCATTTTTAAATTAAAATATCTGGATGATTTTAAAAGAGCATTTCATGTGGTCAGAGTTTATGACGGACAAAGGGACCATGACCTCATTTTTAAAATAAAATATGTGGATGATTGATTTTAGACTTTAGTGGTCCATACTAATTTTGATAATCCGAAAGACATTATCAAATGTCTAGATGATATATTTAGAAATATAAGCGGATGATATATTTAAAAAAATAAAAATATGGATGATATATTTAGAAATATAAGCGGATGATATATTTAAAAAAATAAAAAGATGGATGATATATTTAAATATAAATGAAATTAAAATATCTAGATGATATATTTAGAAATATAAGCGTTTAAAAAAATATGAAATGGATGATATATTTAAATATAAATGAAATTAATTAATTAAAAAAGCGGATATATTTAAATATAAATGAAATTAATTAATTAAAAAAGCGGATATATTTAAATATAAATGAAATTAAGTAATTAAAAAAGCGGATATATTTAAATATAAATGGAATTAATTAATTAAAAAAGCGGGCACGTTATCCTTCCACTGCAGGGAGCGGGAGGTAGTCGTTGCTCTGTGAAGCCAGCCTCACGCATTCCCCTCCTCTCTAAGGCGCTTGACACTTCCCGGAAGAAGCTCCCGGACCCTGCCCTTCGACAGGGGGCCATGTACCAACTCTCTACTTGGACCAGGGCGCACCTCTCCTCTGTCACCACCTCTCCTTCTCGTCATAAAATTGTGACGATAGGCACAACACTTGTATTGATATGAATAACAAACACATTTTAAGGATTGAGGAGAGTGGGTACTAGTGCTTCTATGGAGTTTTACTTGAAAAACTCAAGATTATGTTGTTGTCAGTGGGTTCGGGCATACACCCTCTTACCTCGAAAGGCTCGTTGCAATTGTGAACATATATGATGAAAATGGCTTCATTTGCAAGCATTTCACCACATCCCAACACATAGGACCCGAACGAGAATATTGATGGTGGAAGTGTTGTGGAGAACCAATTAATAAGCCATGAATGGGGGGCATCTATTCTTGCAAAGTCCCCTAGGGATTTGCACCCAACCCCACCCTTTTTTTCACAACCACAAGCATACACATGAGCATGCCATCAACTCGACTTGAGCCTCGAAGCGGGGAATAATAGCGTCTCACTTTCATCAACCCAACACGTCACTGTCGGCAACAGAAGACCAATTTGAAACTAACTCTTACTGCAACTTTACCCATGAATGTCGTCAAAGTTAAATCGGTTCGATTTGGCCTAACTTCGTAATTGTGTGCAATCTCTATATGGAGTCGAGTTGTGGCAAAAATTTGGCCATTTGTAGCCCTTGCTAATAAAAAGATGCCAAAAAAAACAATGGGCCTAGAATTGGAGGGATAAATGTGAGAGCCCTATCATCCTCATTAATGATGGAAGTGACAATACCTTTAAATTTGTTGTTGTGTGGAAAGTTTATCATTATAATGAAATGAGAAATTTGTTGATTGCAATTATTTAGAATGGATGATCCATTAGTGATTTCATTGGGTTCGATTTGCTAGACGAGGTTATGGTATGCATAAAAGGAAGGTAAACACATTAAATTTGATGGGGGTTGGGCTAGGCGGGATGTCCCTTTGTGGCCTGCTCTATTCTTTGTATGTATTCAAGGGAAGATTGTTGTAATGAAGCATCTCTTCTTCTTCTTCTTCTTTCCCATGATAGTGGTCAAGTCAAATTATCCTGTTTTGGCATACTTCTGTAATTGTGTGGCATTTCTCTATGGGGTTGATATATGGCCCAAAGATTTTGGTTCTTTACTTCTTACGCAATACAGAGGTTTTAGAGAAACACAATACGAGATTTCGAAGTGGCGCACAAGAAATGTGAGGTAGGTAATCATATTTATAGACCACGAAGGGTTGTCAAGAATTGAATTTTGTGAGAGGATAAAACGCGTGTTGGAGTGAGAGTTTAGGAGCAATTTTCCTTTCGAGTACAACCATCAATATCATTAAAGCCAATCTTGTTAAATTTTCGAGGGTTAGTTTCATAAATGTACGCCATTTGCCCACGGAGAAATGATGTGGTGAGAACATTTTGTTCATAAATCTTGTCAATATAATCAAGTTCGATTGGAAAGGAAAGAATCAAATCTAACAAGAAACATTGTAAATGGATTCAAGGCCTTTGTTTCCTTAACAAACTCAATAGGATTAGGTGACCACCAGGCATACTAGGCGGATTTTGAAATCATTACCCACATACAAGGAAATTTCCATTGAATATGCGATGTTGATTCACTTATTGTAAGGTCCGCCGCTCTTTAAATTCATGCAATCTTTTCTTTCCCGATGTCCTCTAGGTGATGGGTGTTAGTTGTAGAGAGAAACGAGAATATAGTAACAAGATTGGGCTACACCATTAAGCCATTTTGTTCTTGAAAGGGGAACAAGAGTGGCAAGCTTCAACTCATTGATTATTTTCTAATGATGATATTATGGTTGTTGATGGGGATTCAAGGTTATGATTGGTTGGAACCTATTGCGTAGCTTCTATGGGAGAAATTAATTTCAAATTCCAAGTGCCTTTGTCTAGTTGTTCCATTGGATCTTGCTCAGTGGTTCGCAATCATGTGGGTCATTGCTCTTTCTTCTCAAACATGATATCCTTAGATAGTTGGGAGTTGTTACGAGAATCATACCCATCAAAGTTCAAGATCGGTTCTGAGTCCTTAAAAAATAAATTGCACTTATGTATTCGATAAGCCAATAACTTGGTTATGTCCCATTCATATACAATCTAGCATGCATGGTAGCACTTTTGAATTATGTAAGCTAGGTAATTGTTCCTATCCCATTGCTTGTGACTTAGCTCACACAACAAGGTTTGATTATTGGTTTAAAAAAACAAAAAACAAAAAAAATTGGTCCGCTCTTGCCCGTGGATAGAGGAGAAGAAGACTTGAAGCATAAATGACATAATGGTCGAGAGCACACAAGGAAGGCCTCTCATAGGTAAGGAAGGACTAGGAAGACCATTACGAAGAAGTCAAACTCCAAATTAGAGAGGAGGGCCTCTCTTAATTGGAATAGGAAACAAAAAGTAAAGCCAACACTAACCTATTCAAAGCCAAAAAGGCCAAAGTTTATTTTTGGATGTTAAAATCCTGAAGCCTCTAGTTGAGAGCAAGCGTCTGGAATGGCATATGATACCCTCGCTTTATGGGGTATCTTCCTTGATGGTTTCTCTGAAAGTGAAAGAAATCCCAAGCATCTTCCTAGAGGCATATGGCGATGACATCTAGTGGTTAGCCTTGATCAAATTTGTGCTTGTCCCTAAGTCCTCTCTATTTTTGGTCAACTGCTTGTTATCTTGGTGGACATTCTTAATGAGATTGGTCAAATGACACGGACCTTCCTAGACACTTTCGTTTAGTGATTCAAGCATGGTGATAACATTAGAGTGCGATTCATCCTACATTCATTTTGAAGTAAGATTTCATTAAGCGACTAAAACGACTAATTAAATAATAAAGCCATTAGGGTTTAAAACCCAAATGGAAAGAAGTAGAACAAAATGTGAGAGCCTCCAAAAACCGGTAGGCAAAAATGATGTTGGCCTACAAAAAAAGTATGTCACAGGTGTGTGAGTTAACGAAAACAAGAATCTGAAGAACCATTATTGGAGGCTTCCGGCATGAGTGGTTTAGTGACAAGTGGTAAGGCGATTGGAATTTGAATGGTTGTAGATGAGTCGAGGTGCAAGTCTTGTGTGATTTCGACATCGTGAAAATCCTCATCATAGTAGTTGAAGGGTTGCTATGAGCAGTATTTCAAAATCAAGCCCTAGTTGGCAATGGGGAGTTTGGAGAAGAAAATGAGCCTCCCTCGACAAGGGAACTCTACGAACCATAAAGGGAAGTCTTGTGAGTAAGAAGAATGAGACAAAGAGTCGAGCATAGAAGAAGTTCCAAATAAAAATAGTAATTACTATGAGAGATTCAATGACATGATATCATCCTGGATAGAAATAAAATGATTCTCTCCCGGCATGGGAACTCGAGGAATGATAAAAAGAAGCCTCGAGAGGAAGATCGATAAGACAAAGCTCCAAGCAGAGAAAACATGCATATTATATAGGTCATCCAAAATGACTTGGAGAATCTCATTGTCACCTAAATCTAGAGAAGCGAAAATCCACAAAGGGAATAGTTCAAGGGCATTTAAGAAAAAATCAATGTTTTGTGTCGCTTTAGAGATCCTTAAGCGCATGGAGAAACCATGTCCGAGTATCTCACTTTCTACCTAAAGCTTGACTTGAAAATAAATGGCTTTAGATAATTTTCATCCTACATGGAAAAGAAGTGCCAAATGGAAAAAGTAACATCGAAATCATTTTGAAAAAAAAAATCAAGTAATTTTAGATTTGGACCATTCTTAACCTACATAAGGATAGTGATTTCACCATTTTCCATTGGCCCTTTTCGAGCATCTTCTACCAATTTAAGTTTATGGATAATCATAATAAACATTTCTAGGACTCCGTAGCTCTAACCGACCCATTTACACCTCCGCTAGAGCTATGAGGTTGACATTGACATTGGTACATGTCACTTGCATGTACCTACTCCCCGAGCACCCATTTCAAAATTTCATTTTACCTCCCGAGCACCCATTTCAAAATTTCGTTGTACCTCCCGAGTTCCGTACATATTGTCTCATTCCTCTTCACTGGTTGTTGGCTACCCCATAGCTACAACTCGAACTAACGCGAAAATTGGAAAGGGGATTTCTGAAACAGATGATCCGGTGTCCGCAACGCGAGGGGATGATGGAGTTAAGGAACAAGAAGGAGTAGCTGAGCAAAACTTGTTTGTTAGTGTTGGTAGCTTACGTCCACACACTAAGATGTACACCATGGTTTCAGCGGTATCTCATGTGGTGGCAGGAATTGTGGCTAGATCGAATGTCCATTTCTAAATTTGATCAATGATGTACTATAGTTCTATATAAATTGATTAAGAAACACCACTTTAAACATGGTGTTATGTTATGAATTACAAACTCTGCACACTCAAGCGAAAGAGAGGACTTTGATAGAATATTTGGCCCTTTGAGGCATTTGGTGAGAAGACTCGGCCTTATAGATAGTGATATTGTTAGGTGCGAGTATTTTGAAAACGTGTCTTGTGGGTGTATATATATATATATACACACACAGTGAGCTCATTATTGTATATGCTCTTGCTTTAATACGTGTATTTTTGTTTTAGAATTTTGTGATGGTCATGGATTCATCATTTGGAAAATTGAAAGGTTTGTTCTATTATGTAGCATGATGTTTCTGGTTCAACTCAATGTATGAAGCTTTCTATACCAAGGTTCTGTGGGTGGGTATCGTCGTTTAGAGCGCACTGTGTAGCTTGATTCCATTTTTATTTGAAAAAACTAGAGTTTATATCTTTATCGATAGGCCATTGTATCCTCGGTTTGCCATTAACAGGATAACCCCAATATCTTTAGTTGTTGAAGCAGTGGACTAACATATTCAGGAATAAGGTTTGTTCTATTATGTAGCATGATGTTTCTGGTTCAACTCAATGTATGAAGCTTTCTATACCAAGGTTCTGTGGGTGGGTATCATCATTTAGAGCGCATTGTGTAGCTTGATTCCATTTTTATTTCAAAAAACTAGAGTTTATATCTTTATCGACAGGCCATTGTATCCTCGATTTGCCATTAACAGGATAACCCTAATATCTTTAGTTGTTGAAGCAGTGGACTAACATATTCAGGGACCCATAGATCTTTATGGGTATTTATTTCAAGGTCTTTATGTTGAATATTTGGTTGTTTTCGCGGGAAGGAAGAGCTGGGAAGGAGTATAGTGGCCCTCCTACATTATACCAGCTAAAACCCAAGAAGAAACGTGTAACATGGATCCTTGGAGTCATTGGGATCTGTGCCCTTTTCTACCTCTTGGGTGGATTTTAAAATACTTGGTCTCCTCCACCGTCTCAAGCTTCTAGATTGAGCAAGGCCAATACCTTCCTCCTCTCTTCCTTTGTCTCAGACAGAACTATTACTGGGAAAAGTCTCTATTTAGAACTACTCTATCCCACTAAGGTGTGACAACTGCCTTAGAAACAAACAGAGAAAACTACTTTTGTATTTCCTTTATGAAATAAAGATAGAGGGGGATAGAAAGAACCGACCTGTGTCTTGCGCTAATCCTTTGATCCAATCCCTCTCTTCTTTGACAGCTTCCAGCTACCTGCTCCCTTACTTGCCCAGCTTCACCAAGTTCCTTTAAGATCACAGAAGAAGAAAACTATACAAAGACATGGATCTATATTCATAAACAGCTTAGGATCAGATTTAAGCTAAACATACAAATGTAACAAACATCAATGATACACCAGCATGTAGGAGAAACTCAAATAGTTTTTATTGATATACAAGAAGATCCAGGAGGAGTTACAACCGATGATTCCTGACCCAACATCAACCTCCCAGCAAAGAAGCCCCTTCTTCACCTCCAACCAAGCATAAATCACCCAATACTCTGATATCTATCTCAAAACCAATAGCAATTCCTTGCAATGTACAAAATTCCAGCCTCCGGATCTCTGGGATTAGGGATCCATATATAGATGTATGCAAGGAAGATGAGTCAGCTTATGATTTGATTAGTGTCTTCTCTCTATCAGTTCTTGCTTCCACTTGGAGACTGAAAGCCTCTTACTCATCCTTGGTCGAACTCAGTGAGGCAAGTGTCATTGGAGAAGATTCTGGAAGCTTCCATTGTCTTTCCACCTCGCGGAATGGCACTGCCATTTGTCATTTCCCGCTCAACGCACCCTGATAGTGCATTTAGGTGCGTTGCAACGCACCCAGCTAGTGTATTTAGGTGCTATGCAACGCAGCTAGCCAGTGGAGCAGCTGAAATGATCCTGTTTTGACTTATTCTGAGCAGTTTCTGGTGGAGAACTTCTTGGAGAAGCTGTAATTTGTTGACCTTGTTCCTTTAGGGGTTGGAACAACACTTTTAGGGACTTAGGAGCCCTTGGTTTATGGACATTTCATGCTTGGAGCTGCAAGGCACAAAAATGTCTATAACAAGAACCTATAAATCTTGGACCTGGCAGTGAACCTCTTCCACGCGGACTTGTGAGTATCGAAGAGTTCCCACAGGAAGAGCCTCATCCTTCTACTCATGTTCATTGGGAAGAAATCCATTTTTTTCAGATTGATCTTTTTCCTTCTTTTTAGACTCCAATGCAAACTCCTTTACTTGATTCTTTGGACTTACCTGCAAATCTCTTGCGATAATATTCATTGGGGTTGTTAACCATGACTAGAATTGATCCTACCTCTCAGCCTATTCCACCACTATCATTGAGACATCGAATGTTGCTTCCTCATTTATGTTTGCAACATCACCAGAAACTCATATGTATGGTGGCCTGTCCGTCCCACTTGGTTATCAGTCTTTATCTGGTACCTTATTTGGTGCATCTTTTAGTCCTTGGACCTCTCCCATGTCATGTAATTTGGGAATAACATTTGGTACTTATCTTATGAGTTCCTCAAAGTTTGCTCCTCTTCCTCCATCTACACCTATGGTTGGGAAGCAGGTTGGCCCCTATGTCAGTGGACAAGGCTACCTTCAATAGCCTAACTCTTCTTATGTTGGGTACCCTCCATTTGGATCGGAGTTGCCTCCATCATCCCCTCCTCCTCTGGCAGGGTGAAACCTATTGTTGGTATACCTCAAATTGGTAATCATCCTTATTATAGTCCTCCTTATCCTGGAATGGCTTCCAATGTTCAGCAACATGCTTTTCTCATTTAACCTGGTTCATTTTGGGACCGATTGTTGAATCCTCAACCTGCACCATATGTGTCTCAAATTCCTATCTATCCATCAGAACCCCAACAAACTCAAATAAATGTGATCCAACCTTTACAGGCTCCTGTTCCATCACAACCCTTTCCATCGATATCTGGCACGTCCCAGGTTCCTCTTACCCAGCATGTACAGGGTACCTTACATTCTATATTGCTTGGATAGGGTACTCCTCAAGTTTCGATAGGTTAGATTATTCATAGTAAAGCGCAATCCCAATCGAACCCAGCTTACCATGGGGCAATGAAAACCCCCAATGGGCAATAGTATGGATTGTATCAAGGTATTCCTAAAGGGCATTTTCAAGGCCATCAGACCCAAACCCAACCATTCTAGCAGCTTTATCATCATCTTGGGGCAGGACAACAAGGTCACTTGTACATTGGCTATCACAATCCTCCCTTTTCTAGTACCCAGGTTTCTTATTATCAAAACCCTCTTTATCTAAGGATGGAAGTACATGTTTCCCATGCTATTCCTTCATATCTAGTTCATCCTCCTCCGGAATTTAACCAGCAGCTTCCTTGTGTCGCTACTCTTGAATTTCTAGACTTAACTCGACTCACTAATGACCCCATCTCTCATTCACCATGTGATAGATTATTTCCACTAAATTTCCTTCTGATATCCCAAAATTCAATGGGAATCCAGAAGAAGACCCATCGGCGCATGTTATAATGTATAATCTATGGTTTTCTTCGAACTCCCTTAATGCTAATTCTATTCAAATCTGTTTTTTCCAACGAATACTTACAGGTACCGCAGCTAAATGGTACATTGAATTACCTAGAGACTTGTTTAATTATTTCAGCATTTTAGCCACCACCTTCCTCACATATTTCTAGATTACCATTAGATGCGAAACTGGAATGGAACCCTTGACCAAATTCAAACAATCAGATTACACTCACATCTTAGATCACATTCATGAGCGGAGATGTCACCATCGTTTGGTCAATAAATATGTTCCTGATCAATTGTTAGTGGAATGGTTTATCAAATGTCGATTAGCCCCTATAACATAGGATGTGGCTAAAATTTTAGTCATGACCAAAGAGCAAGTTATTACTCGTGCACAATATTTGGACCTTGTTTATACCGAATTGGGCATGCTCTATGATAAGATACCAAGTGCTCTAAGACCTTTGGATATTGTTCCTCCTCCACCTAGTAAAGAATCTCATGTCGTTGATGGCATGATTGGTTCTACCAGTTCACAGTCAGCAAGTAAACCATCTAGTATTGTGCTTATCGCACATGCTCAAAACCCTCAATCCCATCCTCCGGCGGCTTCTACTTCCGAAATTAATGTGATTTAATTTGATAAAGGCAAGTCTCAACAACAACCTGGAAGCAAGAAGAAAGTAAAAGGTAAGAAAAAGAAATATCCCTCACCACAGGGTAAACAAACAAATCAATCCTCTGATGAGAAACGAAAGCCTCGATACCCACTTTACATGTGATTGTTTGCACCGTGTTGAAGTGAATCAGTTTCTTAAATCTTCCACTTCTCTTGTTGTGTTGACTGACCTGTTTCCCAATCAGGAGACACATATGGTTGCCCGCAACCCTTCTTCCTCTAACATAATTTTGATGCTTTCCTCCTTAAATATGAAATTTGATTTTATGGTGGTGTTGTGGTCACCAACAACCCCCCTCTTTGTTTGATATTAGTAATAACATCAAGCAAAGGGGGACCCTTAGCCAAAAATCCAAAAAAATATTTTCGTTTGAAAAATCTTTTGTATCAACTCCCTAAGAGCTATATCGCATCACAATGGAAAAAAGAGCGCTTGCCTAAAGCGCATAAACGCACTGAAAACGAGCGACGCAAGAACTCATCGCATCGCGTGCATCAAAGGTGCTCAAAAGAGGAGAACCTAAAGAAAGGCCGATGGTCGATATGCGACGTCGCACGTCGCAATGTCGCATGAGCAGAACAAAGTGACAAAGCGAAAACCTTGCGATATTGCGATATGCGATCTGCGACCATGCAAAGCTGCGATCTGCGACCTATGGTTTGCGACGAATGAGACTGTCAATTGTTGCGACGCCACCTATTTACATCGCAATTTTCAAGGCTGCGATGCAAATCGCAGAAATCATTCATCGCAGGCATTCCTCAGCATGATCTGTGAGCCCAAAATTAGGCGCGCACCTTACGGGAAATTAATGGCCGCATGCTTGAGTATCCAGAAATGATTGCATCGCATTTATTGAAGAGTCAAGTCATGATGAATGTCATAATTACACATTCATTAGAATTTAATGCTTTCATGTCAATCTTTTCGTCATTTCCCTTCTTCTTTGCGTAAACTGCAAGACATGCTACTGATATAAATCTATATGCAGGAAACATCTAAGGGAAGAGCGCCAATAAGACAACAGAGAGAAGATGCCTCCGCAATTGGATGCCGCATGTAGCAGAACCGCGGATTCCAGAATATCGCCCAATAGGCACTGATGAAAATAAACTGTCCAAGACTCAGAGTCAAAGGCGCACAAAAGCAGCGTGTTTACAAAAGATCCTGAAGCTCAGACTTGGTAAAGCAGAGAAAGAAGCGCAAGAGAAGGAAGACGCTCCAGAAAAGCCTGGAACAAAGAACGGAAAGAATTCTCGAAACAGGGGATTGTCCATACAGCGCGACTTCTAACTCATTGAGTCATTCGCACGACCGGAAACTGAAATAGCAACAGCAAAATCAGTTCGAGAAGAAACTGGGTTGTACTAAGTGTGCGCACAGCGAATACACCCAGCCAGAGAAAGGTTTTCGAAAATATCTTCTAGCCTGTCAGAAAGAGGTGCCAGCTCTTGTTATTTCTAATTATCAAGCTCGAACAAAAGGAAAGGACAACCAGCCGACTCTTTCAGGGCGAACAGCGCATTGCTTACAGCACTAAAGAACAGATACAGAAACGGTTAGAAATTAGATTTGATTTTTAGAAATAAATTTGCTTTTAGTAAAAGGGCGGTCATTTGAAGCTGTTCCCTCAATTTGTGTAATTAAAATTAGCCAGTTAGTAGTATTTAACCCTTCTCGTTGCATTGGAGAAGGGTCCGGAAATTTGTCAAAAAACTTGTCCTCAGAACATGCACTTTTGCACCCTCGGAGGGGGTTTTTGATGAATGGACGGATCAAGATTTATTTATGTTTGCATTTTAATACCTGCTACTGATGTTGCACTTCTGTACTCTTAGTAGGCATTAGAAGTAAGTAGAAATAGATCATTATTGCTTCAGGTCTGTGAGTATAAAGTCAGTCATAAATGGTACTTTTATCTCTTGACGAGTTTCTGCTTGCATTCTTAGAGTAATATACAGCTGATGTTGTTTATATGTTAACGTATGAATGAGTGGACTACCATTTGGCACTTTTGTACGGTGGAGTCATTGATTTGTGCTTAATACATGAATAACTGCTTATGCGATATGCTGTTCACAATCGTTCTGCTTAACTTTTTATGCAGGATGGTTCATCTTAATTGATTTATATTCTCATAATAGCTGAATAATCTTCATTACCAGTTATTGTGTGAAACCTTTCTAGATCGCATAATGGAAAAAGTTCTATCCCGGGTTAGCGTAGATTAGATGTGTTATTCTTTATAGATTAAAGTAGTATAAAATTCACTCTCAGAGTTCAGAACTAGATTAGCTTAGAAATAATTCCATATTTTCATTATCATATTCTACACACACACACATCACTAAACTCTACACACACACACCCCCTTAGAATGGGAAGCTGGTCCTGTTATCCCCAGTCGGACCCGCTACACCAAACGGGCACGGAGCCACCAACCAGGTTCTTGACCGGGTGGGTATCCCCCTTGTTGTTGACCCGATTTCAGGGCCCTCAACATATTTGGCGCTAGAAGGAGGGCACGAACTATGAATGGCACCTAAAGAAATATCTAAATACCATTCTGAGAGTAATACACCCTCATCAACTCCCTCGACTTCTCCAACACGGTTAAACCCGGAATTTGAAGTCGCTCGAGTATCTACCACTGCTACATATTCGAATATATCAGACCAATCTATCATTGAACCCCCTGAAATTCGGACTTTGATTCGTAAACTCCAGGGATTTTCTATTTTTAACCAGAAGTCTGATAAATCTAAAAGCAGCGTGACTTCGCAGTATAACCCTGCTCATCCCCTTACCAGATCAAAGAGTGAAAAATTTGGCATACAACCAAGTGAACTCCCTCTCCCTACCAGGAAAAGAGCAAGGAAAACACCACCAGAGTCTGACAGTCGGACTCCTTCATCCACTTCGTCCATATCAACTCCCTCACCGCGAAGTCAACCACCCACTCTTTCATTCCAACTCACTCACCCATCTTCTACAAACCTTCCTCTTCAAACATCAAAGATCTTAATATCTTCATCTTCTCAGCATCAGAATTCATCTTCTACACTTCCATTAACCAGCAGCTCAACGATGGCCCAGTCTCCATGGAACAATCCTGGGGCGGTTTTAATGCCTCCACCCCTGAGCCCTATACCGGCCCATCCTGAGAAATGGCTGCCTAAATTCAATCCGGAAGCAGGCATGCTAGCCGAGTAACATATCAATAATTTCATGCTTTCTGTTAATCTCAACGGAGTCACTAACGAAGACGTTGTTGTCCGGCTGTTCCCTTATACAATGCAAGGAACAGCCGGGTCATGGTACTTTTCGTTACCTTCCAGATCCATCACTAGCTGGGACATTTTTCAAAGTCAGTTCCTCACCAAGTTTGGTGATGACAGATCCACGGCGACATTGATCAGTGACCTATCTAATCTTAAGGCTGAGGCTAGAGAAACCATTAAAGATTTTAACTTACGGTTCAATAAGATCCTCAACAAAATCCCCGCTACCTCACAACCCAGCGAGGAAGTAAGATGTGAATGGTATCACGGCTTTACCTCCAAACTTGGCTATCTTCGTAGATAGGGCAAACAAGACCACCTTAGTCGACAACTTGACAGAAGCGTTAGCAGTGGAAAAACGCGTGGTAGCCCTAGAAAAGAGATCTGCTATAGAAGAACGCAAATCTAAGAAGATATCTTTCAAAGAAGACACCAAGAAGAAGCAAACGAAAGATCCTTTCGATTTGGAAGGATTACAAAAAGTGTTGAAAACCATGTCAAATGAGATGATTGATATTAAGAAACAAGTAGCAGAGACTTCTTCGAAAAATCCCTTTAGGACTTTTAAAAGAAATCCTCCCATGGAGGTAAGACCACTTAGTGTTGTCTCAAACGTTGAATCTGAAGAAGACGAAGAAGAAGAGAATACCACTGAAGGGCAGACTGACGAGGAAGAGGTCGTAGAACTACAAGGAATGTGGGACTTCATCCTCCCACAAGAAGAGGATCAAGAAGCATTTCCTATTAGCACGAGAAGCAAAAATCAACTTGATCCTCCCATAACTACCCCAAAACAAAAGGGCGCAAGCCCTGCAACAAAAGAAAAGGTCGCAACAAAAAAGACAACTGCTAAAGCGACCCAGATTAGCCCAGTCCAATATGATCAAACGCCTCCATCAAGAACACTAATAGTGTCGGATGAAATGGAGTATAACATCATTGATGACATGAAGAAGACTAGGGCTAATATCACTCTGTATGAATTGAGTAAATTGAAACACCAGCAGAAAATAATGATGAAAGAATTACATGCTGTGCCTACTACATCTTTACCTACAGCGGTAGCTTCCCACAATCTGGGAAGGCCTCCAACCAACACAATCAATAAAATTGATCCAAATGACATCGCCTTGATTGGAAGAAGATCAAGATCTCATACTCCTCCTTTTCTGCTCACATATGAAATCTTCAACAAAAACGTGCACAATTGCTTGGTCGATTCTGGTGCTTCAACGAATATTTTACCTAGGTCAATATGTGCTAAATTGAATGTGCAACCTCAAAGATCCGCAGTACGCATAGTTCAACTTGATCGATCCCAAGTCGAAGTGATTGGTGAACTCAATCAGGTGACCATAAGATTGTCGTCTAACCCGAAAGTGTGTCAGGTTATCGACATTCTAGTAGCTGATATCCCTGAGTTCTATGGTTTGATTCTTAGCAGGGATTGGTCGGAAAAACTCCACAGATATTTTTCAACCGATTGGCCGCACATGTGGTTACCATACAATGGTAAACCAAATCAGATAAAGGTTGAACGAGAGTTGCACCAAAAATACATAGTGACAGAACTGGAAGGAGAAAATGAGGCCATAACGTACAATAGCAACATTGTAGGCAATTACGCAATAGATTCTTTCCTAGGTAATTTCAATGCTCATATTTCACCATACTTAGAGAATTCAGTTTTATCCCAAGTTGAAAATTTCTCACAAACTGATGACTCAAAATGTTTTAGTTTTTTAGATAATTCTGTAAATACATCTTTATTTTGGAAATTATATTTTGACGGATCTAAATCAAATGAGGGAGCAGGAGCGGGATGCGTTCTGATTAACCCAGATGGGAACAAGATTATGCTCACATGCAGACTTGAGTTCGATTGCACGAACAACACAGCGGAGTACGAAGCCTTGGTTCAAGGCCTATACAAAGCAATCGGATTGAACGTTAAGTATCTTCAAGTCTTTGGAGATTCGGAGATCGTTGTAAAACAGGTACGTAACACCATACATTGCCTGTCAAGTCATTTAAAGCATTATCAATCATTAGTTCAAGATCTCACTGCACATTTCGTAGCATTCAACATCTCGTCAATTCCAAGAATTCAAAACGCGAGCGCAGACCTGTTAGCTAACGTAGCCTCTAGACTTATCCCTTCTGAAGATTTTAGTCCTGATAGGTTTTCAATAGAATTGATCTTTAAACCATCCATCCCTGACAATATCACCAATTGGAGAGTGTTCAACGACGATCCTGACATCGTAAATTTCCTTACTTCTGAAGGATACTACTCAAATCAGATAATCGACGAAGACCATCATGATCATCAAATACAACAAAATAGCTCTGACAATGCTATACCGAAATCGGTGGTCAAGCTAGAAGATCTATATGATTTGAAAAGTCGGTTTAAAAGGTCCGCCAATGCTAAACTTTGCAGTTCTACCCTGAACTATGAATTAGTAAACCTAGGGACCGATCAGAAGCCACAGAACGTTAACCTAGGCCAGGGCCTAGCCCCTGAAGAAAAATCAGCATATATCCGTCTTCTGAGACAATACAAAAACGTTTTTGCCTGGAATTACGATGAGCTGAAGACTTACAACACTTCTATCATTCAACATGTTATCCCTATGATTGACAATGAAAAACTTGTCCAGCAGAAGCTCAGAAAAATACACCCTAACCTAGAAAATCAGATAAAAACTGAGCTTAATAAGTTGTTGAGAGCCAGAATAATCTTCCCCGTCAGGCATTCTAAATGGGTATCCAATATGGTGCCCGTTAGGAAGAAAAACGGAGACATTAGAATTTGTATTGATTTCCGAAATGTCAACAAAGCCTGTCAGAAAGATAACTTTCCCCTCCCACCTATGGAGCAAATTCTACAGGCAGTAGCAGGCTCAGAATTGCTGTCATTCCTGGATGGATTCTCAGGATACAATCAAGTATTGGTGCATCCCGATGATCAGTTAAAGACTACGTTCCGAACCAAATGGGGCACTTATGCATATCGGAAGATGCCATTTGGTCTGATCAATGTCGGAGCTACCTTTCAGAGAGCCATCGACATCGCGTTTAAAGGGTTAGTCAATAAATCAGTAGTGATTTACCTGGATGATATAACAGTGTACTCCAAAAATCGAAACAACCACCTCAAAGATTTGAAGCAAATCTTTCAAAGATGCTTGAGGTATGGGATTTCGCTCAACACAAAGAAATCTTTCTTTGCGTTAAGCGAAGGGAAATTGCTCGGATTCATAGTGTCGAAATCCGGTATTCACATAGAACCCGATAGAATCAAGGAAATTTCCGAAATATCCATACCTCATAACAAGAAAGCCATGCAATCCTTCCTTGGACAGATCAATTTTGTCAAAAGATTTGTCCCGGATTTTTCACGTATTATTTCTCCCTTACAAAATATGATAAAAAAGAATTCAACTTTCAAATGGGGTCTAGATGAGCACGAAGCATTTAACTTAATCAAACAAGCTATCATCAATGCTCCATCTTTGGCCACCCCAAATTTTTCAGAATCTTTCATCTTATACACTTTTTCCTCAGAGAAATCCTATGCCGCGATTTTGACCCAATCAAATCAAGAGAAAGCGGAAGCTCCAATTGCATTCTTTAGCTCGAACTTACAAGGTGCTGAAATTAATTACTCAGATGTAGAGAAACAAGCATATGCTGTTTTCAAAGCAATCAAATATTTCAAACCTTTCTTGCTTAAAGCCCACACCAAAGTCGTAGTGCCGTTTCCAGCGGTAAGAAACCTTTTGGTGCAGAAAGACGTGGGCGAGAAGAGAGCTAATTGGATTACCGCTTTACAAGAATATGATCTTGAGATCAAACCAGCAAACATCGTAAGAGGTCAAGGCTTCTGCAAGATGTTAGCTGGAGCATCGCAAATCCCAGAGAACTCATCTGAAGAGGTACAAGCATATGAGGTAAGCCTAAACGATGCAGAATCATTATATGCTGACACCATTTATTTTCTTAAGAACGGGTATGCTCCATCACATCTGGATCATACCAAAAAAAGAGCTCTGAGATTAAAAGCTAAACAATACCAACTCATAAATGATGTCCTGTTTAAAAAGAATTACGATTCTGTACTCCTTAGGTGTCTTGAGAAAACTGAAGCCGAAAAGGTTTTGCAGGAACTTCACGATGGACCAGCAGGTGGACACTATGCCGGAGATGCGACTGCACACAAAATCTTGCGTGCAGGATATTATTGGCCCACGCTATTCAAAGACTCATACAATCATGTAAGGAAATGCCAAGTCTGCCAGACTGCTGCAGGAAAACAAAGGAAACCATCCATGCCGCTACAACCGGTCAACATCGACCAACCATTCAGTCAATGGGGCTTGGACATAATAGGTGAGATCGTTCCTCACTCTTCTAAGCAGCATAAGTATATCCTTACGACAACTGATTATTTTACCAAATGGGTAGAAGCAGTTCCTCTCAAGACAGTTCATTCTGAAAACATTATTGAGTTCATAGACCAATTTATCATAACTAGGTTTGGATTGCCAACGGCCTTAATGTTTGATAACGCTTCATATTTTTCTGGAAATGCTATGACTGAGTTTGCGCTTAAAAGAGGGTTCAAACTGAAATATTCTGCCAACTACTATCTGCAGGGTAATGGATTGGCTGAATCAACAAACAAGAACCTAATCAGAATTATCAAAAGAACAGTCGACCAAAACCAAAGGAATTGGCACAAAGCGCTGGTAAATGCTTTATGGGCTGATAGAATCACAAAGAAAGCTTCAATCGGCACTTCTCCCTTTAATTTAGTTTATGGGAGGGAAGTGGTTCTTCCGACTCACTTAGTCATTCCCTCTTTGTCTTTAGTGCAATACATCGATGAAGTACCTACTTCCTCATTACAATTAAGACAAATGGAAATAATCAAACTAGAAGAACAAAGAGAACAAGCTAGGAAAACCCATGCTCATCACCAAGCGCTAATAAAATCTTCTTTTGACTCAAGCATCATAACCAGAAAAAACTTTCAGATGGGTGATTTAGTTTTGAAATGGGATAAGGCTCATGAAGAAAAGGGCAAACATACGAAATTCCAGAAGCTGTGGCTTGGCCCTTTTCAGATTGTGGAAGTCGTAGGCCCATCTACATTCGTATTGCAGGATCTGGCAGGAAGGAGAGATCCTTTACCTGTCAATGGACTGATTCTTAAATTATATTTTCCATAGAAGAGAAATCTTCTAATTTTTGTAGGATAGATTTAGTTTTTAGTTTTTATTTTTGTTTTGCTTTTCTCTTTTGAATAAAACCCGTTGTAAATGATCATTTAAAAAGGATTCATGAAAGAGCACGCCAATTCTCTATCAGACTTTGATTTCGCTTGTACAAATAACAAAATTTTTGAAAAATCTGAATTTTATTATTGACAAATAGAGTTAACTTCACTTTGATTACGATACTCGTTTCAACCTCTAAAAAAAAAAAAAAAACTTTGACAAAAGCAACCTCTGGTAAAAGAATTGTTTTGTATCAGCACCATGAAGGGTATCATCAATAATAAAATAAGCATTCTCTGCAAAGGTGTTGTTTTCAAAAAACTCTATTATTGTCGTCCAGAGCTTTCTTAAGGAAAAACAATGACTTCCTCCCTACAAAAAGGAAACTACAGCATCCAGAGAAACAATCCAAGCAAAACACTATATCTCAAAGAATAAGAGGTCTCATCACGAGCCGGCTTATCATGATCACAGATATTATAACTTGCTGACTTTTCCAATACTGTCCACCAAAACAGGGCAACGACTTAAGATTGTTGCAATCAAAAGACAAGAGGTCTCATCACGAGCCGGCTTGTTCAGCAAAAGTGTAAATCGAGTGAATGACTGTGTCATAATTTGGCCACCAAACCAAGACATTGTTCTTTAGAGAATTAAAAAAGGAAAAGTGTGTTAAAAAGGATTTTTCTCTGGAATGTTGCGAGTAACCTCAAAGCAGGAAAAAGGATCATTGCTGGATAATATGGTAACCCTGTTGAGGCTATGGACGCTTGCAGGCAGCAGAGGCTCTACCTACGACAAATGAGCATACTTTTAAGCCAGTACGCAGAGAAGACCTTATTTTATCTTTTATCAAGACCAAGTAATGTCTGATGCAAGTGCAAGAAGAAACCTGAGGAAGCAAGAAATTGAGATATAAAACAGGTTGAAACAAAATATCGTCGACAAGGTGAGGGGCAATCTGCTCTATCTTTCCTTAACAAAATTTAGACATATAAAAATTTTTGCTGTTTCGGAAGTGAACGCTCAATAGAAATACAGAGATAACTGGTTCTTCACAGTGAATCGCCATTGTTGTGGTCACCAACAACCCCCCTCTTTGTTTGATATTAGTAATAACATCAAGCAAAGGGGGACCCTTAGCCAAAAATCCAAAAAAATATTTTCGTTTGAAAAATCTTTTGTATCAACTCCCTAAGAGCTATATCGCATCGCAATGGAAAAAAGAGCGCTTGCCTAAAGCGCATAAACGCACTGAAAACGAGCGACGCAAGAACTCATCGCATCGCGTGCATCAAAGGCGCTCAAAAGAGGAGAACCTAAAGAAAGGCCGACGGCCGATATGCGACGTCGCACGTCGCAATGTCGCATGAGCAGCACAAAGTGACAAAGCGAAAACCTTGCGATCTTGCGATATTGCGATATGCGATCTGCGACCATGCAAAGCTGCGATCTGTGACCTATGGTTTGCGACGAATGAGACTGTCAATTGCTGCGACGCCACCTATTTACATCGCAATTTTCAAGACTGCGATGCAAATCGCAGAAATCATTCATCGCAGGCATTCCTCAGCATGATCTGTGAGCCCAAAATTAGGCGCGCACCTTACGGGAAATTAATGGCCGCATGCTTGAGTATCCAGAAATGATTGCATCGCATTTATTGAAGAGTCAAGTCATGATGAATGTCATAATTACGCATTCATTAGAATTTAATGCTTTCATGTCAATCTTTTCGTCATTTCCCTTCTTCTTTGCGTAAACTGCAAGACATGCTACTGATATAAATCTATATGCAGGAAACATCTAAGGGAAGAGCGCCAATAAGACAACAGAGAGAAGATGCCTCCGCAATTGGATGCCGCATGCAGCAGAACCGCGGATTCCAGAATATCGCCCAACAGGCACTGATGAAAATAGACTGTCCAAGACTCAGAGTCAAAGGCGCACAAAAGCAGCGTGTTTACAAAAGATCCTGAAGCTCAGACTTGGTAAAGCAGAGAAAGAAGCGCAAGAGAAGGAAGACGCTCTAGAAAAGCCTGGAACAAAGAATGGAAACAATTCTCGAAACAGGGGATTGTCCATACAGCGCGACTTCTAACTCATTGAGTCATTCGCACGACCGGAAACCGAAATAGCAACAGCAAAATCAGTTCGAGAAGAAACTGGGTTGTACTAAGTGTGCGCACAGCGAATACACCCAACCAGAGAAAGGTTTTCGAAAATATCTTCTAGCCTGTCAGAAAGAGGTGCCAGCTCTTGTTATTTCTAATTATCAAGCTCAAACAAAAGGAAAGGACAACCAGCCGACTCTTTCAGGGCGAACAGCGCATTGCTTACAGCACTAAAGAACAGATACATAAACGGTTAGAAATTAGATTTGATTTTTAGAAATAAATTTGCTTTTAGTAAAAGGGCGGTCATTTGAAGCCGTTCCCTCAATTTGTGTAATTAAAATTAGCCGGTTAGTAGTATTTAACCCTTCTCGTTGCATTGGAGAAGGGTCCGAAAATTTGTCAAAAAACTTGTCCTCAGAACATGCACTTTTGCACCCTCGGAGGGGGTTTTTGATGAATGGACGGATCAAGATTTATTTATGTTTGCATTTTAATACCTGCTACTGATGTTGCACTTCTGTACTCTTAGTAGGCATTAGAAGTAAGTAGAAATAGATCATTATTGCTTCAGGTTTGTGAGTATAAAGTCAGTCATAAATGGTACTTTTATCTCTTGACAAGTTTCTGCTTGCATTCTTAGAGTAATATACAGCTGATGTTGTTTATATGTTAACGTATGAATGAGTGGACTACCATTTGGCACTTTTGTACGGTGGAGTCATTGATTTGTGCTTAATACATGAATAACTGATTATGCGATATGCTGTTCACAATCATTCTGCTTAACTTTTTATGCAGGATGGTTCATCTTAATTGATTTATATTCTCATAATAGCTGAATAATCTTCATTACCAGTTATTGTGTGAAACCTTTCTAGATCGCATAATGGAAAAAGTTCTATCCCGGGTTAGCGTAGATTAGATGTGTTATTCTTTATAGATTAAAGTAGTATAAAATTCACTCTCAGAGTTCAGAACTAGATTAGCTTAGAAATAATTCCATATTTTCATTATCATATTCTACACACACACACATCACTAAACTCTACACACACACACCCCCTTAGAACGGGAAGCTGGTCCCGTTATCCCCAGTCGGACCCGCTACACCAAACGGGCACGGAGCCGCCAACCAGATTCCCGACCAGGTGGGTATCCCCCTTGTTGTTGACCCGATTTCAGGGCCCTCAACAGGTGGCCACTCAAAATAAGGACTATGGTAACGTGAATCCACCAAATAGTCATGTTATTGATCAACCTGCCATTTTGGCATCGCCTTCATCTAATCCCAATCTACCTCTGGTTCATGCAAAATTGACTGTCAAGCCTCCCAAGGACGTTATTCATAAGTCTTCTTTCAACCCTCCTTCAAAAGTTGCCCAAAATTATAACGTAGTTGAAGACTTGGCTCAGTCTCCATAAGCTATGTCAACTCTTGAAGTATTGCAGAATTGCTCTACCCAAAAGAAGGCCTTGTTATCAGCTATCGGATGTGTGGATCCATCGGATTCAAACCTAGTGTTTTTCTCTCATGAAAACTATACCCCTCGACTTCCAGCTTAGTTAGCTTTTATAATCCAGGTCATCTTCCATGGTAATAACATTCATCTCTCTATTATGGTCGAGGGAGCCTCGACTTGCATTATGTCCATGTCTTGCTAGAAGGCATTTGGTTCACCTCAAATGAGTCAATCGACCACCATATTGAAAGCCTTCAATGGAAAAACATACAAACCTTATGGGATTTTGAATTCCCTTCAAGTAGAACTTGGGGGAAAAATCACTTCCATCGAATTCGAAGTTATTGACGGACCTCTTGATTATAATCTTCTATTGGGAAGTACGTGGGTTTATGCCTTTGCTGCTGTCATTTCGACCTACTCCTGTATGATTTCCTTTCCTCATAAAGGTGGGATTGTAGCCATAGATCAGCTCACCTTTTTTTTCCTTTGATTTTCATGTTACTGGAAGTGCCCCTCTTGTAGAGGAAACTCTACACTCTTATCAATATGTCGGAGTTGGATTTTTGAAGGATTCTTCACTTACGGTAACCTTTTCACTCCCTCCTCCTATCCTTCCCAAAAACTCACCTTTGGTTTCTTATATCAACATGATATCATCCTCTACTATCTGGATTGATCCTTGGATTGTACCTAATGAAACTAACATCCAAAATTTTGGCGACCGAATGTTGCTTAGCCCCATTGAGCTACATTACGAAACCATATATTCGGCTTGTGCAACCTACACTTTTCTTTGATTAATTGGGTAGATCGATCATTGGATTATTGCACATATTCTGATCCTTTTTCTCGAGTATTCCCTACTGATGAGAGCATCATGGAGATCATAGTGCCAGATCATGGATCGTGGGATGAACATCACCAAAGTTCCTCCTTACCATATCACATTGAGGATAATCTCAGTGATGTATATTTACCTAATTTTGTTAAGTCTTTTACGAATTTTGTTTCCATTCATGAGGTCAAATTTGAACAGAACCTTTCAAATATCGAAGAGAACATTCCTCTCGATATCTCGATTAAACTAGGAATTTTTTTAAATCTATACATTGGAGCATCTTGTTATCCATCTGATATCAAGATTTATAGAGCCATTTTTTGTGAGTATCTAGATGTCTTTTCCTAGTCTTATGAAGAAATTCCAAGTATCGACCCAAACATAGTAGTGCACAAGATTAAAACATATCCTAATGCTAAACCCGTCTTGCAGTGCCTACGTCCAGTCCACCCCAAGAAGGTTTTCAGGATTAAGGTTGAAGTTGAAAATATTTTACGAGTTGGTTTTATATACCTCGTTCCTTTAATTGATTGGGTATTGAATATTGTCCCTGTCATGAAGAAATAGGGCATGATATGAATATGTGCCGATTACCAGAACATGAATTGTGCTTGTCCTAAGGACATATATCTAACCCCGTTTATTGACCATATTATTTATGACTGCACTGACTACGAGATTTACTCATTCATGGATGTATTCTCAGGCTATAATCAAATCAACATTCTCCCAGTGGACCAACCTAAGACTGTATTTATGTTTCCCTGGGCACTTTTTCTTATTGAAAGCTCCCATTTGGCTTTAATAATTGATAAGCCTCATAAATGGGTAATTATATGGGCTCATTTTACCTCATAACCTAGTCAAATCAACTATTTTCTTAGCTTATTGTATGATTTTCTAATTATATTTATGCTTATAGGGTGAGTTGAGTTAGTTATTATGCCATGTGGTCTAACATGTATTTAATGCAGATTATTGATGGATTTTGAGGTCAAAGTCAAGGATTTAGTGGCCAAAATGCAGCAATAACTTGAAGTAGACAGAGGAGAGGACTTATAGGATGGAATCCCCCTCGTTTATTTCTCCTCACTTCGAATTCCCATTCATTCATCTCAGAGTACAAGTAGCCGAATCATGCACTAGAAGGCAACCGAGCAAGTGGAAGATGATTGAGAGTTATCTCGAGTTTTGGGAGCCAAGTCCTAATTTTAAGGAAGCTATTGGTAGCTTCATATGTATAAGTAGAGAGGGCTAGGGCCTCACTAGGGTCGGATTTCTTTTGCTTATGTAAACTCTGCTCAAATTTCGAGCTTATTATTTTGTGACAGTTTCATGTAATCTTGCTATTGTTTTGATAATGAAGATGGAATCCTTTTTGAGCTAGCACTGAGTTACCTCAAAGGGCTAAAGCTCTTGGGTTAGGGCCCAATCCAAGCAGCAAAGCTTCTCTTTACTTGTATTTGTATGCTTTACTTTACTTTGTAGATTAATTTGTTGTTAGATGTATTTTCCTTATGGTTAAGAATAGGTTGTTTTTGATGATTTAGTAGTTTTCTTCCATTTGTGCTTTCTGTAGCAGGTTAAGCAGTGATTAGAAAAGATTCAAAAGGCTAGAAATAGTGCCTTGGCCTCTCTTCCTCCCTCTGGGACCACGATTTGAGGCAAAGACTCTCTTGCTGTCCCAAAAGCATAGATTTTCCTCATTCATAGGACTTCTAGTGTTTCTTTAGTAGGTTGATAGTCCAATTTTTCTTTGATTTAGATCTCATTTATCATGTTCACTTCCTGATTTGCAATAGTCATCTTTCATTCTTTCCTTTCTTGTAGCATTTCTCAACATTTCCTTTCATACATCATAGTTTAGACCACTTTTATGCAAAACTATGTTTTTCCTAAGATGCACTCATTTCATTTGTTGCTTGATTTTCTTGGTTGACTGTCAGTTTCTATGCAGCAAATATCTTCCTATAGTAGGCCAACTTACTAGCAATCACACCATCCATTTGATCCATGCCCTATAGGTCTCCTAAACCTCACCTCAATTCTGCCCTAGTTTCCTTTATTTTCCATAGAACTTCTTCCTCTCTCTTTGAGCAAACCCAATCATATTTATCTCTCCTGGTGGTTCATGGTAGACCTTAGGCACCCTCATGCCTCATCCCAACCTTCATATACCTTTTCCACCCACTCCCAAACCCTCAAATCAGTAAAAATTGCTCTCGGCCTCCTCCTGTAAGCCTCCTGTAGTTTTCATGTTTTCCTCCTGTAGTTTCCCTATGTCCTCTTGTAGTTTTTCTTGTAGGCTTTCTTTTGAAGGTCGAGTGTGGGAAAAGCCTCCAGAAGGCCACCTACGACCTCCTAGGACCCATCCACACCATCCTACATCCTCCCAGGATACAAAACCACCCTCTAATGCCACCTATTTGTTGCCACACTCACACACAATAAATTAGATGCATGATCAAATTCACATAAAAACACATAGGAATCCAAAAATATGTTTTTCTGCTTATTTACTTCCAGAAATAGCATGGATAAATGTTGTTTACTTCCTTGAGTAGGTAATGGAATTTCTTTCATGGTTTTCATAGTGTTTTTGGTAGATGTAGAATTGACTTGTTAATTAGGCTTTACTAGGCTTTGCTTTACATTCGGGTCTTTCTCCTTTCTGCAGTTAGAATAGCATCTGTAGAGTAATCTTTCTTTCCTTTCATCACACATAGAGCTTCTTCTGAAATCTATAGAAGTTGGCTTGAGCTCCTAGTGATCTTGCACCGACTAACCAAGTGACAACCTGCAGTGAGAACTAGTACTTGTGCATATAGCATCGACGCTTCTAAGTTTGTTATGAACTACCGGTTGATAAAATAAAGTTGGAAGCCTAGAAGTTGCAACATTCTTGCTGCAATACTGGCGCTCACCACTTTTTGGCGCCGTTGCCAGGGAAGCATCAGAGTATTATGTGATTACTACTTTCTTCTATTTCCTATTGCAACATTCTGCTAATAGTTTATTTCAGCAAAAGTAGACTAGTCATTTCTTTCCTCAGTTCTGCATTTCCTTGCTTTCCTTTTCAATTTTGCAAATTTCCATTCAAAAAATTCATTTTATCTAGTTGCAATTTGTTTTGTTCAATCACAATTTCAGCTTCTGCAGGGACTATTAGTGTGGGGAAAAAGAAACAAAAACCAACCAAAAGATTTCCTTTCATGCCTCGTAGGAATAGAGATAACTCAGGAAAATTTTTGCCCAACACCCCCACTACTTCACACAGCCAACCTTCTCTCTTCTTCGGTGGCTACAATCAAGAAGAACCTTTAGGTGAATAGCCAGACATATTTGAAGAACCTATAGGGGAAGAAGAAGAAGAAAACATTCCTCTGTTGCCAATGGTTGAAAACAAAAATGCTAGGGGAAATGGAGAGAGAATAGAGGGTACCTTCCCCATTCGGGAGACTAATGGGGACACCAAAATGAAGAATATAAGCCCTTCAGCCCTACCTCACTTCCATAGTCTGACTACAAAAGATCCTGACACCTTCTTGTTTGAGTTTGCTGTCATCTGTCAAATTTATGACTATGCAGAAGACGAGAAAAAGTTGAAATTGTTCCCTTCTACTCTTAAGGACGCAACACTGCACTAGTTCATGGGATTACCTGGCAATAACATCACAACTTGGGCTCAGATGCAGCAGGCCTTTAACAACAAGTACCGAGACTACTGTAGGTCAAAAGATACTAAAGAAGAAATCTTCCGAATGACCATGGGAAGTGATGAGTCCCTGGAAGACTATGAAGAGAGGTTCCAGCTCAATTACAAAAGGGCCAGGTGTACACTTGACCCTGAGTCTCTGAAGTTGGCCCTGTTCAGGGGAATTCAGGAAGACCTTTTAGACACCCTCCATCTACTGGCCGAGGGATACATCTACCAACTATCCTATGAGGACGTAAAGATTGTTTTTAGAAACCATTCCAAAGCAGCCAGAAAGAAAGGTAGGGGGAGTCAACCCATAGCCAGTACCTCTTCCTCCAATTCGTCCATTAAAGCTGAAACTGGAAACATGCTAGAAGACTTCAAGAGTGAGATGCTATAGACTCTTGCCATGCAAATGGATACCTTACATATAAAAAGAAAACAAGAGGAAGCAGAGAGGACTTTGGCCATCTTTTGTCCTAGGTGCACTAGGAGGAATCCTAGGAATGAATGCCCATTGAACTCTATAGAGGTTTGCTCAGTCTGTGAAGAAAATCATTCTACAGATAAGTGCCCTTCCTTGCCCGGACTTAAAGTTGTATACCAAGGGGCCGAAGGAGTCACTGAAAAGATATATTACATAAACCAAAGGAGGCTGCATGGACCTAGACCATACTAGTAGGGGATGCCAGGGACATCTCAGGCATACTACAACCCCAACCAAGTCCCCTCCATACCTTCTTGGGGCCCCCCTGCTCATCCTTCCTGGTCCACGCCTCCTCCTTGGTCCTTTACTTCTCAATATCATGCCCAACCAGCCACCCATTCATTTCAATCCTATGCTTAGCCGCAACCTCAGTGGAATGAATCTCATCAGGGGTGGAGGCCCCAACACAACTCTCTTCCCACTCTTTTGCCTCCACCACTTGCCCAACCACAACCGTTGCCTTCTGATCCACCAAGGAAACCCCAAATGCCTGCCCAGCCAAATCCAAACCCGAACAACAGACAGGCTCAACAAGTGTATAGTGGGGAACCATCATGCCCAACTTATGCTATGGAGATTCAAGAAATTAACTTACGATCAGGGAAATTTCTCCCAGATATCCAACCTCCACCCAGGGAGGTTGAAGAAGATAAAAAGGAAAGAGAACCTAAATCAAATCCACCCTTTCCTGAGAGACTATCCATGACAATCCAGCCTACCCCAGAAGAGACTGAACTCCTGGGAGAATTGAAACATTTATGTGTGAAGATACCCCTTCTCTAAGCCATAAAAGATGTGCCTATCTACAATAGGTTGATCGAAGAGAAGTTCTTTAGGCATTCATGAAGGCACAAGAGAGATGCCCCAACCATCAATGTCATAGGAAAACTGTCCGACCTAATGTTGGGGCAGATAATCTATCTAAAATATTTGGATCCTAGAAGCCCAGTAGTTAATGTCCACATCAATGGCACAATGGTCCCACATACCTTGATTGATCTGGGAGCTACCATTAATGTGATGACAAAGGACACAATGCTCAAACTCAACCTCCACGGCTCCTTGAGGAAGACCACGACAGTGTTGCAGCTAACAGACTACTCCACAGTGACCCCTGAGGGGATTGTGGAAGATGTGATGGTCTCCATTGATTCTTGGGAGTACCCTGCTGATTTCTTGGTTCTCCAACCAAAGGTAAAGCTCACTAGGTATCCTCTCATCCTGGGAAGACCCTGGTTGGCTACAACCGATGCCTACATTAGTTGTCGAGCTGGGAACATGACCATAAAGAATGGGCACATGTCCAAGTAATAAACCCTATATCCTCCTGCCCAACCCTTGCTAGAACATGATCTACCCCTCTAGTTGGAGGAGGAGGATGAGGATGAAGTTTATTCGGCACCACTTTGTGCAATAGAAATCGCCATGGGGGGAAAACTGCAAGAGGAGGATGATATGATTGAAATTTTGATTCAGAATCCACCTCCCAGTGTATCACCATTAGAATACATAGTAACAGAAACCCAAAATAACCCCTCAACTGATCTCTATGTGGCCGACCCTACTTCTCTCCGTGTCAAAAATATAGAGTTCAACCCAGAAAGAACATTGAAAATCAATCCATCCCTATGTACTTCCCAGGAGAAGGAGCTATGCAGCCTACTGAGAAAACATCTAGATGCCTTTGCCTGGAGTTATAAGGAGATGAAGGGAGTGCACCCTTTAGTATGTACTCATCATATATACATCAAGGAATATTGAAAACCAGTCAGGCAGCCTTAAAGGAGGATGAATCCAGCACTTAAAGATATTGTTAAGGAAGAACTGCAGAAATTGCTTGATGCAGGATTCATCTATCCCATCTCTGACAGTGAATGGGTCTCTCCTTTGGTGCTAGTGCCAAAGAAAAATGGTAAGTGGAGAATCTGTGTCGACTATCGGGAATTGAACAAAGCCACTAAAAAGGACCATTTTCCTTTACCTTTTATAGACCAAGTGTTAGACGGTCTAGTAGGGAAAAAGATTTTCTCTTTTCTAGATGGGTTCAGCCCGGAGGACCAAGATAAGACCACTTTCATTTGTCCTTGGGGTACCTTCACATACCGGGTCCTTCCTTTTGGTTTGTGCAATGCTCTAGCCACTTTCCAAAGAGCGGTATTGAGTATATTTTTTGAACTAGTTCATGATGCAGTAGAAATATACATGGATGATTTTACTCCTTATGGCTCTGACTTTCTGGAAGCTTTACCTAACCTAGGAAAAATTCTAGATAAGTGTATTGAGATGAACCTGTCCCTCAGTCTGGAAAAATGTGAATTTTTGATGACTGAAGGGACTGTGCTAGGTCATGCAATATCTCAACAAGGACTACAGGTGGGCCCCAACAAAATTGCTATCATCCAAGGGGTCCCACTTCCTCAAAAGGTGAGATATGTCAGAAGTTTCCTAGGCTTAGCTGGATATTATAGGAGATTCATTAAAGACTTCAGTAAGATAGCCTCTCCTTTGTTTGGCCTCCTAGGTAAAGATGTTGAGTTCATATGGTCGGAAAACTGTCAAGAAGCCCTAGATACCTTGAAGAGCAAGCTAGTGACTGCCCCAATTCTCAGAGGCCCAAACTGGGCCCTACCCTTTCACATTCACACAGATGCCTCGAAAAAAGCAATAGGAGAAGCCTTAGGACAAGTTGATGAAAAGTTACCTTATGCCATATACTTTATAAGCAAAAACTTGTCAAAGGCAAAGCTAAACTATACAGTGACCGAGAAGGAACTCCTAGCCGTTGTGCATTCCTTAAACAAATTCAGACATTATATCACAGGCTATCAAACCTTTGTGCACACTAATCATGATGTAATTAGATATTTAATGAACAAACCAGATGTAATGCTCACATTATTAGATGGTTGCTTTTACTGCAATAGTTTGATCTGACCATTATTGATAAGCCTGGTAAAGAAAATGTTGTCGTTGACTTTTTGTCTAGAGTAAATTTGCCTGCAGGTGAAGAAGGAATGGTGGATGACCAAATGCCAGATGTACACCTATTTGCAATATTAGTACTCTCTCCATGGTTTTCTGATATAGCAAACTACTTGGTTTCAACATAGTTCCCACCACACCTATCCTCAAAAGAGAAGAGAAAGATAGTAAGAAAAAATGCCCCTTTCACCTGGATTAGAGGAAATCTCTTCAAACTTGGCCGTGATCAGATCTTGAGAAGATGTGTCAGGGAGGAGGAAGTCTTTGACCTCCTCCTGACCTGTCATGACGGGCCTTGTGGAGGTCATTTGGCAGCAAAAAGAACCGCCTTCAAGATATTGCAAGTAGGCTACTACTGGCCCACTCTTCATCGAGATGTGAGGAAATACACAAGCCAATGTGATCGATGTCAGAGGATGGGGAAACCCACTCCAAAGGATGAAATGCCCATGCAACCTCAGGTGACCTTTGAGCCATTTGAGAAGTGGGGCATGGACTTTGTGGGGCCTATCAACCCCCCTTCAAAGCAGAAGCAGTACATCATTGTGTGCACCGACTACCTGACAAAGTGGGCAGAGACAAAAGAAATCAAAGCAGTGACAGAGGAAAAAGTAGCTGAGTTTTTGAGGGAAAACATATTCTACAAGTTTGGGTATCTGAGAGAGTTGGTCACAGATCAAGGCAGTTAGTTCACTTCTAGCCTGATTGAAGACCTACTCACACATCATAAGATCAAGCACATGACTTCCACCCCTTACCATCCACAAGCCAATGGGTAAGTGGAGGTCACTAACAGAGCATTGGAAGGGATCCTAACTAAGATAGTGAGCAGCAGTAGAAGAGACTGGGCAAACAGATTAGTTGAGGCCACTTGGGCCTACAACACAACATGGAAGACCACCACCGGGTTCACACCCTATGAACTAGTCTATGGAAAGAAGGCTTTCTGCCAATAGAGTTTGAATTAAATACCCTAAGGATGGCAGCTCAGCTGGACCTAGACCTCAACCATGTATAGAAGGAGAGATTA
Organism: Pinus tabuliformis; assembly: GCA_031772625.1. Lineage (NCBI taxonomy): Eukaryota > Viridiplantae > Streptophyta > Pinopsida > Pinales > Pinaceae > Pinus > Pinus tabuliformis. The sequence continues at coordinate 1,157,083,156 of CM062818.1, read as the reverse complement.
CTTCAGCTCAATGGATTGGATGAATACAAATTGCAAGCCCTTCTCCATACAGAGGTAGTTCAGCTTCAGAGAAAGATATGGCATGACAAAAATATCAGGGAGAAGCAATTCCAAGAGGGAGATTGGGCACTACTCTATGATTCAAGATACAAAGATTTCAAAGGCAAGCTGAGGACAAGATGGCTGGGACCCTACACTGTGGAGAAATGCAATGACAATGGTTCAGTTCTGATCAGAACCATTGATGATGAATCCATCTGCATGCTTGTCAATGGAAATCGGTTGAAAGTCTACAAGAAAACCCTCTCTAAGCGAGAGTTTAGAAGATTTGAATAAAACTGTGATGGTAGTGGAGCATGTCCTAGCTCCCACTTCACCCACTCCCTGAAGAAAAAAGAAAAATAAGGACTCAAGTGAAAACCTGTTATAGACATTTTTGTGCCTTGCAGCTCCAAGCATGAAATGTCCATAAACCAAGGGCTCCTAAGTCCCTAAAAGTGTTGTTCCACCCCTAAAGGAACAAGGTCAACAAATTACAGCTTCTCCCAGAAGTTCTCCACCAGAAACTACTCAGAATCAGTCAAAACAGGATCATTTCAGCTACTCCACTGGTTAGCTGCGTTGCATAGCACCTAAATACACTAGCTGGGTGCGTTGAAACGCACCTAAATGCACTATCAGAGTGCGCTGAGCGGGAAATGACAAATGGCAGTGCCATTCCGCGAGGTGGAAAGACAATGGAAGCTTCCAGAATCTTCTCTAATGACACTTGCCTCACTGAATTCGACCAAGGATGAGTAAGAGGCTTTCAGTCTCCAAGTGGAAGCAAGAACTGACAGAGAGAAGACACTAATCAAATCATAAGCTGACTCATCTTCCTTGCATACATCTATATATGGATCCCTCATCCCAGAGATCCAGAGGCTGGAATTTTGTACATTGCAAGGAATTGCTGTTGGTTTTGAGATAGATATCAGAGTATTGGGTGATTTATGCTTGGTTGGAGGTGAAGAAGGGGCTTCTTTGCTGGGAGGTTGATGATGGGTCAGGAATCATTGGTTGTAACTCCTCCTGGATCTTCTTGTATATCAATAAAAACTATTTGAGTTTCTCCTACATGCTGGTGTATCATTGATGCTTGTTACATTTGTATGTTTAGCTTAAATCTGATCCTAAGTTGTTTATGAATATAGATCCATGTCTTTGTATAGTTTTCTTCTTCTGTGATCTTATAGGAACTTGGTGAAGCTGGGAAAGTAAGGGAGCAGGTAGCTGGAAGCTGTCAAAGAAGAGAGGGATTGGATCAAAGGATTAGCGCAAGACACAGGTCGGTTCTTTCTATCCCCCTCTATCTTTAATTCATAAAGGAAATACAAAAGTAGTTTTCTCTGTTTGTTTCTAAGGCAGCTGTCACACCTTAGTGGGATAGAGTAGTTCTAAATAGACACCTTTCCCGGTAACAAAATGGCGACTCCAATGGGGAAGATTGTCTAATTAGTTTGTTTGTGTATCTCTTTTTTGTTTGTTTCATAAACTTATAAGTAGCATTCGAACTGCATTTTCCATAACAAATGCAAAGTAGACATCTGCTACTTCAATCCATTCACTGGATCTGTTCATGATTTGAACAGCTGATTCACAAATGATCTGATTGCCCTTTGTGATAGCTCTTCGACCCTCCTTAGATCTACCCCCTGATTGGTCATTACTGATTGCTTTTACTCGGCCAAAAACCAAAGACTAAACTGCAAACCGTGACCCAGAACCCGGATAGAATTCTCGTTTCTGCCCCAGCGCAAGCACTGTGAAGAGATCCTGCATTTCAATGCACTTCTCGAAAGGGCAACCTGCGCTGCAATCCAGTTTCTCTGTGTAACAGGTGCGCTGATCAGCCTAGCCCTGTGCAGCTGAGGTTCTTGTGCTTCATCCTTTCCAGTTTTGTCTCTGATTTTTTACAGCCTGTGATCAATATATGTGTCTGTTTAAAAACCCCTTTTCCTTGCTGTAATTCCGCCTCCTTTGTACAAAAGAACTGTAGATGTTTTTATGTGTTTGTTGCGTCATTTACAGTTTTCCATTGCAAAAGTAGAATAGTCGTACTGTCGTCCTTTGATTTAGATCTGTCGCAAGTGTCGATTTCGATCATAGGAGAAAGTTTGATTGCTGTTGATGGTCGATTATACTTGTACTATTGCCTTTGGTCTGAATTTGTGACTTTCTAGTGTCAAAAACGAGTATTTATTTCAAAATCATAAAGTGTCGTAATCGTCTTTATCTTTTGATTTCGAAAAGAAGCTTGTTTGTGTTTGTCGCTTGAAAGCAAATTCAGATTTGTACATCAACCTTCTTTTTAGCATCAATATTAAGAAAGTTGAAAAAAAATACATGCACATGTGCATTTGCATATTGACAGTCTGTTTGGCTTGATTTAGGAAAGTGCATTTACAGTGTGCTCTTTGCTCTTTATGAAAAGATTGTGTCTTTCTTTTCCCCTAGTAGCTAGGATTTTCATTGCTGAAAAGAGATAAAAGTTTTCTTATCATCTTTAGATTGCATTTTAGGAATTACATCTACATCTCGTGGTGAACCCAAAAGGCAAACTTCATAAGAAAGATCAACTTAAAATAAATTCAATGAATCTAACAACGCTTTGGAACTTAACGCACAACATTTAGAGGTCTAGGCTAGAGACGTATTCCGGCGTTGTAAAGCCTGATAACTGTTGTCCTCACCGATGGTTGGGTGATTCCTCCACTTTGAGACGATAAGTGCCAGTACGGACTTGTGCTCCCACGTACTGTCGAGTATATATTGGGAGACCCCTATAGGCTTAAAACCTTTATCCATAGGAAGCCATATCTGCCGCCCTACTGATCGCAATGCACTGAACACAGCATTCGGGAAGATTGACTGTCGTACTGTAAAAAGTATTCTGCAGTTTTGCGATTGGTTTGGTACTCCCTCTACCTAGATCTCCAGAGCAGTCCCTTTCGTTTCTTTTCAGACTCTTTAACGGAAAAGGTCCATCTGAGCACTTGTCACTTCAGGCTCATTAAAAATCGAAGGAGACTAGAGTCATCTTTTGTTTTTTCTCGACTCTTTAAAACTGAAAAAACAAGTTGTGTCAAAGCGTCTAAAAATTTATTTTAAACGGAATATTCATTACCCCTTTCCTACGTTGATCTTGGGTTGAGAAAATGGAGTCTACCAACCAAGGAATTCCCCTTGGAGGAAATCCTAGTCCCTTCTCCTCTTGGGGAGATGTTGGTGCACCCCATATGGCCACATTGTCGCTTCTAGGACTGACAATTGGTTTGCCTGTATGGCTCTTCTCAACCGCTGTCGTTCAGAACACCACTATTCATGAACAATCGAATCAGCAATTAGATGAGTCCAGAGTTGCCCACCAACCTTCTACTTCCTCTAATTCTTCCTCTCCTCCTTCCTCTTCGCTTGATGGGGCTGGTAAAGCCAAAAATCAACTTCCTAAGGAGAAGAAGGAAAAGAAGAAGAAAGAGAAGAAGAAGAAGGAGCCAAAGGCGAATGGGTGAAAACGAGTGTTGTCTAATGAAAATCCACACACTGCACCGACCAGGCCTAAATCGCCATGTGCCATTTGCAAAGGAGACCACTTTCACAGAGATTGTCCTTGCATCCCTCGGATATTAAGGGACTAGTCTCCTAGATTGCACAACCCGGTGTCGTCAACCTCTGATAATCATGTTGAAAGCGCACTGTCGACTAGTGAAAGTGAAGTCCCAGGACAAAAAGGGAAATGTAGATTCCCTTGTAAACTGTGTGAAGGCGATCATCATGTCCACCGTTATCCCTTCTTAGACGAAGCTAAAAGAGTTTTGGATGATCGTCCAGTTTCACCGTTACGACTTCCTCCTGGATATAAAAAACTCTTGCCGAGTCCGTCACTAGTTGAAAATCCGGCTGGCCCGCTCAGGTGTGTTGTTGGGAAAAGTATCCATTCGGAATGCCCCTATCCCACTCTAAGGTGTGATAGTGCCTTAGCAACAAACAAGGAAAACTAATTGAGAATTTCTTCTTTATGAAATGTAAATGAGGAGAAAGGATGTAACTAACCTGTGTCTTCCACTAGTTTGTTGATCTAATCGCTCCTTTCTTCAGTGGCTCCCAGCTCCTTGCTCCTTCACCGGCCCAGCTTCACCGAATTCCTGCAAGATCACAAGAGAGAGAAACTACACGAAGATACAGATATACATTCATAAAAAGCTCAAGATCAGATTAAGCTAAACATGTAAGTATAACAAAACATCATTGATACACAACATGTAGGAGAAACTCAAATAGTTTATTGATATGATAAGAAAGTCCAAGAGGAGATACAACCAAGTGAGTTCCGATCCAGCATTTACCTCCCAGCAAAGGAATCCCTTCTTCTCCTCCCACAAAGCATAAATCACCCAATGTACTAATCTCAATCTCAAACCAACAACAATTCTCTGCAAAGTACAAAATTCCAGCCTCCTGGATCTCTGGGTGAGAGACCCATATATAGATGTAAGCAGAGAGGATGAGTCAGCTTATGTTTTGACTTGTGGCTTCTCTCTATCAGTTCTTGCTTCCACTTAGAGGTTGAGAGCCTCTTACTCATCACTAGTCGAATTCATTGAGGCAAGTGTCATTGAGGAAGATTCTGGAAGCTTCCAGTGTCTGTACACCTTGCGGAATGACATTGCCATTTGGCATTTCTCACTCAGCGCACCCTGGTAGTGCTTTTAGGTGCATTGGAACGCACCTAGCTAGTGTACTGGGGTGCATTGCAACGCAGGCAGCTAGAAGCGCTTCTGAATTGATCCTGAATTGACTGTTTTTGAGTTGTTTTTGGTGGAGAACTTCTGGGAGAAGCTGTCATTGGTTGACCTTGTTCCTTTAGGAGCTGTAACGACATCTTTAGGGACTTTGGATCCCTTGGATTATGGACATTTCATGCTTATAGCCGCAAGGCACAAAAATGTCTATAACAAGGTGGTCGGCTGAAGCACCTATCATTGAAGATAAACCATCTGGATCCATACCAGATGAAAGTCAAAAGGTCGAGGCGGCAGTTGACCCGGTCTTGCCTTCAGAGGTTTCATCTTCAGATGATACACTCACTGAGGAGAACAAGGATGACACCGTCCAAATTCTCTTCATAAGCACAAACGCCAATGAACATGGGGGCAATATACCCGTTCCTTTATCGCAGGAAGGAAGTTCGTCAAAGTCGTACCCGGCCGTCTATTCGGTCCCACCTCCAAGCAACCTAGTTGTCTCCTTCGACTGGAATCAACTAGGCAGACCCCGTTTATCAGCTAGCATACCATTCCGAATTATCATCCAAATATATAGAATGGTTATGGCTGGAACCATCATAGATGAGGGGGCTTCTGTGAGTATCCTTTCCTTGACTGCTTCGAAAGCGCTTGGTTCGCCATCACTTTTGCCTGAGATGAGAAATCTGACAGGCTTTGATAAAGGAACCAGTCGACCTTTAGGGATCCTTCCCGATGTGCCCATAGCATTGAGAGGGAAAACCGTTCGCCTGAACGTAATGGTAGTTCAAGGATCCCTAGATTACAATCTACTCCTTGGACGAGACTATATTTATTGCATGGGAGCGATTGTCTCCTTACTCTTTAGAGTAATGTGTTTTCTGCACGAAGGAAGAGTGGTCAAGCTCGTGGACCAGCTTTCATTTCTCGGATCATACAGAGCAAATAGTCATATACCATCCCTGAATGGTATTTTCACGCAAGAAGTGTCTCAATCTCTAGTTCGTCCTCCCGATCAGCGCGAGTAATTCGGAGGGATATGACTGAAACCCAGGGGGCATGCATCCTGGTCTGCTTCGGCGGGAAAACTTCAGGTATAGGGTAGGTTTCCATGGAAGAATATGACTAGTCTGTACCCCGTCCGTGATTGGAAGAGGGGTTATTCTAGAACAAGATTCTCTTGTCAAACTTATGTGAGTTGGCGGGCATCGTCGCTCACCTTTGTTTGTTTCGATAGACATCGCCGAAGAAGTGTTTTGTTTGCGCCGCGAATAGAACAATCTTTGGGTAACCTGTAAGAGGTAGGCCTCTCTCGTCAAAGCAAGTGTTTTGACGGAGAGAAGTAGAGGTAACCTTGAAACTCTGTTTTATACCTGGGGGCATGCAAACCTTTTGGAGTGCAAGCAAAGAGCAACTATTTATTTTTTAAATTTTTAGTACCTCTAACCCTTTAAACTCGTAGGATTGGTCGTCTCCTAACTTGCATAAAGAAAGGATGTGGGGCAAAACTCTAAAAATTTCCATTTTTATATGAGACATTCTTATCATATGACTGGATTAATCGAGGTACAAGCTCGTTAAAAAATAAAACTGGACCGAGCAAATGTTTCCACCCGCGTTTAAGCTCGTTAAAAAATGAACTATTCCTCGGTAAATAACCACCGTGAATGTAGTACTTCAGCCATTAAAGCCTTGGTCGTGTTTGCACCGTCACCTCCACTTTTTCATTGGCCGATCATTCACCTCCATTTGATTGTTTACCCATTTTGAGGAACAGCTGCGAAGAGTGATTTCACTAGCCATCCTTGTGACACTGCCGTGATTGGAAAATTCCAAACCTTACCTGGAATCAGCTGCTACCCATTTTATCACTCGTTCCTCAAAAGACGAGTCTTCTTTAAGCTCTTTTCAACTGAATCATAAAGTATGAAAAGATTGCCGAGTCCTTAGCCTTCCAGCTCGTTAAAGGGACATGAAGTGCTATCCCTCCTCTAGATTTTAATCTTTTTGGACCTGAGGGATTATTGCATAAAAAGATCGAGCGCTTGTTTTGTTCAGCTTGTTAAAACTATCGAAAATTCATCCCTTCTGTATTGTTTTATACTTTTTCGGACTTAGGGGATTAGATGACGAAAAATGAATTTTGGAGTTACCTTTACGTACCTTTTCAAACTCTCTAAAAATGAAAAGGACCGAGTTATCTTTGTCGTTAAACTCGTTAAAAACATTAATAGCGACAAACTTGTCTTTAGACGAGAACGAGTTTCACTATCGCTAGGCTCGTTAAAACATAGCGATGGGTTTGCCCGAAGGGAAAATTATAGAACAAGCATATGTTATCCTCCTCAAGCTTGACAAAAATAAAGAGGTACTGGTCAACAATGACTGGGGAAAAATTGGGAAGAAAACTCAAAGAATATTTATTGGTAGCAAGTCGCTCTTGAACATGACACTTCCACTCCGTGTCTGAGTCGGGTTGGGTTGTTTCATTCACCGGTCACATCACCATGGTCACGCCATACCATCCACATTTGGGGTTAATGCTACCAATCCATCACATAAGTGTCGCCGACATGTTCAAGAGAAGTCATCCAGAGAAGTCACTTGTGTCCCACCCACTACCATACATTATACTCCATACTTTCATGACCGCCACCCTGAACCGTATATCATCAGATTGTTTTCACCTCCATCAAAACAAGTGCTCATTGCTTCGTTCCGTGTCATTGATGTGGGATTCATTAAGGCCCTCCTTTGACGGATCACTTCTTGTCAACATCAGCTCATTATCCAAGAAGTTGGTCTAGGGACACCCCATTCAGTACTTTGAAGCTTGCATGCCTCAATGGCAAGTTTCTCACTTCCGGCGACAGGTTTACATCAATGGCCTTCGACCGAAAGATTTTGCGTGGTGTTCTATGCCAAGTCCTTCATTCACACCACGTGAATTGTACTGTAGTACCTTGAGGGTCATTATCATTATCGGTGATTCCTCTCGCGCTTGTTAACAGTTTACATCATTGACCGGTAATCAAGCGATGTCTTTCCATGTTCGACTTCAGAACATTTCTCACATGGATCGACTTGTACTTGGAGTGAAGATCGGACGAGATTGAAGACCCCGGATCTAGTTTCATCCATCTGGGCTGCGATATATATTCAGGAAAATAAAGACATTAAATGTACAACATTACAGCACAGATAATCATCCTACCAAAAGGATGATGGCTCTATCAGAATCATCAGTCTACACTCAGACGATTGTCTGTCCTATGTACATGAAAATGAATTTATAAAGCTGAGCATGGGAATGCCCGCCTCAGCTAGATCATGAAAAACAGTATGAAGATAATGTATTGTATTGTATCTTATTACAGGTCTCCTCCCAGCATTGAAAGAACTTCGGATCCTCATAATAAAGCATTTCACCCGATTAACGACCTCATACTTTAGGGGGCAACTGTTATAGATATTTTTGTGCCTTGCAGCTCCAAGCATGAAATGTCCATAAACCAAGGGCTCCTAAGTCCCTAAAAGTGTTGTTCCAACCCCTAAAGGAACAAGGTCAACAAATTACAGCTTCTCCCAGAAGTTCTCCACCAGAAACTGCTCAGAATCAGTCAAAACAGGATCATTTCAGCTACTCCACTGGCTAGCTGCGTTGCATAGCACCTAAATACACTAGCTGGGTGCGTTGCAACGCACCTAAATGAACTATCAGGGTGCGTTGAGCGAGAAATGACAAATGGCAGTGCCATTCCGTGAGGTGGAAAGACACTGGAAGCTTCCAGAATCTTCTCCAATGACACTTGCCTCACTGAATTCGACCAAGGATGAGTAAGAGGCTTTCAGTCTCCAAGTGGAAGCAAGAACTGACAGAGAGAAGACACTAATCAAATCATAAGCTGACTCATCTTCCTTGCATACATCTATATATGGATCCCTCATCCCAGAGATCCAGAGGCTGGAATTTTGTACATTGCAAGGAATTGCTGTTGGTTTTGAGATAGATATCAGAGTATTGGGTGATTTATGCTTGGTTGGAGGTGAAGAAGGGGCTTCTTTGCTGGGAGGTTGATGCTGGGTCAGGAATCATCGGTTGTAACTCCTCCTGGATCTTCTTGTATATCAATAAAAACTATTTGAGTTTCTCCTACATGCTGGTGTATCATTGATGCTTGTTACATTTGTATGTTTAGCTTAAATCTGATCCTAAGCTGTTTATGAATATAGATCCATGTCTTTGTACAGTTTTCTTCTTCTGTGATCTTACAGGAACTTGGTGAAGCTGGGCAAGTAAGGGAGCAGGTAACTGGAAGCTGTCAAAGAAGAGAGGGATTGGATCAAAGGATTAGCGCAAGACACAGGTCGGTTCTTTCTATCCCCCTCTATCTTTAATTCATAAAGGAAATACAAAAGTAGTTTTCTATGTTTGTTTCTAAGGCAGCTGTCACACCTTAGTGGGATAGAGTAGTTCTAAATAGACACTTTTCCCGGTAACAAAACCTCCATGAGGCACTTGGGTCCCATCATTGGGTTGAAAACCTCTCCTGAGGCGGCCCAGTGATGTCAAAAAAAGAGAAAAAGAGAAGGAATAAGATCCCTGGGTGAAAACCTCCCTTGGGGGGTGCCCAGGGCAGGCAATTAGGGTGAAAACCTCTCTGAGGCGCCCTATTTGTTTTCAAAAAAAAAAGAGAAGGAAAAAATGTATTTTTATTGCATTGCAGGTTTGCAAGGGGACTACAGGGAGAAGAAGAAGGTGCAAAGGGGACCTTGACATTCACACCAAAATCCATCTCATCTCCTCCACACCTTCCTCCATCATTTTTGGCATCTCTTTCACCCCACTGTACCTTTTATTTCAAAATTGTGTTTTCTACAGGAGGCTCTGTGTTTTCTACAGGAGGCTCTGTGTTTTCTACAAGAGGCTCTTATAGGAATTACAGAGAGCCAAAAGTGCCTACAGGAGGGGCAGTTTGAGGGACAAGAACAACTTCATAAGGAACCTATAATCCCTCTTACCATATTCAAGCCTTCTTGCCATCATTTCCAAGCCTACATCACACTCCAAGCATCATTATTTTTTCTCCTGTCCAAGAAAAAAACACATAAAAACAGTTTTTCAGTTTTGAAAAAAAAATAAAAAAAGAGGAAAAGGCACCATTAACCTTACCTGAAGCTTACCTACTGTCCCTCCATCTTTATCTACACCTATGGCATCATTCTCGAGCTCCAAACACAGGAAAAAGTTGAAATTTCAAGGGGAGAAGCAACTACAAGAGTTCCTGTAGGAATTCCTGTAGCAGTTGATCCCATAGAAGTCCAGCAGCAGCAGCAAAAGAGTGCACATCTTCAGGTTGAAAAGGCACATGTAGCTTAGCTCCAGCAAGGGAGGAACCTACAAAAGCACAACGCACACATCTGCAAGCAGAGACAACGTGCATGAAGAAAAATGAAGGCATGCAGCAGAAAAAGCCACAACACCTCACAACAAATACACTCGGATCACAAGTAAGTAACTAAATCACTCCTATATATGAATTTGTGTAGTTAGAAATCATACGAAGGCAACGATATGGTTGAAATCAAAATGTAGCCACTTAACTTGGCCACCTTCATGTAGTTGACTCCACTTCACCGAGATGTCACCCACACGTGCACACAGTTAACTCAAGCATAAGATGCCAAGGATAGGTAGTGGGAGGAAGAGTTAACTCCGATGCACTAATGAGGATGATTACGAGGAGGGGCCATGATGACCAACTAGGTGGGGAACAATGGTACTAATTCAGGAAATGTACACCTTTCCAACTCAGCACTCATAACTGAAAATATCCATAAAGGGTAATGAGCACTCCTCCCCATGCATTTTCACCACCTTTTCTTCATTTCCTCCTCATAACTTAGCCACACAACAGTCGCCTTGTGCCCCCACAGCCTCATAACCACCATCCTCCATTGATTTCCTCCATATTATTGCTCTCGACGTTTTCTACAGGAGCACCTACAGGAAATCTACAGGAGGGATAGCGGGCTCCTATAGGAGGGGCAGTGAGTCATTTTGAAGGGAGAAAACACAATTTTTGGCACGAATTTCAGTCTGAAGAGGTAGGTTTCATGAATGCCCTCTATTGAATATTGAAATGAGAAAGAATTAGTCTCAATTTGAGGATGAAATAAGTCTTTAGGAGGGTAGAAATACATAAAAAGAATTTCTGTTTAAAAAAGAAAAAAAAAAGAAAAGAAAATAAAAAAACACAATCTCCTCTGTTTTTCTATTTCACTAGGAATTTGTTGTCTCCACCTCCATATTTGGTTTTCCAAAGAAGTATAGGCAGTATGACAGGGGGTTTTATGAGAAAGGAACCCACTAACTCCACTAGGCTCCATGCACATCCTCAAGTGGTGGACATATTCACAAGGGCAAACTGGATGAATTTCTTTGAGAAATTTAGAGGGTTTGACGATGAAATTGCCTAAGAAATTGCTCTCTCTCTGGTCCCTCATACAAGAACTCATGCTACTATAACCATTAGAGGCCTCTCCATTGAAATAAACCCTGAATTCATCAGTAGGGTCACTACCCTTCCTCTTGGGCTGCCTTGGAGTAAAGATGAGAAACCAATTGGCTAGGCTGCCAAGAAGAAATTTTTCCAAGATAATGAAACACCTGTTGAAGATAAAAATGGAATTAGAAGGGCTAGTATACCATATCCCTGGTATGAGGTTAGCTATCAAATAATCAAATAAATTTCTTGTGAGGGGAGGCACAACATTGTTTATGGATATCATTTTAGAATCCTCCATGACTTGAGATATGGCTTGGATACCCCAACACCTCAAAAGCTCAGTATCCCTTACTTTCTCCTTGAGTCCCTCATTGACTCCAATACCAAGGTACAAGAAGGAAATTCATAGCAACTAGCTCACCATGGCCTAATCAAAATCCTAGTAGAAGTATCCCTCCATACACTTACACTCCCTATAGCATGGGAAGTTTTCCGAAATATGATAGCTGAGGATGACATAAAGGCATTAACCTATGATGTCAGTCCTGCTGTCAGTGAGGAGGAAGAACAACAAGGAGGAGAAGATGAAGTCAGTGGTGACATAGCAGAGCAAGAAATGAAGGAGGAAAGAAAAGAAATAGAGGAGGGAAAAGTTTAAGAGATAGAAAAAGAGATAGAAGAGGGAGAAAAGGAGGCAGAGAAGGCAGAGCAAGGAGAAGAGTCCCCTAAAACTTTGGAAAGAGAAGCAACAACTGCCCTCACTACCCTCAGTACACCAATCAAGCCAAAGCAGGAGAGGAAAAGAAAAACCTCCATATATTTCAGGGCAAGGAAGAGTACAAGAATTAAAATAAGCAAACCTCAGCCCTCCTCAAAGATTCCCATTACCATTTAAGATTCACCATCTGCCAAGGTGAAAGAATCTCCTTCCAAGACACCTATAACCTATGAAAGGGGGACTCCAAGATCTTCTACATGGAAGGGAAAGGCAGTTCTACAGGACCCCAAACCAGACCTACATGAAGCTGAAACAGTCCTACAGGAGACACTGTCCCAACTACAGGAGACCCCAAAAGCTTGAGAAAAAGGTAGGAGGACAACCGACGATAAAAGAGGAAGCACAAGAGCTACAAGAACCTGATCCCCAACCTAGTCTTGCCTCCTATTACAATCTGCCTGAGGGAGGCAAGATAATCCCACAGAAATTTGCAATTCCATTATTTTTCGAATTGGAGAAAGAGAGAGTGAGAACAAATAGGTGGATGAAGATAGCCAAGTCCAAAGGAGTTGAGGATATTGAACACATAGAAAACAAACTCAGGGAAATGGGCAGGGAATTGAGTGCTCTTAGAGATAGAGAAGTCATCACAAGAAGCCACCTTGAGAATGAGAATGAAATACTAAGGAGGCAGATGCAGGAGAAAGAGACTCATTTTGCATACATGGCCAACTTATCCATGGAAGCATTACAATGTAGAACACCAACCAAGTCTTATGGCCTCTATCTGAAGGATCAATGGCTCCAATTCCAAATAAAAACTTTGGCACAAAGAGGCACCATGCCTTTCCAAGACTACAGGCAATTCATGGATTTGTGTGACCAAAGCACCTCAGAGGATAAAGAAAAGATGGTAGAGTTCTACCTACAAAACATGGCCCTCATAGACATGAATGTGTGGGACCCCAATGCCAAGTTAGGGAAAGCACAATTAATGGCCATGGCCTCATGGATGAACCATGAAGAATTGAGGGAAACAAAAATGAAAAGAGTGTTGGTAAAAGAGTAGAATGAACCATTAATGATAAGAGTTGAGCCATCAGATCCTATGGCACTCATCAGCACACACAACTTGCTTGCTAATGACCCTCAGATTGCCCCTAAATATCTAGCCAATCAGGCACAAGCCATTGCACACTTTGAAGATATGCAAAGGCTACTTGGGGATGACAGTGTGCATGCAAGCATGAGAAGATGCAACACCATACTCCACAGCTTGCATATCAGAGAATACCATTCCCAAATGAGGCTGAGGGAGGCATTGAAAAGAGTGCCAATGTACAAGCACTCCATGCAAAGGCTGAAGGTCAACTGGATTGGCCTCAAGCTGAGTCCTCCACTCCTATTAGGCATGCTGGAAGGCAGAAGAGAAGAAGAAGAGAAGGAGTAGTGGAAGGACATAGACAAAACAACATGATTTTATGGAGAACATGAGCAGACCACATCAAAATCTTGGAATGCTAGGGAGGCCACCGGGGCCACAAAAGATGAAGAGATTGACTAGGTTGCTCAGAGGATGAGCAACACCTTTAGTAGGGGGGGTGATGATGAGCCTCATAAATGGGTAATTATATGGGCTCATTTTACCTCTTAACCTAGTCAAATCAACCATTCTCTTAGCTTATTATATGATTTTCTAATTATATTTATGCTTATAGGGTGAGTTGAGTTAGTTATTATGCCATGTGGTCTAACATGTATTTAATGCAGATTATTGATGGATTTTGAGGTCAAAGTCAAGGATTTAGTGTCCAAACTGCAGCAATAACTCAAAGTATATAGAGGAGAGGACTTATAAGAGGTAATCCCCCTCATTTATTGATTGTCACTTCGAATTCCCATTCATTCAGCTCGGAGTACAAGCAGTCGAATCATGCACTAGAAGGCAGCCGAGCAAGTGGAAGATGATTGAGAGTTATCTCGAGTTTTGGGAGCCAAGTCTCCCTGATTTTAGGGAAGCTGTTGGTAGCTTTAGATGTATAAGTAGAGAGGCCTAGGGCCTCACTAGGGTCGGATTCTTTTTTCTTATGTAAACTTTGCTCAAATTTCGAGCTTATTATTTTGTGATAGTTTCATGTAATCTTGTTATTGTTTCGATAATGAAGATGGAATCCTTTTTGAGCTAGCACTGAGTTACCTTAGAGGGCTAAAGCTCTTGGGTTAGGGCCCAATCCAAGCAGCCAAGCTTCTCTTTACTTGTATTTGTATGCTTTACTTCAGTTTGTAGATTAATTTGTTGTTAGATGTATTTTCCTTATGGTTAAGAATAGGTTGATTTTGATGATTTAGTAGTTTGATTCCATTTGTGCTTTCTGTAGCAGGTTAAGCAGTGATCAAAAAAGATTCAAAAGGCTAGAAATAGTGCCTTGGCCTCTCTTCCTCCATCTGGGACCATGATTTGAGGCAAAGACTCTCTTGCTGCCCCAAAAACACAGATTTTCCTCATTCATAGGACTTCTAGTGTTTGCAGCTCTTTAGTAGGTTGATAGTCCAGTTTTGCTTTGCTTTAGATCTCCTTTATCATGTTCACTTCCTGATTTGCAATAGTCCTTTTTCATGCTTTCCTTTCTTGCAACATTTCTCAGCATTTCATTTCATACATCATACTTTAGACCACTTTTATGAAAAACTTTGTTTTTCCTAGGATGCACTCATTTCATTTGTTGCTTGATTTTCTTGGTTGACTATCAGTTTCTATGTAGCAGATCTCTTCCAGCAGTAGGCCAGCTTACCAGCAATCACACCCTCCATTTGATCCATGCCCTATAGGTCTCCCAAACCTCACCTCAATTCTGCCCTAGTTTCCTTTATTTTCCATAGAACTTATTCCTCTCTCCTTGAGCAAACCCAATAATCTTTCTCTCTCCTGGTGGTTCATGGTATACCTTAGGCACCCTAACACCTCATCCCAACCTTCATCCACCTTTTCCACCCACTCTCACACCCTCAAAGCAGCGAAAATTTCTCTCGGCCTCCTCCTGTAGGCCTCCTATAGTTTTCCTGTTTTCCTCCTGTAGTTTCCCTATGTCCTCCTATAGTTTTTCCTGTAGACTTTATTTTGAAGGTCGAGTGTGGGAAAAGCCTCTAGAAGGCCACCTAAGACCTCCTAGAACCCATCCACGCCATCCTACATCCTCCCAAGCTCCAAAACCGCCCTCTAACGCCACTTGTTCGCTGCCACACTCACACACAATAAATTAGATGCATGATTAAATTCACATAAAAACACATAAGAATCCAAAAGTATGTTTTTCTACTTATTTAATTCTAGAAATAGCATGGTTAGATGTTACTTCCTTGAGTAGGTAATGGAATTTCTTTCATGGTTTTCATAGTGTTTTTGGCAGAAGTAGAATTGGCTTGTTAATTAGGCTTTACTAAGTTTTGCTTTACATTCCAGTCTTTCTCCTTTTTGCAGTTAGAATAGCATTTGTAGAGTAATCTTTCTTTCCTTTCATCACATATAGAGATTCTTCTGAAATCTATAGAAGTTGGCTTGAGCTCCTAGTGATCTTGTGCCGGCTGACCAAGTGACAACCTACAGTGAGAACTAGTACTTGTGCATACAACACTGACGCTTCCAAGTTTGTTACGAACTACCGAGTTGATAAAAGTAAAGTTGGAAGCCTAGAAGTTGCAACATTCTTGCTGCAATACTAGCTCTCACCAATAATGCTTGGGCCATGTTCCAATGTTCTATGAATTACACTTTTAATGATATTAAACATATCGTGCAACCCTATTTAGATGATCTCCATGCTCATTCTAGACATCAAGTTGATCACCCGATGCATTTACGGGTTATTTTCCTCCATTGTACACATTATAACATTTGACTTAACTCACAGAAATTTGTTTTCTATGTTGGTTCTGGTCAACTCCTTGGCTTTTTCATTTCAAAACAAGGAATTCGTATTGATCCCATGAAAGTGAAAGAAATCGTTGATTTTCCTACACCTTCTTCTCTTGTTCAGTTACAAAGACTCCAAGGGAAATCTAACTTCCTACAGAGATTTGTTCCTAATTACGCTAAGCTAACCAAAGGATTCACTCACTTACTGAAAAAAGGGATTCCCTTCCATTGGGATGATGTTGCTCAGAAAGAATTTGATGCCTTGAAAGATGTATCGATTCGGGTATCTCTTCTATACCCCCTTGATTATCAACGCAACTATTTCATGTATCTTGTTGCTGCCATTTCTACTATAGAAATGGTATTGGTCCAAGAAGATGATATAGGGATTGAACATCCTATTTATTATCTGAGTTGCAACCTTAAAGATACTAAAATTAGATATACTCACGTAGAAAAGTTGGCTTTAGCGGTCGTTCAAGCCATCCCAAGGTTTGGCCATTACATCTTGCTTAGGAAAACTATGGTCATTTCGGATTGCAACCTATGACATATATATTGTCACAGAAATTTTTGGGGAGAAAGTACTCTAAGTGGATCGTTATTCTCCACGATTTTGACCTGGAATTCATCAAATCCAAGTCGAAGAAATCCTTAGTTTTCCCCGAGGTAATGTGTGATCTTCCTTCCCCTGATTTTGAATCTACATATGAAGATTATATCCCTCATGAGTCATTTTTTCTAATATCATCATCTGATCCTTGGTATGGATATTTTTTTATTTATCTCTAGACTCAGAATTTTTGACCTAATAGCTCTCGCTCCGAGTAGCAACGTATTCAATACCAATCCTAAAATTATGTTATTATCAGCGACACCCTTTACTATCATGGTATATATACGATCTTATGGAGGTGTCTCGCCCTTGAGGAGGCCAAGAAAGTACTCATTGAATATCACTTGGGGGCATGTGGTGGACATCTATCTGGTTATGCTACCGTGTAGAATATTTTATGCAATGGTTACTTTTGGCCTACTATCTTTCGCAACTACATCCTTGTCGTCCGTAAGTGTCATGCGTGCCAGATCTAAGATCGTAAGGTCTGTGCACCACCTGCTCCGTTGCATCCGGTTGTAGTTGTTGGTCCCTTTTCGAAATGGGGTATCGAATTTATGACATGTAACCCTCACTCGGTCGGGGGCATGGTTATAACATTGTCGTTGTTGGCTACTTTACTAAGTGGGTCGAGGTAATGCCTACATTTAACAACATAGGCGAAATGGTTGCGTACTTTTTCTTCAATCACATTATTTCTAGGTTTGGTGTTTTGCAAGCAATAGTTACAGATCAGGGGAAACATTTCTAGAATCATATGATGACCAAAATAAATGTGAAGTTGGGACTTTCACAATAAAGTTCCACTCCCTATTATCCCCAAGCTAATGGACATGTTGAGGCTATTAACAAATCTTTTAAGACTATGCTTCAATGTATGGTAGGGGTCGACAAATCGGACTGGCACTTGCTTCTTTATGCTACCTTGTGGGCATACCAAACCTCAGTTAGGACTGCTACCAGATTCACACCCTTTCAGTTGGTCTATGGTCTGGAAGCTATCCTCCCCATCAAATGTGAAATTCCATCATTAAAACTAGTTGTCGAACTTCTTCCTACCACTTTCATAGAGGAGGAGTGTCTTTTACATTTTACTGTTTCTATGAAACCCAAAGTGATGCTACTTTAGCCAATGAAGCTCATAAAAGACACATCAAGGTGCAATATGATAAAAATTTCAAGCCTCGTGTCTTCTCAGAAGGAGACCTGGTTCTCTTATATGACCAGGAGGTCGATAAGTTAGGTCCAGGAAAGTTCCAACCCATGTGGTTGGGTCCATACATTTTCAAGCGAGTCCTTGCAAAAGGGGCCTATGAGTTAGTAGACTTTGATGGAGTTCCACTGGCGTAGCCTCATAATGGGTTGTACCTCAAAGGACCAATTTTGTCCCCAATCTTGCAAACATTTCCTTCCAAAACTTGGAAGTGAACTTGGCATCTCTATCTTAAATAATTTTCCTAGGAACACCATGTAACCTCACAATCTCTTTAATGAATATTTGAGCCATTTCACTTGCTAAATTGGTGGATTTAACAAAGTGAGATACCTTTCTCAACTTGTTAATCACCACCATAATTGCATCATATTGTTTTGAAGTTCTTGGAAAACTAGTGTGAATTCCATGGAGATCATTTTTCACTTCCAATCTAGAATGGGAATGGGTTGCAATAAACTTGTTGAATGTTTACATTTAGCCTTCACCTGCCAGCATTATATGCATTTTACAACAAAATCAACCGCCTCCTTTTCAAATTAGGCCAATAATAAACTTTTAGATGGTTATGAGAGTATTTTGGTATCCTGGATGGCTAGAATATGGTTTTGCATGAAACTATTTCATAATCATTTTCTGGTACATAGATTATGTTCTTGAATCGAATTAGACCCCCATCCTTGATATTCCTCATTCTCACCATATTGTTGCAACTTTTCCTTCACTTGCTGATATTTCTCATCATGTTGTCAAACATACTTGATCAGTTCTACGAGATCCATTCATAAGAACTTATGGCTGCTATGTGGTTCAATTGAATTCTTCTACTGAGTGCATAAGAAAACTTGTTCTCTTTTCCTTTGATGTACTTTATCTCAAAGTAGAATTCACTAAGTATAGCTAGTCATCTAGCTTATCTTGAATTCAACTTAGGTTGATCAAATAAATAAATGAGTCCACCATGATTTTTCATGAGCATGAATTTTTTGTTGAGGAGGTAATATCTCCACATACTCAATGCATGACTATTGGTTGCTAGCTCCAAATCATGAGTCACATAGTTTGTCTCATGCTCATTTAATTTATGTGACTTACATCAAACTATCTACCCTTCCTATATCAAAGCTCCAACCAAGTCCTTCCTTGTAGGAATCTATACAAACCACAAAATATTTGTTTGGATCTGCAGTCCTCAACACTGGTGCATTAATGGGCAACTGCTTTAACTGCTCAAAGTTTATTACACATTTAATTGTCCATTCAAGCTTCTTTCCCTTCCTATGCAAGGTCTATCTTGGAGAAGTTTCTGATGAATCTCTTGTAGTAAGTTTCTAATACCATGAATGATATAATATCATTCACTTTTTTCGATGTCGGCCATTCCATGATGGATTTAACCTTTTCCTAATTAATTTATATCCCTTCCTTCGAGATAGCGTGTCGTAAATAGTGCATATGTTTTTGGAATAAATCACACTTGTTGATATATGCATAAATCTTCTGCTCCTTTAGCAACTGTAATATTGTATCTAGGTGCTTCTCATGTTCTTCTTTTTTCTTTGAATAAACCAATATGTCATCAACAAATATAATCACGAACTTGTACAAGTAAGGACACAACACATTGTTCATTAAACACATGAAAATGGTCGGGGCATAAGTAAGCCCAAAGGGTGAAACTACAAACTCATAGTACTCATATATTTTTTGGAAAGATGTCTTATGGATATCTTCTTCTTTAATGTGCACTTAATGATACCTAGATCTTAGATCTAGCTTGAAGAAGATCATTTCTCCTCTAAGCTAATAAATAATAAATTTGGGGCAATGGATACGAGTTTTTGATTGTCACTTTGTTCAACTGACTATAATCAATGCAAAGTCTAAGTGTCCCATCATTTTTCTTCACAAATAATACTAGAGCTCACCACAATGACACACTTGGTCGTATGTAACCTTTATCAAACATCTCTTTCAGATGTAGCT
Source organism: Pinus tabuliformis (assembly GCA_031772625.1). NCBI lineage: Eukaryota > Viridiplantae > Streptophyta > Pinopsida > Pinales > Pinaceae > Pinus > Pinus tabuliformis. Next base: position 1,157,063,417 of record CM062818.1, on the reverse strand, counting down.
TTAATTCAACAAGCTCAGGCATACTAATCTAGTACAGTGCCTTGGATGTGGGTGTTTCTTTAGGCACTAATTCAATAGAGAAGTCAACTTCTCTATGAGGATGCAGTCCTGAAATATCAATTGGAAACAAATCTATGGATTTTTGCAAGATGAGATGCTTCTGCTACACTTCAATTTTTTCTTTCCCAGCGTTGTCATTAGCTTTTCCATCATTGAAAATTTGTACATAAAATAATTTTCACCCTTTTTAGAAACTATGCTTAGCTTTCATGGCTATAATTAGTCTCACTAAAGTTGGTTATGCTTACTCTGCAAGATTTTTGTTTCTCCAACATCATCCAGGCATCCAATTTCCTTTTCATAGTAGACAACTTTAGTTATGTGCATGTACAACCAATCCATGCCTAATAATATGTTTTATGCACCTAATGGTAGCAGATTTAAGTGCGTTGTTTTTGGTATATCAATGAGCTCAAGTGCACATGATTTCACCCAATAACTATTTTTTTTTCCTAGTTGAATTAACCAAGGTTCTGTGTGCAATTATTTGGCTATCTTGAACTTTTCCACCAACTTCGTACTGATATAAATATAATTATAATGAGGATCAATTAAAATAGAAATAATATGATTACACAGTTTAACTTCCATCTCAATTATGGATGCCTAGTGGTTTTCCTATAGATTATCCACATTTGCATAGATTCTGGGTAGACTTTGTGCCACATCCCTTGTAGTCTGAGCTTCTTGGGAATTATAAATTTTTGGAGCGACATTTTTCTAGTTTGGGTGATCTCCCTTTCGGTGATTTTCCCCACAAATCCAACATTTTAGCTGCTCTTTATCTTCAAATCTACATTTTTCTCCTTCTTGGTGATGTGCACTACCTTTGACAATGTACTATATTTCTGTTGAAATCAATTTTCATTGGATGAATGGATTCCTTCCTACTTTTCCATAGTTTTTTTAGGCCATTTATTCATATCCTTACTATTTTTCCTTTTTTTCCAAACATTTTTAAATTCAAATTTTCACCTTGCTTGTTCATAACAGTGCTTTAATTTCTTTATGGCATCATCCATATCTTTTGGTTCATAAAACTTTATGCGGTATTTAAAAGACACAGGTCACCCACTAATAAATCGTTGAACTTTCTCATTCTCTTCCTTGATATATGGCACATATCTCAACAATTCCATAAATTTGGTAATATATTCTTCATCTATCAAATTCCCATTTTAGCTTATAAAACTCCTTCACCTTCTTGTAATATTATATTTCTGATAAGTATTTTTCATTGAATAATCTCTCAAACTTGCTCCATGTCAATCTCTCTTTATCTATGTCTTTTACACTCTTCCAGTTCTCCCACTATATGTTAGCTTTTCCTTTCAAACTATAGGTGCCCAATTTTTCTTTCATGTTCTCGATATAATCATGGATTCTGAAAATTTTCTTCATGCTAAGAAACCATGCTTCTCCATCTTCAAATGTTTTCATCTCTCCATCAAATGTAGGTGGTTTGGCCTTCTTAACTTTTTTAGGAATATATTCCCTTTCTCTTCTTCTTATCTAATGACGATAATGATGAGAATGATGACAATATATCTTAGTGGCAAGCTAAAATTTATACTAGAGTGATGCCCATGAGTGTTGGTTTTTCTTTCTGATGTGCTCAATGGTGCATCTCCTCTCACAATGTCCTCACTTTCACCTCTATGTCTCTTCCTAGACCCTCCACAATCCACCCCATTTGTTTTCTCTTTTGACCCTAAAGAGTGTTGCTTGCCTCTATGACTAGTTCCATGTTCATGTTTCCTTTGTATTTGCAACTCTAAGAGGCTTTGGAGTATTACTGCATTTACCTTAGCCTACCTTTCTTGAGCCTTCATTAGCCTTTTGTTATCTACTTTTCATATTTGAATCTCAGTCTTCAGGCTTCTCAAGGTATCCATCCAATCAGGAGAGTTTACCCCTCCCCCTTATCCAACTGATCTTTCTTCTTCATTCATCCTTACTGCTTCATACTCGTGTTGTGATTGATTAGAGTTGTATTGTACCATTCTTATCCTCATTTATTTATCTTTCTTGTGTTTTATTGCTTGTGATGTACTGTTTTCATTCACATGCAATTGTTAGATACATGATAATATAAATAACAATAAATCTTACCATGAACTTTCTTTTGCAAAGTTTTCATAATAAGGCCAGTTGTAACAAAAAACTAAGCGAGTACCTATATATATACATGCATTTCCAACAACATATTTATGTCAACACAAATTGTTAGCTCATCAATAACAGTAAAAACATATCAATCATGCGTGAATGCATTAAATCATTCACATTCTAGCTAAACATGCTACTTTTTCTCATGGAACAGCCCATCCAGTCCAAGTGTTGAAGTTGGATGCTCTGATACCACTTTTAAACACACCTCCTCCTAACCCCAAACCCAACCAAAGTTAGAAGGTTGTGGTTACTCTGGTGACCCAGATCCCAAAGTACAACTATGTGAATGGGAGATAAAAAAGAAGTTACTTTCCCAAAAAATTAAATAAACAACATCATTGTGTTGGTCTTATTGAGACGGTTCCAACAAAATAAATTTTTCCTCAATCTGGCTTATGGATCAAAAGTTATGGACCTTTAAATATTTGGCCAATTACACCTTGTCACATCATCATTACACCCAAGTGGCACTTGATGCACCCACGTTGCACCCAAAAAACCCATGTGGTGGCCCACATGACAACTAACACACCCACATGGCATTCCATGTGGTAGGCACAAACCCCGAGGAAGGTCAGGATCAGCCTCCTTCTGAACGTGATTTCTTAATAACGAGTGATATGACCTGCCTCGACCTCTGAACTAGGTCGGGGCTGGGCCCCACTTCCAGTGTCAAACTATTTAACAAGGGTTAGGGCTGACCCCCGACCTCTGACCTAGTTTGAGGTCAGCCCAGTTCTATTAGTAATGTAATATAGAGGGTCGAGTGGGTCCGACCCTCAACCACCTAACTCCTCCTACCTCTGACTTCCCGACCCACAGTATGGAGAGCTAACTCGTCCCATAAATGGTCAGGCAGCATGGCGCGCCAAAGTTCGAGCCTTCTAGGTCAACCTATCAATTCTTGACCTGGATGACCTGTAAAAGTAAATTTTAAAAATTTAACTTAGATTTTCCAATTTCTATTAAACTTATATTTTCCAGTTTTCTATTAAACTTATATATTCCATTTTTCTATTAAACTTAGATTTTCAAAATTTTTATCACTTTGACATTGCTTCAATTTTCTAAATTTTTTAGCATTTCCAACAGTACTTCTAATACTAAATGGTCAATAATTTCATTAGAAATTTGTGACCAAACTTAAGAAACATTCTATCACAGGCATAATAGAAAATTTAATGGCATTTTCAAGTGCATTCTTCACAAAGATGAAAGATAACTATAACAGTTCATTAACATAGTAAAAAATTGACCTTCTTGATTCTTGCATGACAAAATGCAACCACAGGGAATGGAATCAAACTTCCTAACCTTTAATTAAGAATGTACCCAATAGTATGAAATAAATCTGTCAATACTTATACAACAAACTAAACATGCATTCAACACAAGATTTCAAATCTTTCTACATTATTTATTACACTATGAGCACTCATTTCCCCTAGTGCAGCTCAACATTACATAAAAGATAATCTATGCAACCAATATGTTAGTGTAAACCATGCATTCTATGCATCCACACTTTCACATCTTTGTGTAGTTTGAAATTTACACATTAAATATGTATGATCCTGTAATTTAATCAAAACCATATCACTGCAATAAAGAATATTGCATGCTAATCATTGTAAGAACGAAATAAATTCTGCCACATCATGTTCTAGCACCTTTTACTTAGTGATAAGAACTCATTGGTTAATCATAAGATAAAGAAACCACGAATTATGACATGAATAAATGAAATTTTCAAACCAATAATGAAAATAGGCATACATATATATAAATTCTTGGTTTCTTGAGAACATAAGAGATACTTATCTCAAACTAATGGGAAATTGAGTATGGTACTTTGACTCTCCACCCAACCATAGATAACTATAGCCAATTCTCACTTGTAGTTATCACCCCCAAGCTGGATTCCATAGATTGAGGGACCTTTTGCTTCAAGGATCAAATATATTGATTAGTTGAAACAAGGACTCTAGAGATTCAACCACCTCCACCCACCGGTTGAATTAAACCAACAAAAATCATAGGGATTCGAGAGACTAGAGATCTCCATCCTTCAAAACATAACACTATGGTTCCACCCAAGGCAAGGATTCTAGAACCCATTGAAAAAAAAATCAAAACACAACAAAGAAGCTTCTAGAGAACCCCCAACGATTTTCCAAGATTAATTCCTCCACCCCAGCCCTTTGGGATTTACTGAGAAACACCATCTCCATCCTCCAGGCCACCAGGGATTCAAGAGGCAATCAATTCCCCACATGGTGGTTTCTTCTAGCTCCCTTGCTAACTGAAAACTTCATTCCTTTTTGTTGTTCACTCTCTCTTGGTAATTCAAATTCTTTCTTTTTCCAAATCAAATTATTTAGGCCAAAAATCCCCTCTAATGTTGTTCAAATTCCTTTTATCATTTTTCTTGTGTCCCTCCATGTTCCTCATTGAACATTCTTGTGTGTCTCTTCATATTCCTTATTGAATTTTCTACATATTAATATTATTTCTACCAATTAATCACCCCAAACCTATGGAATTTGTGTCCCATTACTCAACCCATCTCTTTTTATCATAATTTTTACATTGCATGCATAATATAGATTAATGAAGGTTGTAACAAATGGAAAACCTAAAGAAAGAGGAAGAACCAAACATGTTAGTATCTACAATGAGGCCAAAATAACGAGGCATTTGACCCTCCCCCTCCCCACCCCCCACAGCAAAAATGTTCCTAATGCGACAACAAGGGGAGAAGGTAAGAGGGAAACTCACGTTATGAGAACCCATTTGTGAGCCTTGGAAATAAATATGTGTAAATCGAAGAGGGTGAATCTCAACACCCATAAGAAAATCCACAAGATAGTGAACATTAGGAGAAAGGTGAAAAGATGAACACAATACGAATTCCTAAACTTTAAGATGCCCCAACAATCCAAACTGTGACATAGATACAAGTCATAGGATGAATAGGGATTCAAATCCCCATAGGAAAGGATGGTTCCCCAAGAAAATCCCATCTCCACTAAGGAAAAGTCAGAAATAGAGGTTGAGCATGAGATGGTGAGAACCAAGTCTACTAGGAAAGTCAGTAAAAATTCCAATATGGAAGTCGAGCAAGAACATGCTAAAAGGGACAAGTAAAAGGGAACTCAAGGGAGTAATAAACAACTCATCATACAAAATAATCAAAAACCAAAAGAAAACCAACAACCAAAAGAAAACAGTCCAATAGGATCCTCCCTTAATGGAGGAGCTAAAACTAGCAGTAAATAATGAATATAATCTCCTAGAATTATAGTGGTTGGGAAACAAAAGATGGGAACAAGATATTAGAAATTTATTAATATTACAAAATATCCACATTCTGCTTCTCTAGAAAACAAAATTAGGGGAAGAATAATTTCTCCTTAAATGTTGAAGGATATGGAAAAACTCCAGTGCTTCAACCTTGGGATCCATGGGTGCATCGAGGGGCCTATGTACCATATGGTCCTCATCACTTTTCCACCTTCTCCCTGAAGATAAGTCTTAGCATTGGATCAACACTAAGTTCTTGCACATCCCAACCAGGAAAATATGTATTGTTTTCAATATATACATGCCCAAAAATTATCAATCCAAAGTTCAATGTAGGGGATATCTCCTAGGAGAGGAATATCAACTCCATAATTATGGCCTCATAATAAGCAAGGACTTTAATGTCACTATTCATCCGTGGTAAAAGGTAGGAGTAATTCTATTAAGAGACTGGTTCCAAAAAAGATGGAGGAACTTATTTCTGAGCTTGATCTTGTTGATGTAAAACCAAATTTTGGAGAAATAAACAAATAGGACCATGCTAGACCTAGTTTTGGTTGGCAGTGAGCTTCTTGACCAGCTAATATCATATCCTCCACCCATCTAACCTGGCGAGGATCTTATCATTACCCAATAAAGCTAGCCATTGAATGGTTGCCAAAACAAGGGCCCATTCCCTTCTAATATAATATGCTATGGGTGAATGAGACATAATTCAAAGCCTTGGTCAATAGTGTTTGGTCTAGATGGATTGTGGGATCACCTATTTTTATATGGGAACTAAAAATAAAAGGCCTAAAGGAGGTAATAAATAAATGGGTCCTTGATCCATCCTAATCTAAATTTGATGAATCCCACCTTCCTCAAACTCAATTAGTAGAAAATCTTCAGCGAATTGAAGATAATCCAGTGACCAAGGAATTACTTCTGAAAGAAAAAGAAATATATGAATATTTACATAAGAAACTAAGAGATGAAGAAGAAATGTGGAGAATCAAATCAATAAGCCTATGGTTAAAATATGGAGACAGGAAAACAAAACTTTTCCACCAATAGAAAAAAATGAGGGAGCATAGTAATAAGGTAAACCAATTTCAGGATAATGGAAATATCATTTCAGACCCCTCCAAAATAAAATAAGAGGCATTCTTGTTATTTCAAAATTTATACAAATAAGAAGGAGATGTGGAGCCACACAAGAAATCAAAATTCTTGAACCATATCCCACATCTTTTAAGTCCTTAGATCAATTCCAAGTTAATGAAAGCTACATCTACCAAGGAAATTTGGGAAATGGTTTGGTCCTTTGATCTAGAAAAGGCCCTAAGACCTTACGGGTTTACTAGCTCATTCTAACAAAAAAAATTGGGAAGTGATCAAATTTGACTTATGTGGGATGGCCTCATTTGGTCAAAAATTCAGGATGAATGGGGTGGGGTTTTTAGTTCCTCCTTCCTAGCACTGGTTCCAAAAGAGGTAAATTCTTCCTCATTTGAATATTTCACCCAATCTCTTTATGTAATTTTTCATACAAAACAATCACTAAAATTGTGTCTAAAATAATGCAACCTATCCTCCCTAATCTCACTTCAAAAAATCAAGGTGGATTTATAAAGTAAAGAAAAAAAATTGGATAAAAGTGTTCTAGTCCAGGAAGCAAATCATTCTAGCAAGTCTAGAGGGGACAAGGGAATGGTGATCAAGCTTGATCTAGCCAATGCCTTTGATATAATATGAAACTCCTTATTCTATGTTCTTAGGAAAATGGGCATTGAAAAGGAATTCTTAAAATGGGTGGAAACCTATATCTCTTCTCCTTATATTTCCCCCTTGGCTAATGGCATCTTTGTTAGATTTTTTCATGCCTCTCATGGTCTCAAAGAATGGTGTTCCCTCTCACCCATCCTCTTCATTTTTGTGGGATAATTGCTAAGTAGGTGCCTTGAACATGATCGCCTCTCCAATCTCCTCTAGGGTTCAATCTAATTCATGGAGGGCATCAAAATTATTAATCACTCTTGATTCCTTGATGATACCATTCTGTTAGGGGGGTAATGTTTCATTATAGATCACATATTTAGATCACTTTTAGATGAATTTATGGAATCTTAGGGGGGGAATGAAGGGAAAATACATCTATATAGTTGGAATATCAACAAAGGATTGCAAGGGTGGACACTTTAAATCCTTATAATATCAAGTAAATATTATGGGACCAAATTCAAATACTTGGGGAGTCCCATATTTTTAAAACCTTCTCCCAACCCTTCATGGAACATTTTTATAGAGAAATTTAAAACTAAATTTGAGAAATGGGGAGCTATATGGTTGAATCCAGTAGGAAGGATAACTTTGATAAAAGTTTTCCTATCAATGCTTCTTGTTTATCAATTCTTTGGCCTCCTAGCTCCCATGTCTATGAAACTGGGAATGGCCCAAGAAATTAGAAATTTTCTTTGGAAATGGGGTAAAAAAAACTCTAGAAAATTTAATTAATGAATTGGAAAACAATTTTCCTTCCCAAAAATATGGGAGAATTGGGAATAAGAGATCCATCTCTTATTAATATTGCTTTTGGAGCCAAATTAGTATGGTGTCTAATAACTAGAAATCATGATTAGTGGAAACAGGTTCACCATCGTAAATAATTTGTTGGGGAAAGACATTCATGCATCCTTCAACCCCTCCCAAATAGGGCAAACTCTTAGATATGGAAAAATTTAGAAGAATCTATTCCATTGATCACATCTAAATTAACCTAGATCCTAGAAAATGGAAAGAAAATTAGCATAAGATATGATAGCATCATGGTGGGCTAGCCTCTAGGCCTAAATCCTTCCATCTACCCCCTTTTTAGAGTAGCTCTGCTATGTTAACAAAACCACCTTAGAAGATATTTCATATTAGATGGAAACTGGCACATGGGAGTCCTAGAACTGGGGAAGCATCTTGGAAAAGTTTATCAAAGCAAGCAAAGAAATGGAATCACTTTTAGTAGGTTGTGCCCCAACCTGAGTCGACGAGGTGTATTCATGTGGTTGGGGGTGGTCGCTCTTCTCTATTAAAGGAGGATATGACCATCTCCTTCTCCCCGATCTAGAACCACCTCCATCAAGGATATGGAGGGAAATATGGACTCATGATTACCTCCCTAAGATCAATGCTTTATGTTGGACTTTGGTCCATAAAAAAATTATAACTACAAAAAACCTCTCAAAGCATTGGATTTAGTGCCTCTCATGGTTTGTACCCTATAAAAACAAATGGGAGTCTATTAATCATCTCTTCCTTGAATTCCCCTTTTCTAGGGAAACTTGGTATATGGTCTTCAACTCTCTTAGGAACAGAATTAATGTTCCTAATAGTATCTCAGATCTAATTGGGAGATGTTTTGGGTGCTACATGGGATCATTTATAGGAAAGAATAAAATGAAAGGGGTATGGGAAAAATCTGTAAAATTAGTGTGTCAGAAAATATGGTTAACAATAAAAAAAAAATCATCTTTGAAAAAGAGGAAGAAAATTGCATCAAAGTTGTTGCAAAGGCAATTTGACTTATAAGAGATTTTTTTTGGGCGACAGAAATAGAGGATGAGGACTCAAAATTTAATCCATAAGAATTAGTCTAGGTAAAATCCTTCAATATTTCCTCCACCCCCTCGGTTTGAAAACAAAGCAAAGAGAATTGGAAAATAAGAATCACAGGAGATGAAATCAAGACATGGACCTCTCAACACAAAAAAATACATTCTATATTTTCATGGTGTTGTGAAAGGAAATTCAGGGGAAATAGGAGTAGGGGGTGATCATTCATCCTAAGAACAAATAGGAATTCAAATTTGCATGGGGATTGTGAGAGGAAACCAACAATGTTGCGGAATCTTATGCTCTATAACAAGGAATAAAACAAGTTGTTTAATTGAATATCTAAGATATCATAGTGATTGGATACTCTCCCTTCATTCTATCCATAATTATAAGAAAAATTTTCCCATGGATATTAAGTTTGCTTAGATTATCAAGCACATCCTTTATATCATATATCTCATCCCCATAAATCAATTCTTCCATGTTCTAAGGGTGAACAACTTGGTAGCATATGAAATGGCCAATATGGGCTCTACTCTCCCTAACGGAGACTTAGCATGCCAAGTCCAGATTGAAAAAGGCCATCTCCCCTAATATTCTCTATGAATCACATCATATGTTATAATTCAATCAAATAAATAAATATGGAGGGTTCTCTCCTTATGCACCCCATATGTCTCCATGTGAAGTAAGCACACCCTATGCAATAGACTGCATCTAGAGTGTTCAAACTGATATCCAGTGGACATATAAAAAGCATGCTTAGGGGTAGTTCTAGTCCCATCATTTCTACACTCACTGTAGGTCTTAACCCTATATAGAAATTGCCCGCAAACAAATTCTTAAAACAAAAAATATACAATGGTGAGAACATAAAATTATACACAAAGATTTTCTTTTAGAACCCAAAACCAGGGAAACCACATTGATTTTTCATTATATTTCGGGGAGACTTAGCATGCCAAGTCCGGATTGAAAAATGCCATCTCCCCTAATATTCTCTATGAATCACATCATATGTTATAATTCAATCAAATAAATAAATATGGAGGGTTCACTCCTTATGCATCCCAGATGTCTCCATGTGAAGTACACATGCCCTTCGCAACATATTGCATCTAGAGTGTTCAAACTGATATCTAGTGGACATATAAAAAGCATGCTTAGCGGTAGTTCTAGTCCCATCATTTCTACACTGACTGTAGGTTTTAACCCTATATAGAAGTTACCTACAAACAAATTCTTAAAACAAAAAAATATACAATGGTGAGAACATAAAAATATACACGGAGATTTTCTTCTATAACCCAAAACCGGGAAACCACATTGATTTTTCATTATATTCCTTTCAATGTTGTAATACAGTATATATATGTCGAAACTTTCATAAACCCCAATCCATTAACCCTGGATTAGAACATAATCGTAGGTCCCTTGAATGTATCTACAAAATACCATAAGAAAAACCATCATTCCCAAAAAACTATGTGCAAAAACCATGCACAAAACCATGGCTAGGTTTGGGCCAACCATCTTTGGGTCAGACCCCATCCTTAGGTATGCTCACTATTAAAGGGTGGTTCTAATCGGGGAAAAAATATAACACACACCCGACGTTATCCCACTTGTCACTTTCTTTCCACATAGGGGGTTGCACGAGTGCATAGTCATTGGTCCCAGGCTGTAATGCCCATTTTTTCTCTACACCAAGAAAAAATCTCGGTGCTCACAGGCTTTGTCAATGCTTCTGCAACATTCTTCAAAGTGCACATCCTTACCAACAACATATTTTTTTGTTCAACCATATCACTCACAAAGTGATACTGAACATAAATACAATTTTTCTTTTAATGATAAGAAGGTTTCTTTGCCAAGAAAATTGAACTTTGGTTGTCACAGTCTGTCCTTATATCTTGTTGTACCAAACCCATACGTGAACACAATATTTATAACCAAACTCCTTCCTTTCTTTCATGAGTGGCGACCATGTATTTAGCCTTTGTAGTTGAAAGTACCACTACAGACTGTCTCTTGCTCATCCAACTGGATGCTCCTCCAAATAGGTTAAACACATACCCACTTGTATATCTTCCCTAATCCATATCTCCAACCCAATCTACATCAACAAAGCCATGTATGTCCAACACTCTGTCCAATCCTAGTCTTCCTTGGTAGCATAAACCATAGTCACTAGTTCCACGCAAATACCATGTGGTTAGTCATGGAAGGAATATAGAACATACCCAACACCTACAGTTATGATGGGAATTCAAACAAAGCCTATGAAGAAGCAGTGGTAGACTACATTCCAGAGGAAGTACCTAAATCCTCAGGAGAAGTTCAAATAAACTCTTTGGAGGTGAAATGTCCAATACATAATTTCAACTGCAGGATACTGTATAGTTGAAACTCATGTCTATGCATGATGGTTAATGGTCGAAAGCTTCATTTGGTTTCTTCTTTTGGTCTATAAATCCTTTGTATCGAACTACCATCTTTGTTTCTCTATGGTTGTTACAATTGTATAAATTCCTTATAGATTCAAACTGGTAATTGTAATATGCCAAAACAATAGACTTGAATCTACTCTACTCATTAGCAGAAACAATTAAATGATCGTGAAATCACGAAGCATATAAGATAAAAAAATTCAATCAACACATTACAAAATGATTTCCTGGGGAAAGCCACAACTAAAAACCACTACTATCTGTATATTGCATTAGTCAGAAAATATGAGAATATTACAATGCTTTTCTCAAGCTCGAGAAACCTCTGCACTATCTCTATATGTCTCGCAACTTCTTAAACAAGCCCATGACAATACTTAACCAATTTTATACCGGCCAAAGTCCTTATTTCCTTGCGTTGTTTCCTTGGGAATTAGCCCCCTATTAATTAGGGAAATTCCTCAATTGGAATTTCACAATCCTCATAGACCTTCCTCTGATTGCATGAACCACCTATATAATTCTGATGATTATACAAATGATAATACATTGTCCCTAAACTCCACTATAACTCTCAGATCTGACATGCATAAGTTATTTATGAGTGAATCATCAGTTTACTAGTTGATCACTGCAGGTAGTACCAGACTACACTGTAGGTAGCACCACACTACTAGGCCTACCACTAGTTCCTCCAACAGTTGGAACTATTGTAACTGACTTTAACTTAGTTAAACTTAATTAACTAATTACAACTCAAAATAAACTCAACCAGGGCTCCTATAAAGTAGGAGACACTCTACATGACTCAAGTTAAACTCTCAACTCAAATTAACTGATCCAACTAAGTCAAATTAACTTAGTTAACTAATACAAGTTATCATGAGATGTGGAATTACAATTTTATTCCCTATTTAATTCAAGGAAAAAATTAAATTAAGATTTTCTTGTTTCATTTTCAACAACAATTTCAATAATGGGTCTTCAACCTTCCTTCTAGAGTGTATATCTCAAAGGTATATCTCTTTCCCCTTCCCTTATGATCTTTTTCCTCTTGGTTTGGAAACCCCTAGCCTCTGTTTTGAGGTTGTCTATATCATTTTTATGTTGATTTTTGGTGTATCCTCTTGGTGTTATGTTTAGTGACTCTCTGAGTCCCTTATTTACTAGGAAATGCTCTCTTCAACCTCAATCTTGTCTTCTTTTTCTTCATGTGTCCCTCTCTCCTAGTAATCTTAGATTCAAAGGTATCATGGATTTATTGAAATATTTGTCTACTGTTTCTCAATATTTTAATGGATGGAGAATGGATATTGATGTTTCCCTTTCTGAATTTTAATATCAATCCCCACAAGGTTGATACCCTACTAGAGAATGTTCGAGACACCAAACATTGTGTTCTTTCTATGTATTGCATTCAAATTCCAATTGCAACTCAAAAGAATATGACTTCTAGGGGAAATTCCAATGAAGACCATAACAATATTTTCCAAGAGAAGAGCTCCTTCTCTATTGTAGGAATGCAGTCCAATCAAAATTACATTTTCAGTTTGAAAATTCAAGTGAATGTTATGTTTCCCCAATTGGATGAGGTGCATACTCCAATGGAAAAGATACAGCAGGAAAATGATGAAGATGAAACCATCCTCAAGGGAAATCAATCTCATAAATAAACATAGTGGATGAATTGCATTTGTTTTTTTTTTTATTGAATACTTATGGTGTTGTTATAAGTGATGTAACACGACTACTAGCAGTGATTGTGTAAAAATGAAATGCATAGAAAACAGAGTTTGCATGAAACTAGAATTAGAAACTCTAGGAAAGGTCTCTCTAATAAATTTTGGCATGTACAATCTAAGCTTTATGACCATGACATTTTAATACAAAAAATTCATGGTTCATGTTAAAAAAAAGAGTTGGAAATGGCTTCATTGCCAAAGCCATTTTTTATTGAACCAACTCCATTGTTAGGCCAATTTCAAGTTCAGAAGATATACTAGAGAGAATTCCAAGGATGAAAGTGGAATCTAGTATACTTTTTGGAATCCAATAGTACCTCTCTTATAATATCAATAAAAAAATCAACACAATCTTATAAATGTGGGCGGTGGTTATGGCTTCAGCCAACCTATCTGTGAGAATTAACTCTCTCATTGGATATTTTCAAAAGGACCTAGAAAATGATGGATTTTTTTATTATAAAGAATAAAGAAGCATTATCTACATTCATTAGGAAAATATCAGATATGAATTGTAGGAAAAAGTAAAGAGAAAAATATTTCATCATAAGGGAGAATCAAACAATTAAAAGCTTATTGGAAGGAAACAATTAAGACACTCTATGAATTAATTTCTAAGTGTAATAATATTAAGACAATAAAAAGTGATTTTTTCTTTAAATTAATTGAGGTGGCGAAAGAATTTGAGGGGCATAATATCATCATATATACAATGCTACTAAATAGGGAGAAAATGCAAGAACATGCTGATGTACTATGTGCCACTTGGGGAAATGACTTCAATCAACTTGTTGATTTCCCAAAGGAACAAATTTATAAATGGTTGATTCATTTCTTTAGTATGAACAAAGATCAATCAAACATAGTACATCAATTCGGTTATTATTTGAAAGATATTGAAGATGAGTTTTTTGAATTATGAGTGAGGAAAGAGCTTTTCATGGCAACATTGCAAGAATTTGTTAAGAAATTGTTAAGTTATGGTATGTTCTATGCTTATAACAGTTTACTTCTTTTTCTTATTATACTCCACAGATTAGTGATCACATGAACATAAACTAAAGTACAGATAGAACATTAAATGATCGACAGAAAACAAGCCAAGACAAGAGACACAAGATGTGGCGGCTAGCCAAGGAAAAACCCCACAATGTGTGGGGAACCCTTTGATCAAATCTTCTTTTATCTTCAATAATTCGGCAGAGAGAAATAGTACAATAAATCTGATTCATATCAGCAGTAGCAAACCCTAGATTAGCAGCATCAACATTAGCGACTTCATTATCAAACTAGGGCAGACGATATCTCACAAACTGACCGTCGAATTGACTTCATTCCACCACCAAAAGTTGCAACTTCCAGAGGAGGTTCAGATGAACCTACAACGTAGTTTAGATGAGGAGATCTTCTAGGCTACTCAGGTCAATCTTTACTTCTACAGTTGCAGCTTCAGTTTCAGCAGTTTCCGACTTCAAACTAGGGCAATCGATATCTTGCAAACCATTCGTCAGATTGACTTCATTCCACCACCAAAAGTTGCAGCTTTTAGAGGAGGTTCAGATGAACCTACAACGTAGTTCCAAAGCGGATATCTTCTAGGCCAGACAGGTCAATCTTTGCTTCTGCAGTTGCAGCTTCAGGTTCAACAACTTCCAGCTTCACATGTGTGAGAGAGAGACCCATTTCTGCGTAGTAGAGAAGAGAATCATTTCTGCGTAGTAGAAGGAGAGAGATGTGATGAGAAGAGTGAGTGAAAATGAGGAAAATTCCTCTTATATTTATACACAATGTTGGTGTTTGAATAGATGCGACTGTTGGGCTTCTGAGCCTACATGAGTTGTAGGCCAGCTTGATAATAATTCCATAATCAAAATAAATTCATATCTCCATGAATACTTATCGGAATCGGATGATCTTTATATCAATCCTACACCTCTCGATGAGAGGAATATAGTAAAAATATTATCAGCCATGAATAAGATGACCCACATGAAGTTTTTCCCTTGTTGCCAATTTTAACACTCCCTCTCAACTAGGGAGAACTGCATCTGCAATCTGTCTATCGGTCGTTACTATTCATCCATCAAATGCATTGCCCTATACAGACTAACCCTTGCCCTGCTCTGCTCTATTCTGCCTGTTCTGCTTTGCCTTGTTCTACCCTGTAGTGATCGATATTGCTTTTCTCTGTTCTGCTTTGCTCTTGCATTGTTCTGTTCTGCTCTGCTTTTGTCCAAATTATGAAGAAGAAGAAATGATCGAGGATGTATCATACTAACTCAAAGTTAGTCTCAGAGTATGTACCACTAGTCCAAGACCAGTCTCAACCAACCCGAAGTCAGTGTCATAGTGAGTACAACTCCACTGGTCCTAGACCAGTATCATCCTCCACTGACTCAAATTCAGTCTTAGAGTGCGTACTACTAATCCCAGACTAGTCTCAACCGACCCGAAGTTAGTGTCATAGTATGTACCACTCTCACTGGTCCCAGACCAGTACTACACTGGCACGAAGTCAGTCTCGGAGTATGTACCACTGGTCCGAGACTAGTCTCAACCGACCCGAAGTCAGCGTCATAGTATGGTACAACTCCTACCACTGGTCCCAGACCAGTATCATTGATCCCATATCAATGGAGGTCATCCTAGCGTAGGGAGTACGGTAGATACAACGATGCGTCCATCGGTACTACTATGGTTCCTAACTTCATTTCCCTTCTCATTGATCAGATGAGAGGTACTTCCCATGAGTCCTGGACTGCATGGGTAGGATGCCTCGATAGGAGAACTAATCAATCCTGTCCTCATAGGAGAACACATCAATCCTGCTACAATCGCCATGGAGAACACATCAATCCAGGCCACCATGGAGAACACATCAATCCAGGCCTCATAGGAGAACTAATCATCCTGCTGCACAGGAGAGAAAATCACCTTGTTCCACAAGAGAGCAAATCATCTTGTCGCACAAGAGAGCGAATCATCTTGTTTTAGTGCGCACCACCAGGGGAGGGTGAGTCACCCTGTGGTCGTATGTTGTTCCAGTAAGAATCGAAAGCCCTCAAAACTCCCAGAGTTCAATGTATGCAGGACCCTTTTACAAGGATTTTTTGCCGACTCCAAGTCATTTGGGAAAATCACAGATTAGATCTTTCCTCGGGGCTTTGACAAGGTGTATCGACCTCTACATCATCTTAATGCGATGGAGCCTCCTTGCTCATTGACTTGCCATATCCCAATTGATGTTTATCTGCTGGAGCAATCGAAGAATACGAGATTCCTCAATAATCAAATCCCACCTCTGGTTGTTACAGAGAATCACAGTGGTATCCAATGTAAATCCAACAACTCACACGAGGTCATGCTAACAACAATATATTCTGCTTTAGCGGTGCTCAAAGCCACCAAATTCTGCTTCCTGCTCATCCAGGATATCGAAGTAGATCCCAAGGTGAAACAGCACCCGAAGGTGCTCTTACGGTACACCACACTGCCTGCCCAATCAACATCAGTATAGCCAAGTAGTCTCACATCTCTGACAGTGTATCTTAACCCATTGTACCACGAAGATATCTCAGAAGATTCTTGGCATCAACCCAGTGAGGCTCAACTAAATATGAGCTCACAATGCTAACTGCAAAACATATGTTCGGATGGAGGTTCACCAAGAACATCAATGCGAATGAGTTTATGAAACTCAGAGGCATTTCCCAAATCTGGTCTGACATCACTACCATATAACTTCTAAAAGTTAAGATCCTCGAGGTAGTCACAGGCTTGCAGTTCATCATACCGAATCTTTCCAATATCTTTACCACATATTTTCTTGAGATAGGAAATTTCCCTTGGCTTTTGCCACACTTCAAGTCCTTGGTCCTTCATTTCAAATTTAGAAGCCAACTCCCTCTTACATTTGTGAATGAGAGGGTTTGCACCTGTTAGAAAGAGGTCATCCACATACAACACCAGTATGAGAGGCTTGTCATCTTCAACCTTAAAGTAAAGGTTAGGATCAACTTCACTCCTAGTGAATCCCAGCTTCATCAAGTAGCTGTCGATCCTCTCATACCATGCCCGGGGTGCTTGCTTCAGCCCATAGAGAGCCTTCTTCAACCTGCATACATGAGATTTTCGATCATAAATTTCAAATCCTTCGGGTTGCTCCACGTAGACCTCTTCTTTGATTGAGCCGTGTAAGAACACAGTCTTGACATCCATCTGATGTAGGTTCCATCCCTGTGAAGCGGCAAGGGCTATGATCGAGCGGATGGTCGTATATCTGGAAACAGGTGCAAATATCACATCATAGTCTATACCTTCCTTCTGGGAGAAACCACAAGCAACAAAACGAGCCTTATACTTTTCCGTACTTCCATCTGCTGCATGCTTTATCTTGTAAAGCCATTTGGAAGTAACAATTGTCTTGTCCTGGGGTCTGGGAACTACTTCCCAGACATCATTCTTCATGATAGACTCATATTCTTTGGTCATAGCATCCTTCCATACTTGATGCTTGACGACATCTGAGAATGATTAAGGCTTATTTTGTATGATCGTGCTCATGATGGTTAGGTATCCCTGATACCTATTAGGTTTCTTACTTTCACAAAAGTTTCCTCAGGGTGCAACATGTCCTTCAGCATCATCAACTAGCCCCCTAAGCTATGAAGGCCTCTTCCTAGAAGAGGAAGGCTCATGTGGAGGAGGATCAATTGGATCAGGCATTGATTCATCATCCTTTTCTTTTGGTTCCCTGGTGTCGGCTTCTTGAGAGCTCCTCAAAGTTGGAAGATTGTTCACCTTGTTGAGAGCCATATCTTCGTCAAAGGTGACATCATGACTAATTACGACTTCCCTTTGACCAGCTACATAGATTCTATATCCTTTAGTATTTTTACCATATCCCACGAAAATTCCCTTCTTTCCAAATGCACTCAATTTATTTCTTTTCTCTTTCGGCACATGAAAATATACAAGGCTTCCAAAAATTATTAAATGAGAAACATCAGGTTTCTTACCGGTGAACTTTTCTTTAGGAGTCTTGGAACCCAATGCTTGATGAGGGCATCAATTTTGTACATATACGGCAGTGTTTGTAGTTTCAGCCCATAGAAAATTCGGAAGTCTTTGATCATGTAGCATGGCCTAGACAACTTCCACAATCATTTGATTCTTCCTTCCCGCCACACCATTCTGCTTAGGAGTACATGGTGTAGTAGTCTCCTTCTTAATGCCAGCCTCAGATATGCCTGAGTGAACCAACTGTAATATATCAGAGGTCTTGCTTTGGCTTGAGGGGAATGGTCCCCTTTTGAGATTTCCTTAGGCACATCCCAAACATACACCTTCTTTCTCTACTTGGAATTTGGGCATCCCTGTTACCATCTGTCTTACATCAGGTAGAGCTTTGTAATGAAGGTGGGCAAAACTCCGATGCCAAAGTTTGCACTGAAGAGTTGTGTCACAAGACATGACACCTAGCGGACTTCCATCGACCTGATATAATAAATCAACACTAAACCCAAGAGTAAAGGCATCTTTAACATTATTTTTCCATATACATACCTTACCATTGCTGAAGGTTACCTTATAGCCTTTGTCTTCCATTTCCGAGATGGACACTAGGTTCTTTTTGAGGTCAGGTGCATTTAATACATCCTGGAATTTCTAGCCTTCTTGAATGGTTGTCCTCTTCCTCAATCCCCAGCTCTCCTCTTACCTTTGCTATTGAATTTTTCATTCCTTTGATTTTCCATCAGAGGGATTTTGATCATCGTCCTGGTGTGAGTCCTTTCTATCAAGGCACTCCCTTGCATAGTGACCCGCTTTATCGCAGATGTAACATCGTCCTTTTCTTCCACCCTTAGGTCCAGCCTTTCCTTTTGATTTTGTCCCGGAATTATTTCTTTTCTTAGCATGAGAAGAAAAGGCAGCAGGAGGACCTTTAGGCATGGGCATTTCTTGCTCTTCTACCCTTGTTTCTTCTTGAATGCATCTAGCCATTAATTCCTCGAAACTAGGAATTACATTATAGTTCAGAAGAGTAGTCCTGAACACGTACCATTCGGATGGTAATCCTCCAAGAGTCGTGAGTGCCATTTCCCAGTCTATCGTAGATTTCCTCGGAGGTGTCCAGTTCAGAGATGTAGGCCACCAAGTGCTTGTCGATAGAGTCCTGGATGATCTTCTATTTTGACTTCTTCAGTTTTCCATTTGTTCCATGCAGCAGCACATGCATTTGATGGAGGCTCAACAATATTGCCTCTTACATGATCCAGCACTCTTGGATCTTCTAGGGTTAGATTGATAGACATCTTCCATGCATGATAGTCATCTTTCTCACGGAGCTTGTCTTCAGCAGGAAAGAGTGTTGAGGACCCCATAGTTCTTTTAGGATAGCCTTGCCAATCTTCTCTTCGGTTATTGCTCCTGCTCTTGCTCGGACTTTGTCTTCACCTCAGCTCTAATTCCATGTTAAGTTATGGTATGTTCTATGCTTATAACAGTTTACTTCTTTTTCTTATTATACTCCATAGATTAACAACCACATGAACATAAAGTAAAGTGCAGATAGAACATTAAACGATCGACAGAAAACAAGCCAAGACAAGAGACACAAGATGTGGTGGCTAGCCAAGGACAAACCCCACAATGTGTGGGGAAACCCTTTGATCAAATATTCTTTTATCTTCAATAATTTAGTAGAGAGAAATAGTATAATAAATCTGATTCATATTAGCAGAAGCAAGCCCTAGATTAGCAGCATCAACATTAGTGGCTTCATTATCAAACTAGGGCAGATGATATCTCACAAACCGACCGTCGGATTGACTTCATTCCACCACCAAAAGCTGCGGCTTCTAGAGGAGGTTCAGATGAACCTACAACATAGTTTAGATGAGGAGATAGTCTAGGCCACGCAGGTCAATCTTTACTTCTGCAGTTGCAACTTCATTTTCAGCAGTTTCCGGCTTCAAACTAGGGCAGTCAATATCTTGCAAACTGTTCGTCAGATTGACTTCATTCCACCACCAAAAGTTGCAGCTTTTAGAGGAGGTTCAGATGAACCTATAATGTAGTTCCAAAGAGGAGATATTCTAGGCCACGTAGGTCAATCTTTGCTTCTGCAGTTGCAGCTTCAGGTTCAACAACTTTTGGCTTCACATGTGTGAGAGAGAGACCCATTTTTGCGCAGTAGAGAAGAGACTCATTTCTACGCAGTAGAGAGAGAGAGATGTGATGAGAAGAGTGAGTGTAAATGTGGAAAAGTCCTCTTATATTTATACACAATGTTGGTGTTTGAATATATGCGACTGTTGGGCTTCTGAGCCTACATGAGTTGTAGGTCGGCTTGATAATAATTCCATAATCAAAATAAATTCATATCTCCATGAATACTTATTGGAATTCGATGATCTTTATATCAATCCTACAACTCTCGACGAGAGGAATCTAATAAAAATATTATCAGCCATGAATAAGGTGACCCACATGAAGTATTTCCCTGGTTGCCAATTTTAACAGAAATTTCTCAAAGATACTTTCAAAAAGGTAGTTGCTTTAAAAAATTTAATCGATAGTTCCAATAGTTTCACTTCTAACATATGCTTAACATTTAAAGGAGGATATTCAACAAAAGAAACATACTTCTTCCAACATTGTAAGTAAACTTTTAGCTTTGGTTTCCCATCCTTCTTCTCACTTAGAAATCGTATAACATTTTTTACTATGGAATCTTCCATAAATTAAGGGCAATTTATAACTGTTATTTATTTTCTCTTCTAGATCCTTAATTTTATTATATGGTTCACGAAATCCCAATTCCTCTCCTTAAATGTATGAATGCCTTTACATTTCTCGAATATTATAGACTTTATTAAAAAAATTGTTTATTCTTTAAGGTTCCTCAAAGAATTATTTAAGAGTTCATATTTAGTGCTATCTTTGAACATTGAGCTTTAAGATTAAGATCGCAATGGTGTATCCATTTTCATCCCAATGAATTTCAATGAACATACGTTTTAAATTCCTCTAAACATGTGTGTCGTGATTTCTTTCTCTAGTCCAAATGTTTGATATTTTTACTTGCAATTATTTTGGAAGATCTACGAAAATATAAAATATTGAAATTTATTTAAAGCTTTTGCATTTTTCAGGCATGGTCCTGTCTTAGGATTCTTTCTCTATTTTCTTTTAAAATGTGTAATTATTGAAGAGGAGTACCACCTCTTTAAAAATGAGGAGAGAAAAATATCCCTCAAATATTACCTTTGAGATTTGGCCAATCCCCATGATTACTTGATGATCAGACTAGGGATTAAACAAAAGTCTAGTTTCATAGACCAATGAGTCTTTTATGACATGAAAAGGTCCAGTACAACCCCAATTACCAAATGGAATTAAAGACTAAAGGAGTATACTTAATTATTTATATGAGATAGTCTTAGAGATTGCACAAAATCAGCAAGAGATTGGACACTCCTTGAAAGTTCTTGTTCAGCAAGAAAGAATTGTAGACTTGCAAAGAGAAAGACAGGTAGAAATACAAATACAAAGAAATTTCATCGAACACTATATTCCCATAAAGATATTCAGGACTTATAACAAAAAGTAGACAAATATTTCTTTAGTTAAATCAAAAGCATCAGTTAGAAAGATCCACTATTTCTGGAAAAAAAAATTGAGAAAAAGATAATACCATTGTTGAAAAATAAGAATAAGAGAATGAATAGCAACCAAAAATTTAAAAATTAAATATATAAAATGATAGAAAGAATCATCAATGAAGAAAAAGATCTAAGCCTCTTTATATTACATGCTAGCTCCATCCTTTTCCTATTCTTCCCCTTGGGATTCTTCATGTTTTAAATGTTGATGGTTTAATGGATAAAAAGAAGAATCTAGATCAATTTATTACTATATGTGATATTCCTCTAATTTAGCACACTAATTTCATGGTCAAAGTTTTTCTACAAATGCTTATTGGACTTGTATACTACTGGTATATTTCACTTACCACCAAGGAAATATCTTCTCTTAATGATATGGATCAAGTGTTCATGTCAAGGACTTGTTTTTTTTATCATACTTTCTTTACAAAATTCACTCAAATTCATCTTGGGAAAAATGAAAGGATCAAATATTTCAATCCCCACTTCTTTGAGGCCCTATAATAAATCCCTTTAGAGTGGTGATTGAATGATCTATTAATATTTGGATGTTACCTTAATTCCTTACCATAAATTGTAAAATACGTTTATTAATATTCCCATATTGTATAATTACAAGAATCAATAAGAAAGCCCTCAAAATATAGAAATATATGATCGAATTCAATGATAACCTAAAAATCATCCTTGGACATGTCCATAGACAAGCCTTAAGATTAACATTTTATTCAAAACTTTCCTCCTCATCAAAACCTCCCACAATATTTGATAGTTGGAAGAGGAACTTCACAAGGTCAACGAATTTAAGGAATTGCAGTTCAAGATCAAGGAATTGGGAGTGGAATCTTTCAAGGAAAACCTTGAAATATAAGGAAAATTTTAATTAGGTCTCAAGAACATGGAAAGTGGTAGAAATTGCACAAATCAAAGAAACTTTGAGAAAAATGAAAAATGAGATCACTCATCTTAAAAGAAATGATAGTTTTGTTCCATGATAAGCATAAATAATAGATAGAAATAAGAGACCCAAACGACATAGACCAACAATGCCTCGTCCTCTTAACCCAAATGCAGTCACAATGGGAGAAAGTGGCATCTTTGAACAAAATCAATATTATCTAGATACTTTAATTGATGAAAGAGATGTAGCATCTAATGTCCTAGAATTGATGCAGTATGAAGAATATGTACAACTCTTACTCAAGAGCATTGTGATGAGCAAGCAAATTTTTAAGTAGATTAGGATAATTCGATTCAAACAAGATCCCAAGAAAGCAATTTCAAGCCAGAAAATAAAATGAACAAAGGAAAATCAATTGATAACAATCATCAATCAACATTTCACCAAGTTGAGCAATGGTAGACAGGTGAACAATCTAATGTAATGGCAATGATGACCTACAACACAATGGATGAACTTATAAAACTATAGATAACTCTCCCTTTTCTTGAGGTGATTAAAATATGTTAACAAAGAGACAATTTTCTAAAATCATTGGAGAATATGAATCTTTTAGGATAAAAAATAGAAGCATCTTTCATATGTAGTCAACAAACACCCACATACTTTCCAGCTAGAGTCGAAGGAAAGGTACCTCCTTTTTTTCTTTCGCTTGAAAAACATGATTTTGTTCTAAATAATTTCATGGTCAATAGCGATGCTACAAATAAAATAATGCCACTTTCAATTATGGAATCTTTAGGATTGGAATGTACCAAATATTATGAAGCTGGAGAAAGTCTATATGTTATTGTTTCAAGAAGGTTCCTCCCTATGGTGAAATCAAATACTGTTGTGCATGGATAAGCTCTACGCTACAAATAAATGCAATCTTCACTATAATTGTAGTTGATCTCCCATCGAATTATGGAGTTGTTCTTGGTTGTGATTAGTGCTCTATGATAGTTAGATACATCATGAATGATGACAATTGTATGATCTTTGCTAATAAAGATGGATCTCTTATTAAAATCTAAAGAGAAAAAAGAAAGCATGTATCCTTTGAAAATAAAGGATCATACCTTGTGCATATTTGCATGGACTTCTTGATGGAGAATATAGTAAGGAAATTGAAAGTAACATTACCCAAGGATTCTGGAAAATGTCATTTGATGATGCTTATTCTAGATCTAGAGTTGGAATTGGGATATTATTTGACATCATGAGTTCTCATATTTACCCTCATGCTTTTATATTGGAGTTCCCTTGCACAAACAATGAAGTAGAATATGAGGCCTTGATTCAAGGGTTGATCCTTGCCACCAAAATACACATCAAGAATTTAATTTTTAAAGGATATTTTGAACTAATAATAACAAAATCAAGACAAATTACAAGAATAAAAAGGAACAATTGAAATCATATGTTATGATGGTTTGGGACATTCTTGAACATTTTAGTTCTTTTAATATAGTTTTTTTCCCATAAGAGAAAAATCAAGAAGTTGATTCTTGGTTGTTTCATCATCCATTTTCAATATAAGAGACCATATATCTAAAAGTTATTTTTATGTAGAGATAATCTACCATCCTTCTGTACCTAATAATTGATAGTATTAGAAAGTATTTGAAAATGATGAATATATTAAAGAATTAATTTATGATCCAAGAGATACATCATCATACAAACCAAGTATAGATGACCCTTGGAAAGATATCAATGATCAAAATGTAAAATTCATGAAGGATGTAAAAAGGATTTATCTTTCCAAGAAATATGTTTGACTCAAGTCTCTATTTACAAGCAATGATAAACTACGAAATCAAAATATGAAGGAATAAACTTCTTTGAGAAGAGTTCAAGATACTCATAATATTAACATTGGTACATTAGAAAATCCTAAATACTTGAACCATTCAGGTAGAAAATGAAAATAATAAATCTAAAATTGAAGCCACTAGTCAATCTTGAAGTTGAGAAAATGAAAAAGATGGTATCATTTTTCTAGTAAGATATTCTTAAAGGATATCCAATTTGGTAGTAGTAAGAAAGAAAAATGTTGAAATTTGTCTTTGTGTATATTTTAGTTATCTTAATAAAGCATCTATAAAAGATAATTATCCATTATCAAATATGGGATTTCTCTTTCAAAAAGTTGCTTACTTAGCTTTAATGTCAATGCTCGACAAATTTTCTAGATACAATCAAGTGTTATTTGCCAAATATTTTCAAAATAAAATTTATTTTTCCACACCATGGAAACATTTTCATATCCTAGAATGTAATTTGGATTACAAAACACTGGGGAAACATTTCAAAAAGTGACGAATTGTGTATTTAAAGACACTATAGGAATGTTCATGGTCGAAGATGATCTTACATTACCTTCAAAACTAAGATAAAAACATATTAGACATTTGAGACAAGTATTCTATCATTATAGGTCATGTGGTCATCTCTTAATCCTAGGAAATGTATATTTGTTGTCTCATAAGGAGAAATTTTGGGCCAAATTTTCAGTAAACAAGGAATATATATTGACCCAAATAGAGTGAAATCCATAAATTATATGTAACCTCCAACTTCCCAAAATGGGGTGCAATAATTCTTTGGGAAAGTAAATTTTGTACAAATATTTATACCAGACTATGCCTCAATAGTGATTCCAATTAATAATTGTTGAAAAAGTATCAAAGCTTTGAATGAACACTTGAAATGCAGATGCTTTCATGAATAACAAGTAGGAAATAATGACAACCCTAGTTTCAATAAATCTATCCTTTCAATGACACTTCATATTTTATTGGTTTTTCTTTGAACATAACATTACTTCCATTCTTAGAAACTATAAAGAAATAATAACTTCCAATTTCATTCATGAGAAAAAAATTACACGATTATGAATTGAAATATTCAAATTTGGAAAAACAAACTCTCGCCTTAATTATATCTGTTTCTCACTTTAGGTCTTATATCATCTCAAATCACATTATTTCCTATGTACCAAAACCTCTTATTAAAACCATGCTTAATCAACAATTCAGGGAAGCAAAATGGGAAAATTGGCTTGCAGAATTCCAAGAATATGTTATCAAAGTAAATCCACTAAGGAAATAATTGGATGGGTATTGTGTTATTTTATCATAAGCATAGAATTTGTAAATACCATTTCTATGGATGATCAATACAACCCTATCATTTCAAGGCGTAATTGGTTTAAGAATATTCTATTTTATTTAAATACTAGACAATTATAGGTTAAGATGACCTCAAAGGAAAGAAGAGCATTAAAGATGTGTTGATGGGAAAAATGTACTGCCAACAGTAAGGGGATCTCCTTGTGTGAAGTCTAAATTAGACCTCGCACTATTTGGGGTAGGACTCCCATCTAGTATGTGGGCCCAACTACCACCATGTTTGTTTCATCTTAGCTTTCGAGTGAAGAGAAGTTACTACAAGGGCAAGAGTGAAATACCCGAAGAGTGAGGAATAATTATCACACAAATGTTAAACTTAAAGAATAAGGTACAAGAATACAATAGCACTACAATAAGACCAATTATATCTCAAGAGGAGATACTTAGCTAAAACCATCCAAGACATACAAGAGTGGAAGAGCACTGGAAATTAATTATGAAGTAGTTCACCAATAATAATCAATGTAATGTATAGAATGAAATAGCACATATTCAAGAAGATGTGTGAGTGATAAGCCATGAATTAGTTCATCAAAATATAACCCATATGAAATCAAACATGCACAAAAAATAGAAGTATCAGATAGCCATTACAACTACCATGAAAGTGAATGAGAATCTATGACAAGAGTGAATATCTTCTTATTTGTGATGTTGCAATATCATGTGCATGCACCACAAGCCCATAAAAATCCAATAGTGGAAAGTGGGTTGCTCATATCCTCTCCAAAAGAAGTCCCTAGCCTCACCACAACTCAATCTAAAAGTTCCAAGTGTAAGAGTGCTCAAAGATACATAAGTGCTAACATTTATCTCAATGCTAAAAGACTCAAGTGCTAAAATCCCCCACCTCTAGAGGCATTATGGTACATTTATACAAATGGGTAGGTGACTATTCACCTTCCCCATGATTGTTCAATTTCCTCATAACCTATTCAACTTCTAGTAACTTTCATATTATTATGACTCTTACATAAATTTTAGCATTTGTTATTTTCATAATTATGACAAGAATAATATTTGTAAAGTGACAAAGAAATACAATGAGTTTTGATGTTGTAGCTTGGGAAGTAAATATTGTATTTCGAAAGTTGACCGCTAGTGTCTTAGCCAAACCCTGTAGTAATTTCAATTCATGATATGAAGACTTATCCAAAATCCACACATACTTCCATCCTGAATATACATAACTCCATAAACATGTCCAATACGCTTTAGTGGAAGCTCTTTAATACCCCCTTATCAAGCTTGTAATGAACATGCTCCTCGAATACAAGAGGTTGCATGCACAATACCACACTCTGATGATAAAACATATATGACTTTTGCAACTTTCCACACATACCTCTAGGTGACAAAATATATGATTGAAGGTTCATTTGCAGGCGTGAATGTTGTAGGCATAATTCATTATGGAGTTTAAATTCTAGAAAAGTTACAATGCATGTTTTCCCATCAAATTTCTCAGGCCAACATATGCCAAATCTCTAAATTAACCATACAAATAACTATAGAGCTTATTTCCAAAAATTTAACCTCGGTGCCCTTTGAATTGTTGTCACATATTTCAATTTAACATTTTTCAAAGTTGTTACCATGCTCAATCCCCAAATATTTTTCACTATAAGACATGTGATCACCTTTAACTTTACCATATCATCCAAATAAGAAACGTAGCCTTTGTTTTTAATTACAGTATGATATTGGCTTTGATTTAAACTAGCATGATGAACTAGAGGTTTGGTTAGTGCTTTCATCACAGGATTCCTTAGGTAAATGTGAAAATATACAAATAAACTAAGTTCCATTGGATGTGTGTACATAAGGTTGGTGGTTTGACTAAGGATAGAAATGTGTCCATCCATTGTGCAAGGGGTGAAAGTATCCACTCACAAAGGACTCTTAATACTAATCAAAGAAGTTGCATCTGAAGTATTGGTGATGAGAAGATGACTCCAAGTGATCATATGAACATTATATAGGTTTTGTTGTACCTTTCAAATTTCTCATCTCCAACAGATTCAAATCCCAAAATTTTCCTCTTTGATGTTACTTTTTCAAGATGAAGACATTGTATGTAAATGCAAATTAACTCCATTTCCTAAGTGTAACTTAGATTCAACTCTCCTCAAAATAGAAGAAACTTCTACTATTCCACCTCTACTGTCACCTAAGAATTATGTTATTTTAAGCTAATTTTATTTAGGGATTTCTTTATTTAACAATATTGGATCCAAAAATATCCAAAATGACATCCTTTCCATTCACCATATAAGATTTCTCTTCATAAAAGCATAATATCCATGTTAGTACTTCTATGAATTCGTCCATGGAAATCTATGATCTTATAAAGTTGTTGATATGATACAAGTGTTTTTACACACATAGGAAATATAAACATCCTCTATTATATCACAGTTGTGGAGAATATCACTTCTAGTTGGTGGAACAAATATCAGAATCTTGGAATTTTGACTTTGTGCAGACAGCTACAATTTTTCCAATAGGCTTATAACCTCAATTATTTTGAGAGGAACACCAATCAACCTATGAATGTAAGGTAAATCAATCTCAAAATTCCAAATGGAGAGGCTCATTTATACAACTAATTTTTCATCTAGGTTTATGATATCAACTAGCTCAACCTCAAACTTCCTTTCACAGTACATAGAAAACATTATCATCATTGTGTTCAGTACAATTTTTGCTTCAGTCAGATCAGTTCATATGCATTCAATGAGGGCATTCTTTTTTTTCAACATGATTGCAGAATGTGCACCATTGATAATGGGATGCAAAGATAATATTGTTCCTTTTCTATCAGAAATCATAAGAAATATCGATGAGTTCTTAATAATGTGTAGAAATTCTTTAATTTAATATCTAACTTGTAGTATTCCATAAACTCGTCATCTCTGAACTCCTTCTTCCCATTCAGTTGAACAAAATTGATTTTAGAAGGTGATAGTGCCTCATATATAATAGTTATTTTCAAGGTGTCCAATTCATGTTTGCAAATAGTAACCAAATCTCTCCTCTTGCACAAATTTTGATGGGGTTTGTCTTGAAGATCAATAAAGTTATTGTACCTAGCTTCATCAAATGTGATCCACATCAACACAATACAAAAAATAAAATGTCATATCAAGGATTTCTTAGGTTTTACGTGCATATTTAGCATAGAACTAACTAGTAAATCCAAAACTTTATAGTCTGGAACCCCCATCTTTGCCAATAAATATGTCCAATGCTTGAGCAAGTCCTTCAAGACATTGTAGATAATAGCTCCAATGAATTCAAGATAGGACCTCAAGATGAGTCTTCTATTTTGACAAATTAAAATTAAAATGATACAGCAAATGGAAGAAATACTTTGGAAAAACGTGGTTCATATAATTGATAGCTAGATTGAGCATTCCCTTGAATATTGACAATAAAAATTTCATAATAAGGTGCATTTGGGCAAGAAATTTTAAATTTTTGAGACTTTGTTGGAGACAAATCCTCAACTTCAACAAATTCAGATAATTTCCAACCATATTCAAGAAATCGATCCAAATTGATATGATCTGAAAAACTCCCTTTTCACCTTGAAAATATCTTAGAAGGGAAGAATAGT
The DNA here is from genome assembly GCA_031772625.1 of Pinus tabuliformis. Classification (NCBI taxonomy): domain Eukaryota; kingdom Viridiplantae; phylum Streptophyta; class Pinopsida; order Pinales; family Pinaceae; genus Pinus; species Pinus tabuliformis. The sequence goes on along the minus strand of CM062818.1, from coordinate 1,157,033,677 downwards.
CTATGAAATCAACAACCACCCGCACATCTTTGTGGTTTTTGGTAGTTTCCCTGATCATCTCTATCCCACCAATATCAATGTTCTCAATCCCATCCTCAAATCTTCCATGAATTATGTTGGTCGTTTCTTTCAAGAATACATCCATGCATATCAAGATGCAATATTTTCACACAATCATCAAGCTACCTAAGTAGAAGTCGAGCCAGAACTTAGAGCCAATAATTTTAATGTCTTGACATGCACAATCATTCAATATTGTGATCTTTGGAATTAAAGGGTTGGGAATTTGAAACATTTCTATTATATTCCCCTTTTATGCATTGTGACATTGAGAGCCATCTTCCTTTGCAATGTAGTGTTATGAGCCTTCCTTCTTTGCAATGAAGCACTAAAAGGAATTTCCCTTTGTGATGCAATGCTAAGAGCCTTGCTCCTTTGCAATGTAGCTTGAATCTACTCACACATTTCTTATATATCATTTTTATCAATACGTCCATCAAGAATAATAGGGTTATCCTTCAATACATTTATCTTCTTTATGGAACCAAACATATCGGCTACAACCTTTTCAAGCTTCATGCCAAGATATTCTATAATCATTTGACCACCAGTAAGTACAACAAGATTCTCCAAGTTAGTTTTTATATTTTCTCCAAACCCTATAGCTTTGAATGCACATGCCTTGACCCTAGCACGAAATTTATTTAGAATTAAGGTTTCTAGTGCATCACTTCCTACATCCTTAGAAACAATCATAAGAGCTCTTTGCTTTTCCAAGGTCAAATTCATTTCTTAAACAACTGGATTCAAATTTGAAATTTACTTTTGGTGCATCAAAATCAGAGGATTCTCTAATTCTCCATTTTGAGCCTTTTCATTTGTGATAAAATAAAGGGATAAATAACCCTTGTCTAGCTTCATGCCTTCAACAACCTCTAATTCATTATATAAGGTCTTCCAATCTGCAATAGTTATGACTCCCTCCTTTCCAACTTTTTCCATTTCTTTGGAAATATTTTCACAAATTTTCCTTTCACCATTTGCTAATATGATGCCTACCTATGTAATTTCCTTGGATTTACTTATCACCATTGTTGTCCTTTTCAAAATGTGTCACGCATCAACTTCCATGGAAATGTCTCATCTCAATTCCAAGGTGTTCATCCTAGCGGCAGCTAACTTACAGCCTTTTGTGAATATTGCAGAAATGAGGATGGTAGAACATGTAGTGCCATCTCCTACAACATCATTTATAGAATTGGAAACTTGCTTCATAAGAGTTGCACCAACATTATTTCTTTAAATTGCAACTGAACTCAATACTTTTGCCACAGTGACACCATTCTTTGTTAGTTTTGGAGCACCATAACATTTTTCAATAATAACATTGTGACTATTTCATCCCATTGTTAGATTTACAACATCTTCTAGCTGTCCCACACCTTGCAGCATTGCAGTTATGGAATAAACACCAAATATGATATCTTTTGTAGCATAATTCCTCCTCTAACCAAATCTGTTGAAATTATGTTTGTAGCTACTAATCCTACTTAAACAATGGAAATGATGTCAATTCTGGATAATTTTCAATGCAAAGCTTCTTCAAGGTGTCTTTGTCAAGGTTCCTAGGAACTGCAATATGCACATCCATTTTAATCTCTACTAATATGATATTAGTATTTCCAGAAGTATCTTCAAGAACATAATCAATATTCTTAAAGCAAATCCCCTCTGACCTCAGTTCTAATTGATTTGAAGATGTAAAAATGTGAATATCACTTGAAAAAAAGCTTCCTTGGGTACATTATCGATGAGGGACCATCATATTCCAACAACTTGCGAAGAAAAAAAGAAGTGGATTAGGGTTTGAAATACACTTTCCATCTTTCAGTTGTAAGTCATCCTCCTTGTAACAATGGTAAGTTTGTGTATTATTGCTTTCAAATGAACCATGCAAAGAAAGGTATTTGGGGGTTTTATTGTCAACTACAATTGACTTCTTAATAGGTGGAATATCCTTAATCTCAACAGAGTCAAGCATAGTCACCTCATGAATTCATCATAAGCTTGATTGTATGCATAAATAGTATCTCCTAAAAAGGTTAAAAAGAGGTGAATATTTTGATTATATGTAGATTCTCTATCATCAGTGCTCATATTCTCCTCATCTTCAATTTAAGCCCCATTGAGGTCCATAGCTTGAAACCTTGAACCTTATAATAGTTTTGTACTGATAAGATGAAAGATTTCCTTCTAATTAGTTGGGTTGTTGGAAGATTTATTCAAGGAAATCATTATGGCTTCCCTGAAATGTTTTTTCTTAAAAATATTACACTTATTTCAACATTTTGATTGTCAACATTTCATCTTATAAGAGCAATAACACATGCTAGAGTGTGACAAAGACGATCCTTGATAATCAAGTGGGGAATTCCCTGGGATCCATCTAATAGTTATTGTTTATTATCCAGGAAAGGCATTGTGGGAACTGTGGTGGTTAAAAATTGTCCAAACATGGGACCATGGCTACCATGATGTATCATAAGAAGATGTAGATGTTTGTATGTTCTTTATTTCTAATAAAAATCTATTTATCCTTAAAAATATAAGTTGTCACGCCTTGCTTTCTTTCTCTTTCAAAATCATGGCGTCAAGCATATCATTGTGTCCATTTAATGCATATGACTATAGAGATCCATCTCTATAGTAATTCCTTTATGTTGAGATTCATGATTGAGCCACTTCATTATTCCACACATTTAGTAATCATAGTAAAAACTAAATGTTTTATCAATCTATCCTTTCAGGAAATAATGCCTAATAATGGAATTCTTTCTAGTTTGATTGTAACACTTTCCAAACCTTCGACATGCAAATACATGAATGAGTATAGGGTGGATGTGTATTATATGTTTTATAAACCCCTTAAAGCATCCTCCGCATATGGAAATTGATGTTCAACTGTAAACACAAGTTCCAGCTTTTATATAAGTCTAGGAAGGAAAGAATGAAGAACAAAAATATAACGCATATACCACAAACAAACAGAAGAGCATGTCTGGCCATGATTCATTTGTGGGCATGCATTTAGTGATGATTAGTTAATTAAAGATTTTATATATAATGAAAACATCCATGAAAATTTAAAAAGAAAAGGGGGACCCAAAATTTTAAATGTACATGATGAAAATTTTGGGGGTGTTGTAGATGTTACAACAATTGGTAAACCATTGGTAGAATCCAACATATTTTCCTTCATCCCATGAAAGGATAGAGTCTTAATAATGATGTGAGGAGGTATGGAACTGATATTGTAGGTATTTCTTTCAGCTACTTAGCCATTTATAGATATGTCATTTGTTTATCTCATAGTTAGGTCATGTTAGTCCTTGGACACCAAACCAAGAGTTCACATGCATAATTCTTCAAGAATGACATAGATTACATGAAAAAGGGATTATGATTTGAAAAACATAAATTTCATTTTTGGATTTTCTCCATTTCCATCAAGAGTCCGTAGCCCTGACGAAGTCACTCAATAAGTCACAAGTATTGCTTTACTATTAGAGAGCATCCATAGCCTCGACATAGTCACTCAATAAATCACAAGAATTTCTTCACTGCCGCTGAGCATCCATATCCCCCGCTAAGTTGCTTGCAACACCTATTTGTGCAGGAAGCCTTTCTCATGGCTTTACCATTTTATTTGATTTTTTATTTACATGCAATTTTGCATTATTTGAGCGTTCTTTGCACCAAGGAAAATGAGGGATCCTAATTGATTTGTGACTGATTTTATGGGTAGAGAGGTTGTTCCTTGTTTTATATAAACTTAGATATTTTCTGACTTGGGTTTTCCCTCATGCCATATTTCCATGTTACCTCTACAACTCATAGGTGGAAAGTAAACACACAAAATCAAACATTCAAGACGAGACCAGAAATAAAATTCTAGTTATAGATGTAGGTCTTATGAACTCAACGGAGTTCCCCATGTGTATTGACTCGTATTTTCCTCACTAAAAGGTTAGACTCATGAAAAAATGTTCTAGACATAGTTCGAAACTAGGGTCTTCAAGTGATTTCCTCTTGGAGCAACCATCACAACCACACACAAACACTTATGGGATTTTAGCATTTGGGCAAGGTGGGTACAAGAATCTCTTTTAGATTTTTATTTATATACAAGTTTAAAGAAAATGAATGCTAGGAATAATGCTAAATGAAATAATAAAGGAGGAATGCAACGTAATGAAAGAGAAAAAATTAATGCCAAGGAACAAAGATAAATGAAAAAATTGAATGAGCAATGCAATGCAAAAAGTAAATCCAACTAAAAAATCAATTCAAAGAAACATAGCTAACTAGAAAATAAAAAGAAAAATGCATTGGAGCTAACTAAATTTGAAAAAAATTTGGAACTACATGTGAAAGAAAAAAAAAATGCAAGGAATACAACTAGCTATGAAATAAAAACGCATGGAAAACTACTCTAGTACAAGCAAAATAAACTAATCCTAAACCTAGTTAAAATTAATAGAAGATTGGGCTCATGTGAAATCGAAATTCTAATGAATCTATTCGAGTTTCTCCCAACCTGCAAACACATAGATATCATCGATCAATACCCATGTAAAACAATGTGAAAAAGAAAATATGTTTACCTTTATAACATACACAAGAGAGATAAGGTCCAGCCTACTCGCAGAAGAGTTTTCTAGAAAGGATTCTTCTAACCAAGTTGCAATCCTATCTTGATATATAGAATGGTAAACCTGGAAATGTTGAATACCTCTCAAAGATGAGCATCATTAAGTGACATAGTGTTATAAAGGGACTCTTGTGAAAAATCCTTAATATGATCTAGTTCAAAGATTCTATCAGGATCTTGAGATCTTTCGATAACCATCAGCAATAGTTGGAGTGCCTCATTCTCCTAACAATTATTTAAACCTTCAAATGCTATACAATCAAATTTTGGTGGCTTGGTAAGATAAAATAATTTATATGGGCAGCCATCATTAGATGTACCAATGAGATCATTTTCAACAAGATGACAATTGTTAAATAAATGGGTTTGATTAGGTGTTTTGATATTGTCAAACCAATCATCCAAAATGAAACTTTCTTGAAGGATCGTAAAAGGAGATGAATCAACCGGAGGAATTTCATGAATGTCATAAGTGGTGCAATTATCTTCTTCCCATGTTGAGGATTGGAAATAAAAATAAAAATGGGTAGTATTTATATTCTTTTCCTTTTCCAAATGTGAGAACTTATTTCCTTGATTGCAATTTAACTCAGGAAAATAAGAATCTAGAGGATTCAAGATGGATTTTATTGTAACAAATTCATGAAACAAGTTAGGGTACAAGGAGTAATGATTTGTGGAAGAAAGAACATGAAAATAATCCCTTGAAGAAAACTTGATTGCTATCAAATCTTATTCTAACTCTAGGTTTTCATATTCATGTCTTCTTGAAAAATCAGAAAATCGAAATTCATTTTATGCTCTATCGAACCATTCAAACACTCACTATTATCCAAGACAATGTCTTGTTCATAGAAAGGAGGTAAAGCACAGATCATACATATCATGAGCAGATTCGGGGATGGTTCCTAATGGAAGATTAACATAATAAACTTGAATTTCATGAGCATGATAAGGAAGAAATGGTTTTCTAATCTCAATTTTGGCTTGTCCCACCTCTGAGAAATTTATCACAATTTGAGAAATAAGAAAACTTTTTTCTTCTTCATTTAAAATTTCTTGATTGCCTAGATCATTGATAAAAAAGATTCATTGTTAGCACAAGAGATCATTTCATTGTGTGATGAAGATGGAGGTGATAATTTCCTCCTCTGAGGTCTCAAATAACGCTTGAATCACATGCGAAAAAAGAGAGAAAAATTGGCACTACAAAAGTTGGCATAAGTTGTATCGCATTGGTAACTTGCAGATCAATAGAATCATCTGATAATTGATTATCATTATTTAATTCATATTTAGAAAGGTAAACCAATTGTGGAAAAGTTTTGTGCAAATGATCGTAATCCACATCTCTTTCAGGAAATCTATAATAAATATTGATAAATATATATGAAAAGTCATCCAATGATTCATTCGATTTCATTCTAAGCTCACTAATTTCTTTAAATAATTTCTTAGGAATATACCCGTCAAAAGAATATTGAAACTCATCAACGAATTGTTCCATAGAATGGATAGACATGGCTGGTAAGGTTTCACACCATGCATTGATGTGACCTTCAAATGTGAGAGTGAAATTTTTTGCGTATGACATCTTGACGATACACATTATTAGAAACACAATTTTAAATGAATTGAAGGATATGTTCAAATGAAAATATCTCACCATGGCCTTCAAAAATACTTTTTGACATAGTTTAATTATCTTTATGGGGATTATGATATCTACTTTCCTAGGAAAACAACACCAAATAGAGATTTGGGAACCTAGAGCCATCTAACATAAAAAAATTGAGATGAGGGCTCCATAGGGCTAGCTTGTCATCATCCCTCCTGCTAGTGCCAAAATTGTTGATGAGGCAAAATGTAGCACCAACAGTAAGGGGATCTTCTAGGTGTTAAGTCCCAATTATACCTCACATATTTTGGAATAGGAATCCCATCTAGTATATGGGCTTGACTACCACCATGTTTGTTTCCTCTTGTCTTTCGAGTGAAGAGAAGTTACTATGAGTGAAAGTGTGAAATGCCCAAAGACTGAGGACAAATCAACCTACAAACGATAAACTTGAAGAACAAGGTACTAGAATACAACAACACCATAATAAGACTAAGTATATCTTAAGAGGAGTTAGTTAGCCAAAACCATCCATGACATATAAGAGTGAAAGAGAAATGGAAATTAATTACGAATTAGTTCACCATTGATAACCATTGTAGGTGTGGAATGAAACAACAAAGATTCAAGAAAATGTGTGAGCGATAAGCCACGAATTAGTTCATCAACATATAACCCATATGAAAGAAAACATGCACACACAATAGAAGTATTGGATTAGCCATTACAACTACCATGAAAGTGCATAAGGATGGATAATGTTTCAATATCATGTACATGCACCACATCTCCATCAAAATCCAATAGTGGAAGGTGGGTTGCTCATATTCTCTCCAAAATATGTTCCTAGCCTCATCACAACTCAGTCTGAAATTGCCAATAGTAAGAGTGCCGAAATCTACCTAAGTGTTGACAAGTATCTCAATTCTAAGAGACTCAAGTTCTAAAATCCCCCACCTCTCTAAGTGTGAGGAAACATTTATACAAATGGGTAGGTGACTCTTCACCTTCCCCATGACTGTTCAATTTCCTCATAATATATTAAACTTCTAGTAACTTTCATATTCGTATTACTCTTACATGAATTTTAACATTTTTTTATTTTCAGAATTGTGATAAAACTCATATTTGTAAAGTGACAAAGAAATACAATGAGTTTTGATCATGAAAATTGAGAGATAAACATTGTATTTTGAAAGAGAACCTCAGGTGTCTTAGCCAAACCCTGTAGTAATTTCAGTTTATGATATGAAGACTTGTCCAAAACCCACACATACTTCCATCCTACTGATACATAACTCCATAAACATGCCCAATACACTTTAGTGGAAACTCTTTGATACCCCCTTCTCAAGCTTGTAATGATCATGCTCCTTGATTACAAGAGGTTTCATGCACAATACCACAAGGTTATACTCTGGTGATAAATCATATAGGATTGGTGTAGCTTTTATAGACCTACCTCTAGGTGACAAAAGACATGATTGAAGGTTCAATTGCATGTTTGAATGTTGTAGGCATCATTGATTGTGGAGTTTAAATGTCGACAAAGTTTCAAATAATGTTTTCCCTTCAAATTTCTTAGATCCACATATTCCAAATCTATGAATTAACCATACCACTGGGTGAAAATATTATTACCAATAATTTAACCTCAAATACCTTTGAATTGTTGTCACTGATCCAGGTTATCTTTTGTTTATAGATGCATGAAAATAATTACATAAACAGTTTGTAGCTTAACCAAAGAGAAACTTAATTGTGCACATGTGATAAGAAGAAGAAGAAACACATAAGCATGAAAAGAAGACAAGAAGCTTGATAACGGAGTTCTTCCCTCCTGGACTACATCTTCGGGCCTTGCTCGATCAATGGGGAGGCCTTCATTCATTAAAAATGGCATCAAAAGAAGTTACATTCATCAATTTACAAAATGGAACATTATACCTCCATGCTGAAAAGTGCTCGAAAATTGGAGAGCTCTGTTGCAGAAACTGACACCACCAATGGATTCTCGTCGCCGAGAGGTGTAAAATCCATATAAAACTTGCCCAATTCTGAGTCTAGACCAAAATCACCCTCCTGCAAAAATGTTGCTCAAGCAAGGTTCCACCAGTGTTTCTCAGTGCTCAGGGTTCCACCACCTTGTCTCGAAATTCGTGCCACTGACCTCCTCCTTCGCAATGGTTAAGAAATGGGTTTTTATAATTTTGAGGGTAGACTTAACTATAATATTATTATGGTTTATATTTATCAAACCCCATTTTTACATAACCATTTACCAACCGTATGTCCAAAAAATATATAAAATATATGTCTGTTTGACTTTGATTGGGGAGTGGGCCCGTACTCCACGGGACCGCACTCCCCCACCCTATGGAGCATGATTTAAATTAGGCTGTATGTGTGGGCGGCGAGACCACCACATGGCTGCCCCCACCCACCATATCTCCATGCGGATTTCCATATACGTTGCAATACCCTGTTTATACGTTGTTTCAACCATAATCTTTGTTGGGATAAAGTGTATGAGCTTTATATGGGTTACAATTGTGCTATATATGTGTTGTATGGAACCATATATTGTGCATATATAACCTTTTAACCATGAACCATATCTTACTTCCCATACGTAGGTTGGTGCTTTCATCAAAGGACTGCTCAGGCAAATGTGAAAATATATAGAGAAATTTAGTCTCATTGGATCAGTGGACATAAGGTTGGTAGTTTGAACAAGGATGACAATTTTTCCATCCTCTGTGCAAGGGTTGAAAGTGTCCACTCACAAAATACTATTGATAAAAAAAGTGGTATACGATGTGTTGGTGACGACAAGAAGGCTCTAAGAGATCAAATGAATGATGTATAGGTTCTACTACACCTTTACATCTAATTAGTAATGCCTTTTCATCCTTCTCATCTCCAACAGGTTTAAGTCCTGAAGTTGTCCTCTTCGATACTGCGTTTTCAAGATGAAGACATATAGTATATAAAGGAAAATTGACTGCATTTCCTAAGTGTAACTTAGATCCAACTCTCCTTAGCACATAAAAACTTTTGTTATTCCACCTCTGCTATCACTTAAGAATTTTTTCATTTTTAGCTCAGTTTCTTGAGGAATCATTTGCTTTAACAATATTAGATCTATAACTATCCAAAATGAAATCCTTTATGTTCACCATAGAAAAATTCTCTTCATAAGAGCATAATATCCATGTTAGTACTTCTGGGAAACAAACAATGGAAATCCATGACCTTATCAAGACACTGAGATGATCCAAGTGTTATTGCTTTCCATGAGTAAATGACTTTTTTTTAGCCTTTGAGATATTTCTAAACCCATAGGCAATAAAAATGTCATATATTATATCATACTTATGGATAATATCACTTCTAGTTGGTGGAAAAGATACCAGAATCTTAGAATTTTTACTTTATACATATAGCTACAATTTTTCCAATACACTTATAACCTCAATTTGTTTGAAAGGAACACCAATTGAACTACAAATGTAAGGTAAATCAATCTCCAAGTTCCAAATGGATAGGTCTGGATATATGACTAATTTTTCATCTGGGTTTATGACTTCAACTGGCTCAACCTCAAACTTCCTTTCGCAGTACATAGAAAACATTGTTGCCATTGTGTTTGGTACAATTTTTGCTTCGTTCAGGTCAATCCTTGAGCATTCAATGAAGATATTTATTGTTTTCAAAGTGATTTCGAAATGTACACCATTGTTAATGGTAGGCAAAGATAATATTGTTCTTTTTCTATCACAAATAACTGGAAATACTAATGAGTTCTAAATCATGTGTAGGAATTTATTTAATTCCATATCTAACACTTAGTATACCATAAGTTCATTGACTATGAACTCCTTCTCCTGTTTCAATGGAACAAACTTGATTTGAGAGGGTGATAGTGCCTCATATGTAAACGTTCCTTGCAAGTTGTCCAAGTCATGTGTCCCAATAGTAACCAAAGCTCTCCTCCTGCAAAAATAATGATGGAGTTTGTCTTGAAGATCAATAAAGTTATTATACCTTGCTTCATCAAATGTGAGCCCCCATCAATACATTACAAAAAATAAAAGGTCGTGCCAAGTATGTCTCAGGTTTTATGTGCATCTTCAAAATAGAACTAACTGGTAAATCCATAACTTTATATTCTGGAATCTCGTATTTTCCAATAAATATGCGTAATGCTTGAGAAAGTCCTTCAAGACATATTAGATCATAATTCCAATGCATTGAAGATAGGACCTCAAGATGATTCTTCTATTTTGACAAATTCAAAGGACAAATAAAATGGAAGGGATACATCATAAAAACCTAGATCATATAATCGATAGCTATATTGAGAATTCTCTTGAATATTGATAATCAAATTTTCAAAATAAGTCGCATTTGGGTGAACAAATTTAAATTTGTGAGACTGTGTTGGAGATAAAACCTCAACTTTAGAAAAATAAGAGAATGCCCACCATATTCAAGAAATCAATCTAAATTGATTTGATCTAACAAAGCTCCCTTTTCACCTTGCAAATATCTTATAAGGGCAGGATATTCTGAGAAATCAATAACCACTACAACAACTTTGCAGTTTTTACCAACTACTTTGAGTCATCACTAGCCCATATATATCAATTTTCTCAATTCCATATTCAAATATTCCATGTGATGTTATTGTTCCTTTCTTGCAAGAATATGTCCATGCACAACAGGATGCAAGGTTTTCACATGACCATAAATCTAGCTAAGTGGAAGTTGATTCAAAACTCAGATCTAATAATCACAACATCCTGACTAAAATGATCGCTCAATCTTGTGATCTTTGGAATTGAAGGGTCAGGGAATTCAAAATGTTTTGGTTAAATGCCCCTTTTGTGCATTGCAGTGTTGAGAGCCTTCTTTCTTTGCAATTTAGTGCTATGATCCTTCCTTATTTGTGATGTAGTGTTGAGAGGACTTTTTCTTTATGATGTAGCACTATGAGCCTTGCTTCTTTGTGATGAAGCACTATGAACCTTGGTTCTTTGCAATGTAGCATTATGACCCTCAATTATTTTCGGTGTAGCCTTAATCTAATCACATCTTTCTTCTATAGCCTTCTTATAACTACCTCCATCAAGAATAATAAGGTTATCCTTCAATACAGTTACCTTATTTGCTTAACCAAACATATTAGTTGCAACCTTTTCAAGCTTCATGCCAATGTATTATGTAATCATTTGACCACCAGTAAGTACGGCAAGATCCTCCAAGTTGGCTTTTCTATTTTCTCCAAATCTTGGAGCTTTAATTGCACATACCTCAACTTCAACACAAATTTTATTTCGAATTAGGGTTGTTAGTGCATCATTTTCTACATCCTTAGAAGCAATAATAACTCTTTTTTTTTTCAAGGTCAACTCCATTGCTCGAACAAATACACTCAAATTTGAAATTTACTCTTGGTGTATCAAAATCAAAGGATCCTCTAATTTTCCATTTTGGGCCTTTTCATTTGTGATAAAATAAGGGGATAATTAGCCCCTGTCTAGCTTCAATCCTTCAACAACCTCCAACTCATTGTACAATGTCTTCCACTCTTCAATAGTTATGACTCCCTCTTGGCCAAATTTTTCCATTACTTTGGTAATAAGTTCGCCAATTTCCCTTTCACCATTTTCTAAGATGGTGCCTACTTGTGTAATTTCCTTGGATGTACTTATCATCATTGCTCTCCTTTAAAATGTGTCACAACTGCATCAACTGCCATGGTAATGTATAGTCTTAATTCCATTGCATTCATCCCAACTACAACTGGCTTACAACCTTTTGCTAATATCGCATGAAGATGGTAGCACATGTAGTTCCATCTCTTGCAACCTCATTTATAGAATTGGAAACTTGCTTCACAAGACTTTAACCAACATTTTTTATTTAAATTTAATTGAACTCAATACTTTTTGCCATAGTGACACCATCCTTTGTTATATTTGGATCACCCTAAATTTTTTCAATAACAACATTGTGACCATTTTGTTCCATTTTCAAATTTAAAACATCTACTAGTTTTCCCACAGTTTGCAACATTACAGCTCTGGAATCAACACCAAATATGATATATTTTGTATCATAATTCCTCCTCCAATTGAATCTATTGAAACTATGTTTGTAGCTACTACTCCTGCTCAAACAATTGAAATGGTGTCAATTTTGGATAATTTTAGCGTAAAGATTTTTCAATTCATCTTTTCCAAAGTCCCTAAGAACTGATATATCTGCATCCCTTTTAAGATTTGTCAATTTTATATTGGTACTTCCAAAAGTTTCTTCAAGAAACTAATCAGGATTCTTCAAGCCAATTCCCTCTTACATGAGTTTTAATCGATTTGAATATTTCAAACTATGAATATCACTTGAACTGTAGCTTCCTTGTATATAATGTCAATGAGGAGCCATCATATTCCAACAATTTGTAGAGAGAAACAAAAGTGGATCAGAGTGTAAAATAAACCTACCATTTTTTTATTGTAAGTCATCCTCCTTATAGCAATGGCAAGTTTTTTTTAATTGTTTTCAAATGAATCATCTAAAGAAAGGTATTTGGAGGTTTGATTTTCAAATAAAATTTATTGCTTAGTAGGTGAAACATCCTTAATCTCAACAAAGTACAACATAGTCAACTCATTTTCTAAGGGACTTTCATGAGCTCATCATAAACTTGATTATATGCAGAAAGAGCATCTCTCCAAAGGGTTAAAAAGAGAGGTAGATTTTTATTGTCTTTGGATTCTATGTCATCAATTATTTGATTCTCTTCATCTTCATTGCAAGCCCCATTGAGTTCAACATCTTGAAACCTTGAACCTTCTAATTGTTCTTTAGTAATAAGATGATAGACTTGCTTCTAATTAGTTGGGATGTTGGAAGATGCCTTGAAGGAACTCCTTATGTTTGCCCATTCAATGTTTTCTCCTAAAAATATTAAACATGTTTCAACATTTTGATTGCAAGCATTCCAAATTCTATGAGAAATAACACATTCTAGAGTGTGACAAAGACAATCCTTGATAATAAAGGGGGGGATTCCCCAAGATCCATCCAATAGTTGACTGACTATTATCTAGGATGGGAATTGTGGGAATTGTGGCTATTGACAGTTGTTCAAAGATGGGACCATGGAAACCATGTTGTATCATTAGCATATGCAAATTTCTATATTTTCTTTATTTCTAAGAACATCCTCTTTATCCTTAAAATAATTTCTTTTGCCATACTTTCTTTATCTTTCAGAATCATGGTGTCAAGCATATCATTTTGTCCATTTAATGCATATGATTGTCGAGATCCATCTCTATGGTAATTTCATGATGTTGATGTACATGATTAAACCACTTCATTATTCTACACAATGGGTAATCATGGGAAAAAACAAATGTTTTATCAATCTAGCCATCTAGGCAATAGCGCATGTTAATGGAAGTCTTTTTGGTGTGATTGTAACCTTGTTGAAACAATGGACATGTAAATAGATGAATTAGTATAGGGTGAATGTGTATTATATGTTTCGAGAAACTTCTTAAAGCATCCTCCACATATTGCAATTGATGTTCAACTATAAACATGACCAACTTTTATATAAGTCTAGGAAGGAAAGAACGAAGAACATAAAATAATGCATATACTTTGAAAATACAAAAGAGCTTATCATGGACATGATTCATTCGTGGCCATGCATCCAATAATTATTACGTAATTTAAAGAGTTTTTCTACAATGAAAACATCTATGAAAACTAGAAAAGCAAAAGGGGACCCAAAATTTTAAAGGTAAAGGATGAAAATTTTGGTGAGTGTTGTAGTCACTACAACAAGATGAAAAGAAACAATTATGTTTTAGATGCTAGTGTTTCATTTAAACTTTAAATGTTTATGGTGTGTTGTCAACATGTATGAATCTCCAAAGGTCTTAGAAACTTCTTCAAAAGTTAAATGAAGGAATTTTTGGTCGACACTTTGCTCCTCTTGTGATTGCACATAAAGTGATCAAAGTTGGTTCTTATTGGCCAACTTTATTTAAATATGCTTATTTGATAATCATAAAATGTGTTCCATGTCAAATTATTAGGAAAAAAAAAGAGCTATTCCATTAAAACCAATTACATTTGAAATCCCATTTTCATAATGCAGCCGCGATGTTATTGGACCCATAAATTATCTAAAATACATTAAACGACATTCATATATCTTTACCATTATGGACTATTTTTTGTGGCATTGAATATTGCAAATTATAAACAATTAATACATTTTTTGAAAGAAAATATTATGTTACAATATGGTATCCTAGAGAAGTTTATAACAGATGATGGTTTTATATCTATTGGATCCTAGTTTACACAATTCTATGAAGAATGTGAATATTTATCAGACAAACATCAAATTGCTACTGTTATATAAATGATTTAGCCAAATCTACCATTAAGTGCTTAATCCAAGTTAAAATAAAATAATTTCCTCAAATCAAAGAAATCAACATAAGAAATTGTTGGATGCGCTATAGGAAAATAGAATTACTTTGAACAAGAGTGTAGGACAATCACCTTACATGTTGCTATGTGGAAAGGATGTTAGACTTCCCATACATATAGAATTGAGTGCTTTATTGATTTTTACTGGGATGGATGATGAAGAAGATGCTATTTCACTGCAGACAATGTATTATCAACTTCTTCCATTTGAAGAACAATGTATTCAAGCAATGATGAATATACAAAAAGTACAAAAAATAGTTGAGAAATATTTCAATCAAAGATACACCTTGAAGTATTTTTGAAAGGATTAATTGGTCTTATTATGGATAATCCAAAAGAAAAGGTCCCACTACAAGCAAATTTCAAATCTCTTTGGATTGGACCACATTAGTTAAAGAGTATTTGGATTCAACTCTTATCTTCTCAAAGACGCGAATGACATTATTTAGAGATTTATTTTGAACAGGAAACATATCAAACACTTCTTATTCTAAAATTATTGTCCCTTCCTATATATTCTTCCCTTCTTCTATGTATATTTTTCCACAATGTTGAAATAACCCATATTTTTTTCTTATTTTTATGACTCCATGCACCCAATGGGTTAGATCCTCTAGATTCGCAACAACCCACAAGGGGCTGTGGTCCCATAGTTGGAGTCAAAAATTGACCAAAAGTCATTGATCAATTAATTTCAACACCATCATACTCTATTTTAACATTGAACCTTTATTTCCAACACTTATCCCCTTTTATGATTGTGGGTTATTGAACACCTCTTTTCATTACCTCTCTTTAACCCGTGAAAACCTTTATTTATTAGTCTTCCATTGTATGTCGGTTGTAACCCATCCTTTTATACAAATAATCTCTCACGTGCATTCCAAAAATTATAATTTTCTCCCACATTTCTACAACATACAAATTACATCACTCGTATAATTTTTCATTTTCCCTCGCATGCAAGTTTTATAATGATTTTTCATTTTCCCTCGCATGAAATTTTTATAATGACCTTTCTTTACTCCCTATCTTGCATCACTTTGTCCCAATTGACACTCTCAAATACTTTTATACATGTTCATTTCATTCATATGGAGATTGAGAACCTTCCATAATGCCTTTTTAACCCTACATGAATCACCCCCGCATGCTTCCATACATATGTGTTTAAACATACAATTTATGTTTCATGGGGATGTGGGAGAAACTCCTCAGAAAAGTCCCATTCTTATGTCTTGTAACCTACATTCGATATACTTTATTTATCAATCCTTTATAATTTTGAGATGCATTAATTGGTAATTCTATAACATCCCTCCCATGACTAAATTTATTTATGGTATCAAATAAGGTGTGTTTATTGCTATGATTTCATTATCTTTCTGAATCAATATAGTATTTGTTATTTATGAACCATTTCTTTTGTACGAATCTACATATCAAGAATTAATAATATAATTAAAACATTAAACCTATCAAATCAACCACATGTGATTTACTCATTCATTTAACAAGTGTTAATAAGTTTCAAATAGGCATGTCAAATGATAATCCTTTTGTGGAGACACCCTCAATACAAATCTAAAATAGGACTGTGAATCTCAATGGTGAGTAGCTTACAGATGGTATTGAGACCTTAGTGCATAAAAAAAGAATAATAAAAAACCTAGACTTTAGGTATTTTGCATGTTGGATGCATGTTTGAAGTCTTTGATTTATCAGAATTGATTTCATGGTGCGTTGATATATTTGACCCTAGGAAAAGGAACACTCGTACGTTGGGGGCAATCCGTTATCACTAAAAAATTGATCATCTAGCCTAATTTACTAGATGGATCGAAGTATACCATGTAAATCCAATTTTACCCTAGTAAAATTGCTTTCACTGTGAGAAATTACCTAATAACCCACCTTTATTAAGTAATTTATAGTTAAACTCATGAATAATAATTAAATAAATCATTATTTATTTGATTTTCTTCTAGGAATAATTAATTTAACCACTGTTTTATTATTATTCCTTGTCAAATTTGACTCAATCATGAAAAATAAACAGACAAATCATTATTTATCTTATTTTTCTCTAAGAATAATTAATTAATCACTAATTAACTATTATTCTTTGTTAAATTTGACTAAATCCCTTAGGAATAATTAAATAAATCCTTATTTGTTTATTATTCCTTAACTAATTCATTGATACAATAAATAAATCATTTATTTATTTATTATTTCTAAATAAAAATTTAAATATGTTTTCCCTCCTAAACAAATATAATAAAATATCCCAAGTGGTTATTCCAAGAATGGGATCAATAATATTTTATTATTGCTCATTATTCGATGATAACTTAATGTTTTTAAATAGAAGGGTTTTCTATTCATTATTCACTTTTGATTTTTTTTAATGTTGCACTCACTATTGTAACTCTGATTATTTTCATTGTCACACACCATATTTTTGTTGGGTTTATGCATTATAGAGGTGGGAGACTCTACAAAAGCTGAAGACGTTTGAGGATAGAAAAGAACCCATCCCATAGAGGGGCACTGGTAACATTTATCTGTTCTCTTCATAGGTGTTATTATTAAATTATTCTTTACACATCTAGTTTCCATTGGATTTTTTGGGGTTATTACTCTTTCTTTCATTGTTTAACTATGATTGCAGCATAGATCAGGATTTTGGCAGGTTTTATTTCTATCAATAGCTACAGATCTACAATGTTTAGCAGTCATTTATATTGTTGATATTGTTTGTCATCCACAATCTTAAGTGGGTTCTTTTCTTACATCATTGAGAAGAAAACACTACAACAAATTGGCGACTCCACTAGGGAATAATTTCGATTAAAAAACCTGGGTCTCCAATACAACAAATTGGTGACTTAACTGGGTTTTATACTTCAAATACATAAACATGGGTGACCTTTGGTTTTTAGCTTACGGTTTCTTATTTTTTCAATTCTATTAATGTTTCCTAGTGTTTTAACCCTAGATCTGATAAATTTCTGACTTTCGTAAGCTTTCTGGTCATTTCTGCAAGTCACAGGAACCAATCGCGGCAAAGGCGGCACTTTTTTCTGAAATTTGCAGACTGGGAGTCTCGGAACATAAATCATATTTTTCCACCCAAAAGGTGCGATCTGGGCTCTAGAACGCAACTTTCAGCCGAAAAAGTGTGATTTCATCAAAAAACAGGTCAGAACCTGTGATTTCTGGGTTTTAGGGTTTTTCTCAGATCTATTTCTGGGTTTTGTTGAGAGTTATTTGTTGGGTGTCTGACCTCTATCTCATCCTGCTTAGGTCTTGATCCATTATGTTTTACTCGTTGAAGTCGAATTTAGCCTCCCCTAGGGCTTCTAGTACACTTCCACCTTTCTAGGAGGAGTTTAGCTAAGTGAGAAGTCTGAGTTTTTGCAACACTTTCAGCCACATTTTCCAGATTTGTAACCTTTTGTTTCAGATTTGATAAGATAGGTTGCTACCATCCATAGTTTCACATTTAAACTTGTTTGGTCATTCTCTTAGGGTCCCATCGGTTTCCCTACGTGTTTCACCCATCTCCCTATCTTTTTGTAGCGATCTTCCCCTCTAGTTTTTTATTGTTGTTGCACCACTTTCTAGCAACTTAGAGTCACTTGATCCCACTCACACCAAAATTCAGATCTCTTGACCATTTCAGTGTATTTTCCATCAGTTTAGCCATGAAGTAGTACAGTGTTTGCAAACCCAATTTGGGTGGGGTTTAGTTAATTGTTTTGCTGTTTATTTTATGTTATGTATTTCAGTTTATTTATAGCAAGATTTTTTCTTTTTTACAAACACGAACTGGGCTTAATCAATTAATACAATTGCACACAAAAGCACACCTTAAGCGAAGGGTGCTTGGTTTACACTACCAAGCCAATACTTAACATAATAAATTTATCTCACCACATCAGAGACAGAAGATATATTGTTGGTCTCCCTTCACCATTTCCGTGTTTTGTGTGTCCTTCCATCATTGCACCACGAAGGTGTGTGTCGCGGAGAATGTTAGGTCTTCACCCCTAGTTTCTGCTTGGGTGTATTACTCCCCGTCTGGTTCGAGTTCATAGCCCTTCGAGTCCCCATCCTGACTCTTCTCCTGGTCCTTCTGATTCCTCATCTGATTATGAGCCTCCTTCACCGCATATCATCACCATGTCTGGACCCACAGTTGGTGTAGGAACCCAAAATGGTGGTGGCTCTGGTGCTATACCGGTGATCACATCAGGCGGAACAGTCTCAGGAACCGTTCCGGAAGCTCCCATGCTCCCCTATATCGCTAGTTTAAGTCTACCGGATCTTAACCAGTTGATAAATGACCCCATACAACATGATGCTGGTTGGCCCCTTATGCCGACTAAGCTTCTCTCAGACATCCCAAAGTTTGAGGGTATTGCTGGAGAGGATCCTACCAACCATGTTCGATCCTTCCACATGTGGTGTTCGCCGAACTCCATAACTGATGAATCCATTCATCTTCGGCTCTTCCAATGCACACTCACTATAGACGCTGCAAAATGATATGTAGACCAGCCCTTCGCCTCTCATTCTATTTTCGTGATGCTTGCTAAAGCGTTCTTATCGTATTTCTAGTTACCTCTCCGATACGACACTGGTACTAAGCTTTTGACCACATTTTATCAATCCTTCGCTACTCACCTTTATGACCATGTTCAAGAGTGGCGTCGAAGGAGGAGCACATGTCGTGCCCCGCCTTTCGAAGGCCATGTCTATCTGGATTGGTTTCTTAAGATCCTTTTATCCCCCAACGAGAAAGATGTCACATCCCATTTTTCTCAGACCAAGGAAGAAGCTCTCTAGACCGCTTTGAGATATGATCCGATTTATGCTTGATCAGGTTGCATCTATATCATTATTCCAGACCTTCCTTGTCGTGTAAGTGCTAATGCACCGAGGGCATCTCATGCCACCGATGCTATTGTTGGATCCATTTCACACTCTTCACCATATACTCAGCAGAGTTATGGCTATCCGTAGGGGGTCACCAGTTCCTCCAACATTTATGCCCCTCCTGCTCGCAACATGTTTCTAGGGCCTCAACCCATCTATCAAACTGTTGCTCCTTCTTATGCACAGCCTGGTGCTCCAACCCCTCAAGCATTAGCACCGCAGCATCCCATGCATCCTCAACTCCAGCAGCCATCCCCCCCCTCAAGGTCAGGTGTTTGCACAACAAAGTGATACCAATCCCAAAAATTCGAAGAAAAAGAATAAGGGGAAAGGTAACAAGGGTAACCAACGTAACCAAGGTAACCATCCTAGTGAACCCTAGGGGAACCAGCCTAACACCAAAAACTAGCAACAGGGTAGCCAACCCAAGCAGAAAAAGGTTATTCATACGAACAAGCCTTGTGCATGTTGTGGTGTACATGGCCACTATACACATGAGTGTCCTCTTTTACCCCATATGCACCAAATGTGGGAAGCTCAAGCAGATTTTGGAGGCTAACAATCGCCTCAGAATCCTACACCACCTCAATCGGCTGTACTCACAAATCCTTTCTGTCGGCAAGGATTCGTTTCTTCTCAACCCTAGCCAGGTCAAGCTGCCCACCTTCCCCAACCTTCTGGTCCCGGTGACTACCAGATCCTAATGATGAACTCTGATGAGGTTAACCCCTCCCATATCAACCTACAAACTCAATCGCATCAGTATGAAAAGCCTTCCACTTCATCAACTACCGAGTCCAAAACCAAAGTATTTGCTGAGCCTCTTACGACACCAAATGCTCCTTTACAAATCCCTCAACCCAAAGTTGAGGCCATTCCCAAGATCGCAAAGGGACCATTACTTTGTAATGTGGCTTCTAACAGAGTTGTCGATACATACAGTATAATGGATGACTTGGCACAATCACCTACCGCCATGTCAACATTGGAAATCCTCCAGTTGTGCCATTCCCAAAAGAAGGCTCTACTAACTGCCTTGGGTGCAGTGGATCCTTCCGATGATCTTCTGATTGTCTTCTTGGTTGATACATCAGAGCACCCCCCATTACCTTCGTCTATTTCTTTCCAGATACCAGTTAGAGTTCGGAATGCCATCATCTCCAAATGCATTATTGACAAAGGCGCATCCACATGTGTGATGTCCGCTTCTATTTGGAAACAACTCAAGTCACCCAAGTTGTCCCCCTGCACCATTACCTTGCGTGCTTAGGATGGACACCCCTCCCAGCCCCTTGGCATGTACCGAAACTATCCAATGACCCTTTCGGGCAAGACTGTCAGTTGATATCGAATTCATTGATGCCCCTTTAGATTACAACATCCTCTTAGGTCATAGTTACACACATGCCATTTGATTTGTCATGTCTGCGGTGTTCCTCAAGATGTGCTTCCCCCATGAAGGGAAGATCATTACCATTGATCAATTGAATTACTATGAACCGGCATCTATGACCTCCCTCGAGTCCATCATCTCATCGATGTCCAACAACCAGCCTTCAACTCCTTGCGCTAGTGTCTCACTCGGAGTCTATAAGGATTCCTCACCGTTAGGTGCCTTCCCTGGTCCTCCCCCTCCCATTTCTGAACCTACTTCCATGAGTGTTTGCATGTTACAAGCGTCACGGGTTGCCCTTAAGTAGTCTGGTACACCTGATCAACAACCAGCTCCTCAACATCCAGTTGTTTCTCTTCCAGCTAAACCCTCTGGACCCACTCCCCCAGGACCTCCTCCATTCGTGGGTTCCTCTCCTATGTTCCCTCCAAGAACTATTCCTCCAGGTCTTAACCATCCAAGAGCTATTCCACCAGGACATTATCCTGCCAGCCAGATACCTTTCTTATCCTCCCTCTGGGAATTTTTTATGTACTTGTCATGGATTCACTGCTCCTTCCTAACATGACTCTAGGGACCCCAGTATGGTACATCGATCCCCCTACAAACACTTCGCCTGGTCAGCCAAGACCATATCACGCTTTGACTCCAGTTCAACCGATCCTCATGACCCCTGTCGCTGCTTCAGTTCCATCACAACCTCGACAGGAACCAGCTCTTGTTGCAAAAACATCTGGCTAAGGGGGTAAAGACAAAAGGAAAGATTCGATGGACAACGCTCCACAAGCTCCTCTAGCCCCTAAGGACCAAAAGCTGACAACCCCGTGCACTTTGTGTGAAGTCGTTAGGCACGCCACCAAAAATTGTCCTGAACTTCCTCAACTTAAACCTTTGGTTCATGAAGCATTCCCTGAGTCGAATATTCTAGAAGTCCATGTTAACATACCACTCCCACCTAAGAAACTCAAAACACTTCGCACAAACCACCCTTGTGCCCTTTGTGATCTTCATGGTCACTATTCCCATTGTTTCCCTCGTCTCAACAAATTTCGTGATTTCCTTGGGGCAACTCGTGAATATGATGCCACTCATAGTAGAGCCTCTACTCCTCTACTTATGGATTCTAGTACCACCAGTCAACCAGAATAAGGAAACTATAGCCCTCCTATTGTGATCCCTCCTCCCAATGTCGAGATGATGGACACCACAGGCCTTGTTCTTTACCTGTTGTCATCCTTGAGTTCCTCATCGGAAAAACTTCCCGAGGTTGCTGCACGCATTTCTATCAAACCTTTTTTGATAGAATCTAAGGTCTCAACATCAGTAGGCCCTCCATCTACCAGTTTGTCATCTTACATTCAAGACGATGCGTATGTGAACCTTATTCCTCAGGTTGATGCACTAGGTAATGTCATCACATCATGTAGTTAGTCTTCCTCCCATTTTCCCATCTCCCAGCCTGATGAGGGCACCATGGAAGTTATGTCTACCCCTGATTATCCCTACACTTGAGTAAGGGGTCATTCCTTCAAGGGGATTTCGAAGGCCATCTCCTTCATAATTCTCCCAATGTGATCTACCTCCAGAAATGTTTCTCACTGCACATCCCTTTGATTTGCACGTCTTTATTTCTACCATAAAGTTAGGTAGATTGGTTCATATCATTCGTTGTCTTTTGCACATTTCATATGGATCCATCATCCACACTGTATATTGGTCATGCAGACGGTGCATGACGCTTCTCCCAGAATCTAGCCTCAGTAGCCTGGGCCATTTTTACCCCCTTGCATACATTAGTCCTTTCAAATGGCATGTGCATTAGATCTTCCACCAATAATCAGGCCGAATATGATGCAGTGATAGGTTTGTTAGTCGATGCCCTTGCTCATCACATCCTTCATCTTCATGTTCATTTAGATTCCTTGCTACTTGTCATGCAATTGAATGGTGTGTATCATGTGCATAACCAAGTCTTATTTAGAAAGTATCTATGAGTGAAACTATTGGTGCATGAATTTGAAACCACTACTTTTAGTCATGTTCCTAGATCCCAAAATCACTATGTAGATACCATTGCAAACAAAATTCTAGATTGGCATTTATCACATGTATACCACAAAAGACAACCATAAATAAAACAAATGGTGAACCATCATCGTCATATAAAATGCATAATCATATTATGTATCATAAAATTATTTGGAGCCATAGCTCTAAATACATCCGACATGCCCATAGCATGTTACAAAAATCACAATCAAAGGGACCCACATGTCCCTGCATCTAGTCACTATTCGGCGGATCTTGCGCCAAAGGCTCTGCTCCACCTACACGTAGATCATGTAGTGCCTGACCTACCATCACCACGCATTGCATGATACCTCGCCACTTTGAGGGAAGACCGGTGCACTCATCGATGTATCGATCCTATAAGTCGTGCCATCTGCGCTCTGAAACCCCAATCAAGAGTACATCAAACCTACGATGCAAATTATCAAGAAGCGCAGTATCCTCTGGACCTTGTTGTGATGATGATGTCCCCCGGTTTGCAGCCCCAGGTGTTGTGGCTCGGCCTCCATATCCTACTGGCTCCACTAGTGCTATGTCTGCATGTTGTTGGGAAAAGTATCTATTCAGAACGCCCCTATCCCACTCTAAGGTGTGATAGTGCCTTAGCAACAAATAAGGAAAACTACTTGAGTATTCTTCTTTATGAAATGTAAATGAAGAGGAAGGATGTAACTAACCTGTGCCTTTCGCTAGTTTGTTGATCCAATCGCTCCTCTCTTTAATAGCTCCCAGCTCCCTGCTCCCTTACTGGCCCAGCTTCACCGAATTCTTGGAAGATCACAAAAGAGAGGAACTACACGAAGATATAGATTTACACTCATAAAAAGCTTAGGATCAGATTAAGCTAAACATGCAAATATAACAAAACATCATTGATACATAGCATGTAAGAGAAACTCAAATAATTTTATTGATAAGATAAGAAAGTCCAAGAGGAGATACAACCAAGTGAGTCCTGATCTAGCATCTACCTCCCAGCAAAGGAATCCCTTCCTCTCCTCCAACAAAGCATAAATCACCCAATGTACTAATCTCAATCTCAAACCAACAACAATTCTCTGCAAAGTACAAAATTCCAGCCTCTGGATTTCTGGGATGAGGGATCCATATATAGATGTAAGCGGAGAGGATGAGTCAGCTTATGTTTTGACTTGTGGCTTCTCTCTGTCAGTTCTTGCTTCCACTTGGAGACTGAGAGCCTCTTACCCATCACTGGTCGAATTCAGTGAGGCAAGTGCCATTGGAGAAGATTATGGAAGCTTCCATTGTCTCTCCACCTCGTTGAATGACTCTGCCACTTGTCATTTCCCGCTCAACGCACCTGGGTAGTGCATTCAAGTGCGTTGCAACGCACCTAGCCAGTGTATTTGGGTGCTTTGCAACGCAGGCAGCTAGTGGAGCTTCTGAATTGATCCTGATTTGACTAGTTTTGAGCAGTTTCTGGTGGAGAACTTCTGGGAGAAGCTGTCATTGGTTGACCTTGTTCCTTTAGGAGCTATAACAACATCTTTAGGGACTTTGGATCCCTTGGATTATGGACATTTCATGCTCAAAGCTGTAAGGCACAAAAATGTCTATAACAGTTGCCCCCTAAAGTATGAGGCTGTTTATCGGGTGAAATGCTTTATTAGGAGGATCCGAAGTTCTTTCAATGCTGGGAGGAGACCTGTAATAAGATACAATACAATACATTATTTTTCATACTGTTTTCATGATCTAGCTGAGGTGGGCATTCCCATGCTCAGCTTTATAAATTCATTTTTATGTACACAGGACAGACAATCGTCTGATGGTAGACTGATGATTTTGATGAAGTCATCATCCCTTTGGTAGGATGATCATCTGTGCTGCAATGTTGTACATGTCAATGTCTTTATTTTTCCTGAATATATATCGCAGCCTGGATGGATGAAACTAGATCTGGGGTCTTCAATCTCGTCCGATCTTCACTCGAGGTACAAGTCGATCCATGTGAGAAATGTTTTGAAGTCGAACATGGAAAGACATCGCTTGATTACCAGTCAATGATGTAAACTGTTAACAAGCGCGAGAGGAATCACCGATAAGGATGATGAACCTCAAGGTACTGCAGTACAATTCACGTGGTGTGAATAAAGGACTTGGTGTCGAACACCACGCAAAATCTTTCGGTCGAAGGTCATTGATGTATACCTGTCGCCGGAAGTGAGAAACTTGCCATTGAGGCATGCAAGCTTCAAAGTACTGAAGGGGGTGTTCCTAGATCAACTTCTTGGATAATGAGCTGATGTCGACAAGAAGCGATCCGTCAAAGGAGGGCCTTGATGTATCCCACATCAATGACACGGAACGGAGCAAATGATTTTGATGGAGGTGAAAACGATCTGATGATATATGGTTCAGGGTGGCGGTCATGAAAGAATGAAGTATAATGTATGGTAGTGGATGGGACATGGATGACTTCTCTGGATGACTTCTCTTGAACATATCGGCGACACTTATATGATGGATTGGTAGCATTTACCCCAAAGGTGGATAGTATGGCGAGACCATGGTGATGTGACCGATGAATGAAACAACCCAACCCGACTCAGGCACGGAGTGGAAGTGTCATGTTCAAGAGCGACTTGCTACCAATAAAGGTTCTTTGAGTTTCTTCCCAATTTTTCCCCAGTCATTGCTGACCAGTACCTCTTTATTTTTGTCAAGCTTGAGGAGGATAACATATTCTTGTTCTATAATTTGCCCTTCGGGCAAACCCATCGCTATGTTTTAATGAGCCTAGCGATAGTGAAACTCGTTCTCGTCTAAAGACAAGTTTGTCGCTATTAATGTTTTTAACGAGTTTAACGACAAAGATAACTCGGTCGTTTTCATTTTTAGAGAGTCTGAAAAGGTACGTAAAGTTAACTCTGGAGTTCCTTTTTCGTCATCTAATCCCTTAAGTCCGAAAAAGTATAAAACAATACAGAAGGGATGAATTTTCGATAGTTTTAACGAGCCGAACAAAACAAGGGCTCGATCTTTTTGTGCAATAATCCCTCAGGTCCAAAAAGATTAAAATCTAGAGGAGGGATAGCACTTCCGGTCGCTTTAACGAGCTGGAAGGCCAAAACTCGGCAATCTTTTCATATTTTACGAGTCAGATGAAAAGAGCTTAAAGAAGACTCGTCTTTTGAGGAACGAGTGATAAAATGGGAAGCAGCTGATTCCAGGTAAGGGTTGGAATTTTCCAATCACGGCAGAGTCACAAGGATGGCTAGTGAAATCACTCTTCGCAGCTGTTCCTCAAAATGGGTAAACAATCAAATGGAGGTGAATGATCGGCCAATGGAAAAGTGGAGGTGATGGTGCAAACACGACCAAGGATTTAATGGCTGATAATGTTACATTCACGGTGGTTATTTACCAGAGGATAGTTCATTTTTTAATGAGCTTAAACGCGGATTGAAACACTTGCTCGATCTTATGTTTATTTTTTAACGAGCATGAACTATGCGCTAAAACTGCTCGATCTTATGTTTATTTTTTAACGAGCATGAACTATGTGCTAAAACTGCTCGATAAGATGGTCTTGTTTTGATTTTTTACCATAAATAGCTTTGCTTTTCAAAGATAGTACTGTATCTTCAATTGCTTCATCAAACTAGTTAGAAATGAACAACATTTGCTTGAAAATGAGATTAAAATGCTAATATTTTACTTTGAACTACGTAAAAAGCAATTAAAAAGTGTTTTACCTCTCATTTTACCATTTCATTTGAACTTGGTTTGTTGGAGCTTTGGAGGTGCCTCTTCCCCCTTGATTTTCATTAGCTGATTTCGGGAGATTCTGTGGACGATTCTCGGCGCCGTCTGGACCAGGTAGGAGCTAAACCTGAGCTCTTTCATTTCATGGTTCCTTTTCTGCATTCTGTGCTTCAGTCCCTGCTTTTCTGAGCCCCTGGGGTTTGATGGGTGCGTTCTGCCATCAACGCACCCTAGGCATATCGAAACCTGCGCTGATTGTGGGTCATCATGAAGGTGACTTGACATTCAACGCACCCATAACACATGTGTAGGTGCGTTGGGCGCAGAAAGGAAAGTTGTTGCACAGTTTTTAATGGAATTTTTCCCTGTTTCTCATCAAAATTAGGATTTAATCTCCTCTCTTGTTTGTTTTTGCAGAGATATTGGAGCAAAATGACCCTTACATGGCGAGAACGAGAACATGAAGAAGAGGACATGATTGCCCTACATGATCCTGTTACAGTGAACGCGCTGCGGAACTGTGGTTTGCTGAAGTTCTTCCGCATCTCTAGCATGAGACAGCAGATCAACCTAATGTAGTATTTGCTCGATGCTTGGGATCCTATCAATCAAGTTTTCCAGATTAGGGGCAAATCTATCCCCTTGACCACAGTAGATATTTACTTCTTGACTGGCTTGTCGAGGCGGGGTGCCCCCATTTCTTTGTCAGGTTCGGCCCGAGGGAGTGACTCTATGAGAAATTATGTCCGCCAGTATTGTAGGGAAGGATCTCAGCCGAGTAAGGACGGCAAGATCATTATCCGAGATGTCACTGACAGGTCCCTTAGGTCTATCCTGTTTACTTTTGGTAGGATGGCCGGGAGTGCGTCTCTTCATGTAGCCAACAGATCCTATATGAAACATGCCTTGGAATGTCTCCAACCGAAAATATTCAACTGGTGTGATGCAGTACTTCTTGTGATGAAGAGTCAGTTGACCAAGATAAAGGACGGGAGGTTGAAGAACTTTGGGTTCGGTTCTATTTTGACCGCCTTTGCCTTGGAGAAGATACCACTGATGCAGCGGCAGTACATTGCACTCGACATACCTCCTCCTGCTGAACCACGTATGCAGAGATGGGTTGACCATATGTCTAGGCATGCTGGTCAGTCTCAGATTTCGTTTTCCGATACCTTCTTCAGGTGGTTTGATCGGCAGGAGATGGCTTATGCCAAGTATCCATATGCTGGCATGGACTTCCGGGGTGATCCGGATTTAGTACTGCCGGATGGCGAGCAGTGGGGCGCTATTGGTAAAATCTTTGACCATATCACTGTTTACTGTTTTTATTTATAATTTCCTTGTGCTTTATTCTATCAAGACTTTTAATCAAACTCTTGTGTTCATGCAGATGTTGGTCCTGTTAGCCCAGTAGTCCGTTTGAGAGTGCCAGCCGCTGCCCCAGCAGGAGAGGCTGTCGGGAGGGTTATCCTTCGTGACCTTGATGTGGCTGAGACTCTCACAGCTGTACAGGAGCAGGTTGAGAGCCTTACTCTCGGTATTCCCGATGTGAGGATCGACGAGCTACCTTTGCAGTTACAGCGGCATACTACTGGTGTGCCTAGACGATGGACTCGTCTCTTATGCATGATCGCACAGGCTATGACTTGCTATCACGAGCATCATTAGACTAGGGTGCCCCCCAGCATTTTGAGTTTTTGGGTCATGTGACCAATTTTGTCTTGGTTACAGAACATTATATGTAAACCATAAACAGCTATATATATATTTTGATTTTCAGGGTTTTATTCTGGTTGAGCTATATGATCCACATGTAAAACATTGATGATGTGTTTCTTTTTATAAATGTCGCAATTGTCTATCTAACACATAGTTTGCTAATGAGTCGGTTAATGTGTTTAAGTTTCTGGAAATATGTTGGTATTGAATAAAATCAAATTGTCTTTCCAAAATCTTAACCCTTAGGAACATGCGATAAATAGCTGGGTTTCGGACGGAATATATACCATTGAGTTGTAGTACTACGAGTTGTGAGTCTAGCCTGACGATTAGTCGACGTATACCATGGGTGATGGCATCAGAGAGAAGTTATATCAACGCGCTATACTCATCGATGTTATTTGTTGACTGACCAATACATACCCCTCTGAAACTTACTAACTCGCCGCTTGGATCAAAAATGGCCCAGGCTGCGGAGGACAGGTTCTGCGAACTACGACTCGCTCTGTCGGCATATCCAACACATGTATCCAAAAGGTTTGACATCTGCAATAAATTTAAAAATGTGGATTACTCGACCAAAACGAACACTTTAGCGAAAACAAAATACAACAAAAGCATATTGGTTACTATTTAAGCATAGTAACGCTTGAGGTACAACCCATTACGAGGTTGCGCCAGTGGAATTCCGTCATAATCCATTAACTCGTAGGCTCCTTTTGCTAACACTCGTTTAACAGTATAGGGGCCCATCCATAAAGAATTAAATTTACCTGCTCCCAATTTATCGGATTCTTGGTCGTAAAGCAAGACCAAGTCACCTTCTGAGAAGACACGGGGTTTGACATTTTTGTCGAACTGCGCCTTGACTCGTTTCTTATGGGCTTCGTTAGCCAAAGTGACATCACGACGGGTTTCATCCAATTGGATTAATTCCAAGAAACGGGCCTCTTCTTCTGAAGTTCCGGGGAGGAGATCGATTGCGAGTTTAAGAGACGATATTTCGCACTGGACTGGTAGGACTGCTTCCAGGCCATATACCAGTTGGAAAGGTGTGAACCCGGTCGCATTCCTTACCGATGTTCGGTAAGCCCACAAGGCTGAGTACAGGATTAGGTGCCACCTTCTTTTGTGAACTCCGATCATCCTTTGCAACATACGCTTCAGGACCTTGTTGATCGCTTCAACTTGTCCGTTGGCTTGCGGATAATACGGAGTAGAGTTGTCGTGAGACAATCCTAGCTTGGCAGCTAATTCAAGCATCATGTGATTGCGAAAATGCGATCCATGATCCGTGACTATAGCTTGTGGTACGCCGAATCTGGCGACTACATGATTGAAAAAGAAAAGGGCAGCTGTTTCACCAGTGTTATCTAATGTAGGCATCGCCTCGGCCCATTTGGTAAAATAGTCAACTGCGACTATGATATACCCATGCCCCCCGGTCGAGGTGGGGTTACATGTCATGAAATCGATGCCCCATTTGGCGAACGGCCCAACAGCAACTATTGGCTGTAGAGGTGCGGGTGGTCTTCTGGTTTTGCTATCAAAAATTTGACAAGCATGGAAACTTCTGACTGCGGTTATGCAATCTTTGAACATTGTTGGCCAGAAGTATCCTGCTCGTAAGATTTTTTGTGCTGTAGCATATCCAGATTGATGCCCCCCACAAGCTCCTGAATGACACTCATTCAGGGCTTTCTCGGCCTCCTCATGGGTGAGGCACCTTCTCAGAACTGTATCGATACCACGACGGTAAAGTGTATCACCGACGATCATGTAGTCTTTTGCTTGGTATCGTATACGTTTCTGTTCAGAGTGAGAGGTGTTAGGCCTAAAATTTTGGGTTTGGAGATAAATTATTATATCTCCATACCACTCATTGCTTGTGGATATCAGAAACAAATTCTCGTCCACGATTGATTCTTCGGATGTTTCATCGTTGGACGACGATGGGAGATCGCATAATAATTCTGCAAAAACTAGAGCTTTCTTTGATTTGGATTTTACAAATTCCAGATCAAACTCTTGAAGGATTGCTATCCATTTTGAATATTTGCCCCCCAGCAACTGTCGCGACAATATATAAGTCATGGGGTTGCAATTTGACATAATGGTAGTTTTCCGAAAGAGGACATAGTGTCGAAATCTTTGTATCGCTTGAACAGCTGCAAGCGCTAGTTTTTCAACATAAGAATATTTGCTTTCTGTATCATTTAAGTTTTTACTTAAATAATATATAGGGTGTTCAATTCCATCGACTTCTTGAACTAAAACCATTGCGATGGTTGTATATGCTGCAGCCAGATACAGGTTAAAATCTCTTTGATAATCGGGGGCGTACATTAATGATGCTTTCATTAAGGAATCTTTTAAAGCATCAAAGGAAGCTTGCGCAACCTGATCCCAGACGAAGGGTACCTCCTTTTTCAAAAGACGTGTATAACCTTTAGCAAGTTCGGCGTAATTTGGAATGAACCTCCTCAAAAAGTTTGCTTTCCCTTGGAGTTTCTGAATCTGAAGCAAATTTGAAGGTGGAGGCAAATTTATGATTGCCTGTACCTTGCACGGGTCGAGACGAACCCCATCCTTGGAGACTACAAAGCCAAGTAAACGACCAGAACTGATGCAAAATACACATTTGTGTGGATTGAGTCGTATCTTGTAGTGTTGGCAACATAGAAATATCGCTCTTAAATGCTGCGGATGATCAGTCCATTTTCGCGAATGAGCCGGAAGGTCATCAAGGTATGGTTGAACGATGTTCTTGATGTCATGGAAGGCATAATTCATTGCCCTCTGAAACGTCGCCCCTGCGTTCTTTAAATCAAAGGGTAATTTTCGATATGCGAATGTGCCCCACGGACAAATGAATGCAGTCTTTGACTGGTCCTGTGGGCGGATATTTATTTGATTATATCCTGAAAATCCATCCATGAATGAAAAGATTTCGCATCCGGCGCATTCATCAATTATCTGGTCGATGAAGGGTGTAGGGTAGTTGTCTTTCGGACAAGCTTGATTTACATCCCTATAATCGACACACACTCTAATTGTCCCTTGTTTCTTCATAACAGGGACAATATTCGATACCCAATCGGTTAGAGGAACCAGGTAGATGAAACCAGCATGGAGAAGTTTTCGAACTTCTGCCTTAATGGCAGCGGCTTTCTTGGGGTGCACCTGCCTGAGTCGTTGTCGTACCGGTTTGACATCTGGATACATATTAATTTCGTGTTCAACGATACTCGAGTCGATGCCTGGCATTTCACTATATGACCAAGCAAAGACATCTCTGAATTCGCGAAAAAGAGTGTTATATATTTCCAGTTCTGAAGGAGAACAACATTTGCCAACATATATATTCTCTACAACATCTGTTTTAGTCGAGATATTTATGGCTATAGTCTCTTCAATGTTGGATAAGTTTCGCTCGGAATCCACCGTATTTATAGTTTTTGAAAGGAATTCAAAAACTGAAGGATGATAAAGGTCATCTTGAGTGTCTTCTTCATAATCCGGAAGAAGGGAACGATGGTGGCAATCATTCCATGGTGCCCCTTCAATCAACATTGATTGTACAATTCCTTCGTCGGTTCCATGCACTCGCGACCAAGGATCTGAAGGGGTACCATATTCTCTAGACCTATCTACCCAAACGCTTGACGAGCGTTGATTCGGGTTTGCCTCCCATGCTAGAAACATTGATTGCTATAATACTTCTATTGGGCTTGGGGGCAAAACCATTGCATGATCCATGTTGATATCGTTTTCTGAAATCTTTGTGGAAGATATCATATTGCAGGTTCCTATCGACGCTACTTCTGCCAGATTGATTGGAGGTGGAAGAGCGAAAGTTCCCATTAGTATAGGATCTTTTAGTAGGCCTACTCCGATATTCTGAAGCGAATGAGGGCTTCCATGGATCATTGGAATGCTTCCTGTAACTTGAGAACCATTAGGGAGGAAGTTTTGTTGATCGACGATTGTAATCCCTCCTTGGAAGGGAAATGCAATCTTTCTAAAATAGGTCGACACAACAGCTGCCATGGCATATATCCATGATCTTCCTAGTAGGATGTTGTAATCAAGATTTCCATCGATGACTTCAATGTCTATTTCTATTGTTTTCCCCCCTAGTTCAACCTTCAAGTTATTTAGGATACCGTATGGGGTATATGTCCTTCCGTCAAATGCTTTTAATGTCGTCGAAGATCGCGACAAGGTTGGAGATCCTAAAGTTTTCCAGCAACTCATCGACATAATACATGTAGATGCCCCCTCGTCAATAATTGTTCGATGAACAGTTTTGTTGAGGGCTTTCACTTGAATAAGGAAAGCTAGTTGGGCTGGTAACTGAGGATCGTATCCTTTGTGGTCGAAGGATACAAGATTGGAATCCTTAGGATCAACCCCACCAATGGCTGATAACAAAGCTTGCCTTTGGGATGGGCAATTTTGTAGTACTTCAAGAGTCGACATAGCGGATGGCGATTGGGCCAAATCTTCCACTATGTTATAATGCTGCGCCGCTCTAGCGCGAGGATTAAACGTCGACTTGTGTACTACTCCCTTTGGCGGTTTTATTGTTAATTCAGGAATGATGGGTGGTACAACTTCTGTCAAAGTTGTTGTCGAACTACTTGGTTGATCTTTATCCTTGTCGTTTGACAGCTGCGGATTCCCGTAATCCTTGTTCCTTGTCGAAATCAAAGCATCATTTTGTTGTTTCGAAATTGACAACATTAGCACTTACGACGGGGAAGCATTTCCACTTTCAACCAGATTTGTTCCTGGATTTGGAAACGGATCAGTTAACACAGCTGAGGTTTGCGAACTTTTAAAGAATATTTTAAGCTCAGCTTTGTATGGACATTCTCTCGTCCAGTGATTCTCATCACATATCTGACACCCAAAGGGGGGTTTCCTATTTCCAGGAGGGTCTGAAGAAGTTTTTTCAGGAGATGATTCACCTTGTTTCTTCTTCTTCCCTTTGCCTTGTTTCTTCTTGCTTCCTGGTTGTTTGGTTTCTTTGCCTTTATCTGCTGATATGGCATTTACTTCCGAAGCAAGAATTTCGTCTTTTGCATTTTTATCTGAAATCTTACGGACTTTCTTGGACGTAGCCTTTGTCGATTTCGCGTTTGTAGTGCCAATCACGCCATCGTCGGTGTGAGAGTCATTGTTTGATTTAGGGGGAGGAGGAATTAAGAATTCCGGTCTAGGGGCATCAGGTATTTTGTCATAGAGCATGCTGGACTGAGTATAGACCAAGTCCAGATATTGCGCACGAGCGATGACTTGCTCTTCCGTTACGACTCCCCCCTTTGCCACATCTTCCGTTATGGCAGGAAGTAACGACTTGATAAACCATTCAGCTAATAGTTGATCGGGAACGTACGTTTTTACCATCCTACGACGACGTCGCCACTCATGTATATGATCAGATATGTGAGTGGCTGTTGTCTGTTTGAAGTTGGTTAGGATTTCCGTTCCCGTTTCATACCTTATCGGTAATTGAAAATGGGTTAAGAAAGTCGTGGCTAAGGTACCGAAGTTATCGAACGAAGCTCTAGGCAATTCAATATACCATTTTGCCGCTGGACCCGTTAACGTCCTCTGAAAAAGGCGAAGCCTTATCGAATCATCGTTTAGGGTGTTTGACGAACACCATAGATGAAATTTCATCACGTGATTCGATGGATCTTCACCTGGATTTCCATTAAATTTAGGAATATCTGATGGAAGTTTGTGTGGAATCGCTGGCCACCAAGGGGCATAAGCAATTGGATCGTTTGTTAACCGGTGTAAATCAGGTAACTCTAAGGTTGCCATGAATGGCAACTGCTGATTCAGGTTAGGTGAAGCATACAAAGGATACGATGGAATCATCTGAGCAGTCGGCCTTTGCATACCAGCATAATGCAGTTGATGCTGGTATGACTGATACGGTTGGTGGGCATGACCATTGTAAAATGGTTGATTTTGACCGTTTTGAATGTACGGCTGTCCACTGTTCGCAAAGATCTGCTGTTCAGAACCTTGGTATACTTGTTGGAATTGTGGTTGTTGGTATTGCACCAGCCACGGTTGTGAAGCCATGTTCTGTTGCGCTATACTAACCATTGGACCAAGGTGTGGGGTAATTGTACCCGTCTGGACTTGTGTCGCCTCACTAGTTGGCGATTGTGGTTGAGTCACAGGGTCAAGGGGCTGTTGCATTACAACCTGAGAAATCTGAGGTTGGCATACAACAGGCAGCGTTTGAACTTGTGACACCGTCACAATAGCTGGTGTAGTCGGGATGTTCGACATAGGTACACATTGTTGCATAGAATACACAACTCTTGGTTGTTGGGGTAGTATAGGTACCCAACCACTTGACATAATTCCAGTATAACCTGAATACTGTTGTGAACTCCCGTATGGATATCCTCCCGGAGGGGGTAATGAAAGGGCATACCCCCCCCATACGGTGGTAATCCGGAACTCAAGGGGATTGTTTGCCCTTGGGGACTGGATTGCCCAAATTGACCTCCAAATGGATCAATTTGGCGAGTCTCAACATAAGAGTTTCCGGATATTATTCCGTAGGAACAAACAGGAACGGACCATACTGTCGAAATAGCCCCTGGATGGACTCCTTCTAGCGGTTGTGAGCTAGTCGGGATAGATGGTATGCCAGCAAACATTGTCGGTGTGACGGAAGGGAGTTCTGCTGTCGCTGTGTCAGTCGACACAGTCCTAGATGTTGACGATTGTTCAGACATTTTGAGTCTATCCAAAAGATTACCTAGCGATTCTACAGGAACTTCCACTGGTGGTAGACTAACTTCTGATGTCGAAGGAAATAGAGTGACCCCGACTCCAAAATGTGTTGGAGTACTTGCTTGCGGATCTTCTACAATTTCCTCTATCGCAATCAAACCAGGTGGAAGGGGAAGACCGTCAGGTCCGTAAAATATTTCTGGTGCCGAAGAAGGGGTTGAATCGACAGCGACAGATGTTTGAGGAGAAAGACTCTCTGAACCGGTTGCAGATGGAACTGGTTCAGTAACACAAGTGTTTGCTCTCATACTAGGATCAGTATCACTGTCCCTCTGTGGCTGTTGAACTTCTTCTGTAGAGGCAGAGTTTCCAGAAATGTTTGGAGTAACCGGAATCTCGGATGTTGTTGGAACACTTGTTCTAACTTTAATAGGAGATTTCGAACCGGTTAAACGAGTTCGCTTTGTCCGTACTGTTTTCGATTCCGGAGACAAAGACGGTTGACTCGTAAGCCTCCGCGAACGACGGGGTTTCAATTGACTTTCTTCCACGATTGCGGATTACTCGATCAACTAAAATACAAAAGGGGAAATATGTTTCCGAATTAAATGAATTTTAGATGCTTTGGACACAACTTGCTTTTTCAATTTTAAAGAGTCGAGAAAAAGCAAAAGATGACTCTAGTCTCCTTCGATTTTTAATGAGCCTGAAGTGACAAGTGCTCAGATGGACCTTTTCCGTTAAGGAGTCTGAAAAGGAACGAAAGGGACTGCTCTGGAGTTCTAGGTAGAGGGTGTGCCAAACCAATCGCAAAACCACAGAATACTTTTTAGGGTACGGGCGGTCAATCTTCCCGAATGCTGTGTTCAGTGCATTGCGATCAGTAGGGCGGCCGACACGGCTTCCTATGGATAAAGGTTTTATGCCTATAGGGGTCTCCCAATATATACGCGACGGTACGTGGGAGTACAATCCTTACTGGCACTTATCGTCTCTCAGGAGGAATCACCCAACCATCAGTGAGACCGACAGTCACCAGGTTTTACGACGCCGGAACACGTCTCTAGCCTAGACCTCTATGTCGTGCGTTAAGTTACAAAGCGTTGTTAAGTTCATTCAATTTATTTTAGGTTGATATTTCTTAGAAGTTTGCCTTTTTGGATCACCACGAGATGTAGATATAATTCCTAAATGCAGTCTAAAGATGATAAGCAAGCTTTGATCTCTTTTCAACAATGAAAATCCTAGCTACAAGGGGAAAAGAAAGACACAATCTTTTCTCAAAGAGCAAAGAGCACACTGTAAATGCACTTTCCCTAAATCAAACCATACAAACTATCAATATGCAAATGCACATGTGCATGTATTTGTTTTCACTTTCTTAATATTGATGCCTAAAAAGAAAGTTGTTGTACAAATTTGAATTCGATTTCAAGTGAAAAACACAAACAAGCTTCTTTTTGAAATCAAAAGATGATTACGAAACTTTATGATTTTGAAGTAAACACTTGTTTCGACACTAGAAATCCACAAATTCAAACCAAAAGACAAAAGTAAAAGCGCAATCAACTGTCAACAGCAAACAAACTTTCTCTTAAGATCAAAACGACACTTACGACAGGTCTAGATCTAAGGGCGACAGTATGACTAGTTTACTTTTGTACTGGGAAACTGCAAATGATGTAAAAAATACACAAAAACAAATACAGTTTCTTTTATACAACTGAGGCGGAATTAAGGCAAAGAAAAGGAGTTTTCAGATAGGTACACACACTGATAACAGGCTGCAAAAATCAAAGATAAAACTGAACAAAATGAAACAAAGAACCACAGCTGCACAGGGCAAAGGCTGATCAGCGCACCTGTTGCACAGAGAAACTGAATTGCAGCGCAGGTAGCCCTCTCGGGACCTGCGTTGAAATGAAGAATCTCTTCACAGAGCCTGCGCTGAAGCAGAAACGAGAATTGTCTCCGAGTTCTGGGTCACGGTTTGCAGTTTGATCTAAGGTTTTTGGCCGGATAAAAGCTATCAATAAGGTACAATTAGAAGGATGATTTAAAGGAGGACTAAGAGCTATCACAAAGGGCAGTTAGAGCATTTGTGGATCAGTTGTTCAGATCATAAACAGGCCCAGTGAATGGACTAGAGTAGAAGATCTCTACTTTGCATTTGTAAATGGCAAATGCAGTTCGATTCGCCACTCCTAAGTTTATGAGAAGAACAACAATAGAGACACAAATAAACTAACTATATTCCTCCCCAGTGGAGTCGCCAATTTTTTGTTGGGAAAAGTATCTATTCAGAATGCCCCTATCCCACTCTAAGGTGTGATAGTGCCTTAGCAACAAACAAGGAAAACTACTTGAGTATTCTTCTTTATGAAATGTAAATGAAGAGGAAGGATGTAACTAACCTGTGTCTTTCGCTAGTTTGTTGATCCAATCGCTCCTCTCTTCAATAGCTCCCAGCTCCCTGCTCCCTTACCGGCCCAGCTTCACCGAATTCCTGCAAGATCACAAAAGAGAGGAACTACACGAAGATATAGATTTACACTCATAAAAAGCTTAGGATCAGATTAAGCTAAACATGCAAATATAACAAAACATCATTGATACAAAGCATGTAGGAGAAACTCAAATAATTTTATTGATAAGATAAGAAAGTCCAAGAGGAGATACAACCAAGTGAGTCCCGATCCAGCATCTACCTCCCAGCAAAGGAATCCCTTCCTCTCCTCCAACAAATCATAAATCACCCAATGTACTAATCTCAATCTCAAACCAACAGCAATTCTCTGCAAAGTACAAAGTTCCAGCCTCTGGATCTCTGGGATGAGGGATCCATATATAGATGTAAGCAGAGAGGATGAGTCAGCTTATGTTTTGACTTGTGGCTTCTCTCTGTCAGTTCTTGCTTCCACTTGGAGACTGAGAGCCTCTTACTCATCACTGGTCGAATTCAGTGAGGCAAGTGTCATTGGAGAAGATTCTGGAAGCTTCCATTGTCTCTCCACCTCGTTGAATGACTCTGCCACTTGTCATTTCCCGCTCAACGCACCTGGGTAGTGCATTCAAGTGCGTTGCAACGCACCTAGCCAGTGTATTTGGGTGCTTTGCAACGCAGGCAGCTAGTGGAGCTTCTGAATTGATCCTGATTTGACTAGTTTTGAGCAGTTTTTGGTGGAGAACTTCTGGGAGAAGCTGTCATTGGTTGACCTTGTTCCTTTAGGAGCTGTAACAACATCTTTAGGGACTTTGGATCCCTTGGATTATGGACATTTCATGCTCAAATCTGTAAGGCACAAAAATGTCTATAACACTGCATACAACATATTTCACACTTAGTACCATATACATGTAATCGAAATATTAAATGCACCATAAAACATAGCATATTAACACTTACTTTCTGGTCGCCATGCTCACCCGGGCGAAAGTGGCAAGTTAGGATCTCCCTAGTAGTTCATCCTGCTATAAGGGTAGTCATCAATATAAAGGGGCATCTGGTCCCAGTGTGCGAAAACCTTGGGTCGGAACACCCGTCCAACTCACCGTCCTCCTCCTCTTCATAGTAGTTGCCCCAGCGGTGCATCTTGGGCTCCTGTGGGCCCCCATCTCAGATTTGTACATGAGGACATATCATGGGTATCTTCTCAAATAAGAACACACGCAATACTGTACCAAAAGTGTAGTCACGATTCACCTACCTCCTACAAAGACTCAACTGTCGTTTCACCGATGACAGCATCATCTGGGCCCACCCATAGTAGGTCCCAGCCAAAACACTCTCAACTAACATCATCTGCCCTCCAATGATGTGGTGGAATGCCTGGCTGCCCAAGACCCGTAGCACAGTTACGGCAACAGCCTGTGTCTCTAGCCTCTCTAGATCAACAAGTGGGATAGTCGTGCCCTTGACATGAACACCCCGTCGACAATGGCGCTCCATGAACTTAGTAATGTTCCTCCCACAAGGTAACACCAGATGAATATCCCCCACCACTCCAAGGGGAGGAAGTCTGGTCAAGAAGTAAATATCCTATAATGTGAGCTTGATCTTATGCCCCTGCACGACAAAGACCTCTTGGTCTGGATCCCAATAGCTCACAATTCTTGATAGCAAGGGCTCACCTACCCTCATCAGTGGATTCTCTACCAACTTGAGAACCCCATAACGAGCCAATGTCCCTCGAACTGCCTGATCCCCCTGGATCTTGGATCGAAGAGTATCCAAGTCTCATTCATGCCAGTTGATTTTCAGCTCTGCCATATCTGCAAAACACCACATGTCTTTTCAGTTCAGAAAAGAAAACAACAGGCTACACTGATCAACCTATAGCCCCCACCAAGCCAACAAACCAACCCTTCCTCTAGCCAAAAATCACAGTTTTTCATCCCAGAAAGTGCGAGATCGTAGGTTTCTAGCTGTTTCCTATGATCCAGATCGTATTTCTGGACCCAGAAAGTGCGATGTAACCGTGAGCAAGGGAAAGGCTCTATCAGGGAGCTTCCAGGTGCGAAAAATCAAGAAATGAACTAATGAAATTGAAGAGATGAGTAAGGCCACCTACCTAAAGTCGCAGATCCTGACTCCAATGATCGGTTTGTCTGTTATGATCTCCACAAGGTTTAGGGCCTTTTCCTCCTCTCCATATTCACCACAACTCACTTAGCAAATGAATCCAAATTGGAGGAAAACACCCTTTTATAGGAAAACCCACAATTTTACTATCACCCATTGTGACTAGACCGTAGCTCTATTTAATGAACTATCAACACTGTTGGAAAGCTTTCATCGAGCTCTATAATGGATCTTCCTCAGTTTTTGATGACTTGACACTTCACCAAGAAACCATTTTTCCATGTAAGGTCACTTCGTCACCTCCTAAAATCGAATTTCACCATAAAGCGACACTTGTACTTTGAGTTCCACCTCCTCTTAATACTTGTTGTACCATATGTCGATTTTCGTCGTGAGTAACCATCATTTACTCATGTTTTCATGGTCCCCACCGGGCCTAGTCTATGTGGCAGCGTCATTGAGTCACCCTTGTTCAGAGCATCCGTGATGAGTCACCCTTGCATTCTTGGAGTCTATTTCATGTCCCATCATATCATGTCATAGTATTCCATCCATATTTGCATATCGTTCATCTTGTGTTGCCCATTTTGGCCTCCAGTCATATTGTCCCCATCCCCTCCAGAGTTGAGTCAGTTGCTGCCAGGTCAACCATGCACTTTATGCTCTGACAAGGATAGTTGTTTGTTTGTCCCTTAGTCCCCTTTTCCCCATTATCCCTGGTTTCAGTCCATCAGTCACATTACTATTTTCCCTCATGCTTTAGTTGAGGATCCTCATTGCCTCACCTATCGCGGGCCTTATTATGTCGACGTCAGCTCATTTATTCCAGAAGAACAGCCTAGAGGGCGGTGTGTCTTGGTTCCAGCTTCCATTCTTGTTTGACACCTTGGATCAAGTAGAGGGTATCATTATTGCCCTTTGACTTGGTCGCTTCATGTTCATGATCCATACACTTGAAGGTCTAGTGATGTAGCAGATTGTACCAGTGATTCCCAGGTGTGTGTGAGATGTTTCAGACCTCATGAGGGGGTGGCCCTTCAGGTAGCCCCCCACATGCCTAGATGCATACCTATTATGCTACAGCCTCAGATGCAGTTCCACAAAGTTAATGGGTTCAGTTCCTACCGGTCGCAGTGTCCATAGCATGCACGTCTCCTTCAGATGATCTGTTCAATTTTGTAGATCCCGCTGTTCAACATTGCTTCTCTGGTTGTTCTATCCTCTCTCCCACCCATTTCTTGAGGGAAGGGGAGTTGTATCTCATGTACTAAGATATTATTGTATTCAGTCCTAGCTCATGTTTTTACCAGGTGCATTATATATATAGGACACATTGTATTATTTTTTGGCTCTATTATGCCAGCATGTCATGTACCATTCAACATGTACTTTATTACTCAGTTTCATATTTCTGGGTGAGCCATTATTTTTGTACTAAGTCATCTCAGCGGGTATGCATATGCCCCCCCCCACCTCATTGAGGTCCGGTACCACAACATAAAAGGAGACTTGTAATAGTCTCACCCCCTCTATCACTATCCTCTCTTAGCTTCATCTTCATTGGTCTCTGTATCTCTCTCTCCTTGAATCCCTTGTGTTGTCTAAGTGATTGTGTCTTTACAACGTATTACGTTCATACATTTTTCTCCTAACACTCGTACGTTGGGGGGAAATTTGTTATCACCAAAAAATTCATCATCTAGCCTAATTTACTAGATGGATCGAAGTATACCATGTAAAGCCAATTTTACCCTAGTAAAATTTCTTTCACTGTGAGAAATTACCTAATAAACCACCTTTATTAAGTAATTTATAGCTAAACCCATGAAGAATAAAATAAATCATTATTTATTTGATTTTCTTCTAGGAATAATTAATTTAACCACTGTTTTATTATTATTCCTTGTCAAATTTGACCAATCATGAAAAATAAACAGATAAATCATTATTTTTCGTATTTTTCTCTAAGAATAATTAATTAATCACTAATTAATTATTATTCTTTGTTAAATTTGACTAAATCCCTTAGGAATAATTAAATAAATCCTTTTTTTTAATTATTCCTTAACTGATTCATTGAGACAATAAATAAATCTTTTATTTATTTATTATTTCTAAATAAAAGTTTAAATACTTTTTCCCTCCTAAAAAAATATAATAAGATATTCCAAGTGGTTATTCCAAGAATGGGATCAATAATATTTTATTATTGCTCATTATTCGAGGATAACTCAATATTTTTTTATAAATAGAAAGGTGTTCCATTCATTATTCACTTTTGATTATTTTCATTGTTGCACTCACTGTTGTAACTCCGATTATTTTCATTGCTGCACACCATATTTTTGTTGGGTTTATGCATTATAGAGGAGAGAGACTCTACAGAAGTTAAAGACGTTTGAGGATAGCCAAGAACCCATCCCATAGAGGGGGAACTGGTAACATTTATATGTTATCTTCACATGTGTTACTATTAAATTATTCTTTACATATCTGGTTTCCATTGGATGTTTTGGGGTTTATTACTCTTTCTTTCTTTCAGAATTTTGTCAAGTCT
The DNA here is from genome assembly GCA_031772625.1 of Pinus tabuliformis. NCBI lineage: Eukaryota > Viridiplantae > Streptophyta > Pinopsida > Pinales > Pinaceae > Pinus > Pinus tabuliformis. The sequence continues at coordinate 1,156,991,063 of CM062818.1, read as the reverse complement.
TTTTTCTATCAATAGCTGCAGATCTACAATGTTTAGCAGTCATTTCTATTATTGAGATCATTTTTCATCCACAATCTTAAGTGGGTTCTTTTCGTACATCATTGAGAAGAAAACACTACAACAAAGGTTTTATATATATTCATACCTAGTAAATGCCATGATTTACTACAACATGTTTGAAGCTCTCAGAAAGTCGCACCATTATAATTTTGACATTGACCCCATTTAGTTGTGGTATCCATCCCTTTGGAGACACATCAATCAGTTCCATTTCTATTCAGTTTAGAATTATTTTCTGTCAAGATATAGATAATGTTTATTAGTCCACCCAATAGAATATCCTCCCAACAAGCCCTCGCACTTTTAGAAAGAACATGAATTTTTTGGACAGAGCAAGAGTTTTCAAACATTCAGCCAGGGAAAATTTTAAGAACCCCCCCTAAATTTATATGTATAATAAATGGGCGAATCTCCATGGTATATAGGAAAAATGGAAGGCGATTTTATCAATAATATAATATGTATATATAATTTTTTGGCGAATCTCTCACCAGGCATGGCGAATATTTTACTCAATTATAAAATCTTGTAAGATATTGGTGAGTCTTTCACTAAATAATAAAACTTCGTAAGGTCCTAGTGAATCTTAGCATTGTGAACTCTTAGAGAATTTTTTGAAAAAGTATCAAACCATATATGACAAGAGCCACATGGTGGCAATATCACTGTTTTTTTCACATTTCCACGAAATGGAACTTGTTTATAAAATTATAAAAAAGCCAACCAAGTCCCTTATAATATGTTGGTAAGCTTATAACAGATTTTGATACATCTACTATGCTTGTCTTCATTCAAGTGTCATAGCTGCTATACTTAACACTGTGAATCACAACTCTCTCAGAACTCAACTCTATAGTGTAATTAAAACCTTTGGAAATTGAATCTGACAACTCTATAAAAAGGATTAGTGAAATAGAAGCTTTTGTGAATGAGACCACAAATTATCACTGCTAAACAATAAATCTAAACTATGAAGTCTTCCATCTTGATCACAATCGTGCTCACGATCAAGGGAGTGCGACCACCTAGCCTGACATAATGGCCATCATAGCTTCCAATAATCAACAACCACCTTGCAAGGACATCCTAGCTCATGTCTCATGAATTTTATTCATCAATCTTAACTAATATAAATCTTATAAATATAATATTATAATCCTCTCCAGATTCATTGTTAATACAAGGGTAAAGGAAATTTCTAGCTCAAGGCACTAGCCAATACCAACTTTGGTATTTGTGACCCCTTTGTGGGGATGCACCTACCTTGCACCGTTGGGTTTCTGCCTTGTAACATAGTTCAAGGATCACAAGACTTTCCAATCTTCCTACTCCATTAGACACACTTTACATGCTATGCATAGTGAATGGAAAAGAAGCATTATAGAACACATAATTTCACAGAAGGAAGAAAAATATTAGCCAGTTCAATATCAAAATCTTAACCACTGATTAATAAAGAATAACAAGTAGTGTAATGAATTGTTCCGAGTTATTTATTTACAAGCTGTAAAGAATGTAGTGGAATGGAAAATATTACTTAGGCAACCCTTCAATATTTTCTACTAATATGTTTGTGCATGTACATATGAAATTAAGAGCATTGTTGAATACAAAGTTTCCTTTTCTCTTGCCTCCATTTTGACAAATTAGTGTGAAATCAGTGTCACTTTGAATCTCCTTTCCTGTGTGGATGTTTTTACAAATCAATGTGAAATCAAAGTCACTTTGAATTTCCTTTCCTGCGAGGGATCACATCCACAGTTGATTAGTAAAATATAATCTACTATATATTATGTTCAAGAAACTACTGCAATTTACAGTGGAAACGAGACCTCAAATCTTATTCTGAATTTGAATATCTCAGGACAACATAAGAGATAAAAATGCATATGGCCTTAGTAGCTAGAAAACAATCACTCTATCATTACAAGACCACCTATATTTCGGCACTTAATCTAAATAATGGCACTAGTTGTAGTGCTTATTTGCATTAACACCATGGAAAATCAACAACAATGTTTCAAAGTACACTTACTAGAAAAGTTGTAATGTTCTGAGAATATTTAATGATAGCATCTGAACCTCATAGCTATGATGGGGAAACTAGGGAACCCAAATATTGGAAGATATCTCATACCAAATCGGATAAAAAAAAAAAGGGAAAAAAAAATAATCTATAAATCAAGCAATGAATTGTTTACAAATCAAATACAATTCCTTTAACTAATAGTTAAATTGTGGTGATATATTTAAATATTTAGTAAGAGGGTAACTTCAAACCATGGAATATTACCTTTGTCATTACTGTCATCCCTCAGTGACTGAGATTACAAATCAATACTTATGGAAAGATTGTAAGAAATTCTGTGAAATAGTAAAGCATAACCTCTATTTTCAAGCAACAAAATCAAGACATTGTTACATCAAGAGCCATAATTGATACATAATCCATGAATCAAGTCCTTGTATGGCACAAGCCTGTTTCACAACCTCTATTTTCTCAATAACAAAATCAAGACATTGTATGTGGTTATTTCCAAAAGGAAACTGCGTTCTAATTAGGAAGAGGATCTTATCAAAAGACATGGATTTATTTAAAGCTACAAAGCTTAATGGGTTACTAAAAAATAAGTTGGAATATGGGATCATGATACTTAAATTGAAAAAATATGCTTTCCTTTTAGAAACATTACAGTTATACAATGTTTTTTGAAAGCATTAGAATTTGAAATTGGGTCGTTCTATCAAGACAAATTTTCATTAACAGAATGTACTTTCCTACCTAAAACATTGTAGATATCCAAGAAAAACTTGAAAAGCATAAGAGAACTTAGCATAATGTACTTTCTTTCCTTCCTTAACATTCTTAAAGAGTTGAAGTTCCCCAATTCATCAGGTAACTTTCGAAGGAAATGACAGTTAGTAATAGTCCAATTCACAACTGAAGATGTGTCACAAACACAAGGGGGCATCTCCTCCAAATCACAAAAGTGCTCCAGGTTAAAATCTAGCATTGTTGGAAGCTTAATGCTCGACTAATTGTTATTGAACCCAAAATTTTTTCCATTCTTCACTAAAAGCTTACAGATAGCTTCTCTAAGTTCTACATGACTTTACTATGCTCTTGAAGTGGGGGCACATGCAGGCTCTCCAAGTGAATAGTCTTAAACTAAGTGAAGATAAGGCTGATAGATCATTCATTGTGGACCTCTTTAACCCATAATTGAATACTATGTCTCTCTTGAACCCATAATTGAATACTATTAGGACTTTAAAATTTTCATGGAACTCAAAAATGTTGGAAGAAAGTATTTGCTTCCAAAAAGAGTAAAACTAAAGCCTTTGCTTGAGGACAATTGATGTCACACCATTAACACTTCTCCATGGAATCTATATAGGTAAACCACAAATGCATAATTCCATTAGAATATTGTGTTTATTGAATACACAAATGAAATCATTGCATTTCTTTAAAATATCTTTTGAAATCAAAATTAGTGAAATTACATATTGATAACCTAGTGGGTGTAGGATAAAATTCACCCGTGTCATTCACAAAAAGCATGAGAAAAAACCTAATACTATATATAAAACCAAGAAAAATTCAAATTCATCACTTCTAGCGATCTCGTAACCACCCTGCCAATACACAAGTATGTTCCTGTTTGGAGTTAGAAAAAATACCCAAATTACAATCTGTTTACTCCAGCATATGTTGGAAATTTATAGAAGGATGACTAGTGCAATCAATCCATTCCTTTTAGCCCTGGATTTGTTTCAGTTTAAAACAGAAGTATACAAATATACTTGTCCAATGTCTATGCTTTAACCATTCACCTTGAGATGTTTTTACAATATAATTTCCTAAGTCTATTTAATATCTTCATTATCATAAAAACCAACCTATATCCATCTTAACTCCACATCTACCACTCTTAGGGGGATGAAATCTATTTATCCCTCTGAGCACTTGGTAGACCCAGAAGAATTAAGATGGATCTAAGATGATAGAATTTCCCCTTTAAATACTCTATGCTCACATGAATACCATGGTATTACCATGGGTTATCATAAACCTCGAGCTTAAAAATTACTATTAGTAATTTATAAAAATTAATAAAATTAATAGTTGAATTTTATTTTATTTTTTATTTTAACCAAGGTAAAATGTTTAACATACATTAAATTACAACATCCATTTTTACTCTTGATCCACCAAGCCCCGAGAGGGATCAAATATTTTTTCACTCTATGCTAGTTTGCATACCACGATATTTGATACCTCTCGTGGGTTAGTAGATCCAGAGTAAAGATGGATCTATGTTGTTTAATTCCCCCATTTAAATAGGCTACATTCCAAGTGAATACCATGGGTCAATACCATGTGCCATTTTGGTGAATACCATGGGTCAATACCATGTGCCATTTTTAATTTTATTAATTTAAGTATGGGGGATTTACGCAGTGCATTATATTAGATATCATTTTTGGGATTCAACTGCGTTAAGTAAGTCATTCAAACGTATGACCATTTCCATGAGAGGTAGTCGTAACTGACTAATTTCTCATGATTTTTGAATAGTTCACTTAGCACTCATTGCATCGGGTGATGCTCACAGGGGTGAAGAAGTGGGATTGAAACTAGTGAAATGTGGAAATCACGTAGCATCAATCATCACTTCCGGGGCTTGCACCCGGTAACCAGGACTTCCCAGGAGGTCACCCATCCCAGAACTCCTCTGGCTCAAGCGCGCTTAACTGTGGAGTTTTTCCCACAATCAAGCCCACTTAGCTTGCTACCCCATTTGCAAAACCTTAGCAAGTATTGTGCCTCATGAACCATTCAAGTAGAGATCCCTTGACTCTTTTTGAATTTAAGTATGGGGGATTTACGCAGTGCATTATATTAGATATCATTTTTGGGATTCAACTGCGTTAAGTAAGTCATTCAAACGTATGACCATTTCCATGAGAGGTAGTCGTAACTGACTAATTTCTCATGATTTTTGAATAGTTCACTTAGCACTCATTGCATCGGGTGATGCTCACAGGGGTGAAGAAGTGGGATTGAAACTAGTGAAATGTGGAAATCACATAGCATCAATCATCACTTCCGGGGCTTGCACCCGGTAACCAGGACTTCCCAGGAGGTCACCCATCCCAGAACTCCTCTGGCTCAAGCGCGCTTAACTGTGGAGTTTTTCCCACAATCAAGCCCACTTAGCTTGCTACCCCATTTGCAAAACCTTAGCAAGTATTGTGCCTCATGAACCATTCAAGTAGAGATCCCTTGACTCTTTTTGAATTTAAGTATGGGGGATTTACGCAGTGCATTATATTAGATATCATTTTTGGGATTCAACTGCGTTAAGTAAGTCATTCAAACGTATGACCATTTCCATGAGAGGTAGTCGTAACTGACTAATTTCTCATGATTTTTGAATAGTTCACTTAGCACTCATTGCATCGGGTGATGCTCACAGGGGTGAAGAAGTGGGATTGAAACTAGTGAAATGTGGAAATCACATAGCATCAATCATCACTTCCGGGGCTTGCACCCGGTAACCAGGACTTCCCAGGAGGTCACCCATCCCAGAACTCCTCTGGCTCAAGCGCGCTTAACTGTGGAGTTTTTCCCACAATCAAGCCCACTTAGCTTGCTACCCCATTTGCAAAACCTTAGCAAGTATTGTGCCTCATGAACCATTCAAGTAGAGATCCCTTGACTCTTTTTGAATTTAAGTATGGGGGATTTACGCAGTGCATTATATTAGATATCATTTTTGGGATTCAACTGCGTTAAGTAAGTCATTCAAACGTATGACCATTTCCATGAGAGGTAGTCGTAACTGACTAATTTCTCATGATTTTTGAATAGTTCACTTAGCACTCATTGCATCGGGTGATGCTCACAGGGGTGAAGAAGTGGGATTGAAACTAGTGAAATGTGGAAATCACATAGCATCAATCATCACTTCCGGGGCTTGCACCCGGTAACCAGGACTTCCCAGGAGGTCACCCATCCCAGAACTCCTCTGGCTCAAGCGCGCTTAACTGTGGAGTTTTTCCCACAATCAAGCCCACTTAGCTTGCTACCCCATTTGCAAAACCTTAGCAAGTATTGTGCCTCATGAACCATTCAAGTAGAGATCCCTTGACTCTTTTTGAATTTAAGTATGGGGGATTTACGCAGTGCATTATATTAGATATCATTTTTGGGATTCAACTGCGTTAAGTAAGTCATTCAAACGTATGACCATTTCCATGAGAGGTAGTCGTAACTGACTAATTTCTCATGATTTTTGAATAGTTCACTTAGCACTCATTGCATCGGGTGATGCTCACAGGGGTGAAGAAGTGGGATTGAAACTAGTGAAATGTGGAAATCACATAGCATCAATCATCACTTCCGGGGCTTGCACCCGGTAACCAGGACTTCCCAGGAGGTCACCCATCCCAGAACTCCTCTGGCTCAAGCGCGCTTAACTGTGGAGTTTTTCCCACAATCAAGCCCACTTAGCTTGCTACCCCATTTGCAAAACCTTAGCAAGTATTGTGCCTCATGAACCATTCAAGTAGAGATCCCTTGACTCTTTTTGAATTTAAGTATGGGGGATTTACGCAGTGCATTATATTAGATATCATTTTTGGGATTCAACTGCGTTAAGTAAGTCATTCAAACGTATGACCATTTCCATGAGAGGTAGTCGTAACTGACTAATTTCTCATGATTTTTGAATAGTTCACTTAGCACTCATTGCATCGGGTGATGCTCACAGGGGTGAAGAAGTGGGATTGAAACTAGTGAAATGTGGAAATCACATAGCATCAATCATCACTTCCGGGGCTTGCACCCGGTAACCAGGACTTCCCAGGAGGTCACCCATCCCAGAACTCCTCTGGCTCAAGCGCGCTTAACTGTGGAGTTTTTCCCACAATCAAGCCCACTTAGCTTGCTACCCCATTTGCAAAACCTTAGCAAGTATTGTGCCTCATGAACCATTCAAGTAGAGATCCCTTGACTCTTTTTGAATTTAAGTATGGGGGATTTACGCAGTGCATTATATTAGATATCATTTTTGGGATTCAACTGCGTTAAGTAAGTCATTCAAACGTATGACCATTTCCATGAGAGGTAGTCGTAACTGACTAATTTCTCATGATTTTTGAATAGTTCACTTAGCACTCATTGCATCGGGTGATAATGTTTTTTTGGATGGTATTAATAACAATCTAGTTCATGGTATTTTTCCCATAGTATTTTGCCCATAGGTTTCACCTAAATATAACACATTTTTTGCGTGTTCGTAAATATAAGGTGACTTATGGAGTAAATATAAAAAAATATTTTATTTGTTTACCATACCTCTCGTTTATTTATATTTTTATTAATTTACCATACCTCTTTTACAAATATGGTATTTGGCCCATAGGATTCACTTAAATAAAACCTCTTTCTTGAGCCTTCATAAATAGAATGAGGGTTATGGACTAAATATAAAAAGAGGTTTTATTTATTTACCATACGTCTAGTTTATTTATATTTTTATTTATTTACCATACCTTTTGAGTAAGTATAAAAAGACGTTTTATTTATTTACCATACCTCCACTTTACTTATATTTTTATTTGTTTACACCCTTGCATGTATATAAGGTGACTTATGGAGTAAATATAAAAAATGTTTTATTTATTTACCATACCTCTCATTTATTTATATTTTTATTAATTTACCATACCTCTTTTATAAATATGGTATTTGGCCCATATGATTCACTTAAATAAAACCTATTCTTGAAAATGGGCGAATGGAAGGTTGTAACTCCTGTTCCAAGGGCTAAATTTACCTTTTTTACCCTCTCCCTTAAAATTTCAAGGGCTAAATTTACCTTTTTTACCCTCTCCCTTAAAATAAGGTGGGCTATTTGAGGTGATTTTTAAAAATGTGCTATGATACAAAATATTTGCCCACTAAAAATTTAAAACCCCTTAATTCCCCCAAAGGGCGAACATTCGCCCCTAAAATTTTCTACGCATTCAGCTACTTGGATTTGAAGGGAATCCCTTTGTACTCCCAATTTATGTGTACACAAAATTCTTTTTTAAAAAACTATGTCAACGTTATAGGTCATGGGCTCACATTTTCAATGAAAAAAGAAGGAATTAATTTATACCTCTTCCAATTTCACTAGGATGTTTTATGATTAATAATATTTCTGGAATTAACAAGTATGCTACTTATCTAAATGTGTTTAAATTAAACAAGTTGGAAGAAGCTAAAGGTTTTTACCCTGAATCTATGTTTTCTAGTGGATATGGTACTTCATTTCAAGTGAAGCAAGTTGAAGGTGACGAAGACAATCAATTTTTTCCTAATACTCCACGAGATTTTTATTAAAATGCAAGTTTCTTATACAACACTAATTTACTAGAAAGACATGTACGTTCAATTGCAAGCACTAGCTTTACTCCCCAACACTAACAAAAGAGCACATATACTTCTAAGAGTCATCCTCAAGCAAGAGAGCTCAACAAGAAGATTAGCAATAATGTTAGAGAAGGCGGTGATGGAAATCAGCCAGAGTTTAACCTTGAAATATCTTATGTTGTTGGAATTAGTTCAAAAATAAAGATAAGAAACCATCACAACATATTCAAAGATGCAAATATTTAGGTTATGTAAATTGATGATATTGAGGAAACACTAGAGGAACTGAAATGTTCCAAAAGGAAAGTCTTGGAAATTCATGTCATTGTTGAGGAACTAGCTCAACAAGAGCTAGTCGATTTTGAAATTAAGCTAAAAACATTGCATCACAAGGATTACAATAAGAATTTGAAAAATAAATGCCAATAATGATGAAATTATTAGTAAGGTGAATTATGAAATTGATGTCAAAGGAATAAATCCTCTAAAACTATTTGAACTTTATCAAGCTATTTGAGATGCAATGGCCTGCTCCATCATAGAGCAAGAAGTGTAAAATATAACATTTAAGAAGAGGATAAAATAGTTGGAAATGGTTTTACTAGTGAAAACATTGTTTGTTGAACAAATCTCTACTCTTACGCCAATTTTGGCTTTAGAAGACATATCGAAGAGTTGTTCAAGGATCAAAGTGGCATCTAATATACTTTTTGGAATCCAATAATACCTAGATAATAATATCAATAAAAAAAATTGATACTATAACACTCCCTCACACCCCCTTATGCCTTTTCGAGTTGTAGGAGGTGTTACTTGAAAATTTACCCGGCCTCCATGGTCTGTTATGAAGATGGGGTTACCAAAACCTCATTCTCCAAAGTTATAAAAAATAAATTATAATATTACCATTGTATTTGGCTCGTTGAGAGCATTCCGATGATATAAATTCAATATGAATCCAACACCTAGATCAAAAGTTATGCCCATTTGAATTTTTACCAACCAGATAGTGCCACATTAGCGAAGCACCGCCATGTGGCCCCTACTCATTCGTGGAACCACCTCAACTCTTTTACTATGTCAATAAGCTCCACATACTCTCAATCTTAGGTCCCCAACCCATCCCAACCATGGAATTGTATTTTCACTTAGGGGCGTACTATTGGGGCTTAAGACTAATCCCTAACTAATAGAACTTAAGCATGAGATAAGAAACCACCATATCTTCTGACATCACTTGGATAGCTTTGCTTCCAACTTATCATCACCAACCAATTGATTGTTTCCACACCACCCTTCTTCTACCACATCCTTCTAACATTGTACTACCACATGGCATCCACTTGTGGTGCCATGTGTCATCCAAAAATAGACCAATTGGCCACCCAAAGTGGTGATTATAATCACCATATGTCATGCAAATATTGCGACATGTCATCAGCTTGGCCACATCAGTTCCACGTCCTCCTAGTCTCAGGTCTTTGTCCATGGAGCTTTATTTATCCATAGGTTCATGCTACTGAGGTAGAGGCTAATACTAGATTATGGCAACTCAAGCTTTGTCGAGGGCTGGGCTAATCCCACTCTTAGACCTCAGCTATGCTCCTCTCATGGTCGCATGTGGCATCCATGTTGAAATGTTGTTCGCCTATCAACACCTTCCATGTGGAATTAAGTCATGGGATACAACAACCTAGCCCATCATGTTTGAAACCACTCTTCGTTAAGGCTAGCCCACATAACCATGTCATTGTGGGCCTGGGTCCCTGGCCCACTCCAGCTACACACCTTCAAACTTAACCTTGAGATCCTAAGGCCATGCATATGTCACCCCATCTCAACCCTTTTAAAATTGTGCCAAAAAATAATTTACTTGTGGATCTTGGGCCACATGCAAATCACCCCTACATAATCCCACCCCAGTCCTTTTCAATGAGTCTCCAATTTGAATAACCTAGAAATCCTAGGATTATAAGCATGTGAGTTGTTTCAGCTGCACTTCTTTACCTGCAGATGAAGAAAAGGGGAAAATACCAAAAACTTTGTTTCTCTATGCTTGTGGCACAAGGGCTTGATGTTAAGGGGTCACTAATGATGGATGGTAATCAGATATGAGATCAAGGACTTATAAACATTGAGAATACAATTGTTCAAGAGACATGAATGAGAATAAGACCCAACATTAACAAGACACTGCCCTATATCAAATGTTGATTAAAGCTTATGAAATGGCTCTAACAACCATATTTCTCACAAGCCATGCACTAACTATGTTATCTCCATGAACTAATTGAATCCACACATTATATTAGCATAACCAAACACATTCAAGCAACCAGCTCATTCATGTATCTAGATTTGTACCTCATAATATGAGCAACAAACACATAGATGTAAAATATTCAATGTAGCCATGATAGTAGATAAAACAAACCATTCAAGTTGCACATTACAAAGATCTCAACAACCTTTCACATGTTGAACCAATATATACATTTTAATAGCACATAAAAGACATTGTTCATCAACACATGGCACAAATATTTGTAAATTAAATACACATATAATTTACTTGAATGATTAGAAATTAAGGGAGGGACTTCAACTCTCTGCCCAACTTTAGGCGAGCTATACCAAATCCTTTCTTATATCTGACCACCCCCAGGCGAGATCCAAAATCTAAGGGGATGCTCATTCAGGGAATTCACCCAAGGTTTAGTTAGGGTATTTCTCAGTTCCAGGAGTAAGGATCTATCATCTAGGTGGTTGATCAATTGTATTTTCAAGGTAAGAACTGCAAGAGTCTGTAGCCCACTATCCAAGTGGTTTATCATCTTACTTAGCAAGCACCAAGTGGTTTATGATCTTCCTCAGTAAGCACTTAGTGGTTTATCAACTCTTTTCAGCAAGCACCACAGTGGTTTAACTACCCTGCCTAGTGATTTATTAGCCTTATAGAAAGCACTCAAGTGGTTTATCAACTCTTACAACAAGAACTCATAGTCCAATCCTCCATTTATCCTCCCACTGACTATTCAATATTGGACACCACAGTCCAACAACCTCAACACACCAACATAAGGGATCACACCCCAATAATCTAAGTAAAAATATTAGTCACAGATCCTGCTTGCTCCTATGCTCATGCTCTGCATTTTTCCTTAGAGCTCTTTATTTTCCTCTAATTCTCTACCCCCATTTTTTCTTGCATTCTCCCTTTTTCCTTAAGACCCCTCGTCTCCTAAGATACTTTCTAACTTCCATTCACTCACATTGTGGAAATAGGAAAAGCATGGGAATTCCCTCTACCCAATCATTCCTTACCATATACTAGGTGGTGGAGTGTTTTGTTGCACCAAAAAACACCACTCTTCCACTTCTATGTCCCCCCTCAAACTTTGATTTATGTGTCCTCCCTCTCATGCCAACATTTCATATTTAACTATTCTATGACTCAATATCATGTCTTATCCAACCATGGTCTCTATGTTGGCATTACACAGTAATCATTTTAAAATTAGAACAAAAAAGTTTAACATTGTGGGTGTTGAAAATAAAGCCTTATAAGAGTGGCAGGTGGCTATGGCTTTAGCCAACTTATTTTTGTGAATTATTTCCCTCATTGAATATTTACAAACAAACCTAGAAAATGATGAATTTTTTTATAAGGAAATATTAACTACATTCCTCATGAAAGTGTTGGATATGAATGAAGGAAAAAGGAAAGGGAAAAATCCTACATCATAGGGGAGAATCAGACAATTAAAAGATTTTTGGAAGGAAATAATCAAGACACTCTACAAAGTAATTGCCAATTATGATAATATCAAGACAAGGAAAAGAGAATTTTTTTTAAATTAATTGAGGTGGTAAAAGAATTGGAGAGGCTTAGTCTTATCATGGACTCGGTTCTATTACATAGGTAGAAAATGTAGGAACATGTTGATGTACTAAAAGTCACTTCGGGAAGCTACTTCAATTAACTTGTTGATTTATACAAGGAAAATTTGATAAATGGTTAATTCATTTTGTTAGTAAGAATGAAAAGCAATCAGATATAGTACATCGTGTTGGTTATGATTTAAAACATATAGAAGATGAGTTGTTCAATGTACGAGTGAAAAAAGAGGTTACCATGGCACATTATGAGACTTCATTGAGAAATGGATTAAAGATACTTTAGAGAAGGTAACTACTTCAAAATAACTAATCGATGGTTCCAAAGATTGCACTAATATACACCCGACATTTAAAAGGAGGAGATTAAACACAAGAAAGAGACTTCTTCTAGAATTGTAAGTAGATTGTCTAGATTTGGTTTCCTATCCTTCTTCTTTATTGGAAATGATACATCCTCATTTACAATAGGTTCTTCCAATAATTAAGGTTGATTTCTAATTATTGTTTATTTTCTCTTCTAGGTCTTTAATTTTGTTATATTGTTCAGAGGAGCCAAATCCCTATCCTTCAATGGACAAATTCCTTTACATTTTTTGAATATTATAGACTATTAAGACATCTGTATATTTTAAAGGTTCCTTAGAGAATTATTTTAGAGTCCATCTATAGTGGGATAATTGAATTTTGAGTTTTAAGCTTAATATTGTGAGGGTGTAGCTCTTTCCATCTAGAGGGTTTTCAACAAAAATATATTTTAAAGTTCTCTGAAAATGTGTACCGTGATTTCTTTTTCTAGTCCAAATGCTTGGTATTCTTACTTCAAGTCATGCTAGAATATCTATGAAAATATATGATTCTTGAAATGTTAAAATTTATTTAATGTTTCTATCCATATGGATAATATTTTCTAAAATTTTCAGGAATGGTCTTATCTTAAGCTTCTTTCTTTATTTTCTTTCGAAATGTGTAATTGTTTATTAAAGAGAAATACCATCTCTTAAAAAAGTAGGGGTGAAAATTATTCCCTCAAATATTATCTTTGGGATTTTTCCAATACCAATGATCAATAGTGCCAGAGCATCAATAGATGTATCTATTAGCTCAATACTATTGGAAAGGTCTAGAACACGAAAATCATAATGATACTTTATAACAATTTTTATTGCTTGATCATTCACTTGATTTTTATTCTGGCATATATTAAGGGACTAAAAATGAGTGAATTTAGGAGCAAAAGACATAAGTAATTTACTCATGTTCGACATACACAATGATAAAGATAGTTATTGAACACCAATGCAGATTGCCCCTCTTGAGTGAGTACACTTACTAGATCCAATAATTATGGTCATGTTGATGGTGTTGGATACCACCAACATACAGGGTATCTCCCTGATATGAAGTCCCAATTACACCTCACATAGGAATCCCATTCATAATACACCCTGAATACCATTTACTTAAATATATGCCTTGGCTTTAGTAGTTAGCATGAGAGAGAAGCGCACAAGTGATTTTGAATAAGCAAGAGAGTGTGCCTTGTGAATGTTTGATTGAAGAAGTATTAAGGTTCTTTCACTGCAAAGGTGTTAAAATTGGCAACTAGGGCCAAACTCCATGTGGGTCATCTTATTAATGGAAGCTGATATTTTTCTTAGATCCCTCTCATCGAGAGGTGTAGGATTGATCTAAAGATCATCTGATTTCGATAAGTATTCATGGAGATATGAATTTATTTGTGTGATGGGACAATTCGTCAAGGTCGGCCAGCAACCAAATAAACCCCACTTGTGCTCACGGTTTTAGTATAAATAGAGGTGGCCTTCAAGTAATTTCAACACACTTGGGATCTCTTCCGCTCTACTTGTCTTTGGTTTTTAGTAGGAGGAGAAATCCTAAGGGATAACGTTGCCCTAATCCAAAGGGCGAAAGCCAGAATTGTCGGGAACTATCGGAAATGTTGGGAAAAGTCGGAACTACCAAAACTGTCGGGAATAGCCATAATTGCCGGAACTACCAAAATTGCCGGAACTATCGGAACTTCTGGGAAAAGCTGGAACTGCCGAAACTACTGGGAATAGCTGAAATAGCTGGAACTGTTAGGAACTGCCAGAAAAGTCGAGAAAGCTGACACAGAGGGAAGAAGACGTAATAGCCGAAACTGCTGAAATAGCCGGAAAAGCTAACGCATAGGGCAGAAGCCGAAACTACCGAGAATAGCTAGAATTGTCAGAACTGTCGAAACTACCAGAACTTCTGGGAATAGTCGAAATAGCTAGAATTGCCGGAACTTCCATAACTGCAGGGAACTGCCACAACAGGCAGTAAAGCTGACACAGAGGGTAGAAGCTAGAACTACTGGGAATAGCTGGAATTTCCGGAACTGTCGAAACTGTCAGGAACTGTCGGAGGTACCAAAACTACCAGGAACTGTCAGAACTGTCGGGAATAGCCGGAACTGCCAGAACTATCGGGAACTGCCGGAACAGCCAGAGCATCTGTCTCCGAAGGAGAGTAGCATGCAAGGGACAACTAACTATCATTGGGATAGTTGTATGGTACTTAGCAGCAAATACACCAAGCATGCAATGTTACAGCTAGCATGCAAGGGACAACTAGCATGCAACAACAAGCATTCTAAGGACAAAAAGCATGCTAGGGACAACAAGCAAGCAAGATGCAGCCAACACATAGGTCAGTATGGAAACATGGTGCAACAATGGCACATAATGCAATACAGTGATGGTACAGTCATGATTAATGAAGCGTGATGAGATGCAACATAGTGATGATGGGTGTAGCATGGTGCAACGTGGTGAGGTGCAGCTGACGATGAAATGTAGCACAACGATAGGTGAAGGAGTCACCTTGGAGAATCAGTTGAAGCAGCATGTCTTCAACTGATCTCATGTATCATCTTCTTAGAGATTATCTGTGCTCTTATCTAGATAAGTCAAAGTGTTGACTTCTGTTGTAAACGTACTATCTCTCTCTCTCTCTATTGAACTATTGAAGAACATATAAGAAGAATTGATCAAGGGTTTCCCCACATTGGGTTTTGTCCTTGACTAGTGCCACATCTTGTGTCCTCTTGTCTTGGCTTGTCTTCTGCGATTTATGTTTATGTTCTATCTGCAGTTTACTTTAATGTTGATGTGATTGCTAATCTAGAAAAGCTATTGAGCTAATTGTGAAAATTGAAATAAATTGCTCTAAGCATAGAACATACCTAAAATTGACATGGTTTCGAAGCTGAGGTGAAGAAAAAGCCTAAGAAAGAGTGAAAAAGCAATCACCAAAGACAGTTGGTAAAAAAAAAAGGATCAATGGATTCCTAATCCCTCTTCAAATTCACCAAGGGTGAAGTCGAAGTAGAGAATATTATTAGAACAACACAGAAGAAGTTTCTGATGGCCTACCTAAAGATCACTTCAATGGGAAGTCCGGATCTAAGGGTGGAAGGAAAGGTAGATGCCTTGGTTGTAATAAGTTCGGCCATTATGCGAAGGAGTGTCTAAGGAGGGACACGTCACTTGATGATGATAACAATCATTCCAGGGACATCTTCAATGATCAGAGGAATGACAGGTAATGCAGGTCATCAAGGAAATGACCGACTCTTCAGAGAAAGCAAGGAACCCCAAGTATGAAGAATCAAATGTTGTTTCTGATTCTTTGGGAATATGTCTTATTAATCATAGTGCTTCAAGGCACCTCATCTAATAGAAGGGTGCTCTCTTGAACTTAGTAGAGACGAAAACAACCATGGGATTATACTTGGAGTTGATGCCACCTATCCTGGAAAGGGTGTAGGGAATGTTACCCCTCAATTGAATGAGGGTAACTCTATTCATTTACAAGAATTTGTTTTATGTACCTAATCGCAAGAAGAACCTGGTGTCCATGTCGGAAATGGAAGTCAAAGGTTTTAGGGTGGCATTCATCGATGGAAAGGTACGTGTTAAAAAATAGAATTTTCAAAGATGATTTTTCTCATAGGTTCAGGGTTGGTAATTTGTATCAAGTTGTACAATGGTCCATTGGGGATCATGTCAATTGACATATCGCATCTATAACATCGGAGGTCTACCTATGGGGCTTTACCCAATGTGAGTCAAATGGTGATAGGGATGCCTGAATTCAAGAAGAGCACGAAGGTACATGTCTGAGATGTACCGAAGGAAAATCTTATAAGGGGACCATTCCCCTCATGCAGCAGGTCCACAGGTTTGGAAAAACCCGAGGAGTTTGAGATTCATGATTCGGAATCTCATGTATATAGGTGGAAGAAAGCCCTCTATGGCTTGAAGCAAAACACCCCAGGCGTAGTATGAGAGGATTGATAGTTTTCTGATGAAACTGAGATTCACTAGGAGTGAAACCGATCCAAACCATTACTCGAAGGTTGTGGATGATAGACCTCTCATACCGAAACCTTATGAGGATGACCTGTTTCTGACAGGTGCAGACCCTCTCATTTGTAGAAGTAAGAGGGAGTTGGATTCTGGATGTGGAATGATAAACTGCAAGCCTGTGACTACCTCGAGGATATTAACTTTCAGAAGTTATATGGTAGTGATGTCGGACCAGATTTGGGAAATGCCTTTGAGTTTCATAAACTCATTCATGTTGATGTTCTTGGTGAAATTCCATCTGGACATATGTTTTGCAGTTAGCATGGTGAGCTCATATTTGGTTGAGTATCACTGGATTGGTGCCAAGAATCTTCTGAGATATCTTCGGGGCACAATCTCTCATGGATTGAGATACACTACCGGAAATATGAAACTGCATGATTATTTGAATGCTAACTGGGCATGCAATGTGGAGGATCACTAGAGCACTTCTTAGTGTTGGTTCTCTTTGGATTCTGCTTCGATATCATGGATAAGAAGGAAGCATAAGTCGGTTGCTATAAGCACCTGCGAGACCGAATACATAGCTATGAGTATGATCTTGTGTGAAGTTGTATGGTTCTAGAAGCTCTTAAGTGAGTTGTTTGTACACATGATGAATACCACTGTGATTCTCTATGACAACTAGAGGGGGGATTAGATTATTAAGGAATCTCGTATTCGATGATTGCTCCAGTAGATAGACATCAAATACTGCCTTATCTGGGATATGGTAAGTTGATGAGCGAGGAGGCTCCATCGCATTGAGCCTAATGTATAGGTCACAAACATTTTGTCAAAGCCCTGGGGAAAGGTCAAATCTGTGACTTTCCCAAATGACTTGGAGTCGTTGAGAGACCTTCTTATAAGGGTCCTGCATGTTGCATGCATTGAGCTCTTGGAGCTCTGGGGGGCTTGGGGTACTTACTGGAGCAACATACGACCACAGGGTGACTCACCCTCCCCTGGTGGTGTGCTATGTACAAGATGAGAGGTTCAACCTTCCCCGGTGATACCCCGTGGTGACTGTGGAACAGGATGATTAATTCTCCTGTGGGCCGGGATGATTAGTTCTCCCATGGAAACTGTGGAATAGGATGATTATTTCTCTTCTGGGCTGGGATGATTAGTTCTCCCGTGGAAACTGTGGAACAGGATTTGGGCCGGGATGATTAGTTCTCCCGTGGCGACTGTGGGGCAAGATGATTCATTCTCCTATGGACAGGATTATTAGTTCTCCTGTCGAGGCATCCTACCAATGTTAGGACTCATGGGAAGTACCTCTCATCTGATCAATGAGCAGGGAAATGGGGTTAGGGACCATAGTAGTACTATTGATGGATGCATCGATGTATTTACCGTACTCCCTATGCTAGGATGACCTCCATTGATCTGGGATTAATGAAACTAATTTGGGATTAGTATGAGTGGTTTGAGACAATCTCTTGTGATATTGATATGCGATCAATAAAACTGACTTCGGGTCAGTAAGAGTGATGTGACACACTCTCTTCACATGAAACTGACTTCGGGTCAGTAGAGAATGGTATGAGAAATTCTCGATCAATTCTTCTTATTCATGGTTTAGTAGAGCAGAGCAAAGTAGAGCTAAGCAAAGCAGAGCAGTGCAGGGCACTGATGGCAGAGATAGTACAAACGGACATATGGATCAGCGAATGGAGTTCTCCCTAGTTGAGAGGGAGTGTTAAAATTGGAAACTAGGGCCAAACTCCATGTGGGTCATCTTATTAATGGAAGCTGATCTTTTTCTTGGATCCCTCTCATCGAGAGGTGTAGGATTGATCTAAAGATCATCCGATTCCAATAAGTATTCATGGAGATATGAATTTATTTGTGATATGGGACAATTCATCAAGGTTGGCCAACAACCAAATAAACCCCACTTGTGCTCAACGTTTTAGTATAAATAGAGGTGGCCTTCAAATTCATTTCAACACACTTGGGATCTCTTCTTCTCTACTTGTCTTTGGGTTTTAGTAGGAGGAGTGATCCTAAGGGATAACGCTGCCCTAATCCAGAGGGCAGAAGCCGGAACTGCTGGGAAAAGCTGGAATTGTCGGAACTGCCGAAACTGTTGGGAATAGTTGGAATTTTTAGAACTATAGGAACTGCCGAAACTGCCGAGAACTACCGAAACTGCCAAGAAAAGTCGGAACTCCTAGAACTGTCGGGAATAGCTGGAACTGTCAGAAAAGTTGGGAAAGCTGACATAGAGGACAGACGCTGGAACAGTTGGAACTACCGGAACAGCTAGAACTACTGGAACAACCAAGAAAGCTAATGCACAAGGTAGAAGCCAGAACTGTCGGAACTGCCAGGAATAGCTGGAATTGCCGGAATTGCCGGAACTGCCAGGAATAGTTGGAACAACTAGAATTGCCAGAACTACCGAGAACTGCCAAAATAGGCAGGAAAGTTGACACAGAGGGCACAAGCCGGAACTACCGGGAATAGCCAGAATTGTCGGAAATGCAAGAACTGTCGAAACTGCTGGGAACAGCCGGAACTTCCGAAACTGCCAGAACTTTCGAGAACTGCGGGGAACTGCCAGAACTACCGATAATAGCGAGAACTGCCGGAACTTCTGGGAACTGCCAGAATAGCCAAATCATATGTCTCCGAAGGAGAGCAGCATGCAAGGGACAACTAACTAACATTGGGACAGTTGTATGGCACTTAGCAGCAAATACACCAAGCATGCTAGGACAACACGCATGCTAGGGACAACAAGCAAGCTAGGGACAACAAGCAAGCAAGATGCAGCCAACACATATGTCAGTATGGAAACATGGTGCAACAATGGCACATAATGCAATACACTAATGGGTACATCATGATTAATGAAGTGTGATGAGATGCAGCATAGTGATGATGGGTGCAACATGGTGTAGCGTGGTGAGGTGCAGCATGATGATGAAATGCAGCACAACAATAGGTGGAGTCACCTTAGAGAATCAGTTGAAGCAACATGTCTTCAACTGATCTCATGTATCATCTTCTTAGAGATGATCTATGCTCTTATCTAGATAAGTCAAAGTGCTGACTTCTGTTGTAAACATATTATCTTTCTCTCTCTGTTAAACTATTGAAGAACATATATGAATAATCGATCAAGGGTTTCCCCACATTGAGGTTTGTTCCTGGCCAGCGCCACATCTTTTGTCCTCTTGTCTTGGCTTGTCTTCTGCGATTTATGTTTATGTTCTAATTGCAGTTTACTTTAATTTTGATGTGATTTCTAATCTGGAAAAGGTATTGAGCTAACTCTGAAGATTGAAATAAATTGCTCTAAGCATAGAACATACCTAAATTAACAAAAGGGGAAATAAACTAAGCCTTTAAGAGAGAATTAATAGTAATACCCTAATGGAGACACAGATGATTGAGAAGGGCTTGTCTGACATCAAGTGAAATAGTTCACACAGATGCGACTATTTTTACAATCATTACAATACATTTCCAATAAGTTAAGCACCAAAGTCATTGAAATAGTTCAATTACTTCAGTACATGTGAAAGCAAACATGAATCATAAACATTCAAATAGTAGCCTTAAAACATACACAATCCATGTATGAAAATGTGTTGTCTGAAAGGCTTCAAGTATTAAGCAAAAGTTGAAAGATACATAGGTACAATGAACATCACTAGCTCCAATAATGGAGCATTAGAGCCACTACTTGCTCCCCAAAAGTACTAACTCTATCTCTCTAATGCCCTGACGGAGAAGCCAAGGTTAAAATTTAATTACATGAGTAATGAGGATCATTTTATAACTTGAGGCATAAACTTTCACATTGCCATGACTCTTGACTTTCCAACTCCTAATGACCTTTGGACTTATACAACCTTTGGACTTCCTACTGACTTTTGGAATTACATATGACTCTTGGTATTGCATGTCTTTTGGACTTCTATGGCTCTTTTGTCCATATATGACTCCTTGACTTCCACTCATTTGTATTTACAATGATTACATCATAACTTCCACATCATCATGTGATGATACATGAATAGTCACTATCCTTGGTGATTGGGAATAATAGTGACTGATGACATGGACTTTAT
This sequence comes from Pinus tabuliformis, assembly GCA_031772625.1. NCBI lineage: Eukaryota > Viridiplantae > Streptophyta > Pinopsida > Pinales > Pinaceae > Pinus > Pinus tabuliformis. The sequence goes on along the minus strand of CM062818.1, from coordinate 1,156,970,193 downwards.
TCCATGGGTGACATGGATGCCACTTGTGTCTTCATTCTAAATCTAGCTTCTGATCATTGATTTCTTCACCCGCCAAAGGGTCTTTGTGTTATCGGGAAAAGTGTCTATTTAGATCTACTCTATCCCACTAAGGTGTGACAGCTACCTTAGAAACAAACAGAGAAAACTACTTTTGTATTCTTCTTTATGAACTATAAACAAAGAGAAATAGGATGAACCAACCTGTGTCTTGCGCTAGTCCTTTGATCCAATCTCTCTCCTCTTTGACAGCTTCCAGCTACTTGCTCCCTTACTTGTCCAGCTTCACCAAGTACCTGTAAGATCACAGAAGAAGAAAACTATACAAAGACATGGGTTTATATTCATAAATAACTTAGGATCAGATTTAAGTTAACCATACAAATGTAATAAGCATCAATGAAACACAAGCATGGAGAAGAAACTCAAATAGTTTTATTGATATACAAGAAGATCCAGGAGGAGTGACAACCGATGATTCCTGACCCAGCATCAACCTCCCAGCAAAGAAATCCCTTCTTCAACCCCAACAAAGCATAGATCACCCAATTCTCTGATATGTATCTCAAAACCAACAACAATTCCTTACAATGTGCAAAATTCCAGCCTCTGGATCTCTGGGATGAGGGATCCATATATAGATGTATGCAAGGAGGATGAGTCAGCTCATGAATTGATTAGTGGCTTCTCTCTGTCAGTTCTTGCTTCCACTTGGAGACTGAAAGCCTCTTACTCATCCTTGGTCGAATTCAGTGAGGCAAGTGTCATTGGAGAAGATTCTGGAAGCTTCCATTGTCTCTCCACCTCGTGGAATGACTCTACCACTTGTCATTTCCCGCTCAACGCACCCTGGTAGTGCATTTAGGTGCGTTGCAATGCACCTAGCTAGTGGACTTAGGTTCTATGCAATGCACTTGGCTAGTGGAGCAGCTGAAATGATCCTGATTTGACTTATTCTGAGCAGTTTTTCGTGGAGAACTTCTGGGAGAAGCTATAATTTGTTGACCTTGTTCCTTTAGGAGTTAGAACAACACTTTTAGGGACTTAGGAGCCCTTGGTTTATGGACATTTCATGCTTAGAGCTGTAAGGCACAAAAATGTCTATAACAATTGCCCCCTAAAGTATGAGGCCGTTTATCTGGTGAAATGCTTTATTAGGAGGATCCGAAGTTCTTTCAATGCTGGGAGGAGACCTGTAATAAGATACAATACAATACATTATCTTCATACTGTTTTCATGATCTAGCTGAGGTGGGCATTCCCATGCTCAGCTTTATAAATTCATTTTCATGTACATAGGACAGAAAATCGTCTGATGGTAGACTGATGATTCTGATAGAGCCATCATCCTTTTGGTAGGATGATTATCTGTGCTGCAATGCTGTACATTTCAATGTCTTTATTTTCCTGAATATATATCGCAGCCCGGATGGATGAAACTAGATCCGGGGTCTTCAATCTCGTCCGATCTTCACTCGAAGTACAAGTCAATCCATGTGAGAAATGTTTTGAAGTCGAACATGGAAAGACATCGCTTGATTACCAGTCAATGATGTAAACTGTTAACAAGCGCGAGAGGAATCACCGATAATGATGATGACCCTCAAGGTACTACAGTACAATTCACATGGTGTGAATAAAGGACTTGGCGTATACCAAAATATTTCGGTCGAAGGTCATTGATGTATACCTGTCGCTGGAAGTGAGAAACTTGCCATTGAGGCATGCAAGCTTCAAAGTACTGAATGGGGTGTTCCTAGATCAACTTCTTGGATAATGAGCTGATGTCGACAAGAAGTGATCCGTCATAGGAGGGCCTTAATGAATCCCACATCAATGACACAGAACGGAGCAAATGATTTTGATGGAGGTGAAAACGATCTGATGATATATGGTTCAGGGTGGCGGTCATGAAAGAATGGAGTATAATGTATGGTAGTGGGCGGGACACAAGTGGCCTTTCTGGATGACTTCTCTTGAACATGTCGGCGACACTTATGTGATGGATTGGTAGCATTAACCCCAAATGTGGATGGTATGGCGAGACCATGGCGATGTGACCGGTGAATGAAACAACCCAACCGGACTCAGGCACGGAGTGGAAGTGTCATGTTCAAGAGCGACTTGCTACCAATAAAGATTCTTTGAGTTTTCTTCCCAATTTTTCCCCAGTCATTGCTGACCAGTACCTCTTTATTTTTGTCAAGCTTGAGGAGGATAACATATGCTTGTTCTATAATTTTCCCTTCGGGCAAACCCATCGCTATGTTTTAACGAGCCTAGCGATAGTGAAACTCGTTCTCGTCTAAAGACAAGTTTGTCGCTATTAATTTTTTTAACGAGTCTAACAACAAAGATAACTCGGTCCTTTTCATTTTTAGAGAGTCTGAAAAGGTACGTAAAGGTAACTCCAAAATTCCTTTTTCGTCATCTAATCCCTTAAGTCTGAAAAAGTATAAAACAATACAGAAGGGATGAATTTTCGATAGTTTTAACGAGCCGAACAAAACAAGCGCTCGATCTTTTTGTGCAATAATCCCTCAGGTCCAAAGAGATTAAAATCTAGAGGGATAGCACTTCCTATCCCTTTAACGAGCTGGAAGGCCAAGGACTCAGCAATATTTTCATATTTTATGAGTCAGTTGAAAAGAGCTTAAAGAAGACTCGTCTTTTGAGGAACGAGTGATAAAACGGGTAGCAGCTGATTCCAGGTAAGGTTTGGAATTTTCCAATCACGGCAGTGTCACAAGGATGGCTAGTGAAATCAATCTTCGCAGTTGTTCCTCAAAATGGGTAAACAATCAAATGGAGGCGAATGATCGGCCAATGGAAAAGTGGAGGTGACGGTGCAAACACGACCAAGGCTTTAATGGCTGAAGTGCTACATTCACGGTGGTTATTTACCAGGGAATAGTTCATTTTTTAACGAGCTTAAACGTGGGTGGAAACATTTGCTTGGTCCGGGTTTATTTTTTAACGAGCTTGAACCTGGCGGTAAACACTGCTCGATCAGATGGTCTTGTTTTGATTTTTTACCATAAATAGCTTTGTCCTTCCAAAGATCGTACTGTATTTTCAACTGCTTCATCAAACTAAATAGAAATGAACAATATTTGCTTGAAAACGAGATTAAAACGCTAATATTTTACTTTGAACTACGTAAAAGTAATCCAAAAGTGATTTTTACCTCTCATTTTACCATTTCATTTGAACTTGGTTTGTTGGAGCTTTGGAGGTGCTTTTCCCCCTTGATTTTCATTAGTTGATTTCAGGAGATCCTGTGGATGATTCTCGACGCCATCTGGACCAGGTAGGAGCTAAACCTAAGCTCTTTCATTTCATGGTTTCCATTTTGCTTTTTGAGCCTGATTCCCTGCTTTTCTGAGCCCCTGGGGTTTGAGGGATTCGTTCTGCCATCAACGCACCCCCAGTGTATCGAAACCTGCGTTGAATGCTGGCTTGTATGAAGACGGTTTGACATTCAACGCACCTAGAACACTGCTGCAGGTGCGTTGGGCGCAGAAAGGGAATTTGTTGCACAATTTTTTATGGAATTTTTGCCTGTTTCTCACCAAAATCAGGATCTAACTCCTCTCTTGTTGGCTTTTCAGAGATATTGGAGCAAGATGACCCTTACATGGCGAGAACGTGAGCATGAAGAAGAGGACATGATTGCCCTACATGATCCAGTTACAGTGAACGCGCTGCGGAATTGTGGCTTGCTAAAGTTCTTCCGCATTTCTAGCATGAGACAGCAGATCAACTTACTACAGTATTTGCTCGATGCTTGGGATCCTATCAATCAGGTTTTCCAGATTAGGGGCAAATCTATCCCCTTGACTGCAGTACACATCTATTTCTTGAGTGGCTTGTCGAGGCGGGGTGCCCCCATCTCTTTGTCAAGTTCGGCCCGAGGAGGCGATTCTGTGAGAGATTATGTCCACCGATATTGCAGAGAAGGATCTCAGCCGAGTAAAGATGGCAAGATCATCATCCGCGATGTCACTGACAGGTCCCTTAGGACTATCCTGTTTACTTTTGGTAGGATGGCCGGTAGTGCGTCTCTTCATGTAGCCAACCGATCCTATATGCAGCATGCCTTGGAATGCCTCCAACCGAAGGTGTTCAACTGGTCCGACGCAGTACTTCTTGTGATGAAAAGACAGTTGACCAAGATAAAGGACGGGAGGTTGAAGAACTTTGGGTATGGTTCTATTTTGACCGCCTTTGCCTTGGAGAAGATACCACTGATGCAGCCGCAGTACATTGCACTCGATTTAACTTCTCCTACTGAACCACGTATGCAGAGATGGGTTGACCATATGTCTAGGCATGCTGGTCAGTCTCAGATTTCATTTTCTGACACCTTCTTCAGGTGGTTTGATCGTCAGGAGATGGTTTATTCCGAGTATCCATATGCTGGCATGGACTTCCGGGGTGATCCAGATTTAGTACTGCCGGATGGCGAGCAGTGGGGTGCTATTGGTAAAATCTCTTACCATATTGTTGTTTACTGCTTTTGTTTATAATTTCCTTGTGATTTGTTCTATCAAGACTCTAATCAAACTCATGTGTACATGCAGATGTTGGTCCTGTTCGTCCAGTAGTTCGCCTGAGAGTACCAGCCGTTGCCCCAGCAGGAGAGGCCGCCGGAAGGGCTATTCTTCGCGACCTCGATGTGGCCGAGACTCTCACAGCTTTGCAGGAGCAGGTTGAGGGCCTCACTCTCGGTATACCAGATGTGAGGACTGACGAGCTACCTTTGCAGTTACAGCGGCATACTACTGGTGTGCCCAGACGATGGACTCGTCTCTTACGCATGATCGCACAGGCTGTGACTTGCTATCACGAGCATCATTAGACTAGGGTGCCCCCTAGCATTTTGAGTTTTTGGGTCGCGTGACCGATTTTGTCTTGGTTACAGAACATTATGTGTAAACCATAAACAACTATATATATTTTTGATTTTTGGGGTTTTATTTTGGTTGAGCTATATGATCCACATGTAAAACATTGATGATGTGTTTCTTTTTATAAATGTTGCAAATGTCTATCTAACACATAGTTTGCTAATGAGTCTGTTAATGTGTTTAAGTTTCTGGAAATATGTTGGTATTGAATAAGATCAAATTGTCTTTCCAAAATCTTAACCCTTAGGAACATGCGATAAATAGCTGGGTTTCGGACGGAATATATACCATTGAGTTGTAGTATTACGAGTTGTGAGTCTAGCCTGACAATTAGTCGGCGTATACCATGAGTGATGGCATAAGAGAGAAGTTCTATCAACGCGCTATACTCAGCCATGTTATTCGTTGATCGACCAATACATACACCTCTGAAACTTACTAACTCGCCGCTTGGATAAAAAATGGCCCAGGCTGCGGAGGACAGGTTCCATGAACTACGACTTGCTTCGTCAGCATATCCAACACATGGCTCCAATAGGTTTGACATCTGCAATAAATGTAAAAAGGTGGATTACTCGACCAAAACAAACACTTAAGCAAAAACAAAAATTTAACAAAAGCATATTGGTTACTATTACGCATAGTAACGCTTGAGGTACAACCCATTACGAGGTCGCGCCAGTGGAATTCCGTCATAATCCATTAACTTGTAGGCTCCCTTTGCTAACACCCGCTTAACAATATAGGGGCCCATCCATAAAGACTTAAATTTACCTGCTCCCAATTTGTCGGATTCTTGGTCGTAAAGCAAGGCCAAGTCACCTTCTGAGAAGACACGGGGTTTGACATTTTTGTCGAACTGCGCCTTGACTCGTTTCTTATGGGCTTCGTTAGCCAAAGCGGCGTCACGACGGGTTTCATCCAATTGGATTAATTCCAAGAAACGAGCCTCTTCTTCTGAAGTTTCGGGGAGGAGATCAATTGCGAGTTTGAGAGATGAGATTTCACACTGGACTAGTAAGACTGCTTCCAGGCCATATACTAGTTGGAAGGGTGTGAACCCGGTTGCATTCCTTACCGATGTTCGGTAAGCCCACAGAGCTGAGTACAGGATTAGGTGCCATCTCCTTTTGTGAACTCTGATCATCCTTTGCAGCATGCGTTTCAAGACCTTGTTGATCACTTCAACTTGTCCGTTGGCTTGCGGATAATATGGAGTAGAGCTGTCGTGAGACAACCCTAGTTTGGCAGCTAATTCGACCATCATGTGATTGCGAAAATGCGATCCATGATCCGTGACTATAGCCTGTGGTATGCCGAATCTGGTGACTACATGATTGAAAAAGAAGAGGGCAGCTGTTTCACCAGTATTATCTAATGTAGGCATCGCCTCGGCCCATTTGGTAAAATAGTCAACTGCGACTATGATATACCCATGCCCCCCGGTCGAGGTGGGGTTACATGTCATGAAATCGATGCCCCATTTGGCGAATGGCCCAACAACAACTATTGGCTGTAGAGGTGCGGGTGGTCTTCTGGTTTTGCTATCAAAAATTTGACAAGCATGGCAACTTCTGACTGCGGTTATGCAATCTTTGAACATTGTTGGCCAGAAGTATCCTGCTCGTAAGATTTTTTGTGCTGTAGCATATCTAGATTGATGCCCCCCACACGCGCCCGAATGACACTCATTCAGGACTTTTTCGGCCTCCTCATGGGTGAGGCACCTTCTCAGAACTGTATCAATACCACGACGGTAAAGTGTATCACCGACGATCATGTAGTCTTTTGCTTGGTATCGTATACGTTTTTGTTCCGAGTGGGACGTGTTTGGCCTAAATTTTTGGGTTTGGAGATAAATGATTATATCCCCATACCACTCATCGCTTGTAGATATCAGAAACAAACTTTCATCCATGATTGATTCTTCGGATATTTCATCGTTGGATGACGATGGGAGATCGCATAATAATTCTGCAAAAACTAGAGCTTTCTTTGACTTGGATTTTACAAATTCTAGATCAAACTCTTGAAGGATTGCTATCCATTTTGAATATTTGCCCCCCAGCAACTGTCGCGACAATATATAAGTCATGGGGTTGCAATCTGACAGAATAGTAGTTTTCCGAAAGAGGACATAGTGTCGAAATCTTTGTATCGCTTGAACAGCTGCAAGCGCTAGTTTTTCAACATAAGAATATTTGCTTTCTGTATCATTTAAGTTTTTACTTAAATAATATATAGGATGTTCAATTCCATCGACTTCTTGAACTAAAACCATTGCAATGGTCGTATCTGCTGCAGCCAGATACAGGTTAAAATCTCTTTGATAATCAGGGGCGTACATTAATGATGCTTTCATTAGGGAATCTTTTAAAGCATCAAAGGAAGCTTGCGCAACCTGATCCCATACAAAGGGTACCTCCTTTTTCAAGAGACGCGTATAACCTTTAGCAAGTTCAGCGTAATTTGGAATGAACCTCCTCAGAAAGTTTGCTTTCCCTTGGAGTTTCTGAATCTAAAGCAAATTCAAAGGTGGAGGCAAATTTATGATTGCCTGGACCTTACACGGGTCAAGACGAATCCCATCCTTGGAGACTACAAAGCCAAGTAAACGACCAGAACTGACGCAAAATACACATTTGTGCGGATTGAGTCGTATCTTGTAGTGTCGGCAACGTAGAAATATCGCTCTTAAATGCTGCGGATGATCAGTCCGCTTTCGCGAATGAGCTGGAAGGTCATTGAGGTATGGTTGAACGATGTTTTTGATGTCATGGAAGGCATAATTCATTGCCCTCTGAAACGTTGCCCCTGCGTTATTTAAACCAAAGGGTAATTTTCGATATGCGAATGTGCCCCACGAACAAATAAATGCAGTCTTTGACTGGTCCTGTGGGCGGATATTTATTTGATTATACCCGGAGAATCCATCCATGAATGAAAAGATTTCGCATCCGCCGCATTCATCAATTATCTGGTCAATGAAGGGTGTAGGGTAGTTGTCTTTTGGACAAGCTTGATTTACATCCCTATAATCGACGCACACTCTAATTGTCCCTTGTTTTTTCATAACAGGGACAATATTCGATACCCAATCGGTTAGCGGAACCGGGTAGATGAAACCAGCATGGAGAAGTCTTTCAACTTCTGCATTAATGGCAGCGGCTTTCTTGGGGTGCACCTGCCTTAGTCGTTGTCGTACTGGTTTGACATCTGGATACATCTTAATTTCGTGTTCAACGATACTCGAGTCGATGCCTGGCATTTCACTGTATGACCAAGCAAAGACATCTCTGGATTCGCGAAAAAGAGCGTTATATATTTCCAGTTCTGAAGGAGAACAACATTTGCTGACATAAATATTCTCTACAACATCTGTTTTGGTCGAGATATTTATGGCTATAGTCTCTTCAATGTTGGACAGGTTTCGCTCGGAATCCACCGTATTTACAGTATTTGATAGAAAATCAACTACTGAAGGATGGTAAAGGTCATTTTGAGTATCTTCTTCACAATCCGGAAGAAGAGAACGATGGTGGGAATCATTCCATGGTGCTCCTTCAATTACCATAGCTTGTAGAATTCCTTCGTCGGTGACATGCACTCGCGACCAAGGATCTGAAGGAGTACCATATTCTCTAGACCTATCTATCCAAACGCTTGATGAGCGTTGACTTGGATTTGCCCCCCATGCTAGAAACATTGATTGCTATAATATTTCTATTGGGCTCAGGGGCAAAACCATTGCATGATCCATGTTGATATCGTTTTCTGAGATCTTTATAGAAGATATCATGTTGCAGGTTCCTATCGACGCTACTTCCGCCAGATTGATTGGAGGTGGAAGAGCGAAAGTTTCCATTAGTATAGGATCTTTTAGTAGGCCTACTCCGATATTCTGAAGTGAATGGGGGATTCCATGGATCATGGGAATGCTTCCTGTAACTTGAGAACCATTGGGGAGGAAGTTTTGTTGATCGACGATTGTAATCCCTCCTTGGAAGGGAAATGCAATCTTTCTAAAATAGGTCGACACAACAGATGCCATGGCATATATCAATGGTCGTCCCAGTAGGATGTTGTAATCAAGATTCCCATCGATGACTTCAACATCTATTTCTACTGTTTTCCCCCCTAGTTCAACTTTCAAGTTATTTAGGATACCGTATGGGGTATATGTCCTTCCGTCGAATGCTTTTAATGTCGTCGCAGACCGCGACAAGGTTGGAGATCCTAAAGTTTTCCAGCAACTCATCGACATAATACATGTAGATGCCCCCTCATCAATAATTGTTCGATGAACAATTTTGTTGAGGGCTTTCACTTGAACAAGGAAAGCTAGTTGAGCTGGTAACTGAGGATCGTATCCTTTGTGGTCGAAGGATACAAGATTGGAATCCTTTGGATCGATTCCACCAATGGTCGATAATAAATCCTGCCTTTGGGATGGGCAATTTTGTAGTACTTCAAGAGTCGACATAGCGGATGGTGATTGGGCCAAATCTTCCACTATGTTATAATGTTGTGCTGCTCTAGCGCGGGGATTAAACGTCGACTTATGTACTACTCCCTTCGGCGGTTTTATTGTCAATTCAGGGATGGTGGGTGGTACAACTTATGTCAAAGTTGTTGTCGAAATACTTGGTTGATCTTTTTCCTTGTTGTTCGACAGCTGCGGATTCCCATAATCTTTGTTCCTTGTCGAAATCAAAGCATCATTCTGCTGTTTTGAAATCGACAACATTAGCACTTGAGACAGGGAAGCATTTCCACTTTCAACCAGATTTGTTCCTGGATTTGGAAACGGATCAGTTAACACTGCTGAGGTTTTCGAACTCTTAAAGAATTTCTTAAGCTCATCTTTGTACAGACATTCTGAGGTCCAGTGATCCTCATCGCATATATGGCATGGAGTTCTTGGTTTCCTATTTCCAGGAGGGTTTGAAGAAGATTTTTCAGGTGATGATTCATCATGTTTCTTCTTCTTCCCTTTGCCTTTCTTCTTGCTTCCTGGTTGCTTGGTTTCTTTGCCCTTATCTGTCGATACGACATTTATTTCTGAAGCAAGAAGTTCGTCTTTTGCATTTTGACCTGAAATCTTACGTGCCTTTTTGGATGTTTCCTTTGTCGATTTCGTGTCTGTCGTGCCAATCACGCCATCGTCGGCATGAGAGTCATTGTTCGATTTAGGAGGAGGAGGAATTGAGAATTCCGGTCTAGGGGCGTCAAGTATTTTGTCGTAGAGCGTGCCGTACTGAGTGTAAATCAAGTCCAGATATTGTGCACGAGTGATCACTTGCTCTTCCGTTACGACTCCCCCCTTTGCCACATCTTCCGTGATGGAAGGCAGTAATGACTTGATAAACCATTCAACTAATAGCTGATCGGGAACATACGTTTTTACCATCCTACGATGACGTCGCCATTCATGTATATGATCAGATATGTGAGTGGTCGTTGTCTATTTGAAGTTGGTAAGCAGTTCTGTTCCCGTTTCATACCTTATTGGTAATTGAAAATGGGTTAAAAAGGTTGTGGCTAAGGTACTGAAGTTGTCGAACGAAGCTCTAGGCAATTCAATTTACCATTTTGCCGCTGGACCCGTTAACTTCCTCTGAAAGAGGTGAAGTCTTATCGAATCATCATTTAGGGTGTTTGATGAACACCATAGATGAAAGGTCATCACGTGATTCGATGGATCTTCACCTGAATTTCCATTAAATTTAGGAATATCTGATGGAAGTTTATGCGGAATCGCTGGCCACCAAGGGGCGTAAGCAATTGGATCGTTTGTTAACCGGTTTAAATCAGGTAACTCTAAAGTTGCCACGAATGGTAACTGTTGATTCAGGTTAGGTGAAGCATACCCAGGATACGATGGAATCGCCTGAGCAGTTGGTCTTTGCATACCGGAATAATGCATTTGATGCTGGTATGTTTGGTAAGGTTGGTGGACTTGACCATTGTAAAATGGTTGATTTTGACCGTTTTGAATGTATGGTTGTCCACTGTTCGCAAATATCTGCTGCTCAGCACCTTGGTATACTTGTCGGAATTATGGTTGTTGGTATTGCACCAGCCACGGTTGTGAAGCCATGTGCTGTTGCCCGATACTAACCGTTTGACCAAGGTGAGGGGTTATTGTACCCGTCTGGACCTGTGTCGCCCCACTAGTCGGCAATTGTGGTTGAGTCACAGGGTCAAGGGGCTGTTGCATTACAACCTGAGAAACCCGAGGTTGGCATACAACAGGCAACGCTTGAACTTGCGACACCATCACAATAGCTGGCGTAGTCGGGATGTTTGACATAGGTACGCATTGTTGCTTCGAATACACAACTCTTGGTTGTTGAGGTAGTATAGGTACCCAACCACTTGAGGTAATTCCAGTATAACCTGAATGCTGTTGTGAACTCCTGTATGGATATCCTCCCGGAGGGGATAATGAAAGGGCATACTGCCCCCCATACGGTGGTAATCCAGAACTCAAGGGAATTGTTTGCCCTTGGGGACCGGACTGCCCAAATTGACCTCCAAATGGATCAATTTATCGAGACTCAACATAAGAGTTTCCGGATATTATTCCGGATGAACAAACAGGAATGGACCAGACTGTCGAAATAGCCCCTGAGTGGGCTCCTTCTAGCGGTTGAGAGCTAGTAGGGACAGATGGTATGCCGGCGAACATTGTCGGAGTGACAGCAGGGAGTTCTGCCGTCGCTGTGTCAAATGACACAATCCTAGATGTTGACAGTTGTTCAGACATTTGTAGTCTATCCAAAAGATTACCTAGCGATTCTACAGGAACTTCCGCTAGTGGTAGACTAACTTCTGATGACGAAGGATATAGAGTGATCCCGACTCCAAAGTGCGTTGGAGTACTTGTTTGAGGATCTTCTACAATTTCTTCTATTGCAATCAGACCAGGTGGAAGGGGAAGACCGTCAGGTCCGTAAAATATTTCTGGTGCCAAAGAAGCAGCAACAGATGTTTGAAGAGTAAGACTTTCCGAACCGGTTGTAGATGGAACTGGTTCGGTAACACAAGTGTTTATTCTCAAACTAGGATCAGCACCACTGTCCTCTTGTGGTTGTTGAACTTCTTCTGTAGAGGCAGGGATTCCAGAAATGTTTGGAGTAACCAGAGTCTCTGATGTCGTTGGAACACTTGTTCTAAATTTGATAGGATACTTGGAACCGGTTAAACGAGTTTGCTTTGTCTGTATAGGTTTCAATTCCGGAGACAAAGACGGTTGACTCGTAAGCCTCCGCGAACGACGGGGTTTCAATTGACTTTCTTCCACGATTGCGGATTACTCGATCAACTAAAATAAAGGGAAGGTATGTTTCCGAATTAAATGAATTTTAGACGCTTTTGACACAACTTGTTTTTTCAGTTTTTAAGAGTCGAGAAAAAACAAAAGATGACTCTAGTCTCCTTCGATTTTTAATGAGCCTGAAGTGACAAGTGCTCAGATGGACCTTTTCCGTTAAGGAGTCTGAAAAGGAACGAAAGGGACTACTCTGGAGGTCTAGGTAGAGGGAGTACCAAACCAATCGCAAAACTGCAGAATACTTTTTACGGTACGACAGTCAATCTTCTCGAATGCTGTGTTCGGTGCATTGCGATCAGTAGGGCGGCCGACACGACTTCCTATGGATAAAAGGTTTAAGCCTATAGGGGTCTCCCAATATATACTCGACGGTACGTGGGAGCACAAGTCCATACTGGCACTTATCGTCTCAAAGTGGAGGAATCACCCAACCATCAGTGAGGACAACAGTTACCAGGCTTTACGACGCCGGAATACGTCTCTAGCCTAGGCCTCTAAATGTTGTGCGTTAAGTTCCAAAGCGTTGTTAAGTTCATTGAATTTATTTTAAGTTGATCTTTCTTATAAAGTTTACCTTTTGGGTTCACCACGAGATGTAGATGTAATTCCTAAAATGCAATCGAAAGATGATAAACAAACTTTTATCTCTTTTCAGCAATGAAAATCCTAGCTACTAGGGGAAAAGAAAGACACAATCTTTTCGCAAAGAGCAAAGAGCACACTATAAATGCACTTTCCTAAATCAAGCCAAACAGACTGTCAATATGAAAATGCACATGCATGTATTTGTTTTTCACTTTCTTAATATTGATGCCTAAAAAGAAAGTTGATGTACAAATATGAATTTGCTTTCAAGTGACAAACACAAACAAGCTTCTTTTCGAAATCAAAAGGTAGAGATGATTACGACACTTTATGATTTTGAAATAAATACTCTTTTTGACACTAGAAAGTCACAAATTCAAACCAAAGGAAAAAGTAAAAGCATAATCGACTATCAACAACAAATAAACTTTCTCCAATGATCAAAATCGACACTTTACGACAGATCTAAATCAAAGGATGACAGTACGACTATTATACTTTTGCAATGGAAAACTGTAAACGACTCAAAAAACACATAAAAAAATCTACAGTTCTTTTGTACAACTGAGGCAGAATATCAGTAAGGAAAAGGGGTTTGAAACAGTGAAATACTAATCATAGGCTGCAAAAAACAGAGACAAAACTGGAAAAAATGAAGCAAAGAACCTCAGTTGCACAAGGCTAGGCTGATCAGCGCACCTGTTACACAGAGAAACTGCATTTCAGCGCAGGTAGCCCTCTCGAGAAGTGCATTGAAATGCAGAACCTCTTCACAGAGCCTGCGTTGGGGCAGAAACGAGAATTCTATCCGGGTTTTGGGTCACGGTTTGCAGTTTAATCTTTGGTTTTTGGCCGAATAAAAGCAATCAATAATGCACAATCAGAGGTATATCTAAGGGGGGTTCTAAGAGCTATCACAAGGGCAATCAGTTAGTTTATGAATCAACTGTTCAAATCATAAACAGATCCAGTGAATGGATTGAAGCAACAGATGTCTACTTTGCATTTGTTAATGGCAAATGCAGTTCGATTGCTACTTCTAAGTTTATGAAACAAACAACAAGAGAAACACAAACAAACTAACTAGACACGATCCCCAGCGGAGTCGCCATTTTGTTATCGGGAAAAGTGTCTATTTAGATCTACTCTATCCCACTAAGGTGTGACAGCTACCTTAGAAACAAACAGAGAAAACTACTTTTGTATTCTTCTTTATGAACTATAAACAAAGAGAAATAGGATGAACCAACCTGTGTCTTGCGCTAGTCCTTTGATCCAATCTCTCTCCTCTTTGACAGCTTCCATCTACTTGCTCCCTTACTTGTCCAGCTTCACCAAGTACCTGTAAGATCACAGAAGAAGGAAACTATACAAAGACATGGGTTTATATTCATAAATAACTTAGGATCAGATTTAAGTTAACCATACAAATGTAACAAGCATCAATGAAACACAAGCATGGAGAAGAAACTCAAATAGTTTTATTGATATACAAGAAGATCCAGGAGGAGTTACAACTGATGATTCTTGACCCAGCATCAACCTCCCAGCAAAGAAATCCCTTCTTCAACCCCAACAAAGCATAGATCACCCAATTCTCTGATATGTATATCAAAACCAACAGCAATTCCTTACAATGTGCAAAATTCCAGCCTCTGGATCTCTGGGATGAGGGATCCATATATAGATGTATGCAAGGAGGATGAGTCAGCTCATGAATTGATTAGTGGCTTCTCTCTGTCAGTTCTTGCTTCCACTTGGAGACTGAAAGCCTCTTACTCATCCTTGGTCGAATTCAGTGAGGCAAGTGTCATTGGAGAAGATTCTAGAAGCTTCCATTGTCTCTCCACCTCATGGAATGACTCTGCCACTTGTCATTTCCCGCTCAACGCACCCTGGTAGTGCATTTAGGTGCGTTGCAACGCACCTAGCTAGTGGACTTAGGTGCTATGCAACGCACTTGGCTAGTGGAGCAGCTGAAATGATCCTGATTTGACTTATTCTGAGCAGTTTCTGGTGGAGAACTTCTGGGAGAAGCTGTAATTTGTTGACCTTGTTCCTTTAGGAGTTAGAACAACACTTTTAGGGACTTAGGAGCCCTTGGTTTATGGACATTTCATGCTTAGAACTGTAAGGCACAAAAATGTCTATAACACTTTGATCTTATGGAGTCTTCAGGGTACTTTGATCATCAATACTGCAATGTGTTCTTGTTCTTTTAATGCTTCCTTTGTTTTCTTTATTTGCATGATCTTCTTCATGCATGATTTCCATGATGTTCCTGAAATACTTGTAGTTGCAATCACTCATGTAAAGAAACCATCAGAATAAAAATATCCTATTCTAAAATGTTTCATGCAGATTCTATGTTCATCCCTTAATAGTGTGTCTGGATAGAGAAAGGAGAGATTCTAGGAACAAGGGTGCATTTCAAAAGGTTGAAGGGTTGAAGGAAGGGAGTTTTAGGACATCGAGATACACTCATGCGCTCAAGAAAGAGTACACTCAAGGGAGGGCACAAGGAGCATGTCTGAAGGATGAAGGAGGAGGCTTCAGGCTTCCCAAGTAAATTTTGTGCTCAAGGGAGAAAAGGAGGGTGCATGGTGTAGATCTAAAGAATGAAGGAAGAGGCTTTAGGACTTTGGGGTGTGGTCATGCACTCAAGAAGGTAGAGGATGGCACATGACGCATTGTTGAAGGACGAAGGGTGAAGCTTCAGGGCTTCATAGTGTGCTCATGTGCCTAAAAACACAAACAGGGAACATGGCACATTTTAGAAGGCTGAAGGAGTTGAGCTTTGGGTCTTCAAGATGTGCTCATGTGCTCAAGGAGGGCGCATTCCTTCATTTCGAAGGAGAACACTCAAAGGAAGATTTATTTTCTCAAAGGGTGCAGTATGGAACAAGGAAGGGAAAAGGTGTCTTAGGAGTGAATTAAGCACCCTTGAAGGGTGCAAGGTGCACTTCAAACAATGAAGGATTCTGACTCAAGTCTTAAGAGTGCGTTGATGTGCTCCTACCATCGAGGGGTTCACTTTTGCAACAAAAATCTGTCTAAGTCTAAGGGATAAAACAAGGGGCGAACATAATGAGTTTAGACACAAAATCATGTGCAATGAATACCAACTCAATAAGAAAACTTATAAAAGCTTGAATAAGGATGAGTATACATCAAAATTCCATTTTACATAATTCCTGAAGTACAATAGACAAAGTGAGTGTGACTATGACCAAAATGTGTTGTTTTAGAATAACAAAGGTGTTATGACCAAGACATGCGCTAAATATGTTCTAATCAATGTGACGACACATAAGGATGATCAAGAACACCTAAAACATATAGAATAGCCTGAAATGACACTTGAAAACCAAAGAAACACTAGAGACAATGGTGAAGTAGTATCCAAAATTTGAATGTAATGAAATTTTTGGAGGGTGTTGTAGCAGCGACAACACTTGGCAACACATTGGGCAAGCTTCAGATTCTCTATTTGGGAATAGATTTTCAATTAAATGTCAACCCTTCAGGAAGTATTGATTCATCAATCATATTACCTTGACTTGCACCTTTCAACCCAGTTATATACATAATATCTCACTTTATTTCACTTGGTTCAACACACAAAAGATACACCATATCACAATTTTTTCAATCCAGGAAAGGGTAATGTGCGTGGCGAGTTTATGATATTAAGAGTAAAATTTTCCATATTTGGTGTTTCTCCACTTCTAGCAGACTTGGTTAGTACCCTAGTGTAGTCACTTCAGGAGAAAAAATGTTGCTTCGCTACTAGCTGGCCTAGACAGTACCCCGACGAAGTCACTTGCTTCACCTCCGTGTGCAGGAAGCATTTCTCTTCATTCACCCTTTATCTATTTATTTAAGGAATGTGCTTCAAAGCTTATTATTTTCAACAGGAAGAAGAGGGATCCAAACTTATTAAAATCAAAGGAGGTTTCCCCTTTAGAGAATTATTTTTAAGACCTTTGATATAGGTTTGCTCGCTTTAGATTTTCCCCTTATCATTTCTCTACTAGATCGGACAAGCATTAACACACAAGTAGATTCATACCAAGTTGAGTAGTTTGGATATTATCATAGGTGTGGATATAATTGGTTCCCTCAAGGTTTTCCTTTTGGATGTATCATATTTTCCGTTCAAACTTAATTCAACCTATAGCATCTTCCCAAAATAAAGAAGAAGAACAAACCGAAATCCAAGCATTGCGGTTGTCACATTTTCTCTTTTATTCCACCACAATGTCCTTTTCAATCATGCACTTTTACACATGGTATTACTTATGTATAATGACCAAGGAACCAAACAAGACATGACATGACTAACATGACACACAAATGAATCAGACTAGTGAAAAGAGAAGAAAAGGAAAAATTGTACAAGAAGTGTAGCTTGTAGCTGCTATTAAAAGAAATGCTTCAAATCTCCGCCATTTATATGAAGGGGATCTTTCCTCTTGTCTAACAATTTCAACTTAAAGGTATTATGATTGATTTTATCTTTAATGGTAAAAGGGATGATTCATAGATGTTGGAACTTTGTGTGTTTTTCTTTCTCTTCATGGGATTTGTCCCACTTCAGTACTAGGCTACCCACATGAAACTCTTAGCCCATGCGGATTTTTTTTCGAACTAGCACTTAAGATGATTTTGGTGAAAGGAAAAACTCTCTTTGGCTTTGAGCCTTTCTTCCTCAAGTTTAAGTAGTGTGTTTATCCTACTTTGGACCAGAAGGCAACGTCTACCTTAGGACTCTTGGGAGAGTTGCAAGGCCGGGATATATAGGTTCAAGGGCAAGATAGTTGTTGGGATGGAGTCCCTAGGGTCAATTTTGTTGAGTTTTGAGTCATTTTTGGAAAGTGGAGCCCGAAGATAGGTAGAGTCAAAGGGGCTTTAGTCCCTTAAGTTGGGTAGGTGATAGAGTTGTTTTGAGGCCCACCCATGGTCCGCAGACCATGGTATTGTAAAGAAACTGCTATAAATAGATGAGTCATAGCGAGTATTAGAGATAAATTTTGTTGAATAATCATTGTAAATGCAAGGTGTTAAGCCAGGAAAGGTTTGTTTCATGTACTTAGGTGAAAATGGAAGGCTCCTACAGCTGAGTGCGTGGAGACCTTGGTAAGTTGCATGGGCCCTTGCAACTGAGTGCACAAGGAGAAAGAGTCTATAATTGAATGCTTGTCCATAATAAATACTGTTTGGAGCAATTCTGATGCATATATGCCTTGTTATTTACTTATGTTCAAATTTATGTATCTTCTCTTTATGATTTGTTTTATATGAATTAATGGTTATCTACTACGTGAAACAGCTAGATCTGTAATATTTATGCATAATAAGTACACTTAAATACCTTCACGAAGATCTATAAATAGTTATATAAAAATACAGAGATTAATTGTTCAGAAGAATTAGGTCTGGTTGAAGGCAGATCTAAGCTATAAGGGCTTTAGAATACACATCACATAGGCCTCTGAATGCAGAAACCTGGTTCTAGCATTCCCCAATATTGCTTCGGGTGAGACTGCAGCTTGCGCTATGTGGGTTGTTGCCGAAAGGGTCAGCAGTGTAGGGTTTTGTTGGTTGGTGCAGCTAACTCTAAACCTAGGTCAGGACCCCTTAAGCCAACAAATGGTTTCGTTTCTGGGATCGAGATCTATCTGAGGAATGTGTGATGTCAAATAAGTGGTTCCCTACTAAGAAAGAAATTGAGAAGTGGCTCGATCTAAAGGAACACACATTTGCATCTTAGGAGAATATAAATTTGTTGTTATCCAAGGAACAATGGTTGAATAGATACCTATACTCAGAAGAAACCGATAACTTTTTTTGTTTCTTCCCTTGTGAATTTCACGAGTGGTTGTCTAGATTGGCGGATAGTTAAGGTATGTGGATACTTGACGACCCTATTATGTGGACTCCAAAGCTGGTGAGGCTCTTGGAAGCTTTAGAAAATAACATCATGCATGTTGTTGATCACTGGATTGATCGTATCATAGGAGGATTCGTCACTGAGATCACGATTGTTACGTCCATTAGCTACAGCGAAGCAGAGCACAGTCTCTTCAAGGGACTGCAAGGTAAGTATTTAAAATCTATGAAAACTTGGATTAAGATGTTTTTATGTGAAAAATGGATTATTCCATTACCTTGATGTTTGGGACTATGCGAAGTGGAAAACCCTTCAGAAGGAACGAAGAATTGGGCTCTGAATATAGTCTGTTATTGGGATCCTCTTCAAGTGACGACAAAGGAACTATTCTGAATACACCGTGAAGTGCACTGCAGTTGGTAAGTCAGGGTATCCCACGGATACCTCATCCATCCACTCCACCTCCACTGCCACCTCTGCCGCATACACCTACACCTTCACCTCCACCTCCACCTCCACCTCCACCATTCAACATGGAAAACGCAATGAAGATGCCGATCTTCAAAGGGGTAGGGAGCGAAGACCCTGAACAATTCTGGTTCGTTGCAAATGTTGTGTGGACAGTGCAACAAATCGCTGATGATAATCTAAAGAAAGCACAGTTGGTCACAATGTTGTAGGATAGGGCGCTCACTTGGTATATCAAGTACTATCAAGACAAACCTGGCGTGACATTGGCAGAGACTCGGCAAGTGGTGAACAACGAGATTAAGAAGCCTAATTCTTAGGCACAGTCTATTACAAATTTTAAGGAGATACAAAAAATGGTAAATGAATCCTCATGGGATTTCGATCAGAGGCTAATATGAACATCATAGATGAACAACACAAATATCGGTACATTGCTTCATTGTTGCCTCATCTAATATTACCTTTATCACAGTAGAAGATAGCAATGAAAGCCGAATCTATGGAGATCGCGATGAGGTTGGAAGCCTCGTGGGTCCAAGTTAAGAACATTGGAGTACAACATATTCACTCGCAGTTGGCAAGTCTGCACCTAGAGTTGCAGAGCCTGAAGAAGGGAAAGGAAGCCCATCCTAAAGTTCGTGCAGAAGTTTGGTGCTTGAAATGCAAGAGCCACGGCCATGATAAGGATCATTGTCTGGTTTATCAGAATTATCTTATTCGAGGGGGGCATGTCCCCCTAAAGCCAGAAAATACCACTGGGCCAAGCACAGGAGCAACGTCGTGGTGCATTATTTGTCAAGTTATAGGACAACATGCGACAGAAAATTGTCATCTATTATAGAAGTTTGTATAGACCCCTGAGCAGTTTTTTTGCAATTTCTACAAGTCTGTAGGTCATGATGAGCACCATTGTTGAATTTATGAATTAATGATGGATAGAACCCCTACCTATCGAATGTAGGCAAAAAAATTGGCCTTAGGATCAGAGCGCAGGTGTAGCGCACTAAGGATTTCAAGGTCGGGGAAGAGGAAGAGGAGGAGGTGTTGGAAGAGTTCGTGGACAAGTTATTTGTTATAAATGTGGCGAAGTTGGACATTTTGTGGTGACTGTCAAAACCCAACACATCTATCTTATCAATATTGTGGATAGTTCGATCATGTGATAGAAGATTTCCCGGTACATATAGCATAGATGCAGGAAAAGAAGACGCAGGCCCAGCAGCCTATGCAGAATATCTAGATGATGAGGGTGGAGCCTTGCGAAGAAGATCATAGCATCAATATCGTAACGCACAGCGATATGGACATAGGAGAAGATAAAGGAAAGCATCCTGAAGTCGAAGGATGGGTGCACAAGGCTTCTGAGAAAGAAGTTGGATTTTACCTCAACCACGCTAAAAAAAGGTTTATGGAGGCTAGAAAGAATTTTGTTGAGGCTTCTACCTTAGGAAGTGAGGAAAAAACAACTGTACAAAGTGAAGTGCAAGAGGTAGACCCTTCGCTATTGGCCACTTTTTTGAAAACTTGCATGAAGCTATTGAGAGATTAGAAGGTCGTAGAAGGAATACAGAAGATGATATACAATTGTACGAGTAAGATTAAGATTCCTTTAGAATAGCGTGTTGTAAGAAAACTGGGTAAACATAAGAAGTGGACAGGGCGCGAGATGAGGTTGACCGCACAGATAGGAGAGTATGAAATGGACCAAATCATCCTAGATTTGGGTTCTGATGTGAACGTACTTCCTAAGCAGACATGGGAAAGGATGGGGAGACCTACACTGCAATGGTCTCCTATACAGCTACACATGGCCAATCAGCAGAATATCATTCCTATGGGAGCCTGTATGGGGTAACTATGGACATTGAAGGAGCAAGTGTGTTCGTTGACTTTCAAGTAATCAAAATTGTGGATGACAACAATCCTTACCCTGCGCTACTAGGAATCTAATGGGCCTTTGATATGGATGTGGTGATCAATCTAAGGAAGTGAAGGATGACCTTTTAAAAGAAGGCACTCAGGGTTATAGTGCCACTCGACCCTACTGAAGGAGCGCGCTATACTGAACCGGTCCATGATTATGTGGAAGGTGATGATGATTTAGATCAGATATACAAGATAACTGCGCATGATGAAGATTGTATCAATCCCACTATAGATGGGCGGATCACATGAGATAGAGACAACTCTCGTACCTCAGATTCAGATGAAGAGCTTGAACATTAGCAGAACAGGTTGCATGAAGTATCCACACTACGGTGCAATATGATGAAAAAATCGTTGCGCTATGTATCAACAGAGGTAAGAAAGCTTCCCCATTATGATGGTTTTATTGATGTTGATCTATTTTTGGATGACTTCGAAAGGGAAGTACCCGAAGAACATCAATTCCAAGCACTTGAGTTAGCACTGCGCTACGCCTTCCCATTGGTGGGGTACGCACAAGGGTAGATTCACTGGTTGGAAGGAATATAGAAGACTGATGAAGTTAAGATTTGGATATGATAATACCTAGATGACTGAGAAATATAGTAGAAAGGATGATCTGCACGATCACTTGGTGCGATAGACTAGGGCCTCGGGTGAAGAGCCACAATCGGAGTGGGTACATGTCTTTTGTCATAACTTAGATACTATCCCAATGAATTGGTACTTAGAAACAGAGCTTCGCCATGGGACAGCTAAATGGGATATCTTAAGGGAAAGTTGTTTACTAAATTTTAGCTTTGAGGATGGGTTTGAGTGCATTGATGAAGCACTCTAGGAGATCAAGGTTGTTATCTTTAGAACGCTTGAAGAGCCAATGGAATTGGTTCAACTAGACTGGATTACACAGCTGCGCCATGCGCTGGAATGCTACAATATGACTGTTGAAGGAGAAGAATATGATCCAAGAAAAATCAACATTCTAGAGGCTGAAGGACAACGTGATGTTGACATACCTAAAGTAGAGAACCCTGATATATCAGAACCATTGAAGACCAGGGAAGTAAACATTAGATCAGAGGCATAGACCAAGTTTGCGAAGATAGGCAATTCCTGGGACAAAGATATCGTTGATAAGGTTGTGGAGTTGTTGCGTGAGTACCAGGACTTGTTTCCCACTAAGTTCTCGGACCTAAAGAGAATAGTAGGAGATCTGGGTGTCATGAAGATCACTCTAAAGCCTGATGCGAAGCCTATGAAATAGAGACCTTACCAGCTGAATCCCAAGTATAAGGAAAAGCTGCGCAAAGAGCTAGATAAAATGCTAGAAGTAGGAATCATTGAGCCAGCTGACGAATCAAATTGGCTAAATCCTATGGTGGTTCAGGAAAAGAAGAAATAGGGTGAAATCAGAATATGTGTAGATCTGAGAAAGTTGAACAATGCATGTGTGCATGATTTGTTTCCAACACCATTTACAGATGAAGTTTTAGAAAATGTTGGAGGATAGGAGGCTCGTTCATTCACTGATGGGTTCTCAGGGTACCATTAGATTAAGATCGAATCAAAGGATCACAACAAGATGACCTTTGTGACAGATTAGGGATGTTTCCAGTACACAATGATGTCATTCAGGCTGAAGAATGCACCAACGATCTTTTCAAGGGTCGTAATTTCCGTGTTTAAAGAATCTATCCATAAAATTCTCAAAGTATATTTTGATGACTGCACTGTGTTCGGATTGGTAAAGCACCATGTTGCAAGTCTGTGCCTGATACTGGATAGTTGTCGCATATTTAAAATTGCGTTGAATTTGAATAAATGCATATTCTGTATACCATATGGAATCTTTCTGGGTCATGTGGTCTGCAAACAAGGGTTAATGGTACACCCCACGAAGATAGAATTGATTGTCAATCTCAAAGCTCCGAAGAATGTAAATTAGTTGTGTGCAACGTTAGGGTACACTAGTTATTATAGAAAGTTTATCAAGTCTTATGCTCAAATAACCACGTTGATGGAGAAGTTATTGAAGAAAGACGTGACTTTCTGTTGGGACGAGGAGTGTCAGCGCAGTCTCGATGTACTGAAGGAAAAGATGATGAATGTTCCTATCTTGGTGTTCCTAGACTGGAAGAAAGGGTTCCACGTTCATGTGGATCCCCCCTATATCGCATTGGGTGCTGTATTGACCCGGGAAGGAGAAGGCGAAATTGATCATCTGATAGCCTTCGCAAGTAGAAAACTATCAAAAGTTGAGAAGAATATTCGACTATAGAGCGCAAAGGATTGGCAATGGTCTACGCACTGCAAAAGCTTCGACATTATTTATTGGGTGCACATTTCAAAATGTACACATATCACTCCACTCTCAAATACCTAGTCAATAAGCCTATGTTGGGGGGGGGGGAGATCTGTAGGTGGTTATTGTTGTTTTAACAATATGATTTTGAGGTGATTTTGAAGCTTGGACAATTTAATGCAGAACCAGATCATCTATCCAGGATTGAGACAGGAGAAGAGCCAACGAATTTCGATGAAGGATTACTAGATGTGTAGCTATTTGTTGTACAAGTAGCAGATGATCATTTTGTTGATATAATTCAGTTTCTAACTACTGGAACAACTCCGGAAGGGTAATCTACTCAACAAAAGAAGGAATAGGTGGTCCTGCTGACTTTTCTGTGAGAAAGGGACACTTGTATAAGATGGGTATTGATGAAATATTGCGTAGATATGTTCCTTAGTTTGAGCGGTTTAGTATCCTTGCCAAAGCACATGGAGGAGTGGCAGGAGGACACTATGCAGGTAGAGCGACTGCGCAGAATATTTTGCGCGTAGGGTTATGTTGGCCAACAATTCCTAAGGATTCTAAGGTGTATTGTAAGGCATGTGATGCTTTTCAAAGGATGGGAAAGCCATCGCGAAGGGATGAATTGCCCTTAAATCCTCATAGTTCATTACAGGGATTTGACAAGTGAGCTATTGACGTTATAGGTCCGATACAACCACCAGAGAAGAAGGCAAGTGCATTGTACATTATTACTATGATGGAGTATTTGACAAGATGGGTAGAAGCACAACCGGTGAAGGATTGTACTTTTTCTACAGACGCAAAGTTCCTGTTTGAGTATGTGTTGACCAGGTTTGGATGTCTGAAGATACCAATGAGCGATAGGGGTACATACTTCCTCAATGACACTATTGTCACGATGCTCGAAGAATTTCAGGTGTATCATCAGAAGAGTACGCCCTATCACCCGCAGGAAAATGGAACAGTTGAAGCATTTAATAAGAGCCTAGAGAACGTGTTAACTAAGGTATGCAACACGCAGAGGAATGATTGGGATGTGTACATAGCATCAGTTCTATGGGCATATAGGACGGCGTGTAAGAACTAGAAGCTAACACGACAAACCCTGTTCATTCTGGTCTATGGGATAGACGTTGTGATACCCATGGAGTATATTGTTCCAATTTTTTGAATCGCAACATTGATTGATATGGCGGACTGCGAGACTATGGAGGAGCGCCTCGCATAGTTGTTAGAATTAGAAGAAGATAGGTTTTTAGTAGGATTTCACCAACAGGTGCAAAAGGAGCATGAAAAGGCATGGCACGATTGAAATATTAAGTTGTGCACCTTCAAGGTGGATGATTTAGTGTTAATAGACAATAGGAAGTTTCAAATTCATTGGTTGGGACCTTATATCTTTAAGGAGATCACGGATGGTGGCACAATTCAGCTCGCGAAATTGAATGGGGAACCATTCCTAGGAAGATTCAATGGAAGCCAACTGAAGTTGTATCAAGGAGATCCTACCCTTACGTGATGACTATATGATGGCAGGACAGTCTTAGCACTCCACGCAACCGCAAGGAGATACAAGACTATAAACTACACTACCCAAAGAAGGGGGAAACAAATTAACGGTGATATGTTGTGGAATTTTAGTTTTTTTGTGCTAATTTCAACTTCATATTTAAAAACAAATGCTTATCTTTTGCTTCATGTGCATAAGTTCCCTTATGGTGTTTGTGAATGAAAACAGGTAATTTTTGTCAAGTTTTATGTTAAGTTCAAAACCAAGTACTGAACAACAACAAGTAAATGTACAACAAACCATCAAAATGACCACTTAACACAATGTTTTCAGGAAGGATTTCACCCCTCTTGCACTACATCTCCTTGGTCTAGCTTCCATGACTTGGGCCTCTGTATTAGCTCAATAATGGAAAAAATTATGTTTACAATTCTCTAATGCTCTTGAAACCTACTTCAATGTGCTCACAACATCCAAATCATCTAGGAAAACCTTTTCTTGATCCCAATTTGGTCGAATTTTGCAAAAGTTATGGCAAAAATTGTTTCTCCTAGTAAAACTCCAATAAAATTGGATGAACTCCAGTTAACTCCACTAAAACTGGAGTTACCGCCAATTTTGGAGGGACCACTAAACATGCCGCTGAATTAGTTGCAGGTTTAATTATCGATTAAAATCATATTAGTGCATTTGGCGCGATTAAGCTAAATGTTATCTGCTTGTTACACAATAGTGGACATATATGAGCATTAAATGTTAGCGGTTTTGTCTTTGTGTTGGCCGTTGGTTAACCGTAACCGTAGTCACCAAGGTTGTGGTTGCATTCATATGGGAGGGGGCTGCCATGCGGGCTAGTCCTCTCCTCCCCCCAAACCACAAATCGTTACATAATAAAAACATTCGGAAACCGTAGTAGGTTAATATCCAATGTGGTGGTGTAGTGGCAATACGTTGAGTCTATTCGGTCGAGGTCGCGGATTCGACTATGTCGACCTTCCATAACATTTTTTTGAAGCACATTGATGAACCCAACCTTTGGGGAGGGAGACGTGGTGACCTCTGGGCTTGCCACTTGTCCCCTCCTCATTAGTCAATCCTTCATCCAATGAAAACAAGCCACATCACCACACCTGTAGACCAACCACAATATGAAACTTGGTGAAACCTGGTCGGAATTTGACCATCCCATTGACCTGCCTAGTCACTTGCCATGTCAGTAGTACGGACTATTGACTATGTAGTGACTGTACTTTTTTCTTTGCAAAATTCCTTTGTTTGGCAAAGAGGACAGAAAGCATCATCTTCCCCATACGAACTCGGTTTTGAGTGAAACGAGTTGCATTGGTTTCGTATCACCGAAACGGATGCAGTCGTTCAGGTTTTGAGCAATTCCGAGAACTTTGATTTTTGAGCTAAATATTGAGCACCTGATCATTCCTCCCCTCTAAAAGCCTTTTGGACCCCAAAAGATACAATCAATTGTTTAGTAGGTGAGGGTGGAACTCCCTCACCTTCTCGATCTGCAACCATTTGGCCTTAGAAGGATTTTGTCCTTTCAATCCCACTCAAAGATATTCAACATTCCCTCTCTTTGAAGTTCTAGTTCTTCTGTCAAGTATGAGATCTTGCTATAGCTCATCAAGATATTTTGGCGAGAAATCATCTATTGATAGCAACTGAACATGCTCTCCTTTATCATCAATCAAAGGAGGCTCAAACAATCTCAAATTCTCAACATTAACAACAGAGTATATTTGCATATAAGGAGGCAAATCTAGCTTAAATGCATTGTTACCAATCTTTTCCAGAATTTTAAAAGGACTATAATTGATTGGCTTAAGATTTTTACCTTCCCCTTGAAGTATCTCTTTTCTAATATATAACCAAACTTTGTCTCCAACTTGAAATTTATGATCAACGCAGTGTTTGTCACACCTTACCTTGTGGCTGCTTTGACTTTTTTCAAGTTGTTCTTCCACTGTGTGATGTAACTACTGAATTTGCTATATGGACTTCCTTGCCTTATCGATGTCGTTATGACCATCAATGGTGACATATTTCTCAAAGATGAAGTCCAATGGCGATCTTGGCAACTACCCAAAACATGCCTCAAATGGCGATGTATTTGTAGAAGAATGCTTTGCCCTGTTGTATGCATGATGTATGTAATTCAGTTTTTCATCCCATAACTTGGGATGTTTGTTGCAAAATCCTCTAAGAAGATGAATGACTGTCCTATTGACGACCTTGGTTTGTCCATCTATTTGTGGATGAAAAGTTGTACTCTTCTTCAACTTAGTGTCCATCATGTCCCACAAATTTGACCAAAAATTCCCAATAAATCGAGAATCTTGATCAATTACAATGGAAGTAGGAAGACCAAAATGAACCCAAATATTTTGAAAGAAAAGTTGAGTTGGTTCATCTGTAATTTTATTTTTACATGGTGTTAGAATACACATCTTGTTGAACCTGTGTACAACTACATACAAGTAATCATGACCTTTCCTTGGCAATGGAAGACCTCCTACAAAATCCATTGAGATACTCTCCCATGGACGTGAAGGTATCGGCAGTGGGGTGTACAATCCTAGTTTCCTATTGCTAGTCTTGTTGCACACAAAGAACATCCTATAATGAAATGAGATACATTATCAAACATGCGTGACCAATAACAATACCTTGGTAGATTTTCTACTATTTTGCCTACACAAAAGTGTCCAGCAATCAATGAAGTATGCACCTCCCTTATGATAATGTTTCTTTCTCCCTGTGGAATCCATTGAGATACTCTCCCATGGACGTGAAGGTACCGGCAGTGGGGTGTACAATCCTAGTTTCCTATTGCTAGGCTTACTTGTTGCACACAAAGAACATCCTATAATGAAACGAGATACATTATCAAACATGCGTGACCAATAACAATACCTTGGGAGATTCGCTACTATTTTGCCTACACCAAAGTGTCCAGCAATCAATGAAGTGCACACCTCCCTTATGATAATGTTTCCTTCTCCCTGTGGAATACATAACTTGCCCAAGTGATACAACAAACTCTTATGTACATGGTAATCTAACTCTTCAATTTGGTTTCCTTGCCTCAAGCTTGCATAGACATCTTGAAAGTCATTACCATATGCATATTGCTCAATTTAACTTTCATGTAAAACATAATTGTGTTGGAGTATAATAGATGAATTTACAATAGGCCTATAAAGTATATCAACTACCTTACTGTAGGTTCCCTTTTTTTACTTGATAACCAAATGAAAGTTTTGTAGAAAACCCATCCATCTGAAGTGTCGTGATTGCTACAACTTTGACTATGATTATAAGTACTGTAATGGTTGATGGTCGGTATGGATAATGGTCTCCTTCCCCATCAAGTAGTGTTTCCATTTTTTAAAACTTTGTACCAATGTGTAAAATTCTTTTTCATAAGTGGTATAGTTAGTCATAAAACCATTAAAAATTTCATAATGAAATGAAATGGGCTTACCATGACGCATAAGAACTTCTCCCATGGCGTAATCACTAGCATCCGTTTGAATATCAAATGGTTGTCTAAGATCCGGAAGAGCCAATATCGACGTTGAACTAATCTTTTTTTTAAAGCATCTAATGCTTTTTGTTGTACATCTCCCCAATGGAAGACTTTCTTGACACTAGTCAATACATGTAATGGTGTTGCAATGGAAGAAAAATTAGCAATAAATTTCCTCCAATATTGTGTTGCCCCAAGAAATATTCTTACCTCTGTAACTGTATTGGGCTTGGCCAATTCAGAATGACCTCAACCTTAGATGGGTCTATCTTCATCTCACCTCCTCCAACAATGTGTCCCAAATACACTAAATAAGTCTTGATAAATTCACACTCCGACATCTTTGAAAACAATTGTTCTTTTCTCAAGACATCAAGTACTTTGTTCCCATGCATGACATTTTCATCTCTGAATTTGTTGAATATGAGAATATCATCTAAGTAAACAATGAAAAATTCATCTATAAATGGTCTTAATACATCATTCATAACTCTCATGAAAGTATCTAGAGTATTTGTAAGACCGAAAGGCATAACAAGCCACTCAAACAATCCTTGTTTAGTTTTAAATGCAGTTTTCCAAATGTCTTCTTCAGATATTCTGACTTGATGATAACTACTTTGTAAGTCTAACTTAGTGAAATACTTTGCTTACCTCAACTGATCAAGAAACCCATCAATTCTTGGGAGTGGATAACGATTATTTACCATTATTTTGTTCAGTGCATGGAAATCCACACACATGCACCAAGTCCCATCCTTCTTTGGCACCAAGAAAATGGGTGAACCACATGACGAAGTAGATGGGCATATGATACCTTTGTTCAGCAATTCTTGAATTTTCTTCTTGATTTCCATGCTCTCCATGATCAACATGCGATACATGCCAATGTTTGGAAGTGGAACATCCTGTTGCAGTTGTATCTCATGCTGAATTCCCCTTTTGGGAGGTAACCCCTTTGGTTCCTGAAACACCTCACCATGCTTGCTTACCACATCAAACAAATAATATTTTAATTTATCATCAAAACTGTCAAAAGATTCATAATCAATATCATTCTTTTTCTTGATCATGAGAAGCACAAAATGTTTACTTTCATTTACTGGTCTCTTCATCTTCCCCGCATTAACCAAAGAAATATTTAACTTTTTGAGATGGGCTCTCACAATATACTCCACTCCATCCTTGAGCAATAGATATTTTTTCTCATGGTGATAAAATATTGATTTCCTATCATACAAATATGGGCTCCCCAGAATGATTCCTAAGATTTCAAGTGGAACTACATCTAACTCAACTTCATCAATGAATTTTTCAGTAATGGCAAACCTGAATAAGAATTTCCTTGTAACCTGTAAATTTTCATTATTGACTATCCAACCCAAGGGATATGACTTATGATGAGGTACAGTTTCAAGGTTAAGCTTTTTGACCAAGTCTTCTAAAATTAAGTTTTATTGTGACCCACTATCAAATAATGCATTAATCTTTGTATGATTTGAAATTACCCTTACATGGAACAACTCTATCCTTGATTCTTCATTTG
Source organism: Pinus tabuliformis (assembly GCA_031772625.1). NCBI lineage: Eukaryota > Viridiplantae > Streptophyta > Pinopsida > Pinales > Pinaceae > Pinus > Pinus tabuliformis. Next base: position 1,156,940,140 of record CM062818.1, on the reverse strand, counting down.
GAGTGTTGTTATGACTATGTGAGGAACTAGTGCTTGTAACAACTTCTTTTTCTTTTGTCACTATGGCTGAAATCTTGGTCTTATCACCAGAATCTGATCCACTATCATGTTGTGTGGTAGTGGTCATCTTTTATTTTCCCTTATTGTTTGGTTTCTTAGGCCTTAGTTCGGGATGTAATTTCCAACAATGTGTTTCATCATGCCATGCTTTGGAACAATGTTGGCATATATTTTTCTCCCCTTATTTCTTCACACTTGCATTCTCCTTTCCCTTCCATTTTCCACCCTTCTCTTTCTGCTTCCCCTTGAATGGCTTCTTCCTACTACCCTCTTCCTAAATGTTCTTTCCTCTTGCTTCAAGGTGTGTGGCTTGCACACATACCTCATCTAAGTTGCTTGGATTGGACATAAGGATAGTATGTTTTAATTAGGAATGTAAACCCCCAATATATTTCAAGAGTGTATCTTGGGAATTCAAGTTTACTCATAACAACAAAGCCCTCTTCCTAAACTCCTGGGTATAGTTTTGTGCTGTTTGGCCCTTGAGTTGCCTAAAATTTTGCCAACTCATAATGGATTTTTTCATATAGGCTAAAGGATAAAATTGTCTTTTAATTGCAGAAACAAATTCAACCCAAGAAATGGACATCTTACCATGAATTTACATTTCCTCTTGAGTCTTTGCTTCCCACTAGACTAATGCTACTCCTTCTAGCCTCAATGAAGCCAACTGGATTTTTATGTCATCTTCTTGAAGGTTCTGAATTCTGAAATAAACCTCCAATTGTCAAATCCAATTGTCTAACCTTTCTACATTCACTTCACCAATGTACATGGGAAGTTCAAACTTAATGTCCAATTTGAGTAAGGAAGTTTTTTCCTTTGGGGTTTTTGAATGAGTATGAGCAGTTTTTGTGGTGGAAGTGGAAGATGATGTTGTTTGAGATGATGAGCAAGATGAATATGGTGGATATGGAGGAGGCTTTCTTCCATTACCCTTTGAATCCTTATTTTCATCTTTTTTTATCTCCTGAGCTTCCCTCTCCATGTGGGGGCTTAGAACTCTCTCTAGACATTCTATTATTCCTCTCTTCGTAGAGGACTCTAACCATGTTAGTTAAGTCATAGAAAGATTTCTTGAATGCGTCCTCTTATGAAAGACCTTCAATTTCTCTTGCTCCAGACATGATGGATTTGGATTCAAGCTCAGCTTCTGGTACTACTTGTACCTCCTCAATCTCAATTGAAGGTAGAAATTGAGGTGCTTCAAGTGCAACTGGGATTGGAACTTTGGGTGGAGATTGTGGCCTTGTGGCTCTCCTTCTTCTGGTCACTACCTCAAGAGTTACTGTTAGGTTCCTATACCAATAGGTTTCATTTTTCATGATTGACTGAAGAAGTGCCAAATATGGTCATCCATTCCATGCTGCAAAGGTTCCATATTTACCAAAAAATCAAAAAATTTAAAAAATGTGAAGAGGGTATGCCCTAAAAGAAAAATCAAAGGGAAAAAAGAAGGGAATGGTCAAGAGAAAAATAATAGAAATGAACCCCAAACCAACAGACTAGGAAAGTGTGCTAGTTCAAATGCCACTACTGTTCCATTTTTGAAGAATTTCATTGTGTGCAGGTGGTTGAATCTTGCCACAGTTGATGAATAGCCAGACAGTTCAATCCTAGCTAGGTCATGTTTGAATTTACTTGTCTTTAGAATAGAGAATAAAGGTCTGTCCAAACATTTCAAGCTTGGTAGATGAGTAAATAGGTAGAAAAACAAAGGAGCCCAACTGCTTAATCTGGGCCCTTGGAAGAGATAAGGGTAGACTTAGATAGGAGCGCAGTGAAAAGGAAAACAAGAGAGAAAGGGTTTGCTAGTTCAAATGCACCGTGAAAAAGTGAAGAAAAATGTTAGGTTTGTTAGACTGGGTAGGCAGTTTTCAGGTTGCAGAAGCAGGTTTATAAGCAGTTTGATCTGTTCAAGGTAGTTCATATCTCATGGATATCTGAAATGCAGTGGCAGTTGTTTGGCTGCAAAACAAGTGAAGCATGACTAATTTCCCCTCTCATTTCCCCAAGAACACTTACTAACATCCCTTCAAGGACATTGAGATCTGCTCAGTGGTCCTATTTCATTTCATTTTATGAGAAATACTAAGTGGAACTCTATGTTTACTTATCAAAACAAGCCACATTTCTTGTGTAAAAATAATCATTCCATTTTCCTTTCATTTCCCTATGCCTAAGTTTTTTTCACTCTATAAACTTAGCATTTATTCATACAGTTTCATCCCATATATTCATATTAACATGTTAACTTATTGTATAACTCCCATATAATATTCCCTCCCCCATTATGTATAACATACATAAAAACCCCAAAAAATATAATATCCCTACCCCTGGCGAGTATAGCCATATAGCAAAGTTTCGGGAACTAAAAGGTTCACCAGAAACCTTATAATAGCCCTCCGCGTTCAAAAATCATTGGAGTTTATTTAACACTCAGTTAAATAAACAACCGCACCTAAGCCTCCCACATAAACCATATAATAACACCTGCGTGCATGTAAAAACGTGGGTTTCATTTAACATTCGGTTAAATGAATAACCATTCCGCCAAAATCCAAAGTTAAATACATTATAAACCCCGCAAAAAACATTATTAAATGTTGAAATATTAATGCGGGTCCCCTTGTTATAAACCTCTGCCAGCTACACCACCCGTCAATCGTCGGATCTAACGCCATAGATCTAATGGCTGTCGGCGATATCGAAACCCCCCATGTGCCGAACGTTAGCGTCCGGGGGATGGGTGGTATTTTTGCCGTACCTGAGACATGCGTCGGCTTCCCGGCGTGATCAGAGCCCCCCCCTCCAAAACCACCATGGCCCAATGGCGGTGCGGGGAATACCGCTTACCGCCCCACTGCCTCCCCACTGACGTCATGCCCACATCATCAGCTGACGTCGCATCCACATCACCCGCCACCACTCCGTATCAGCACCATGTCACCTGCTGACATCACCACCTCACCTCTGTGTCACCCGCCACGTCATCCGACATGTCATCCTCCATACCCCGCTACACGACAAAATTACGTCATGCTGACGTCATCTAACAGAAACGCGCCAAAGCCCACCAAAGTCAATTTTTTGTTAAAAAAACCACAAAAGCGTCGTTTTCACTCATTTGTGTTTGTCTCCTCTGCACATCCTCCACATGCTCTTTTACGTTTGAGGCAGCATTTTAACATCACGGTCCGCCACCTAGCAAATTTACTCCATAGCTCGACCCCTCAGCTCAACTCGCCACCTGCTAATCGCTCATTTCACAGTTAAAACAGGTATTTACATGAATTTTGCTCCCAAACCTGTTTTTCTTTGGGTTTTCTCTAAAAAATCGCTTGAAGAACCCAAATTTGAAGAAAAACGTCGTGTTGTCTTCAGAAATATACACCATAACCTATGTTTTGCCCAATTTTAATCAAATATCCGTCAAACTCCATCTCCCTCTGCAAAAATTCGCCCACTGAATTAGACCCGAGGTCACATTGAATTTGCATTTGCTAAATGAAAAATCCCTAAACTGCTTGTGTCTATTTTGTCACTAGAAAAACTCTGTGTACTACTTTTTCCTACAATGTGTATCCAGTGAATTAATTCTGAGATCGAATTCGGTCTGTGTTTCCCAGAAAAAATCCACAGAGCTATTATTTTGCCTATTTCACTTACGCAAACCCAAAAATTCAAATTTCAAAAGCCACAGAATTAAGCTATGGAAGCTCCAATGGCCTTAAATGTTACCCCTCTCAATGCTCCCCACAAGGAATCGGAATCGCTACCTTTGGCCGATCGAGATTATCTAATCCAAGACTTGGTTGGTGACAGAAACCACCTGCAGGTATTCTGTGAGCTCAGGAACAACCATCTAAATAACAATTATTTCTATGGGATATGGGAATCAAATCTACCCATATACTTCCTCCCCTCTGTCAATGTCTTCCCTGAGATAATTCACCTCTACTGTGAAAACTATGAACCAACCCAAAGGGCAGTCAAAACTCCATCTGGGACCATCCTCTTTTATATAACTCTTAATTCCATAAATCAAATGCTAAACTTCAAACCAACTCAGCTTCTATTTCCTCTTACTATGAAATTCTTGCTTGATGAAGGTTCTAAACTCTCCAGCTCAGAGATAACCCGAATTGCCCAAGTATTTACGAGAGCAGATCGCCAGCCTACAGAGCGACCTCCTTTTCACTATGCATGTTTCAATGAAGTGGGTAAAAAAAAAATTGTTGATATGATATCTTATGTTCTAGGGTTCAAGACAAGTGAACATATTGATGAAACTATATTGGTCTTACTGTCCATATTCACCCCAGGGCAGCCCCCTACTGTGAAATACAACTATGCCAAATTCATTGCCAACAAGATACATGACCAGCTCTTGAATCTAGATAGGGAGGGAGTCTTCAAGTATTCATCCTACATCTATCATCTGTTCCTGTATTATCAGTCAAACTATTTCCAATTTCCCATCAAAAAATTGGATTCTAAAGGAGAAAAGAGGTCTGTGATTTTTTGGACCTCAGTCTTTCATGAAGTCTACAACTCTCCCTACTCTTACTGTGAGTTCATTGACATGTTTGTCTATCCAGTCTCTTCTCTCCTAAAGAGAGCTCCTCTTCCTAGACTACCTTATGATATGCAGAAAATATTGCAGCTCTCTAAAAGCTACAAAATAGGTGACTGGTACTTCTACCAGAATCACATTGTCATCAGGATAAATGGCTATGAGCTGTGCCCCTACAGGCTGCCAAAATATGTGCCAATGAGACTATTGCCTTGGAATATTTCAAGCAATTTATCAATTCCGATTTGACTCATTTCCATAGCACCAAGAAAAAGGCTCAGTTGAAACTGAGAGACCAACTAGGCCCCTATGTCATGAACAAAAGGGAAGGATGGCAAGAGGATGATCAGATATTGGGTGAAAAACTCAGATTAAAAAGGAGTTTTTGGTGGGTATCCTATGACCCAAATGGCTTTATCAATGCAAGAAAAATAAAATATACGCTGTCAGCCTATGAACATTGCAAAATCCCAAAAATAGAACAATTTTCCAACCAAGATGAATGGGTAGAAGGCACACTAATTGAACAGTTCACTAAGGAAGAGAAAATGGAGCAAACTATGAAAAATCTGGAAAAAACCCTTGACTTAGATTCTTTTGGGCATGTGTCATTCAAACTTCCACAGCAAATTGGAGAAGGCACATCAACTACTGCAGCTTCACAAGATGCCCAAGAAAGGACTGCACTAGCAGCAGGGACAACAAAAGGCAAGGAGGTAGTAGATACAGAGGAAGCAACAATGACAGACCAGCCAACTATCTCAAAGGAACAGGGTCAAGGGCAAGCCCCTTCACTACAGACAGAGGGACCACAGGTACCAGCATTACAGACTCCTCTCAATGAGGAAAAAAGCAAGAAACGGGACAGAGAAGAAACCACACCTGCAAGTGGGTCAATAGAGCAGCCAGAGGCCAAAAGGCAAAGAGTAGATCCTCAACCTGAAGAGGAAATTAGTGAAGAAATCACAGGGAGTCCAAGGAAGGAGAGGGAAACCAGCCAACAGACATCCACCAACTCTCACAGGCAAGAAATGGAGAGGCAACATGGTATGGAAGTGTCCTCCTCAAGGCGACAAAGTAGCCAACAATCTGGTATTAAAGGAACATTCATGGAAATTAAAGCCAAAAATGAATTACTGAGAATACAAATTTATGATCAATTTCTCAAAACAACACCCTCCAAACAGCAAAGACTAATGGTAGCTTATGACATTAAGGAGGAAAAAATGATCTTAAGTCATTTCAAGCCTAAAGTTCAGCAACCACAGACAGCTGCGGACTACATAAGAACAAATCTAGAAGTTCTCGCCAAAGAAATACACCCAATGGACCAAATTGAGCTGCACAAGCAAACAAGCGAAATGGTCTATGCTACATTAGCGGACAAGGAAATGCTGGCCCACCAATTGAAGGAGTCATTAAGCAATACATCCACCCAATTGGATTTGGAAAAAATATATTCCTTGGCTAAAGACAACAGAATAAAGACCTTGGAGGAAATTATTATTGAACTAAGGCATGATCCTAAGGATGCCAAGAGCATCAAAGCCCTTATAAAGAAAAAGGAAGAAGATATTGCTGCACTTAGAAAGCAATTAAAACTGCCTGTAACCATGCACCCACAAACTACAAAACTTGCACAAGAAAAGGCAGGTGAAGACATGATGGATTTGCCGATGAGGATGAATCAAGGGCTAACTGCAACGGAGCAAGAATTGGAGAAAGCATTGCAAGCCAAGCAGGGAGAGTCGACCTCCCAGCCACCTGAAACAGCTCCAACAGTCACCACTGCCCCTCCCACAGTTGCAGCAGCAATCCCTCCTATCATCCCAACATCGACAACAGGTACATCAGCCACAGATGGTTCAGCAATAACAGCACCAGACTCTAGCATGATTCTGGAAGAACTGATGGAAGCAGTAAAAGAGCTAGAAGTCCAAATGTCAGAGCTGAAAGAGGCCAAAGAAAAGTTGGCCAAGCTAGAGGTGAGCTATGACAAATCCAAGATAACAGTGGCAGAGAAAACCAGAGAGATAAAGGCCTTGGAGAATAAGGTGAAATCCTTGGAGAAAGATCTCACTCTTCATAAACCTCTAGCAGACATTAAAACAATTTTGTGGACCAAAATTGGCCAGTCTATCACTGACCAATGGAAATCAATTCAGACGATACATGAGCAAATAGAATTGATAGAAATAGCCCGAGCAGAGATTCAAAAGGCCAGGGCATCATTGGGAAACATGCCTGAGCAGGCCAATAGACTCATTCAATTTTTGAATACTCATACCAAAGAACAACTAGCAGCTCTTGATATCAGAGATAGAACAGGTACCATTTTGATAGTTAAAAAGGTACTAACCCTGAGGAATTTTGTTCAAAATCTGGAAAGAAAGTGCCAAGAAATGCAGACAGAAATAAATGCCTTTAGAGAAAAGTTTGCAATGTTACAAAGCAAAGGATTACCCAGCTTATTGACCAGCAATGGGAGACTGTTAACACATGAGCAGTATGCTCACATGGTAAATACCTATGTTACCAATCAAATTACAGCATCATCAAGAATTTCAGAAGAGACAGTACCTCCCTCTGGACAGAGTTTATATTAGAAATTGGAAAATCTATTCTATATTGAACATGAAATAAATCATCTTTTTGAAGTCCAGCCCAACTTCTATAGGTATATTGAAGCTGATGAAACACTAACAAAAATACAAAGACATCAGTTTCCAACAAACCAATGGTGGCAGGAAATGTTAGAGGTTTTACCAAGGTAATTTTGGTTCTTTTTCTTTTTGATCATCTGCATATCAGCAAGTTCAAATGCATGGGCCACCTGTTAGAAACTAAAAACAGCAGAAGGAGGAAATCAGGTTGGGACTGCAGCTCATTAATGCAAGACTGCGCACAGATAAAGGGCGGGGACAATAGCGCAGGAATGTAGAATGAAGAGACAGCTACCAGCCAACTCACTCAGTTCAAATATATCTAACAAACTAAACAGCCAGCACACCAACATTTACTTCTGCATTCATTTCTCTCATTTACTTCTCTTGTAGAGTAGGTGGAGGAAGTTATTGCTTGATAGTTTATCTACACGATATTTTGTATCTCCTTTTTGTATAAATACCTCCCCATGAGATGTATTCGTGGTTGGTGATTTCTTCTCTGGACTGCGCTGTAACTCTGAGACATTTTAATACAAAGGCTGTTGAAGTTCAATGCTGCTGGACCATCTGAATGTGGATTTGATGTTCTAGGGCCTGCTACAGAATTCCTGTGTCTTTCTATGGATCAATAAGTTGTTCTAAACCGTGTTTTGTGTTTTCTGTATTTGCAAATTTCATATATGTTTCACAATCTTAGTAACAGGGAAAAAGAATAGCCCAGAATTTGTTTAAATACACTCTGTGTTCAATCTCTGTTGTTAATTATGTTTTCTTCAGAATTAGCATAAACAAGAATTCTTAGCTGCTCCTGTTTCCATTGATTCTTTCACTTTGGATATTGCCAAGGAATTCTTTACTGCTCCTTGATAATATTCATGCACTTTCCCTCTACCAATATGATGAAGGATTCTTAACTGCCCTTCACCCCCTGGCTTACATTCCATCAATTTCCAGATTCTAAAATTGTTCCAAGATCGATTATCTTACTCTGTGGTATTGCCCTTTATCAAAGAAAACACACTCAGTAGTTCATCCTCATAGACTCAATTTTCCCAATGGAATAAACTATTTTAGACTTGCATCCCAGCTCCATTTACGATCACCATCCAACAAACTTAAACAAAACTCTGTACATCATAACTAGCCTAAAATACCTCAAAACAAAGCTAAAATATAAAGAGAGAGCCCTCTCTGGTTGCAAATTGGCTAGAATCTGCAGCTAAAAGACTGGTTAGTGGTTACCTCGGCTGTATTCCCTCCTTAGAGTTTTCCTGGGGAACAACCTGAGTGATAACATCATTGGCAACTCCACTGGGGAACTGAATGACTGTTTGTTACTGCTGTCTATTTTCTAAAGCTACAGGTGGAGCCTGAAGTTAGCCAGGTAGCCTTTGAAACAGTTTTTGCTGTGCATTTACAGGAGTAAATAAATGCTGCTTCAGTCAATCTCCAATCTTGTTTTAGGCTTTAAACAGCTGTCACAAACAGTTGATCAATTTCCTTGTTTTAACATATTCAAAGGAAAGCCCAAAGCCTCCTATATTTCAAAAGAGCTTCCTTCAAAATATTGTCAAAAACTATGATCTTTAAACATTTCCAGAAAATACCAAAAACAGATTTAGAAGCTGGCTCCAAAGAAGAAAGTCCGTTACACTAGATCAAATCCTGATCCAGATCCTCCAGCTATTTTTGAAAATCCTAACTTGATCTCTAAGAGCCTCAGAAGACAAGAAAGTCTAGAAAATTCTACTGATTTACACCTTGATATACTTCAACAAAATCTTACAAAATCCGAGCTTACTCCAGGGAGGGCAGCAGTCCTTTCTGTCAATACTACAGCCTCTCCAAGTTCTTCATCCACACCTCAAAGCATCCTCTCCACGCCCCCATCCACTGCCCATATTTCCACTCTTGTCCCTGTTGTTCCAGCTGTCCTATTTCTTCCTGTTGTCCCATTTATCTCTGCAAATATGGCAAATAGATATGCTCCTCTACTGTTGCCTGCAAATCCAGGGGCTATGCCTCAAGATTATCAAAGAAAAATTACATATTTTGATGGCACTAGCACCTATACAGCTCAACAGCATACAAAGAAAATGCAAGATTATTTTGAGAACTATGAAATTGATGATGATGATGTGAGAATGAAAATATTTGTCCAAAGTCTAACTGGTGATGTAAGGACCTGGTTTAGAGCACTTGCTGCAAACTCTATAGCTGACCCAGATGCCCTCTACCAAACCTTTTTGAACAGATGGGAAAAGAAGAAAGACCCATTGCATATCCTCTCTGAATATGAAAGCCTGAAAAGAGGCCCACAAGAAACTGTCCAAGACTATTGTGCTAGATTCAATAATGTGTACAATGCCATTCCTCAAAACCTTAGACCTCCACCTGGCTTAGCCTTGATCAAATTCCCTGATGGATTTGATTCCGACATGGCATATCAGCTAAGGGAAAGGGCTCCTCCTAGCTTAGAAGACATGCAAAGCATAGCGGTTAGTGTAGAGGCCAACTTGATATCTAAGAGAAATCAGGCTAGAACTGAAAGGAGAACAACTTTCAAAGAAGAGCCTTCTGCATTTGAGCAAAAACTAGATGCAATCATCAAAGGTATGGACAGATTGGGTGATAGAGTGGAAACCATTGAAAGGAAATCTTCTTGGGATGGTCAACCAAGTAACACCACTAGGAATCCAAACTTTAGAAAAAATCAAAATCCTAACACCGGGAAAGCTGGCCCTGATCAGAATATCAGACCTCCATTTCAAGAGAACTATGCCGAAGCCTCAACCTCTAGTGAGCCAACAGAGGACACCCAAATCAACCTAATGGGTTTAAACAGTGAGCAACAAATCTTTCTAACACAAGATGACCAAGAGGCTCATAATTTCAACCAATTTCAAACCAAATCCGGAGAATCATTTGATTTCAGGGAAGGGTATGATGCAGCTGTCTATGAGGTTCATAAACAATACAAATTAAGGAGTAGAATGGTAGATGTGCCTAAAATTAGCAAGCTGAAAGATGCCAAGCAGCCTAAGAAAGCAAAGGATAAAGCGTCCTGACAGAACCCCCTGTTAAAAAAGACCTCAACCCAAAAGAAACCACTATCGAGGACATATCAGATTTACAGCCCTCAAAAAATCAGCCATCCACCTCCTTTCCCTCAAAAGAAAATCTGAACTGTCCTCCTGAAAATAATTTCAAAACAGATTTAGTTCAGAGCAGCACTCATGAGGAAGAAAAGGTCACTGACAACGCAACAAAAAAGGAAAAGCTTGTTGTCCACAACACAAAAATCCAAGTGGAAAAACCCTTCAACCTAGAAACATAAATAGGCAAGTTAAAAATAGCAATTCCACTGTCTGAATTGGCCAAACATGAGGTTTATAGGGAACAAATCAACAGGTCACTTCAAATATCAAAGAATAGAGATGCAGTCAATGTTTTAGATGACCAACCAGAACTAATTTTTGGTCCTGAAGTAAACGGTAAAACAGTAGATGGAGGAGTCCCTCCATTCTATGTAAGCTTAAACATTCATGACAAAGTGCTGCATAATGCAATGTTTGATTCAGGAGCTTCCCATAATCTAATGCCTAAGTCTGTGATGGAAAAGCTAGATCTAGACATCACAAGGCCCTACAAAGACTTGTTTTCTTTTGATTCTAGCCAGGTCAGGTGTCTAGGCCTAATCAAAGACCTCTGTGTATCTCTAGTCCAGTATCCGTCCAAAACAATTTTAATGGATGTGGTGGTAGCTGATATCCCACCTAAATATGGAATGCTTTTATCCAGATCTTGGGGTGCAAAACTCCAAGGATCTTTGCAACTAGATATGTCATATGCCACCATTTCAGTCTTTGGCCAGCCAAAGAGATTGTACCGGGAGACATTGATGAAATATGTGGTCAGCAGTCAAGAGAAACCCCAAAACTTCCCCATTTATTCCCTGCATTCTGATATGGATTCGTTTATCTTATACAATGCTGAAATATGTCCCAAAACTGATGACAAACTACTAGAATTATCACAAGCGAGAGACATAAATGAAGAATCTACTGCCCAAGATCAAAAAATTGTTGAAATAATTGATGCAACAAACAAACAAGACATACCATATGATTCACAAAATCCAAATCTGCCTATTAAAACAGTTTCCAGAACTCCTAAGGTTGGTTACAATCAACAAATATTATGGTACTTAGAGTTTGATGGGTCAGTAAATAAGTTAGGAGCAAGGGCAGGGATTTGGATACACAATATGCAAAATGACCATGCCCAAGGACATGCATATAGGCTAAATTTCAGATGTACAAACAATATGGCCAAATACGAGGTCCTTTTGCTAGGACTTAAGTTGATCATAGGTCTAGGGGCAGCTAGGATTTCCATTTTAGGGGACTCTGACTTGATTATCCAACAGATGAAGGGAAACTTTGTTACAAATGATCTCAGGCTGAGGTCTTATAGAGGGGCAGCAATTGAAATACTCAACACCTTCTTAGAATCTCAGCTAACCAAAATTCCTAGAAACCACAATTTACATGCTCACAGCTTGGCAACTTTTGCCAGCACTTGCAAGCTTCCATTTGAGCCTAATCACCACTTCACTGCTGAAATTAAACACAGGCCCTCTGTTCCAGACAATGTTAAAAATTGGCAGGTGTTTGAAAATGATACACAAATCAATAATTTCTTGACTTTAAGGGAGGAATTTTCAAGCACAAACATAGATACAAGCACCATTTGTGAAGAACAACAAGTAGACAAAATTGAGGAAAATATATCAGCTGAAACAACAAATCACATTTTGCATCCAACAATTTTTACCAGCAAAAATTTACAAGAGCTGAAGCAAATGGACCTTGATGAAATGGCTGAGGGAGAATCTGAAGTAATTGAACTGAAGGATAATTTTCTGCCCACAGGCCTAACTCCTTTGGAAGATATTTTTGACTCAAATGATATTCCAAGAAAGCCAAAAATGCAACCATTGAACACAGAAATTGAGGACTGCAATATTGGAACCACAAAAAATCCCAAAATGATAAAACTGTCCAAAACATTGCCTCCTAACCAAAAGCTGAAATACATTGAGTTGTTTAAAGAGTTTCAAGATGTCTTTGCATGGGGCTATGAGGACCTCAAGTCCTATGATACTTCCGTCATCCAACATACAATACCCTTGAAAGAAAATCAAAAACCTTTTAAACAAAAGCTTAGAAGGGTGAATCATGTCCTCCTCCCCCTTATTGAAAAAGAAGTTAAAAGAATGTACGAAGCTGGAATAATTGCACCTATCAGGTTCTCCGAATGGATTTCAAACCTAGTGCCTACTAGGAAGAAAACGGGAGAGATAAGACTGTGTGTTGACCTAAGAAATTTGAATAAAGTCTCTCTCAAAGACCACTACCCCTTACCCAAGATGGATTACATTTTACAAAGGGTAGTGGGAGCTTCTAGGATCTCATTGTTGGATGGATTCTCAGGATTCAATCAGATTCTAGTTCACCCGGATGATCAAGATAAAACTGCGTTTACAACACCTTGGGGAACCTTCAAATATGTAAAAATTCCTTTCGGACTTAAAAATGAAGGGGCCACATTTCAACGAGCAATGGAAATAGCCTTTGCAAAAGAGATCCATGATTTCTTAGTCATATATCTCGATGATCTCATTGCTTTCTCAAAATTAGACCAAGAACATTTAGAACATTTGAGACAAGTGTTCCTAATTTGCAGAAAATATGGCATATCATTGAACCCAAAGAAATCATTGTTTGGCCTAGAACAAGGCAAACTCCTAGGTCACATAATTTCAAAAGATGGCATTAGAATTGATCCGTACATAATACAAGCTATTCTCCAAGTTCCTCACCCAAGGAACATCAAAGAACTACAAGCTTTTTTAGGAAAGATCAATTTCCTAAGAAGATTCATACCCAACTTGGCTGAACTAATAAGATTGTTGAATAACATGTTGAAGAAAGATTCCAAAGTCAAATGGACAATAGAAGCAAAACAAGCCTTTGAGGATATCAAAATAGCTTTAACAAAAACACCAGTCCTCACAAGCCCCAAGTTTGATAGAGACTTCATAATCTTTTCCTTTGCATCTGAGCATACTATTGCTGCTATCCTATTGCAAAAAGATGACCAAGGATGTGAGAAACCAATAGCCTTCTTCAACAAAGCACTTAGAGATGCACCTTTAAAATATCAGATCATGGAAAAACAAGCTTATGTCCTTGTAAAATCCATCAAGGATTTCAGAGTTTATATCTTGTATTCTCATGTGACAGCTTATGTCCCAAATGCCATGGTCAAAGACATTCTAACTCAAGAAGGAATTGAAGGAAAAAGAGGCAAATGGATAGCTACCATACTAGAATATGACATTGAAATCAAGCCAACAAAACTGATAAAAGGACAAGGACTAGCTAAACTTATGACTGAAACCAACTTTCAAGCCCTTGACATAAATCAACTGGATAATGAGCAAGAGATGGCGACTCCACAGATCAATCAAGCCTTTTTACAATCACCTTGGTATGCTGACATATGTTTTGTATTGTTAAACCTGCAAGCTCCTCCAAGATTATCCAGAACTAAGAAAAGATTTTTGAAAACGAAAGCTTCCAAATTTTGTGTTTTAGACCATGCTCTCTTTTGGAAAAATCATGAAGGTGTTTTATTAAATTGTCTAATCAAAGAAGAAACTGACAAAGTACTTACAGAATTTCATGCAGGGGATTGTGGTGGACATTTATATTGGAAATCAACTGCTGATAAAATCCTAAGGGCTGGGTTTTATTGGCCCACCCTATTTACTGATGCAAAGAAATATGCAACTTCTTGCCACAAATGCCAAATTTTTGAAGGCAAGAAAAAGCTGCTACCCCTGCCCCTCAAACCCATTTCCACTGAAAGACCATTTCAACAATGGGGTTTAGACTTCATTGGGGAAATCCACCCTTCATCTTCTGGCCAGCATAAATGGATTTTGACTGCAACAGACTACTTTACCAAGTGGATAGAGGCCATCCCTTGTAGGCAAGCCAATGACTCAGTAATCATGCAATTCTTAGAAACCAACATCTTGTCTAGATTTGGTTGCCCGGAGAAGATTATTACAGACAATGCTGCTGCATTTAAATCCAAGAGAATGATCACTTTTTGCCATAAATACCACATTACCTTAGGCCATTCCACAGCCTATTACCCTCAAGGTAATGGCCTAGCCGAATCCTCCAACAAAAGCCTGATCAACATCATTAAGAAAGTCTTGGAGGAGAATAAAAAGAATTGGCATAAAAAACTTGTAAATGCACTATGGGCAGACAGATTGACCACCAAAAGATCCATTGGAACAAGCCCATATGAATTGGTTTATGGCATGGAGGCAAGATTCCCTTCATCTTTGGGAATCCTAGTGATAAATTTGTTGCAAGAAATACAGGCAGAACCTAATGATATTCAGAGAAGGATCAATCAAACTATTCATTTGCAACAGACAAGAGAGGAGGTATATCAAAGATCGTAGGTTTTACAAGAAAAACTTAAAAAGGTATTTGATAAAAGAACCAAAGCAGAGGATTTATTCATTGGGATAAAGTTTTAAAGTGGGATTCCAAAAGGGAAGACAAAGGAAAACATGGAAAATTTGATTTTCTATGGAAAGGACCTTTTGTTATTCAGGCTGTACAAGGAAACAACACCTATTTTTTGAAAAGCTTGGATGGTACAGAGGCAGATGATGGGCCAGTAAATGGTCAAATGCTAAAGAATTATTTTGATCCGGTTTGTTGATGAAATCAGCACTTTATTTTGTGCATAACAATGTTTACTTTCTGCAGTTTATTACAACAATATGATAGGGAATAAGATGCAGCAAATTTTGAGGGAAAGGCAAGGAATTGTGCCACCTTATGGTATTACATTTTGAGTTTATCAGAAGAAGTTAAAAAGGAGACTTGGGAGCTGTGAAAATGATGACAAATATTCAGACAGAGTAACCTAAATAGAGTTGCAACTAAGTGAATGAATTCATGAGAAACACTTAAATTTTGCAGAGGCACCATTTTGTGTACAGCAAAGGAGAAATTTCAGAATACAGCAAGAATTGAATATAAGGCCCTCTGACCTACTGTTCTTGACTTTTCACCAGGAAAAGCCATCCCCAAGTGGAGCCACTGTTAGGTTCCTATACCAATAGGTTTCATTTTTCATGATTGACTGAAGAAGTGCCAAATATGATCATCCTTTCCATGCTGCAAAGGTTCCATATTTTCCAAAAAATAAAAAATTTAAAAAATGTGAAGAGGGTATGCCCTAAAAGAAAAATCAAAGGGCAAAAAGAAGGGAATGGTCAAGAGAAAAATAATAGAAATGAACCCCAAACCAACAGACCAGGAAAGTGTGCTAGTTCAAATGCCACTACTGTTCCATTTTTGAAGAATTTCATTGTGTGCAGGTGGTTGACTCTTGCCACAGTTGATGAATAGCTAGACAGTTCAATCCTGGCTAGGTCATGTTTGAATTTACTTGTCTTTAGAATAGAGAATAAAGGTCTGTCCAAACATTTCAAGCTTGGCAGATGAGTAAATAGGTAGAGAAACAAAGGAGCCCAACTGCTTAATCTGGGCCCTTGGAAGAGATAAGGGTAGACTTAGATAGGAGGGCAGTCAAAAGAAAAACAAGAGAGAAAGGGTTTTCTAGTTCAAATGCACCCTGCAAAAGTGAAGAAAAAATGTTAGGTGTGTTAGACTGGGTAGGCAGTTTTGAGGTTACAGAAGTAGGTTTATAAGAAGTTTGATCTGTTCAAGGTAGTTCATATCTCATGGATATTTGAAATCCAGTGGCAGTTGTTTGGCTACAAAACAGGTGAAGCATGACTAATTTCCCCTCTCATTTCCCCAAGAACACTTACTAACATCCCTTCAAGGACATTGAGATATGCTCAGTGGTCCTAGTTCATTTCATTTTATGAGAAATACTAAGTGGAACTCTGTGTTTACTTAGTCAAAACAAGCCACATTTCTTGTGTAAAAATAATCATTCCATTTTCCTTTCATTTTCACTCTATAAACTTAGCATTTATTCATACAGTTTCATCCCATATATTCATATTAACATGTTAACTTATTGTATAACTCCCATATAATATTCCCGCCCCCATTATGCATAACATACATAAAAACCCCAAAAAATATAATATCCCTACCCCTGGCAAGTATAGCCATATAGCAAAGTTTCGGGAATTAAAAGGTTTACCAGAAACCTTATAATAGCCCTCCGCGTTCAAAAATCATTGGAGTTTATTTAACACTCGGTTAAATAAACAACCGCACCTAAGCCTCCCACATAAACCATATAATAACCCCTGCGCGCATGTAAAAAATTGGGTTTCATTTAACATTCGGTTAAATGAATAACCATTCCGCCAAAATCCAAAGTTAAATACATTACAAACCCCGCAAAAAACATTATTAAATGTTGAAATATTAACGCGGGTCCCATTGTTATAAACCTCCGCCAGCTACACCACCCGTCGACCGTCGGATCCAATGCCACAGATCTAATGGCTGTCGGCGATATCGGAACCCCCCATGTGTCGAACGTTAGCGTCCGGGGGATGGGCGGTATTTCTGCTGTACCTGAGACACATGTCGGCTTCCCGACGTGATCGGAGCCCCCCCACCCTAAAACCACCATCGCCCAATGGTGGTGCGGGGAATACTGCTTATCACCCCACTGCCTCCTCGCTGACGTCATGCCCACATCATCAGCTGACGTCGCATCCACGTCGACCACCACCACTCCGTATCAGCGCCATGTCACCTGCTGACATCACCACCTCACCTCTGTGTCACCCGCCACATCATCCGACACATCATCCTCCGTACCCCGCTACACGAAAAAATTACGTCATGCTGACGTCATCTAACAGAAACGCACCAAAGCCCACCAAAGTCAATTTTTTTGTTAAAAAAGCCACAAAAGTGTCGTTTTCACTCATTTGTATTTGTCTCCTCTACGCATCCTCCACATGCTCTTTTACATCTGAGGCAGCATTTTAACAGCATGGTCTGCCACCCAACAAATTTACTCCATAGCTCGACCCCTCAGCTCGACTCGCCACCTGCTAATCGCTCATTTCACCGTTAAAACAAGTATTTACATGAATTTTGCTCCCAAACCTGTTTTTCTTTGGTTTTCTCTAAAAAATGGCCCGAAGAACCCAAATTTGAAGAAAAACGTCGTGCTATCTTCAGAAATATACACCATAACCTCTGTTTTGCCCAATTTTAACCACATATCCGTCAAACTCCATCTCCCTCTGCAAAAATTCGCCCACTGAATCAGACCCGAGGTCACATTAAATTTGCATTTGCTAAATGAAAAAGCCCTAAACTGCTTGTGTCTATTTTGTCACTGGAAAAACTCTGTGTACTACTTTTTCCTACAATGTGTATCCAGTGAATTAATTCTGAGATCTAATTTGGTCTGTCTTTCCCAGAAAAAATCCATAGAGCTATTATTTTGCCTATTTCACTTACACAGACCCAAAAATTCCAATTTCAAAAGCCACAAAATTAAGATATGGAAGCTCCAATGGCCTTACATGTTACCCCTCTCAATGCTCCCCACAAGGAATTGGAATCGCTACCTTTGGCCGATCGGGATTATCTAATCCAAGACTTGTTTGGTGACAGAAACCACCTGTAGGTATTCTGTGAGCTCAGGAACAGCCATCTAAATAACAATGATTTCTATGGGATATGGGAATCAAATCTACCCATATACTTCCTCCCCTCTGTCAATGTCTTCCCTGAGATAATTCATCTCTGCTGTGAAAACTATGAACCAACCCAAAGGGCAGTCAAAACTCCATCTGGGACCATCCTCTTTCATATAACTCTTGACTCCATAAATCAAATGCTAAACTTCAAACCAACTCAGCTTCTGTTTCCTCTTACTATGAAATTCTTGCTTGATGAAAGTCCTAAACTCTCCAGCTCATAGATAACCCGAATCGCCTAAGTATTTATGAGAGCAGATCGCCAGCCTACAGAGCCACCTCCTTTTCACTATGCATGCTTCAATGAAGTGGGTAAATTACTTATTGATATGATATCTTATGTTCTAGGGTTCAAGACAAGTGAACATATTGATGAAACTATATTGGTCTTACTGTCCATATTCACCATAGGGCAGCCCCCTGTTGTCAAATACAATTATGCCAAATTCATTGCCAACAAGATACATGACCAACTCTTGAATCTAGATAGGGAGGGAGTCTTCAAGTATTCATCCTACATCTATCATCTGTTCCTGTATTATCAGTCAGACTATTTCCAATTTCCCATCAAAAAATTGGACTCTAAAGGAGAAAAGAGGTCTGTGATTTTTTGGACCTCAGTCTTTCATGAAGTCTGCAACTCTCCCTACTCTTACTGTGAGTTCATTGACATGTTTGTCTATCCAGTCTCTTCTCTCCATGGAAAATTTTAGGGGCTAATGTTCGCCCAGTGGGCTAATTTTCCATGATTTTTCCACAAAAAAGATTCGCCAATTTCCAATTTTATAAAAGACGATTCGCCCAAATTTTAGAATATAAAATTATTATACCTTAAAAATCGCCAGCATTATATAGAGACTATATATAAAATAATTATAAATTTGATTAATTTTACAAATATATCAATAAACATTTATAATTTGCATATTAGGGATTAGTGAGATTCGCCAATGTTTTAAACTTCAAGAAAATTTTCCATCCTTAAAATTTTCCTTGCTTCTCTCCTAAAGAGAGATCCTCCTCCTAGACTGTCTTATGATATGCAGAAAATATTGCAGCTCTCCAAAAGCTACAAAATAGGTGACTGGTACTTCTACCAGAATCACACTGTCATCAGGATATATGGCTGTGAGCTGTGCCCCTACAGGCTGCCAAAATATGTGCCAATGAGACTGTTTGCCTTGGAATATTTCATGCAATTTATCAATTCTGATTTGACTCATTTCCATAGCACCAAGAAAAAGGCTTAGTTGAAACTGAGAGACCAACTAGGCCCCTATGTCATGAACAAAAAGGAAGGATTGCAATAGCCTGATCAGATATTGGGTGAAAAAATTAGATTAAAAAGGAGCTTTTGGTGGGTACCCTATGACCCAACTGGCTTTATCAATGCAAGAAAAATAAAATATAGGCTGTCAGCCTATGAACATTGCAAAATCCCAGAAATAGAACAATTTGCCAACCAAGATGAATGGGTAGAAGGCACACTAATTGAACAGTTCACTGAGGGAGAGAAAATGGAGAAAACTATGAAAAATCTGGAAAAAAACCTTGACCTAGATTCTTTTGGGCAGGTATCTTTCAAACTGCCACAACAAATTGGAGAAGGCACATCAACTGCTACAGCTTCACAAGCTGCCCAAGAAAGGACTGCACCAGCAGCAGGGACAGCAAAAGGCAAGGAGGTAGTAGATACAAAGCAAGAAATAATGACAGACCAGCCAACTACCTCAAAGGAATAGGGTCAAGGGCAAGCCCCTTCACTACAGATAGAGGCACCATAGGTACCAGCATTACAGACTCCTCTCAATGAGGAAAGAAGCAAGAAACGGGACAGAGAAGAAACCACACCTACAAGTGGGTCAATAGAGCAGCCAGAGGCCAAAAGGAAAAGAGTAGATCCTCAACCTGAAGAGGAAATTAGTGAAGAAATCACAGGGAGTCCAAGGAAGGAGAGGGAAACCAGCCAATAGACATCCACCAACTCTCACAGGCAAGAAATGGAGAGGCAACATGGTATGGAAGTGTCCTCCTCAAGGCGGCAAAGTAGCCAACAATCTGGTATTAAAGGAACATTCATGGAAATTAAAGCCCAAAATGAATTATTGAGAATACAGCTTTATGATCAATTTCTCAAAACAACACCCTCCAAACAGAAAATACTAAGGGCAGCTTATGACATTAAGGAGGAAAAAATGATGTTAAGTCATTTCAAGCCTAAAGTTCAGCAACCACAGACAGCTGTGGACTACATAAGAACAAATCTAGAAGTCCTCGCCAAAGACATACACCCAATGGACCAAATTGAGCTGCATAAGCAAACAGGCGAAATGGTCTATGCTACATTTGTGGACAAGGCAATGCTGGCCCACCAATTGAAGGAGTCATTAAGCAATACATCTACCCAATTGGATTTGGAAAAAATATCTTCCTTGGCTAAAGACAACAGAATAAAGACCTTGGAGGAAATTATTATTGAACTAGGGCATGATCCTAAGGATGCCAAGGGCATCAAAGCCCTTATAAAGAAAAAGGAAGAAGATATTGCTGCACTTAGAAAGCAATTAAAACTGCCTGTAACCATGCACCCACAAACTACAAAACTTGCAAAAGAAAAGGCAGGTGAAGACATGATGGATTTGCTGATGAGGATGAATCAAGGGCTAACTGCAACGGAGCAACAGTTGGAGAAAGCATTGCAAGCCAAGCAGGGAGAGTCGACCTCCCAGCCACCTGAAACAGCTCCAACAGTCACCACTGCCCCTCCCACAGCTGCAGCAGCAATCCCTCCTATCATCCCAACATCAACAACAGGTACATCAGCCACAGATGGTTCAGGAGCAACAGCAATAACAGCACCAAACTCTAGCATGAGCATGGAAGAACTGATGAAAGCAGTAAAAGAGCTAGAAGTCCAAATGTCAGAGCTGAAAGAGGCCAAAGAAAAGTTGGCCAAGCTAGAGGTGAGCTATGACAAATCCAAGATAATAGTGGCAAAGAAAACCAGAGAGATAAAGGTCTTGGAGAATAAGGTGAAATCCTTGGAGAAAGATCTCACTCTTCATAAACCTCTAGCAGACATTAAAACAATTTTGTGGACCAAAATTGGCCAGTCTATCACTGACCAACGGCAATCAATTCAGATGATACATGAGCAAATAGAATTGATAGAAATAGCCCGAGCATAGATTCAAAAGGCCAGGGCATCATTGGGAAACATGCCTGAGCAGGCCAATAGACTCATTCAATTTTTGAATACTCATACCAAAGAACAACTAGCAGCTCTTGATATTAGAGATAGAACGGGTACCATTTTGATAGTTAAAAAGGTACTAACCTTGAGGAATTTTGTTCAAAATCTGGAAAGAAAGTGCCAAGAAATGCAGACAGAAATAAATGCCTTCAGAGAAAAGTTTGCAGTGTTGCAGAGCAAAGGGTTACCCAGCTTATTGACCAGCAATGGGAGACTGTTAACACATGAACAATATGCTCACAGGGTAAATACCTATGTTACCAATCAAATTACAGCATCATCAAGCATTTCAGAAGAGACAGTACCTCCCTCTGGACAGAGTTTATATGAGAAATTGGAAAATCTGTTCTATATTGAACATGAAATAAATCATCTTTTTGAAGTCTAGCCCAACTTCTATAGGTATAATGAAACTGATGAAACACTAATAAAAATACAAAGACATCAGTTGCCAACAGATCAATGGTGGTAGGAAATGTTAGAGGTTTTACCAAGGTAATTTTGGTTCTTTTTATTTTTGATCATCTGCATATCAGCAAGTTCAAATGCACGGGGCACCTGTCAGAAATTGAAAACAGCAAAAGGAGGAAATCAGGTTGGGACTGCAGCTCATTAATGCAAGACCACGCACAGATAAAGGGTAGGGATAGCAATGCAGGAACGCAGAATGAAGAGACAGCTACCATCCGACTCACTCAGTTCAAAAAGTCAAATATATCTGACAAACTAAATAGCCAGCACACCAACATTTACTTCTGCATTCATTTCTCTCATTTACTTCTCCTGTAGAGTAGGTGGAGGAAGTTATTGCTTGATAGTTTATCTACATGATATTTTGTATCTCCTTTTTGTATAAATACCTCCCCATGAAATGTATTCGTGGTTGGTGATTTCTCCTCTGGACTGCGCTGTAACTCTGAGACATTTTAATACAAAGGCTGTTGAAGTTCAATGCTGTTGGACCATCTGAATGTGGATTTGACTTAAGGGGGCCTGCTACAGAATTCCTGTGTCTTTCTATGGATCAATAAGTTGTTATAAACCGTGTTTTGTGTTTTATGTATTTGCAAATTTCATATATGTCTCACAATCTTAGTAAAAGGGAAAAAAAATAGCCCAAAATTTGTTTAAATACACTCTGTGTTCAATCTCTGTTGTTAATTATGTTTTCTTCAGAATTAGCATAAACAAGAATTCTTAGTTGCTCCTGTTTCCACTGATTCTTTCACTTTGGATATTGCCAAGGAATTCTTTACTGCTCCTTGATAATATTCATGCACTTTCCCTCTGCCAACATGATGAAGGATTCTTAACTGCCCTTCATCCACTGGCTTACATTCCATCAATTTCCAGATTTTAAAATTGTTCCAAGATCGATTATCTTGCTCTGTGGTATTGCCCTTTATCAAAGAAAACACACTCAGTAGTTCATCCTCATAGACTCCATTTTCCCAATGGAATAAACTATTTTAGACTTGCATCCCAACTCCGTTTAAGATCACCATCCAAAAAACTTAAACAAAACTCTGTACATCATAACTAGCCTAAAATACCTCAAAACAAAGCTAGACTATAAAGAGAGAGCCCTCTCTGGTTGCAAATTGGCTAGAATCTGCAGCTAAAAGACTGGTTAGTGGTTACCTCGGCTGTATTCCCTACTTAGAGGTTTCCTGGGGAACAACATGAGTGATAACAGTTACAACCAATAGTTTCCCTTCTCCTCTCTGCAACTTTAACCTTGTAAGCATCACAAATTTGCAACCATTAAATCCCTACTTTCACAAAACTCAAGCAATCAAGAAAATAAATCTTTGCTTTGATACGAACTTGATATGTTGTTGAATGTTAGTTTTGTTGTGCTAATTTCAACTTCAGATTTAAAAACAAATGCTTATCTTTTGCTTCCTATGCATAGGTTCCCTTATGGTGTTTGTGAATGAAAAAATGTAATTTTTGTCAAGTTTTTTGTTAATTTCATGAGTAAATAACATGAAAATCAAGTGTTGAACAGTAGCAAGTAAATGTATAGCAAACCATCAAAATGAACACTTAACACAGTGTTTTGATGAAGGAGTTCACCCCTCTTGGGCTACACCTCCTTGGTCCAGCTTCCATGGCTTGGGCCTTTGTATTAGCTCAATAATGGAAAAATTGTTGTTTACAATGCTCTATTGCTCTTGAAACCTACTTCAATGTGCTCATAACATCCAAGTCATCTAGGAACACCTTTTCCTGATCCCAATTTGGTCGAATTTTACAAAAGTTATGGAAATTGTTTCTCCTAGTAAAACTCCACTAAAACTAGAGTTATTGCCAATTTTGGAGGGACCGCTAAACATGCTGCCAAATTAGCTGCAGGTTTAATTATTGGTTAAACTCGAATTAGCGCATTAAGCGAGGTTAAGCTAACTGTTATCCGGCAGTTACGCAATAGTGGACACATATGAGCATTAAATGTTAGTGGTATTGTGTTTGCGTTGGTCATTGGTTAACTGTAACTGTAGCCATCGGGGTTGTGGTTGTGTTCACATGGGAGGGGGCTGGCCCTCTCCTCCCCAAAAACTGCAAACCGTTACATAATAAATACATTCAAAAATCGTAATAGGTTAAGATCCAATGTGGTGGTGTAGTGGAAATACGTTGAGTTTATTCGGTGGAGGTTGCGGTTCAACTCCACTGACCTGCCATAAAAAAATTGTTGAAGTACGCCGATGAACCCGACCTTTGGGGAGGGACTCGTGGTGGCCTCTGGGCTTGCCACTTGTCCCCTCCTAATTGATCCATCCTTCATCCAATGAAAACAAACCACATCACCACACCTGCTAACCAACCACAATATGACACTTGGTGAAACTTGGTTGGATGTTGACCATCCCATTGACCTACCCAGTCACCTTCCACGTCAGTAGTACAGAAAACTGACTGTATAGTGACTATACTTTTTTTTTCAAAATTCCTCTGTTTAGCAAAGCAGATAGAACGCGATATCTTCCCCATATGAACTCAGTTTTGAGTGAAACGAGTTGCATTTGGATCTTATTGCTGAGACAGATGTGGTCGTTCAGGTTTTGAGTGATTCCGAGCACTTTGAATTTTGAGCTAAATACTGAGCACCTGATCAAAGGGGGCTACACGAGGAAAGCAAGCAGCGTTCCAGGAGGAGGTGTGTCAAGAGGGTTGCACCATGGAGGATGGTGCCATGTAGCTGGGTCCAAAAATAGTCATTGAGTTCACTGTAGCTGATTGGATAGAAAAAATCTCATTAGGAGGAGTGGGTAGGAAATTTATGGCACAAATATTTGGAAATCTACCACCAAACATACATTTATGATCAGAAATTGGAGGTAATGGTCGGATTTGAATTCAAAAGCACCTATAAATATGGCATGTTTGCCTGTAGAAGAACACTTTGCCTTCCAAGAATTTTCTATGGGCTTCATTATCTGAAATTTATGAAATGATAAGATTGGGAGCAAGTTATTTCATGACTGGGGTTAGCTATGTTTCCTGAGTGAAACCAAAAATCCTTCTTAGACCACATGACTGGCACCAATCCTGTAGAAGTCGCCATTTCTGAAGTCGCTACCTCTGAAGCCGATGTATCGGATAGCGCAGCCCCTGAAATTGCATCGATGGAAGCTACGCCATCTGTACCTATGGCGCCGAGGTCGCCTAGGCCAAAGTCATCTGCTGCTAAGGAAAAGAAGAAGAAACCTCAAGTTTTTCCAGTCTGGAAATCACCAAGGAAGAACCCCGCGGAGGTTTGGCAAAAAGGAAAGATGGACAAGGAAAAACAGCCATATGAACCCCTGGATCTGGACATAGAGGAGCTTTGCGACAGGGTTGAAGAGTTGGATGTTAAGGAGGGCAAGCCTATCACTAGGCTCTCATATTATATCCCTCTACGAAAGGGCAAAGAAAAGGTACCCAAGGATCCATATTCTGGAAATTTTATGGTCTCTACCCTGCTATTACTAGGGAAAGTGCCATTTGAAGGCATGCAATTACGATGTATCCCTGCACTAAAAATGGAGGATTGGGATCTCACTGATCACGAGAAATTCCCGCATTTGTCCAAAAATAAATATCTTGCAAAGATATGTTATGAGGATACCGAATTTACACGATTGGAGACGATGAAGTGGGTCATGGGGGTTGAAAAATTTGGGTTGTTGAATATGTTATGGGTACCACGCTTTAGCGAACCACTATCAACACGGTGTGCATACACCAACTGATTGCACTGGTGCATGATGGGTATCTCTGGTTGGGAGAGCCCATCCCCATCACAGATATGTTGATCCATCGTGTCACAAGGTTTCCCTACCAAGGGTTGGATCCTACCAAGGAATTTGGAGGCAAGAGTCAAGAGAAACAAATTGCGGACAAAATGAAGCACGAGTATGGCTTAATCAAGAAATTATGTGGATACTCCATCTGCTCCATCACTGATAATGCAGTATAGCTCACTGCTCAGAGCTTTGCCTACAAGATCATGAGGAAATGTCACATGGACGAAGTGTCAGCACCAGTAACCTCATTGGCTGCACAATGTGTGAAGGGGGTGCAATATAACTAAGCGCAGTACCTATGTAAATAATTATTTTTGAAATGTCACAAAGCAGAGGACGATGGAAAGGATTTTCACTATGCCTGGATTTTATTATTTATTATTCTCGTCACATGTAGACTTCCAGAGGATAGCTAGTTCCCTCTAGAGGATGAGGATTTACCAGAAGCCACGAAGTTCGCTTCGCTATGGGCAACGAAGGACTGAGAATGGGTCATGGAAACAAAGGTATTTGGGGTGATGATGGAGATAGAAATTTGCACCATGATTAATCAAAGGCCAAGGCTATCACCAAAATTGTTTGAACAATTGGAGGCCTACGTGGAGTTTAAAGTCGATTTTCATAATGTATCCATCTGCGTGAGGAAAGACCCTAAGAAAATGTGGTACAAGTTACCATACCTAGTAACAGATGCAGATGTATAGGAGGTTATAGGAAAATGGCCAACTGAGTGGAGGTAGCCATCAGATCTCGATGCAGGAACAAGAATGATCAGGGAAAGTTCCTCCGCTCAGGCCACAACAGTGAAAAAAAGGAAAGAGGTTGAGCAGGCTGCAACCTGAGAGAAAGCATCACAACAAAATAAGGAAGATATTGCTAAGGCAGCTGCTGAAAAAGAGCGAGTCACGAAGGAAGCTGCTGACAAGGAGCATGCTGCAAAGGAGGCCACAGTGGTAGTAGATGAGTCTACTTCTCAACAGACTGCAGATAAGGATGGGTCCAGGGAGAAGGAAGGAGGTGGTGGCAAGGAGCAAACCACCCCCTTCAAATTGCAAAATTGGACCAGGGAGACCACTTCCGAGTCCAGAAAGAAGCAAAATTCTAATAAGTAGGCACCCATGGATCCAATGGTCCTCACTAAGGGGAACTTGGATGATATCGGGGACAAGTTCCATGACACAACGACAAATTTGTGGACAGAGTTTGAGCAACAGTACATGAATACATTGGGGAGCATCCATAAGTATCTGCATGAGTTGCAGATTCAAATAGGTAGAATTCAGGAAAGCATGGGAAAAGCGAGAGGGATTCAAGTGAGCACAACAATATTAGACTCAGACCGAACTCTAGACCTCAGAGTTATCCCTTTGCCTGAAGGATCACTACGCATAGAGGAAGTGGAAACACACACTCAGGTCGGGAATCTAAAGAAAGTAGGCATCAATATAGAAGCACATCCCATTTAGACCCTTCACACCCTCCATCAGGGAGTATCAGATGAGATTCGAGTCCAAGAGTAGCGCATGCTATCAGTCATTAGTGAAGTCAAACTAAACAATGAGCATATTTTTGCAGAGAAAGCTCAGGCGCTGAAGGAAAAGGAAGAGTTGGCCACACGTAACCATACACTTGAGGACACCATTGCACAAGTTTGTAAGGAGATGCCAGAATTGAATATTCCATAGGATGTTGCATCAGCAGTTAAAGTTAGAAAAATAGTTGTGGCAGTTCAGGAGTCCAATTTGCATTGCAGATGCAGATTTCGGAGCTATAACTAAAGTTGCAGCCAACTACTCTGCCAAACGTCAGGGAATAGTGCAGAGTAGTTATCTGAGAGAGTATGGATACTTTGGATACCGCAATCACAGGTTGTACAATGATTTTTGAATGAGCCATGGAGTTTTGGAGGAACCTGCAAGAAAACCCAAACCTACAGAAAATCGGCATGAACATCAGGGATTTACAATAGAGGTTTGATGAGCTCAGGGTGACCGCATG
This sequence comes from Pinus tabuliformis, assembly GCA_031772625.1. Lineage (NCBI taxonomy): Eukaryota > Viridiplantae > Streptophyta > Pinopsida > Pinales > Pinaceae > Pinus > Pinus tabuliformis. The sequence goes on along the minus strand of CM062818.1, from coordinate 1,156,912,485 downwards.
CACGTTGGCGCTAATCTAGCGCTTAACCCGACTACAGGAAGGAAAGATGTTGTAATAAAAGATTGAAGAGATACAGAGAAAGGAGGTTGTTTTAAAGGCCAGACTATAGCCATGGACAGAGGAAGCATGTCATCTTACTCTGTCAATCCAACAAAAGCTAATGATGATGCAAAAAATGCAGAGGATGATGCGCCTTGCGGTAGAAGGTCTTACGACAGAAACACTGGTGGAAGAAGTGTAGCAGGCCACACTGCAAGGTTCTTCTAACATCGTATTATTCAGGATCAATTTTTCAAAACTCTTCAACAATATTGAGGCGCCAGCCGAGTGACTCAAGCGTGAGTCACCATATTTGTGTTGGGGGCCTATTAGGATGGGGTCCCTGGAGTCAATTTTGTTGAGTTTTGAGTCATTTTTGTAATATCTTTTTGTAGAGAAGGTAAAGTCTCCACTAAATGTGGAAAGTGGAGCATGAAGCTAAGTAGAGTCAAAGGGGATTTAGACCCTTAAGTTGGGTAGGTGATAGATTTGTTTTGAGGCCCGCCCATGGTCTGTAGACCATGGTATTGTAAAGAAATGCTATAAATAGATGATTCATAGCGAGTCTTAGAGATAACTTTTGTTGAAGAATCATTGTAAGTGAAAGGTGCTAAGACAAGAAAGGTCTGTTTCTTGTACTTAGGCAAAAGGGGAAGGCTCCTGCAGCTGAGTGCGCAGAGACCTTGGTAAGTCTACAAGCTAAGTGCACAGGGAGAAAGAGTCTATAATTGAATGCTTATCCATAATAAATACTATTTGAGTAAATTATGATGCATCTATGCCTTGTTATTTACTTATGTTTAAGTTTATGTATCTTCACTCTATGATCTGTTTTATGTGAATTAATGGTTATTTACTGTGCAAAACGACTAGATCTATAATATTTCTTCATAATAAGTACACTTAAATACCTTCGCGATGATCTAGAAGTCATTAGATAAAAATACAAAGATTAACTGTTTAGAAGAATTAGGTCTGCAAGAAGGAAGATCTAATATATAAGGGCTTCATAGCACACATCACACAGGCCTCTGGATGCAGAAACCTAGTTCTAGCGTCCCCCAATACTACTTCTAGTGAGATTGCAGTCTGCGTTATGCGGGTTGTTGCCGAAAAGGCCAACAATGTAGGGTTTTTCAGTTGGCATAACTAACTCTGAACTTGGGTCAGGACCCCTTAAGCCAACAATAGCTTCATTAACATAAACTAGAAAGTATGGTGAGGTCTTAAGGGAAGGCTTAGGAGTTACATGGTCATCCCATAATGCATTTTTCAAAGCATTGTACCGGTTTTGTTGTCAGAGAATATGGTTTTCTTGATGATGTGGATAAGATTTTTATTTGTCAATTCAGCTAAACCATTTCCCCACAGGAAATAATTAGATGCACGCTTTAATACAATCCCATTTTCTAATGCAAAATCATAAAGTTTCAATAATGAAAAATAAGTTGCATTATCAAATACAAGATACGTTGGAATGCCAAACCTGGTTATAATATTCTACTGCAAGAAGTGGATGACTTCCTTGTCATTTACTTGTCTCAAGGAACTGCTTCTATCCACCAAGTAAAATAATTTATAGTTGTCAAAATATATTAGGGTTTCTTTTACGAATGTGGAAATATTTCTCTGATAACATCTAGGCCCCATTGTTGGAATGGTTCCTCGATTGATACTAGTAGAAGTGGGGCGGCTAACCTCTGATCTCAACCAGAACATCTCTGACAAGTTGGGAACTTGTAGACATAAGCATTATTTGAATAAAATGGGTCAATAATAACCAACCCTCATCATCTTATGTGCAGTTGTGTCACCCACATAGTGACCACCTATCGATTCGTCATGTAGATCTCTAAGTACCGCCTTTGTATCTTGCGGCTCAAGGCATCTTATCAAGACACCATTGTGGTGCTTTCAAAAAAGCACTCCATGAACAAGTTGGTAGTATAGAGATTTTAGGAAAACATCCCTCTTTTGTTTGTTTGATAAATGCGTGGGCAAGGTGTCATGCTCTAAAAAATTCCATATATCAGAATACCATTGCATTGTAGATGTGGACTAGGGAACATGTTCAATGTTTTACATTTCTATTTCCTGTTCCCAACCTGAAATATCTTACTCAAGAGCATCTCTTGCTTCGGCTGATAGCTGACAAAGGCCATGACCCTTTATGGTATGAATTGGTTTAAACTCTAAATCATATTCTTGTAAGCTAGTCATCCAATTTTCCCTCTTCTCACCCATCTCTTGTTTCACAAAGAGTGTTCTTACTATTGGGTGAGGCACAAATATGATCGTGTGAGATTTTAGAAGATAGGGTCTGAAGTATTTAACTGCCTTATATACAACATATTCTTGTTTTTCAATGCCAGGATAATTTAGCTCTAACCCTTATAAGATAACACTCATGAAAGATATAGGTTTTTCATTTCCTTCAGTATCCTTTTGGGTCAATACAGTCGCAATATATGATCGAAGCAAAGGTATAAAGTAGGAAATATTTGCCATAGACAAGACTAAATAAAGCATCTGCATCTTCGATATCTTGTTTAATATGAGCAAAAGCATCCTTTTCCCTTTTATCCCATTTATAAGTTGCATATTTCTCAATCATCTCCTCTATAGGTCTAACTATTTGAGCATAATCAGAGATGAATTTTCACAGGAAAATAATCTTCCCTAAGAAATATTGCATAGCTTTCTTGTTTACAAGGAATGGGATCTGATTTATAGCTTTGACCCTCTCGAGATCAACTTTAATTCCACTTTTTTGAATGATTTTCCCTAAGAGAGTCCCTTCTGACACACCAAAGATGCTTTTCTTGGGATTAAGAGAAATCCCATATTTACAACACCCCTCAAATATTTTTTTCAAATGAAATACATGTTCTAATCTTCTTTTGGAAAGCACAGTAACATCATCCAAATAAACAACTACACTTTGACTGATAAGACGACGAAAAGAGATGTCCATCTCTTTTTGAAATTTAGCACTGACATTGATAAGACTAAATGGCATTCTCTTAAAATGGAATGTTGCCAATGGTCCTGAAGGTGGTTTTCAAATGATCTAGTTCTGCCACTAGCACTTGATTGTAACGAGAGAAACCATCTAGCAGCAAAAACATCTCAGACCCAAATATTGTTTGGAGGATAGGTTCCATGGTTGGCACTAGGTAATTATATTTTTCAGATTCTCAGTTGAGATTGTGCTAGTCTACAGATAACCTTATCTCACCAGAATTATTTTTTACTGGGACCAAATTCGAAACTCAAGTGGAGTGCCTGAATTTAAAAATGATTTGAGCATCAAGCAGCTTTCTCAATTCCTTTTGGATGAAGGGCTCCAGTGTTGGATGAACTTTCCTTAGTTTCTGCTAGAAAGGTTTTATCCCTTCTTTGATGGGAATGACATGTTGGATAATATGAGTATCATATGTCTTCAAGTCATTATATGTCCATTCAAACAGATCACAATATTGTTTGAATAAGAGGATGAATTTTTTTCATTCTTGTGGAGAACAACATGTATTGAGGTTTACATACTTGGATTCTTTTTGAGTTCCCAAATTGACTTGCTCAGATGATAACTTTGAGCTCTGAGTCTTGGTATTGGTTGGTCCTATGAACCAATTTTGCAGGTTGTATCATTTTTACAGGGAAACCACACCTTTAAGCATGGTGTTTCCTTTAATTGCATTAGATGTCTCTTGCAAGGCCTTATCATTCTCATCCTATTCTATGGAAATATATTTAAATACATATGCATTAGCCATGAAATGTAGTATTTGTTGGTCATAATTGAAAATGTGAAAGTTATTGATGTTGTAAGACATAGAAGGTTTATATATAATCTCAATTGAAAAACCATTCCTCAATGGCAACATCCTAGCAGTTGCATTTCCTAATGCATCTGTTGCAGCGTTTCTAAGCCTAGGAATAGAAATAATATTAAAATCCTTAAAATTATTAATTAATCGCCATACCTCTTGTTGTTAGTTTTCAAGATTTGGCAAAACACAGTGGATAGTATCCCATACTTGACAAGTCACCACCTCTGAGTCACCAATTACCTTGAGAAACTATACCTTCACATTGATGGCTTTCTTTAGTCCAAGTATGAGTGCTTCATATTCAGAAGTATTATTGGTACACTCAAACTCAAAATGGCATGCAAGAATATGGTTCTTATTACCTGGTTATATAAGTACATAACCAGCTCCAGATCCATCATGCATCTTTGAACTATCAAAGTATAAAGTCCAAATATTATTAGCTGCTAAAATGTTTCCTATACTATTATTACTATTACTATGTATATCTATATTACAAGATCCATTTGCAACAGCTAGAGAACAGGAAAGGATCTATAGGATTCATTTGCACTGGGTGGGAACAAGAAAAGAGCTCCAACTTTATATAAGGTGGGAACAGTGATGGTTGTGCTTGACAACACTCATGATTAGTTTCCAAGGAACAATTTCCAAAGATTAAATCAGCAAAGGAATCAGGATCATTGTGGCCCTCAAGTGGTGTCACAGTGTATTTCATGTATGATTCACTTTCCACTCGAATCTAGTTATTTATCCCCTTATATGGAAGTCATAAATGTGACCAATCGGTAGAAAAATACCCTTGTAATTTACTAGGCCGGTCTCTACTCAGGAGTAGGTCATAGGCTTCAGGGATGTCCACAATTACTAAATTTATACATTGGTGAACTCAATGATTAGATGATAATTGGATAACAACATTCCTGAGTTCCCCAATAGCTTAGACAAGAGATTTCCCAGCTAAATGATTTGTGCATCAGTATTGTCCCATTTAGCATTTATTTTCTCAGCAACAGATAATGGAATTACATTCACAAATGCACCGGAATCGACTAAAAAATTATGGACATTGTAATTAAAAATATCAAAAGTTAGAAAAAATGGAGGGTAGAGAGTGTTAGCATCTAGTGTTATAGCATTTACACCTTATGAGAGGTAGAATCTTTGTCACCTCGCGAAGGTTGTGAAAAGGATTGGATGAGTAGTTCATTTTGGCCTACTATCTTAGCGAGCTCAAAGATGGAAATATTGGCTCAAGATCTCTTCAAATATTCAACTATGTTATAATCAGTTGTTTCATTTTTAGCAGGTAGTGTCGAAGTGTCTAGAGGAGTGGATTTATTTGACACTTCCAGATTGATGGACTTACTTTTACTACTAGAGGAAGTGTTCTTGGAAGTACTAGCATTTCCAAACTTACTTTGTGCATTCTGAGCAAGATTAACTAGTGGTGAGATTCTTCTTAATAATTGTTCCTTCAATTGTGTTTCGTCTCCTCCTATTCTGAAATATGTCCTTTTCTCCTCAAGTTATATCAACCATTATATTTCTAAGGGGGGTCTCACTTTGAGGTGGTTCTTCAGCACTTTCCTTTTCAACGTTAAGGATACAATAAAAAGCATTCACTGCATGTCCAATACCCATACTTTCTTCAGTCGTTGTAGGTTCTTATGTTTTCTTCTATTTGCTCAAACTGCTAATCTGGTAGTAAGGAATCAACAATGTGTGTGGCTAGAGAATTCATGTTGTGGTTATATCGTAGGCATGTTTTCTCTAAATAATATTCCTGGTGGAAAGAGAAATAGTTATCCATGCCCAAAATTTCAATATTTAACACAATATTCAAACTTTAGGTAGATTTAGTAGGTTGATTGTTGTTGTTGTTATTCCTTTGGAATGGGAAAGACTTGGGGGCCTTGCTACTCGTGTAAGTCTCACTTGACCTTCTCGTTAATTCTAAAATTTCATTGGTAAGTGATTTTATCATTCTGGTCAAGCTTTCAATATTTGACAAATCCATTTATTTAGCCTTAGTTGAAGAAATTTGAGACTTCCTAACAGTCTCCTTGGAGTCTTTAGATTCATCATCATCAGTAATAACTCCAATAGCATGCAAGACTTTCTCCACAATGATTGCTTCTACAAATTTTAGTGCCAATGTTTCATTCACATCTCTTTTAACGAATGATGAAATGTTGGTAGGCAAGGCAGTTGTATAATAGTCAATAGTGATTGAATCGTGAGGTTGTGTGCCCAAGGGAAACTTGTTCAATATGTGATTGAACTTTTGATTGTATTATTTTACTTTCTCCTTTCCCCCATATTATTGTTTTTTGAGCTCTTTAGATAACATGGCGGGAGTCTTTTCATGAGTGAATTTCTCCAAAAATAATTTTTTAAACTCCCTCCAACTATGGATTGAATTGACAGGCATAATATGGTACCATGCTACTACTCTACCTTCTAGTGTAAAAGGAAAAATCCTACAAGAACATCCTTGTACCATACCTCTAACATCTGTAGATGCATGTAGAAATCATTTATATGATCTTCTACCTTCGTCTTCTTATCTGGATCAAACTTTGATAATATATTTTCTTGATGTCTAGCCATTTTATGAAGTTTATCTGGAAGAGAAAGGGGCCCTTGGGCCATCTAATATAGGTCTTGGTTGGCCATGTGTTCATCCATCTATTTAGCCTTAGTTGAAGAAGGTTGAGACTTCCTACCAGTCTCCTTGGAGTCTTTAGATTCATCATCACCAGTAGTAACTCCAATAGCACGCAAGTCTTTCTCCACAACAATTGCTTCTACAAATTTTAGTGCCAATGTTTCATTCGCATCTCTTTTAATGAATGAGGAAATGTTGGTGGGCAAGGCAGTTGTATAATAGTCAATATGTGATTTAAATTTTTATAGTAGTATTTTACTTTCTCCTTTTCCCCCATATTATTGTTTTTGAGATCTTTAAATAATATGGCGAGAGTCTTTTCATGAGTGAATTTCTCCAAAAATAATTTTTTAAACTCCCTCCAACTACGGATTGAATTGACAGGCATAATATGGTACCATGCTACTACTCTACCCTCTAGTGTAAAAGGAAAAATCCTACAAGAAACATCCTTGTACCATACCTCTAACATTTGTAAATGCATGTAGAAATCATTTATATGATCTTCTACCTTTGTCTTCTTATTGGGATCAAAATTTGATAATATATTTTCTGGATGTCTGGCCATTTTATGAAGGTTATCTGGAAGAGAAATGGGCCCTTGGGCCATCTAATATAGGTCTTGGTTGGCCATGTATTCATCTCTAAGCCCCTCCTCCTCATAATTAGATGAGCCTTCTCCTTCACTGTCTAAATCATTGTTGAACTCAAATTCAGTTCCTCTATCTTCTTCGTTATAAAAAACAATGTCTTCCTCGTACCCTTCGTTAATGGGTGGAAGTGAATCTTATTGAACCGTGTCTTCAGAAGACTTTGTTAATTCTTCAAGGGTGGAAAAAACCAAATCTTCCACTGAACAAACCATTACACTGGTACGAGTTTATTCTTTCTTCTTAGGATGATGTGAGAGATTATGAGCAACAAGGAGTAAACCAATAGCTTTTGCAAATCGACGGGTTATAGGTCGAAGTGCCCAGAGTTGTTCATAGGTAACCTCGTAAGACAACTCCAAACTAGGTTGAGAATACCCTCCTACTTCGAGAATAGGAGTTAGAATGATACTCAGAATATTGTTACCTCATCCAAAAGATGAATGAATAGGATGTATGGAGTTATCAGCCATAAAAAATTGGATGCCCTCCTTCTAGCGCCATAATGTTGGTGGTGTTGGATACTGACAACATAAAGGGGATATCCCTTATATGAGGTCCCAATTAGACCTCATACCGTTTGGTGTAGAAATCCCATCCAGAATATGGCTCAGTTTTGTTTACTTAAAGATATTTCTTGGCTTTAGAAGTTATCACAAGAGAGAAGCACACATGTGATTTGAATGAGAAAGAGGGTGTGCCTTATGAATGCTCGATTGTAGATGTATCAAGGTTATTTCAATGTAGAGGGGAAATAAAGTGAACCTCTAAAGGAGAATTAATAGTACTACCCTAATGGAGACACACATGAATGAGAAAATCTCATCTGGCATCAAGCGAAATAGTTCACATAGATGTGATGATAGTTAACATAATTAAATTACATTTCCAATAAGTTAAGCACCAAATCCACTGAAATGGTTCAATTACTTTAGTACATATGAAACAAAACATGAATCATAAACATTCAAAGAGTAGCCTTAAAACATCCACAATCCATGTATGAAAATGTGTTGGTCGAAAGGCTTCAAGTATTAATCAAAAGTTCCAAGATACATAAGTACAATGAACATCACTAGCTCCAATAGTGGAGCTTTAGAGCCACTACTTGATCCCCAAAAGTACTAACTCTATCTCTCTAATTCCTTGTGGGAGAATCCAAGGTTAAAAGTAATTTTCATGAGTAATGAGGATCCTTTTATAACTTGAGGCATGACCTTTCACATCCCCATGAATCTTGACTTTCCAACTCCTAATGACCTTTGGACTTCCAAATGACTTTTGGAATTATATATGACTCTTAGTATTACATGTATTTTATGAGTGAAATCATCCTTTTCCCTTTTATTCCATTTATAAATCGCATCTTTCTCAATCATCTCCTGTATAGGTATAACTATTTGAGCATAATCAGAGATTAATTTTCACAAGAAAATAATCTTCCTTAAGAATAATTGCATAGCTTTCTTGTTTACAAGGAATGGGATCTTATTTATAGCTTTGACCCTCTCGAGATCAACATTAATTCCACCTTTTTCAATGATTTTCCCTAAGAGAGTCCCTTCTGACACACAAAATATGCTTTTCTTGGGATTAAGAGAAATCCCATATTTACAACACCGCTCAAATATTTTTTCCAATGGCATACATGTTCTAATCTTCTTTTGGAAAACACAGTAACATCATCCAAATAAACAACTACACTTTGACGGATAAGACCACGAAAAGCGATGTCCATCTCTCTTTGAAATTTAGCACTGCCATTGATAAGCCTGAATGGCATTCTCTTAAAATGGAATGTTCCTAATGGTCCTGAAGGTGGTTTTCAAATGATCTAGTTCTGCCACTAGCACTTGATTGTAACGAGAGAAACCATCTAGCAGCGAAAACATCTCAGACCCAAATATTGTTTGGAGGATATGTTCCATGGTTGGCACTAGATAATTATACTTTTCAGATTCTTGGTTGAGATTGTGGTAGTCTACAAATAACCTTATCTCATCGGAATTATTTTTTACTGGGACCAAATTCGAAACCCAAGTGGATTGTCTGACTTCAAAAATGATTTGAGCATCAAGAAACTTTCTCAATTCCTTTTGGATGAGGGGCTCCAGTGTTGGATGAACTTTCCTTAGTTTCTGCTGGAAAGGTTTTACCCCTTCTTTGATGGGAATGACATGTTGGATAATATGAGTATCATATGTCTTCAAGTCATCGTATTTCCATTCAAACACATCACAATATTGTTTGAATAAGAGGATGAATGTTTTTCATTCTTGTGGAGAACAACATGTATTGAGGTTTACATACTTCGATTCTTTTTGAGTTCCCAAATTGACTTGTTCAGATAATAACTTTGAGCTCTGAGTCTTGGTATTGGTTGGTCCTATGAACCAATTTTGCAGGTCATACCTTTTTTACAGGGAAGACACACCTTTAAGCATGGTGTTTCCTTTAATTTCATTAGATGTCTCTTGCAAGGCCTTGTCATTCTCATCCTATTCTATGGAAACATATTTAAATACGTATGCATTAGCCATGAAATGTAGTATTTGTTGGTCATAATTGAAAATGTGAAATTTAGTGATGTTTTAAGGCATAGAAGGTTTATATATAATCTCAATTGGAAAACCATTCCTCAATGGAGACATCCTAGCAGTTGCATTTTCTAATGCATCTGTTGCAGCATTTTTAAGCCTAGGAATAGAAATAATATTAAAATCCTTAAAATAATTAATTAATCGCCATACCTCTTGTTGGTAGTTTTCAAGATTTGGCAAAACACAGTGGATAGTATCATGTGCCTAACAAGTCACCACCTCTGAGTCACCAATTACCTTGAGAAACTATACCTTCAGATTGATGGGTTTCTTTAGTCCAAGTATGAGTGCTTCATATTCAGAAGTATTATTGGTACACTCGAACTCCAAACGGCATGTAAGAATATGATTCTTATTACCTGGTTATATATGTACATAACCAGCTCCAGATCCATCGTGCATCTTTGAACCATCAAAGTATAAAGTCCAAATATTATTAGTTGCTAAAATGCTTCCTATACTATTATTACTATACTATGTACATCTATATTACAGGATTCATTTGCACCAACTGGAGAACAAGAAAGGATCTATAGGATTCATTTGCACCGGGTGGGAACAAGAAAATAGCTCCAACTTTATATCAGGTGGGAATGGTGATGTTTGTGCTTGACAACACTCATGATTAGTTTCCAAGGAACAATTTCCAAAGATTAAATCAGCAAAGGAATCAGGATTATTGTGGTCCTCAAGTGGTGTCACAGTGTATTTCATGTATGATTCACTTTCCACTCGAATCTAGCTATTTATCCCCTTGTATGGAAGCCATAAATGTGACCAATCAGTAGAAAAATACCCTTGTAATTTACTAGACTGGTCTCTACTCAGGAGTAGGTCATAGGCTTCAGGGATGTCCACAATTACTAAATTTATACATTGGTGAACTCAATGATCAGATGATAATCAGATAAGAACATTCCTGAGTTCCCCAATAGCTTAGACAAGAGATTTGCCTAGATAAATGATTTGTGCATCAATGTTGTCCCATTTAGCGTTTATTTTCTTAGCAATAGATAATGGAATTACATTCACAAATGCACCGGAATCGACTAAACAATTATGGACATTGTAATTAAAAATCTCAAAAGTTAGCAAAAATGGAGGGCAGAGAGTGTTAGCATCTAGTGTTATAGCATTTACACCTTATGAGAGGTAGAATCGGTGTCACCTCGTGAAGGTTGTGAAAAGGATTGGATGATCGGTTCATTTTGGCCTGCTATCTTAGCAAGCTCAAAGATGGAAATATTGGCTCAAGATCTCTTCAAACCTTCAACTATGTTATAATCAATTTTTTCATTTTGAGCAGGCAGCGTTGAAGTGTCTGGAGGAGTGGATTTATTTGACACTTCCAGATTGATAGACTTACTTTTGCTACTAGAGGAAGTGTTCTTGGAAGTACTATCATTTCCAGACTTACTTTGTGCATTCTAAGCAAGATTCACCAGTGGTGAGATTCTTCTTAATAATTGTTCCTTCAATTTTTTCTCGTCACCTCCTGTTCTGAAATATGTCCTTTTCTCCTCAAGTTATATCGACCATTATATACCTACAGGGGGGGGCTCACTTTGAGGTGGTGCTTCAACACTTTTCTTGTCAACATTGAGGATACAATAAAAATCATTCGTTGCATGTACAATACCCATACTTTCTTCAGTCATTGTAGGTTATGTTTTCTTATATTTGCTCGAACTTCTAATCTGGTAGTAAGGAATAAACAATGTGTGTGGCTAGAGAATTCGTGTTGTGGTTACATTGTAGGCATGTTTTCTCTAAATAATATTCCTGGTGGAAAGAGAAATAGTTATCCATGCCCAAAATTTCAATATTTAACACAATATTCAAACTTTGGGCAGATTTAGTAGGTTGATTGTTGTTGTTGTTGTTGATGTTGTTGTTCCTTAGGAATGGGAAAGACTTGGGGGACTTGCTACTAGTGTAAGTTTCACTTGACCTTCTCTTTAATTCTAAAATTTCATTGGTAAGTGATTTTATCATTCTGGTCAAGCTTTCAATATCTGACAAATCCATTTATTTAGCCTTAGTTGAAGAAGGTTGAGACTTCCTACTAGTCTCCTTGGAGTCTTTAGATTCATCATCATCAGTAATAAGTCCAATAGCATGCAAGTCTTTCTCCACAATGATTGCTTCTACAAATTTTAGTGCCAATGTTTCATTCGCATCTCTTTTAACGAATTAGGAAATGTTGGTGGGCAAGGCAGTTTTATAATAGTCAATAGTGATTGAATCGTGAGGTTGTGTGCCCGGGGGAAACTTGTTCAATCTGTGATTGAACTTTTGATTGTAGTATTTTCTCCTTTTCCCCCATATTATTGTTTTTGAGCTCTTTAAATAACATGGAAGGAGACTTTTCATCAGTGAGTTTCTCCAAAAATAATTTATTAAACTCCCTCCAACTATGGATTGAATTGACAGGCATAATATGGTACCATGCTACTACTCTACCTTCTAGTGTAAAAGGAAAAATCATACAAGAAACATCCTTGTACCATACCTCTAACATCTATAGATGCATGTAGAAATCATTTATATTATCTTCTACCTTCATCTTCTTATCTTGATCAAAATTTGATAATATATTTTCTGGATGTCTAGCCATTTTATGAAGGTTATTTGGAAGAGAAAGAGGCCCTTGGGTCATCTAATATATGTCTTGGTTGGCCATGTATTCATCTCTAGGTCCCTCCTCCTCATAATTAGACGCACCTTTTCCTTCACCGTCTAAATTGTTGTTGAAGTCAAAATTAGTTCCTCGATCTTCTTCGTCAGAAATAAAAATGTCTTCCTCATGTTGGGTTGTGTTATATTCTTTCCATGACTAGCCTACGTAGTTAACCAGGGGGTTAGATGGTGGGCAGAGCCCCCCCTTCGTTGCGCTGATTGTGTAGTGGGGGGCGGGGGGGGGTCACAGGGGGTTAGAGGGGTGCAGGTAACCCCCCTCTATGGGGTCTAAGGTAGTACCCCATAAAATTTTGTTTTCTAGACCCTATATTAGGTTGGGCGGACCTACCTATGGTTTTTTGCATGTTTTTCGCACATGGTTTTGGACGTGATGGTTTTCGTTCCATGGTTTTGGACGCGATGGTTTTCGGTCCATGGTATTGGATGCTTCGGCATGTATAAATATGTATTGTAACATTGAAAGGAACATAATGAAAAATCAATCTGGTAGTACTGGTTTTGGGATCCAGGGGAAAATCTTTGTGTATATGTGTTTTATGTGTTATTCTCTCACATTGTTTATTTTCTATGTTTTAGAATTCGTATGCAGGTAATTTTTGTATGGGGTTAAAACTTACACCTCGTACCCTTCGTTAATGGGTGGAAGTGGATCTTATTGAACCGTGTCTTCAGAAGACTTTGTTAATTCTTCAAGAGTGTAAAAAACCAAATCTTCCACCGAACAAACCATTACATTGGTACGAGCTTCTTCTTTCTTCTTAAGATGATGCGAGAGATTATGAGCGACAAGGAGTAAACCAATAGCTTTTTCAAATCAATGGGTTATAGGTTGAAGTTCCCAGAGTTGTTCATAGGTAACCTCTTAAGACAACTCCAAACTAGGTTGAGAATGCCCTCCTACTTCAGGAATAGGAGTTAGAATGATACTCATAATATTGTTACCTCATCCAAAAGATGAATGAATAGGATGTATGGAGTTATCAGCCATAAAAGGAAAAAATCCTACAAGAAACATCCTTGTACCATACCTCTAACATCTGTAGATGCATGTAGAAATCATTTATATGATCTTCTACCTTCGTCTTCTTATCTAGATCAAACTTTGATAATATATTTTTTGGATGTCTGGTCAATTTATGAAGGTTATTTAGAAGAGAAAGAGGCCCTTGGGTCATCTAATATAGGTCTTGGTTGGCCATGCATTCATCTCTAGGTCCCTCCTCATAATTAGACGCACCTTCTCCTTCACCGTCTAAATCATTGTTGAACTCAAAATTAGTTCCTCAATCTTCTTCGTCAGAAAGAAAAATGTATTCCTCATGTTGGGTTGTGTTATATTCTTTCCACGACTAGCCCACGTAGTTAACCGGGAGGTTAGAGGGGGGGCGGAGCCCCCCCTTCGTTGCACCAATTGCATAGCGGGGGGGTCACAGGGGGTTTGAGGGGTGCAAGTAACCCCCCTTTATGGGGTCCAGGGTAGCGCCCCATAAAATTTTGTTTTCTGGACCCTATATTAGGTTGGCTGGACCTACCTATGGTTTTGTGCATGTTTTTCGCACATGTTTTTGGACGCAATGGTTTCGGTCCATAGTTTTGGACATGATGGTTTTCAGTCCATGGTATTAGATGCTTCAGCATGTATAAATATGTATTGTAACATTGAAAAGAACATAATGAAAAATCAATCTGGTAGTCCCAGTTTTGGGATCCAGGGGAAAATCTTTGTGTATATGTGTTTTATGTGTTATTCTCTCGCATTGTTTATATTTTTTGTTTTAGAGTTCATATGCAGGTAATTTATGTACAAGGTTAAAACCTACTTTTTGTATCAAAGTTGTTTTGGCTTCAAGGGGATGCCTTTGATGCTGAGGGGTTTCGCTTGGGCCTATGGTAGACCCTGTTCAGTGGGAGATCTGCGAGATCGATTCTAGTGGTGAAAGAAGATGGCGAGCAGTGGAAAGATAGAGATCGAGAAATTTAATGGTCAGAGTTTTGAGTTGTGGAAACTCAATATGGAAGATCTGTTGGTGGATAAATATCAATGGATTGTGGTAGATCCGGGTGCTAAACCAACGGGAGTGTCTGATGAAGAATGGAAGAAGTTAGATCGGAAGGAAAAGAGCACAATACGATTGTGTGTCTCAGATTCAGTATTGTTGAATGTATCAGGGGAAGTTATGACGAAGGCTTTTTGGGACAAGTTAGGGACTTTGTACCAATCTAAGTCTTTGGTAAATAAACTGTTCCTGTGGAAAAAGTTGTATAACCTGAGGATGAAAGATGGAGACTCGGTGATAGAGCATCTGGACGCATTTAATACTATGTTAAGTCAGTTATTATCTGTTGATATTAAAATTTCAGATGAAGATAAGTGCATCAGTTTGTTGTGTTCTCTACAAAATTCGTGGGATAGTTTGGTTATTGCAATAGGTATCAATACAAATACCTTGCAGTTTGATGAAATAGTATCATCCTTGCTGACGGAGGATATGAGGCGGAAAAATATGGAGAGCCAAAATGGTGATACCTTGTCTGTACGAGGACGGTCCCAGAACAGAAACAAAAATAATTCATCGAGTGGGAGATCTAAATCTAGAGGGAGATCTAAATCTCCAGTAAAACCTATAAAGGTGGTGTGCTGGAAATGAGGAAAGGAAGGGCACTACAAAAGGGACTGTAAATCTAAAGCTCCTGATAAAGGAAAGTGATTTGATGATGCTCCTTTTGCATAGGTGAAAACCACCTCAGATGAAGGTGGGGAAGTGTACTTGGCTTCTTCAAGTACACAAGTAGATCATGAGGCATGGTTGATTGAATCAGGTGCATCCTTTCACTTCACTCCCCATAGAGAGTGGTTCTACGAGTATGAGAAATACAATGGTGGTGATGTCTTCTTAGAGGATGATAGGAAGGCTAGAATTGTTGGTCATGGAAAAGTAAAGTTGAAGTTGCAAGGTGGAAGGGTTAGAACACTTCCGGGTGTTCTACATATTCCTGCATTGGCTAGAAATATGATTTCTGTAAGCAAGATGGATGATGCAAGTGTAAAAACAGTGTTCGAGAAGGATACCTAAAAGATGGTTCGGGGAGCACTAATATTGATGCGGAGAGTTCGGATTGGAACTCTATACAAGCTGCAAGGTAGCACTGTTGTTGATGGGTGCAACAGCTCTGTGGTTCCTGAAAGTGGAGCAGAAAATCTAGTGGCCTCTGGAGAGAAGACCATGTTGTGGCATCAAAGGCTTGTACATATTAGAGAGAAGGGCCTTTGAATACTTCATGGTAAAGGTATGGTAGAAGGTATGAGTAATAGCTCTCTGGATTTTGATTTCTATGAAAATTGTGTATATGGGAAGCAGAATCGGGTGAGTTTCCCGTCTGGTGGTAAGAGGACGAAAAAGATATTAAAAATTGTGCACAGTGATGTGTTTGGACCTATGAAGGTTCCATCACTGGGTAAGTCTGTGTACTATGTATCATTTATAGATGACTTCTCAAGGAATACATGGATATATTTCCTTAAGAAAAAATTTGAAGTCTTTGATAGGTTTAAAGAATTTAAGGCTCTGGTGGAAAACCAAACAGAGAAGAAGATAAAGGTGTTGAGGACAGATAATGGTGAAGAGTTTTAAAGTAAGGAATTTGAATAATTCTATAAGAAGTGTGGTATAGCACGGTAGAAGACTACTCCATACACACTTAGCAAAATGGAGTTGCAGAAAGAATGAACAAGACATTGATGGAAAGGGCAAGAAGCATGCTCAGTGGTGCCAGGTTAGGATAGGAATTCTGGGCAGAGTTGGTGGAGACAACATGTTACCTGGTCAACAAATCACCTTCATCAGCGTTGGAGGATAAGACTCCACAAGAGGTATGGACTGGTAAGAAACCCTCTCTTTCACATCTGAGGGTATTTGGATGTGATGCATATGTATATGTTCCAAAGGAGAAATGAACCAAGTGGGATAGTAAGTCTGAAAAGTGCATCTTTATTGGGTATAAGGATGGTTTAAAGGGTTATAAGCTTTGGAACCCAGTAACAAGGAAGGTTGTGTATAGCTGAGATGTGGTGTTCAGAGAGGTAAAAGATGTTATTAAACATGAATTCCAACCAAAGGAACTTGAGAAGATAGAGTTTGAGCTTAAGGAGGAAGAATCAAACTCTACAACAAAGTAGGAATCAAAAGATGAAGAGCCACAAACTCCGGGTGTGAGAAGATTAGTTTGAGAAAGAAGGCAGCCAGAAAGGTATAGTCCATTTGCTTTCTGTTCAAATTTTGCTTTATCTATTGCTGACGATGATCCCAAAACTGTGAAGGAAGCAGTAGATTCAGAGGATGGAAAACTCTAGAAAGAGCCATGGTTGATGAAATGGAATCTTTGCACAAAAATGAGGCTTGGGATCTGGTGGAGTTGTCGGCTGGAAGGAAACCCATTGGCAGCAAATGGGTGTTCAAGAAGAAGACAAATGCAGAAGGAAAGGTGGAGAAATACAAAGCTCGGTTGGTAGAAAAAGGTTATTCCTAGGTGCCGGGAATTGATTTTGGTGATATTTTTTCTCATGTTGCCAAGGTAACTACTATTAGATTACTTTTATCTGTTGCTGCTGCTTTTGATTTTGAGGTAGAATAGATGGATGTGAAGATAGAATTTCTTCACGGGGATCTGGAAGAGGAAACCTACATGAAGTAACCTGAAGGCTTTGTGGTGAAGGGTAAGAAAGAACTGGTATGCAAGTTAAAGAAGTCTCTGTATGGGTTAAAACAGTCACCAAGGATGTGGTATCAGAAATTTGATACATTTATACGGGGACTTGGCTTCACCAGAAGCAAAGCATATCACTGTGTGGATTTTAAATTAATTGGTGATTGTGTTATTTATCTGGTCTTGTATGTGGATGGTATGTTTCTGGTTGGAAATGACAAAGAAATTATCCAGGATTTGAAGACCCAATTGTCCTCCAACTTCGACATGAAAGATCTTGGTGTTGCAAACTATATTTTGGGCATGGAAATTAAAAGAGACCGGCAAAAGAGGAAGATCTGGTTAAACCAGAGGAAGTATGTCGAGACTATACTACAGAGGTTTAATATGCAGGATAGTAAACCGGTGAAGGTTCCTATTCCTGTAGGTGTGAGGTTATCTGTTGAACAATGTCCCAAGACACAAGAAGAGGAAAAGGACATGTCTCGTGTTCCATATGCAAGTGCAGTCGGTAGCCTGATGTATGCAATCGTTTGTACTAGACCATACATTGCACATGCAGTGGGAGTATTGAGCAAGTTTATGTCAAAACCAGGGAAGGAGCATTGGACAACAGTGAAGCGGGTTTTCAGGTATTTGCATGGCACTAGTGATTATGGTTTGTGCTACCAAGAAAGACCAACATTGGAAAGAGCGTTGGATATTCATGGATTTGTTGATGCAGACTAGGCAGGAGACCTGGATCAGAGAAGATCTACAAGTGGGTATGTGTTTAACCTATTTGGAGGTGTAGTCAGTTGGATGAGTAAGAAACAATCTGTAGTGGCACTATCAACTACAAAGGCAAAATACATGGCATCCACTCATGCAAACAAGGAAGTAGTTTGGTTGTAGAGATTGTGTTTAAGTATGGGGTTAGTACAGGGAGCTATAAAGATAGACTGTGACAGACAAAGTGCAATTTTCTTGGCAAAGAACCCTACATATCATTCAAATACAAAGCACATTTATGTTCAGTATCACTGTGTGAGGGATATGATAGAAGACAAAAAGGTGTTGCTGGTAAAGGTGGACACTTTGAAGAATATTGCAGATGAATTGACAAAATCTATGAGCTCTAAGAAGTTCTCTTGGTGTAGAGAAACAATGGGTGTTGCAGGGCTATATAAATGATTAAGCTCTCTTGTGGCCCCCTATGGAATGAAAACAACAAGTGGGAGAATGTTGGGTTGTTTTATACTCTTTCCATGACTATCTCACGTAGTTAATCGGGGGGTTAGAGGGGGGGTGGAGTCCCCCCTTCGTTGTGCCGATTGCGTAGCGGGGGGGTCACAAGGCGTTTGAGGGGTGCAGGTAACCCCCCTCTATGGGGTCCATGGTAGCGCCCCATAAAATTTTGTTTTCTGGACCCTATATTAGGTTGGGCAGACCTACCTATGGTTTTGGACGCAATGGTTTTCGTTCCATGGTTTTGGACGCGATGGTTTTTGGTCCATGGTATTAGATGCTTCGGCATGTATAAATATGTATTGTAACATTGAAAGGAACATAATGAAAAATCAATTTGGTAGTAATGGTTTTGGGATCCAGGGGAAAATCTCTGTGTATATGTGTTTTATGTGTTATTCTCTCACATTGTTTATTTTCTGTGTTTTAGAATTCGTATGCAGGTAATTTTTGTATGGGGTTCAAACCTACACCTCGTACCCTTCGTTAAGGGGTGGAAGTGGATCTTATTGAACCGTGTCTTCAGAAGACTTTGTTAATTCTTCAAGAGTGTAAAAAACCAAATCTTCCACTAAACAAACCATTACACTGGTACAAGTTTCTTCTTTCTTCCTAGGATTAAGCGAGAGATTATGAGCGACAGGGAGTAAACCAATAGCTTTTTCAAATCGATGGGTTATAGGTTGAATTTCCCAGAGTTGTTCGTAGGTAACCTCTTAAGACAACTCCAAACTAGGTTGAGAATTCCCTCCTACTTCGGGAATAGGAGTTAGAATGATACTCAGAATATTGTTACCTGATCCAAAAGATGAATGAATAGGATGTATGGAGTTATCAGCCATAAAAAGTTGGATGCCCTCCGTCTAGCAACATAATGTTGGTGGTGTTGGACACTGACAACATAAAGGGGATATCCCTTATATGAGATCCCAATTAGACCTCATACCGTTTGGTGTAGGAATCCCATCCAGAATATGGCTCAGTTTTGTTTACTTAAAGATATTTCTTGGCTTTAGAAGTTATCACAAGAGAGAAGCATACATGTGATTTTGAATGAGAAAGAGAGTGTTCCTTATGAATGCTTGGTTGCAGATGTATCAAGGTTATTTCAATGTAGAGGGGAAATAAAGTGAGCCTCTAAGGGAGAATTAATAGTACTACCCTAATGGAGACACACATGAATGAGAAAAGCTCATTTGGCATCAAGCGAAATAGTGCACGTAGATGTGATGATAGTTAACATCATTAAAATACATTTCCAATAAGTTAAGCACGAAATCCACTGAAATAGTTCAATTACTTCAGTACATATGAAAGAAAAAATGAATCATAAACATTCAAAGAGTAGCCTTAAAACATCCACAATCCATGTATGAAAATGTGTTGGTAGAAAGGCTTCAAGTATTAATCAAAATTTCCAAGATACATAAGTACAATGAACATCACTAGCTCCAATAGTGGAGCTTTAGAGCCACTACTTGCTCCCCAAAAGTACTAACTCTATCTCTCTAATGCCTTGTGGGAGAATCCAAGGTTAAAAGTTATTTTCATGAGTAATGAGGATCCTTTTATAACTTGAGGCATGACCTTTGGACTTCCAAATGACTTTTGGAATTAGATATGACTCTTGGTATTACATGTCTTTTGAACTTCTATGGCTATTTTTTCCATATATGACTCGTTGACTTCCACTCATTTGTATGTATAATGATTACATCATTACATCATAACTTCCACATCATCATGTGATGAGACATGACAAGACATTATCCTTGATGACTGACACTAATAGTGATTAATGACATGGACTTTATTCAATGGGTGACATGGTTGCCACTCGTGTCTTCATTCTGAATGCAGCTTTTGATAATTGATGTCTTCACCCTCCAAAGGTTCTCTGATCTTATGGAGTCTTTAGGGTACTTCGATCATTAAGAATTCAATGTGCTCTTGTTCTTTTAATGCTTCATTTGTTTTCCTTCTTTGCCTGATTTTCTTTGTGCATGCTTGCCACGATGTTCCTAAAATACCTGTAGCTGCAATCACTCATGAAGAGCAACCATTAGCCTAAAAATCTCATATTCTAACATGTTTCATACATATTTTTTGTTCATTCCTTAATAGTGAGCTTGGATAGAGCAAGTAGAGGTTATGGGCACAAGGGTGCACTTCGAAAGGCTGAAGGGTTGAAGGAAGGAGCTTTAGGGCTTCTAGATGTGCTCCTGCACTCAACAAAGTTAGACACTCAAGAGAGGGCACAGGGTGCATGTTTGAAGGATAAAGGACGAGGCTTCAGGGTTCCCAAGTGTGTTGTACACTTGTTGGGCATGGAATCCCCCCACAACATGTTTTAGGGCTCAAAGCCCAAGTTTTGGTCAAATGTATTGTAAGACTTCGTGAATTACGGGCGCGGAGCGTGAAGTATAGGATGAGTCATAGGGTTGTCCCCCCTAAGTATTGTAAAGTAATGTAATTTCATGTCGGCCTACCCATGGTTCACGGACCATGGGGTATAAATAGAGCGAGGCTCTAAGTTGTAAAGATAGCTAAGGAGCAAATAGGAGAAATAGATGAATACGCATGGTTCGAGCATAGAGTAAGAGTATAAGTGTATTGGGTCGTAGTAGTAGGAAGAGGCTCTGTAGCTAAGTGCGTAGAGGCCTAGTAGAGTCCACAGTTGAGTGCGCAGACCCCTACAGCTGAGTGTGTAGGGCAGTGTTGAGTTTGTAATCTTGAAGGAAGAATAATAAAGAGAAGTTGATTCCAATTTCTGTGTATCTGCTTGTGTATTTCCTTCTTTACATTTATACTGTTTTGTTTATTGTGCGCACTGATATGATTGTTGGATATGCTGTTAATAATCACTAGTCTTACACAAATAAGTTGAGTAATCGAGTAATAACAGATTAAATAGCAAGGAACTGGGGCATAATACAGGTCACACCCCGAGTAGGGCTATGCGGAAGTAGCATCATAGGTTGCGAGGGACTAACAGGGGCATGTAGCGACGTGCACGTAGGCTCAAACCGCGGACCTCTAGAAGCTCATCAGACATCCCTAGGGTGTGGAAACCTAGTTCTAGCACCCTCCCATACTACTTCGGGTGAGACCTCAGTCCGTGCTTTGCGGACTGTTGCCGAAAGGGCCAGTAGTACTGGGATTTGCTTGTCTAAATCACCTCTAAACCTGGGTTAGGCCCATACAAGCCAACAGATGGTTCTGTTTTCGGGACCAGGATCCGCATAAGGGATGTCTGATGTTGTGCCACTGGAATCCAACAAAGAAAGAAATTGAAGAGTGGTTGGGCAAGAAGATTCACGAGTTCGTGGCACAGGAAAATAGAAATCTGCAGTATCTAAGGAACAGTGGCTGGAATGCTACTTGTATATGGAAATCCACGAAATTTTCTTTGCATCCTTTCCTTCTGAGCTGTATGAATGGATCGCGAAGCTAGAAAACAGTCAAGGAAGGTGTAGGCTCGAAGAACCAATCGTGTGGACTCTAGAATTAGTGTGTAGACTAGAAGCATCAGGAGATAAGATCGCACGAGCTGTGGACCATTGGCTCGACCAAATTATAGGACGATTTATCACTGAGTTCGCAGTAGATACGACCATCAACTACAGTGAGGCAAAGCGGTGTTTCCTCAAGGGACTGCGAGGTAAGTATATTAAATCTTTGAAAACTTGGATTAAGATGCTATTATGTGAAGAGTGGGTTATGCAAATAAATTAATGTTTGGGACTACGCGAAGTGGGAAGATCTACAAAAATGGAAGTAGTGAAGAATTGGAAACCAGTGCCTTAATTTCCCCCTCGCGGGAAAGCGAGGAAGAGCTCGCGAAAGTTTCTCCAAGAAGCACGGGCAGTCTGATAAGGCAGTGCATTCCGTGTTTACCACCTCCACCTACACTGCCACCCATCTCACCCTCCTCACCTACATCTCCACCCACCCCACCTCCACCACCACCACAATTCAGCATGGCGAGTGCGATCAAACTACCGGTATTTAGAGGAGTAGGGAATGAAGATCCGAACCAATTATGGTTCGTGGTAAGAGTAGTATGGGAAGCACAAGGGGTCATGGATGACAATATAAGGAAGGCTACGCTGGTGAGAGAGTTGCAGGATCACGCATTAACATGGTACATCAAGCATTCTAATGACCATCCAAACGCAGGAATCGCAGAAATCTAGGGCGCACTAAACAAGGAATTTAGCAAGCCAAAGTTGGAAACACAATCAATCATTGGGTTTAAGGAGATCACGATGCTCCTGGGCGAGACCCCTTGGGATCTAGACCAAATATTGAAGGGTATGATTCGCGAAGCCAACATCGTTGACAGATGCATAGCATCGCGCATGGTTTGTAGCATCATTGAAACTGCACTTAAGGACGACGTTGTCACAACAAAAACTTTCCACCCAGGCTGAAGCTTTAGAAATGGCAACGAGATTGCATGAGACCCTTATACAAGACCCTGGTCTAGGAGTCCAACAAATCCATGCGCAATTGCAAAATCTGTGTCTGGAAATGCAAAGTTTGAAATAGGACAGGACACCTTAGCCGGAGGCACGCAAGGAGGTATGGTGCATAAAATTCAAAGGCCAGGGGCATGACAAGGACCATTGTCCAGTGTTCATGAACTACTTAGTAGGAGGAGGGTTGATGACGTTAAGACCTAAGGCACATACAGGACCGAGCGCGGTGCCTGCATTATGGTGCGTGATCTGTCAGATAGGAGGAAAATGCACTACGGATAATTGTCATCTATTGCAGAAATATACGCAGATATCCTAGAAATTGTTTTGCAACTTCTGCAGGTCGATAGGCCATGATGAGAGCACCTGTAGAAGCTACGAACTAATGATGGATCAAACCCCTGCCTACAAGGTGCAGTTCGAAACATGAGCCCTCGACCCGAATGCAGGAATGGTGCGCGCTGGATTTCAAGGGCGCGGTTGAGGTCAAGGTGGAATGGGACCAGGAAGGAGTCGCGGACAATTAATTTGTTATAATTGCAGAGGGCTAGGGCAATATGCCCGCGATTGTACAAACCCAATGAGGACATCATGTTTGTACTGTATTCAATTTGATCATGAGGCAGAAGACTGCCCTACACTGATAGCGAGACTGCGTGAAAAAGGGGTACTTCAGCCCCCTCCAACTCAGAATTTGTAAATGATAAGGTTTGAACCGCGCAAAGAAGACCCGAATGTGAACATGATGCTCAAGAGCGGTATGACCACTAGCGATGATAAAGGTAAGCAACCAGAAGAAAGTGTGTGGGTTTGCAAGGCTCCTACAAAGGAACCCAAATTTGATTTAGAACACGTGAAGGAGACATTCATAGAAGCTAAGAAGAGCTTCACGGAGGCCTCCACTTTAGGTAGTAAGGATTAGTTAGAACCAAAAATGGATCCTTCAATGCTCACTACCTCTCTAGAGACATGCATGAAACTACTACGCGACAGCAATGCAGTAAAGGGGCTACAGGAACTTATCACTAGGTGCATGGGTCAGGAGAACCACGCGTGGTTCAGAAACTCAGAAAGCATGCATTGCGCACAGGAAAGGAAATGAGGTTGACTGTGCAGATCGGTGAATATGAAATGGATCAGGTAATCCTAGATCTGGGATCGGACATGAATGTACTATTAAAACAAACATGGGAACGCATGGGTAGACTCGCGCTATAGTGGTCTCCTATTCAGTTACGAATGGCGAACCAACAGAAGATCTTGCCCATGGGAAGATTGCAAGGGGTAACAATAGATATTGAAGGTGCGAGTGCGCATGTAGATTTTGAAGTGATAGAGATTTTCAATGACAATAATACCTATCCGGCACTACTAGGAATAGACTAGGCCACCAATATGAACGGAATCATAAATCTTAAAAAGAGCAAAATGATCGTTGAGAAAAATTCGCTACGCGTAGTAGTACCGCAAGATCCAGCCAAAGGAGCGCGATACACTGAATTGGTGCACAATGATGATAGTGATGATGATCTCGATTGTATTTACAAGGTAACTGCGTGAAAAGAGGATTGGGTGAATCTGATTGTAGATGGAAGGATTTCGTGGGAGCGTGAAAGCTCCTACACCTCAGATTCAGAAAAAGAGATAGAATGATGGCAGAATCGGCTGCATGAAGTAACAACGCTTAATTGCAATATGATGGTTAGATCACTGCGCTGCGTGACAATAAAAGCAAGGGATCTACCGACATATGACGGGTTGACAGCAGTGGATGAATTCCTAAGCAAATTTGAAAGCACAGTACTAGAACAATAGTGGTTCGATGCACTGAAGTGGGCACTACACGTGACGCCCGCACGATGGTGGGGTACACATCAAGGAAATTTTGAGGACTAGCACAGATGCAGAAGGATGATGTGCCTACACTTTGGAAAACCCTATCTCGGAACGCGAGCCAGTTAGCAGGGGTAGAACAACTTGCACACCCACCTTTCTCAATGGGTACAACCAGCACTAGCGCACACCACTCCCAGAATAGAGAATCGGAACAAATCGCAGCAGCAAGAAAGTCGAAGCGTGCTACCAATTATCCACGATGAAGCATTCAATAGGGTGTGCGAAATACTGAACAAGGTTCACCAAGCAAGAAGCACTGATTGGAACCTGCGCGTGCCAGCGGTTCGATGGGCCTATAGGACCATTTGCAAAACCCTGACCATGGAAACAATTCCAAAGGTACGAAACAGAGTAGAGACCATAATTTTTGAAGAGAATGTAAAGAGGAATCCCCACGTAATAGCTCCAGTAGTTGTGACAGTACACGAAGACCAAGGCGAAGAAATCACACAACACTGCGAGGTCGAACACATAGAGATTCAGGAAGCCATTCGACGAGGGAACCTTAGACTTCACAAACCCGAAAAAGATCGGGTATGACTGAGGAAGAAAAGCATTTTGATGGATCGAGATCAAAAGGCTAGAAAACGAGATCAAGCAAGCAGGTCTCATCGATCAACCAAGGATAAAAAGACAAGGTGCAGATAATCATAGCACTGGAATAGAAGATTGTCGCCAAGAATTTATGACTCTACTGCCATGGCTATAACCCACCTCACCAAATGCAGTAACTAGGGGAGTGCACTACATACAGTAGAACGTGAAGTGCTGGCTGTCGCAAAGGTAATTGAGGAGTTTCTGCGGACTATATTGGAAGGCGAGTTGAAGTCTTGCATAGGTGGTGTGGCCACCTGACTAGCTGTAGGAAGCATAGTCTCAGTGCTCCAGGCAGCTGAAAGAGAGTGCGAGACTATAAAAGAGTCTGTTTGGGAGTTGCACGATGAGGGAGGTGCGCACAGAATCAACATGTCACAAGGGTCGCGACTACGCACAGGGGGCTGCACTGCCACGCAGGTAGGCTGGGAAGTGACCATTGGTGTCACTATTCATGATGAGATGTCAGATTTAAGGCAAAAGGGAGCGGGCAACGGGCATTTAAGACACGAATTAAGGAAAAGATTTGGGGCAATCTACCGCCAAGAAAGCATTGATGGCCCGAAATTGGGGGGAATGGTTGAATTTGAATTCAAAAGGTGCTATAAAACTCCAAGGGCTAGCCACAAGACAACACTTGTTCACTTGAGATTTGAGTGGTTGATTAGAACACAGGGTGTTGAGCCCTGAGCAATATTTGAGCCCCGAAGTTCGCGAACGAGCACAGACAGTTAAAACAGGATGACGACTACCAGGAGAGGTTTGGGCTCTATAGAAGGAACCACCGACGAGGCCGTGCAGAACCCCATGGTACATGATGTTCCTGGAGATACTGGGGTCGCGCCAAAAATCCCAAAATCACCTTGGACGCTGAGGCCCAAGAAAGATAAGCAGGCAGTGGGACCAGTTCGCATGTCCCCGAGGAATCTGCGGTTCGATAAACTCTCAATGGAAGAAAAGGGCAAGGCTGTCACCATTGAGATAGATGACGAGGAGGAGGACCTATAGGCTCTTGTCGATGAGATAGAGGAAGCAGAAGACATGGAAGAGGACATCCAGCCAGTGCACTCTGCAACAAAATTGCCTGAGTACGTCCCTCCGTGGAAAGGGAAAACTAAGATACCAAAGGATCTGGATGCCACTAAGAGCACACTCCAGACCCCACTCCTCCCCGATGGAATTGTGTTTGAGGGCTCACACCTGGGCCATGTGCCCACAATGAAGTTTGAATATTGGGACCTCGTAGATAGCGAGAAGTTCCCACACTTAGAGATGGAGAGCCTCATGAAGCAGAACACAGAGGGGCCAATCACAACATTAGACCCGCGAAAATGGCTGCACGGTGTGGAGAAGGCCAGATTACTTCATCTGCTATGGATTCCACACTTTCACCACACACCCATCACTATTTTCGTCATCAGGTAGCTACTTTGCCTGGTGCACGATGGGTACTTATGGTTGGAGGAGCCTATTCCCATCACGGTGGATCTCATCCATAGAATTTTTCGGCTCCCTTGTAAGCGAAAGGACCCTGCAGTGATAGCAGGAAAAAGCAGAGATTTGGCACTCACAGAGGCCAAGAAGAAAAAATACAAGCTTGAGAAGAAAAAGAGGGGTTACGCAATCAGCAGCGTCAAAGATAAAGGGGTGCGTGTAGCCACCCAACTCCTGGCCGAGAAGGTAATGAGAAAATGCCGCAGCAATGAGGTACCAGCGCCAGTAGTTGCGTTGGCCGAACAATGCACAGAGGGGGTCCAATTCAACTGGGCTGAGTTCCTCTACGAGGAATTCTTGACCAACTGTAAGGAAGCCCAGGAACAGGGCAAGACCTTCCACTACGCGTGGTTTCTCTTATCCATTTTGCTGGTAACATGAGAACTGCTAGAGGACAGTCAGTTCCCTAGCATTGAATAGGAATTACCAGAGGCCACAAAGTATGCGTCACTCTAGGCTACCAAAGACATGAATCAAATTCACAAGACAAAGATCTTCTGGGTGATCATGGAAGCAAGCATCTAGATGTGTATCAATAGAAGGTCACGCCTGTCCCCCATAGTGAACAACAGTCTGTGGAGATTTGCAGACTTCAAGGCGGACATGTATAATATTTACATCAAGGCCCATACGGATTTGGCGAAACAATGGACCAAGCTCTCCTTCATTGCCATTGATGATGCAATCTTTTCAGTGTTAGAATCATGGCCTCCCTAGTGGCACGCCTCGGATCTAGCGGAGCTGGATAGGACAACAGCACAGAAATGAAAGGATGAGGCCAAGTTGCGCATTACTAATTTGGCTGAGAAGAGGCGCAATGAAAAACCGGCCACAAAGGTAAGAGCTATCTGCGAGGCAGCAAAGGCAACTGTGAAGCAAGCAAAGGCTGTCAAAGTAGCATCAGCAATGCAGACAATAGGGGCCACAACAACACAGGAAGAAGAGGGCCCAGAATTGTCTACGAGACAGGAAACAAAGGACACAGACCTTGCAGAAGAAGGTGTGGACCTAGGCATAACTTCAACCCAACTAAAATGGTCGCGCATCACAGAGAGATCGGGTCCACAGAAAAAGGTCAAGGCCTCCAAATTGGCCATCGACCCGATCACGTTAACAGAAGGTGACCTTTACGACATCGGCGACACGGTTCATGACGTCACCAAGGAAGCGCTCCAGGAAGCCATGTTGGAGCAGCAAATTGTGTTAGGGGCCCTAAGGGTGCAGCTGCAGGAACTACAGGTGTGGCGCCCACAGGAAATAACTGTAGCCACCTACGGTGCAGCAGGCACATCAACAGTGGAGCAGCTACTACGCGCAAAGATGGCCAACACCATAGTGCTACCAAAAGGAGTGCTAACAGTAGAGAATGAGGACGACAGAGCCAGAGTGGGCAGGATCAAGGGACTTAGCCTTAATTTGGCTTCCCTTCTGCGAGACACACTATACCAAATATAGGATGGCATAACAGCAGAGCTCCATGCCAGGGAGGGCCGCACGATTCAAGTGATGAGTGAGCAAAAGATCAACATCGAACAGCTCAGCCTGCAGCGTGACGAATTAGTGTCACAGAACAAGCAGATCGTGCAGACAGTTGATGAAGCATGCTAATGAGTCCCAGAGTTTTCCATCGTCGTAGACCTACCAACAGAGATGCAGATCCATTGTCTGGCAAGTGGATTCCGAAACGCGAGCGAGGAAACAATGCGTGTGCATTTGGAGCTGAATATCCAAATTGCCGAGCTGCAGCTGAAGGCACAGCCTTCCACTCCTCCAGAATTTAGAGAGTAGCACGTTAGTGCTATTCAAAAAGGATTTGAAGAAATTGGTTGGGTAGTGCAGGATTGTACCAGTATGTTGGACCAAGCCTTTGGTTTCCCCACATCCTTGCAGGAGGACCCCAACATACAATCCCTGGAAACAGAGGCACGCGAGCTTCAGGAGCAGTACGATAATGTAAGGGGAACTACGCAGACAGTCGTCCTCACTCAACGACTGGCAAAGATGCAGCAAGCAAGGGCACTGAAAGAGCAGGTGGATGCCGTAAGAAAGAAAGAGGCACTTCTCAAAGCACGCATCTAGCCATGGATTGATGAGGCCTTCACCATTACGGCAGATATCGAGGGCAAGCTCACACAGATGCAGGGACTCTATGCACTAAGGCAGGCAGTTGATCCTCACAAAGAAGCATTGGAAGAGCACATGTAGCAGGTCTAGCAAACCGCAGAACAATGCATCGCGGACCTCCAAGCAGTACAGGACCAGTTGGAGGGGCTTCGCACCAACAGAGTGACTTGGGACGAATCACGATGATTGTGTTGGGGGCCTGTTGGGCATGGAATCCCCCCACGGCATGTTTTGGGGCTCAAATCCCAAGTTTTGGTCAAATGTATTATAAGACTCCACGAATTATGGGTGCAGAGCACAAAGTATAGGATGAGTCATAGGGTTGTCCGCCCTAAGTATTGTAAAGTAATGTAATGTCATGTTGGCCTACCCATGGTCCGTGAACCATGGGATTGTATAAATAGAGCAAGGCTCTAAGTTGTAAAGATAGCTAAGGACCGAAAAGGAGAAATAGATGAATACGCATGGTTCGAGCATAGAGTAAGAGTCTAAGTGTATTGGGTCGTAGTAGTAGGAAGAGGCTCTGCAGTTGAGTGTGCAGAGGCCTAGTAGAGTCCGCAGCTGAGTGCACGAAGCCCTGCAACTGAGTGCGCAGGGCAGTGTTGATTGTGTACTGCCTTCTTTACATTTATACTGTTTTGTTTATTGCACACACTGATATGATTGTTGGATATGCTGTTAATAATCACTAGTCTTACACAAATAAGTTGAGTAATCGGGTAATAACAGATTAAATAACAACGAACTAGGGTATAATACAAGTCGCACCCCGAGTAGGGCTGTACGGAAGCAACATCACAGGTTGCGAGGGACTATCAGGGGTGCGTAGCGACGTGCGCGCAGGGTCAAATTGCGGACCTCCAAAAGCTCATTAAATATCCCCAAGGTGCAGAAACCTGGTTCTAGCACCCTCCCATTCTGCTTCGGGTGAGATCTCAGTCCGCGCTCCATGGACTATTGCCGAAAGGGCCAGTAATACCAGGATTTTCTTGGCTAAATCACCTCTGAACTTGGTTCAAGTGCATACAAGCCAAAAACACTCAAGGGAGACAAGGAGTGCACATGGCGCAAAGATGAAGGTTGAAGGAAGAGGATTCATGGCTTTGGGGTGCACTCATGTGCTCAAGAAGGCAAAGGAGGGTGCATGGCATATTGTCTAAGGATGGAGGGTGAAACTTCAAGGATTCAGAGAGTGCTCATGTGCTCAAAAAGGAAAATAGGGCACAAGGAACATTGCTAAATGTTGAATGAGTGGAGCTTCAGGTCTTCGAGTTACGCTCGTGTGCTCAAGGAGGGCACATTCCTTTGGGTCGAAGGAGTGTGTTCAAAAAAATACTTGCTTTCCCAAAGGATACAATACGAAACAAGCATGGGGAAAGGTGTCTTAAGAGTGCGATATTTTCTCTTTGAGGGTGTTAGCACTTAGAATGAACCTCAAGGCTGAGAAGAGGCAATTTTGAGGTAACCACAGACCAAGCTTTTGATCTGGCATCTAGCCCTGCCAGACCAGAGAGGACTCTCTCTTTGCCAACTGAGGGTGGCTGAAATAAATGAATCTTAGGCTAGCTATGAAGAACAAGGATCTGGTTGAAAATTTTGGGACGAAAACAGAAAGAGAAGGGACCATTGTGCTATGGAATCGAGGCTAGTTTCTGCCAGCAAACTTGGGGCAAAGTAAGCACAATGTTCAACCGTATTAAAGATATAATGAGAGAAGAAAAGGGGAAAAAGACCACTACCCTATAGAAATCAATAGGGGATGGATCTATAGTGGCAACTTTAGAAGAAAGAGAAGCACAAGGTTACTCAACAAATCTTCTAACAGAGGATGGATTTTGAAAAGATAACCACTACATTAAACAACATAATCATTGTGAAAGGAGCATTGTGTGTGGATGGATTCCTAACACTTCCCTTAGATAATGTTGTAACGAAATTAGCATAAAAAACAAAGCATGGAAATGAATTTACAAGAAAAACATGCCACACATTAAACACTGTGATGGATCCTAAGTTTAAAGGGCAGAGACTACTCCAATAGAATAATATTCAAAAAAGTTTAAGCTTTACACAGTCCAATAGCAGCTTTCCTCTGCTGAAAAATTCGAACCCTTTACACTCTAAAATTCATAAAATAAATACAATTAGCTCATCCTTGGATGAAGTGAGTTGAGCTCAACCATCTCCCTAAAGATAGAAATAGTTACATTAAATTTTGCATTCCCTTCTAAGAATAAGGACTGAATTTCTGAAAATAGGGGTCGAATATGAACTCATATCTCTTGAGCCATAACACCTGGTACAAAACTGAAAGAGGTTTTGTAGATAAGGTTATTTTTGAGAAAAACCTCTCTCAAAGTTTGGAAATTTGGTTCCAGTTTCTCAGAACATGTGCCACAAAATAATCTCTAAAATAGAAAATCATTAAATATTTAAATCTGTAAAAATAGGCTGTAAAGATCTAGTCAAATATTCCAATTCACGACACCTGTGAATAAAATGAAAGATTTTTTTGTTATATTGCTCGTGGTTGAAAAAAACCTCCTTGGGTTTCTCGAAATTACTTTCCATCTGTTATAAACTGGCACCAAAATATAATGACTAAAACAGTAAAAAAATGCAAAATTTGTTTTTTTTTTAATGTAGGCTTCAAATCGCGCTGCATATCTCCCACATAGTAACACCTGTACATAAAATAAAGGAGGTTTTTTTTATTTGGTATGTGATTGACAAAAACCTCTTTCACTTTTGTAAAATTCATGTCCATTACTTCAGAAACTGATTTTGCAGTAAACTTGTCCCTGTGTGTAGCAAATGACCTCAAAACCCCAAAAAATCATGCCAATCACCTCCTTCATAAATCAATAATATTGAAACTAATGCTTCCACACATTATAGCTCACATAATTGACCATATTTCACTAGATTTGCAGCTATAAACCATGAAAAAGGTGAAGGAAGTTTTCACAATGTAAAATTATAAGAAAACATGCATCATGCATAACCAAGAATCAATCATTCATTTCGATCATATCTTCTGATCCAGGAACCGGTTTCGGGCGTGAAATATACTATTGGAAATATCTTTCCGAGCTGCTTCTGATGAACATACTTAGGATATGATTTGCACTGAAACTCATGTGCAAAACATCTCTGAAAACCAGACATAGTAAGAGCCCATTTTGATCCCTGGTGATAGGTTGTGAAGACTGGAACTAATAGAGGGTACATGGCACACTTCCAAACAATGAAGGATTCTTTCTCAAGTCTTAATAATGATCTCATGGGCTCCTAGCCTTGACAACTTTACTTTGAAACAAAAAATTGTCTAAGTCTGGGGGATAGGACAAAGGGAAAACACAATTAGTTTAGACACAAAATCATGTTCGACATGCACCAACTCATCAAGAAAACTTAGACAAGATTGAACAAGGATAAGTACACATAAAAATTCCACTTTATATACATTCACCAAGTACAATGGACAAAGTGAGTGCGACTGCGACCAAAAAGTGTCGCTTTAGAATTAAAAAGGTATTATGATAAAGACATGTGCTAAAGATTTTCTAATCAATGTGACTACACATAAGGATGATCAATAACGCTTGAAACATATAAAATGACCTGAAACGACACTCTACAACCAAAGAGACAGTAGATATGACAATGAATTAGGCTTTAAAAATTGAATGTAGTGAAATTTTTAGAGGGTGTTATAGTAGCGACAATAGGTTGTTGAAAATGACCACAAGAAATTCCTGATTTAATTTTCCCTTGAATTGAATTAGGAGAAAAATTGTAATTCCACATCACAAGACAACTTGTATGAGTTAACTAAGTTAATTTGTCTTAGTTGGTTTAGGTAATTCGAGTTGAAGGTGTAACTTGAGTCATGTAGAGTGGTTCCTACTTTATAGGAGCCTTAGTTGAGTTTATTTTGAGTTGTAATTAATTAATTAAATTC
The DNA here is from genome assembly GCA_031772625.1 of Pinus tabuliformis. Taxonomy (NCBI): domain Eukaryota; kingdom Viridiplantae; phylum Streptophyta; class Pinopsida; order Pinales; family Pinaceae; genus Pinus; species Pinus tabuliformis. The sequence continues at coordinate 1,156,879,508 of CM062818.1, read as the reverse complement.
AACTAAGTTAAAGTCAGTTAAACTAGTTCCAACTATTTAAGTAACTAGTAGGAGGTCTAGCAGTGGGGTGCATCTTCAGTGTTCAACCATTTAACTGAAAGTTCGGCCATAAACAAGTCATGCATGTGTGAACTACAAGTTACCCAGTTGAGATTGGAGTTCAAGGGAAGTGTACTATCAATTGTATAATCATCCAAATTGTACAAGTGATGAATGCAGTTGGAGGAAGGCCTATGATCGATTGCGCAATTCTAATTGAGGAATTTCCCGAATTAATAAGGGCTAATTCCCAAGGAAATAGTGCAAGGAAATAGGGACTTGGGCAAGAAAAAAATTGGTTAAGCATTGGACAAGGTTTTTCTAGGAAGTTATGAGACAAATAGGGATAGTACAAAGGTTGCTCGAGCTTGAGAAAAGCATTGTAATCTTCTCATATTTTCTGACTAATGCAATATACAGATAATAGATATTTTTATTTGTGGCTTTCCCCAGGAAATCATTGTGTAATGTGTTGATTGAATTATTTATCTTGTATGCTTCGTGATTTCTCGATCGATTAATTGTTTCCATTGATTAGTAGAGTAGATTAAAGTCTTTTGTTTTACCATATTGCATAAGTAGTTTGAATCTACAAGGAATTTCTACATGGTATCAGAGCTGAAATCACAATAGAAGAGAAGAATAAAAATTTGTCTTTGTAGGATCTAATTTGCATAATCAAATCTTCAGAGCTAGTAGTATGGTCTTCTATGGATTGAGACTCAAATATGCCCTTGAGGGCAGTGTTGGAAGATAACAGATTGAAGGAATTTGTAGATACTAATATTCCTAGACCTCTAGCATCTGATGCTCAGGATCTAGCAAAGTGAAAGAAGTGTGTTGCAAAAGAGAGGAGGATCATATTGGAAGGAGTTCAAGATCATATTGTTTCAAACCTCCATGGGAAGGAAACTCCATATTCAATGTGGCACTCCTTGATAGAATGTACCAGAACAACAGTGACCATAGGAATTTGGCACTGAAGGACAAGCTTGAAATATCAAAATGGAGAAGGGAAACACAATACCACAGTACTTAAGCAAGTTCACTCATTTTCAGGATGCGCTTGGGAGCGTTGGTATTACAGTTGTTGAAGATGATCTGGTCAGCCTATCACTTCTAGGTCTTCTCAAGAGTTGGCACAACTACCAAGATATGGTAAATGGGAGGGAGCATCTACCAAACTGGGAGCGATTGTGGTCTGACTTGGTGCAAGAAATAATAAGGAGGAACACCAAAGGTGGAATGTGGAATCTCATCCAAGCATGATGATGAGGATAATTGTTCCTTGGATGGAAAGGAAAATAAAGGGAAAGGGAAGAAATCCCAATCCAAAGGAGATTCCAGTCAGGCAGGCAAGAAGGACTTGTCGAAGATTAAATGTTTTCATTGTTATGAGATTGGACATTATGCCACGAAGTGTCTGCACAAGAAGGCCTGCAAGAAGCCGTCAAGGGGAGGAGTCGGTGAAGCTCTAGCTTCACAATTCAAGTTGGATTTCACCCTCATTGCATGCATGGTGACATCGATGATGGGTAGTGTGTGGTATCTGGATAGTGGAGCCTCATTCCATATGACGGGAAACAAATAATTTTTTAGTGACTTGGAGGAGAAGGACCTCTAGATGCACATCGAGATGGGAGATGATGGAAGGTATAGCGCAATCAGAATCGGTACTGTTACTTTTTAAAGGGAATCTAGTTCTCCTCTCACATTAAAAGATGTCATGTATGTTCCAAGTTTGAAGAAGAATTTAGTTCTAGTTTCTATGCTGGAAGATTGTGGCTACGATGTGATATTTAGTAAAGGAAAGGATTTCTTTCGTCACATAGCCACAGGAAAAGTGAAGTAGATTGGGGTTCAGGTGAAGAACCTCTACAAATTTGATGTAGAAGATTGTGCTGCTTTGAGCACAAAAGCAAAGAAGGTGTAGAGCCGAGACAATGGTGATTTATGGCATAAATATTGGTCCATTTGCACCATGTAGCCTTTAATATCATGCAACATAATTCTACAGGACTTCCCAAGGGTTCACTAGAACAACAAGATACACGCAAAGGGTGTACATTGGGGAAGTACACCAAATCCACCTTTCACGATAAGGACATTTGATGGCAAGCGATCCTTGAAAGAGTCCACTCAGATGTGTGTGGATCATTCTTGACAACCTCCACAAACAAGCACATGTATTATGTGATATTCTTATATGATTTGTCATGTAAGTGATGGATATTCTTCATGCAGAAGAAAGACTAGACATTCTGAAAATTTTGGGAATTTAAAGCACTTGTTGAGAAATACACTAGCAGTAAAGTGAAGGGTCTCGAGAACAATAACAGTGGATAATATGTGTCGAATGAGTTCAATAACTTATGTGCATCAGAAGGCATTCAACAAGAGTTAACAGCACCCCATAAGCCATAGAAAAATGGGGTTGTTGAAAGGAAGAACATAAGTATTGTGGGAGTTGCATGAGCGATGTTGCATGATCAGGGCCTACCACTGCACTTATGGGATGAAGCACGCAACACAGTGGTATATGTGCAGAACAAGAGTCCTCATTGGATTCTCAGGATGAGTACACCAGAAGAATCCTTTTCAAGGAAGAAACCAGATGTGTCTCACTTCAATATATTTGGTTCATCAATTTACAGACATGTTACCAAGGATGCAAGGAAAAAGTTAGAGTCGACAACTGAGTTGGGCATATTTGTGTGGTACACTGATACACCTCACAACTATCGGGTGTACCTACCATCTCACAGGATGAAAGTTGTTCATAGAGATGTGAAGTTCAATGAAGAGAAAGCCATGAGATTTTCCCTTGAGAGGGAGATTCAGTTACATGCAGATGAGGAGCATTTAGATCCAAAGGAAGAACCTCAGGATGATGTGAGAATCCACAGGAAGAGGAGCAGAGAGTGGAAGCACCCACTCATGCAAAGACATCCAGATATAGAAGGAAGCACACGAGATAAGTTGACATATTGATGCATGATGTTAGAGAGAATGCGCATTAGGGGAATTTTAAGGTCTAAAATGGGCCTCCTAAGAAAAATGTACAACCACAATAAACTTTATAATAACCAATAGGATTCAAGATGATGAGGTCAACCATGGGGGATGATTCACCATTTTTGGAGTAAAAAAGTAAAAAGATAATAAAATAATAAAACTACTTTTTCAACCTGTATTTTCAACATATCTCCCTAAGGTTTTACTCCAATTTCGAGGAGGTGTACTCGTTGGATGAAAAAATTAATTCCTCATCCAAGGAGTACCCATGTTGCATACTTTCGATGGACCCTGCTACACAAAAAATGTGAAATACAAGAAAAAAAAAATCATGTATTACTCATTTTTCATGTAGGAAGGTCCATCGAAAGTATGCAACATGGGTACTCCTTGGATGAGGAATAAAATCGTGCATCCAATGAGTGTTTCTGCTCGAAATTTGAGTAAACCCATAGGGAGATAAGTTGAAAATATGAGTTGAAAAAATAGTTTTTTCTTTTTTCCCTCTAAAATTTCACGATGCACTCTAATATTATTTTATTATTTCCACTATTATTTTATAATTTCCCTAGGAGGCTCATTTTAGACCTCAAAACTCCCCTAATGGGAGCACCCACATCACAGTGCAGGAAGAAGAGGTCACCAGATTGGTACACAGGCTACATGGCTTTGATGAGTGAGAGAGTAGAGACTGAGTCATCCTCATGTGAAGAGGCAGTGCAACAACCAGTGTGAGTTGATGCCATGGTAGAGGAGTATGACTCCATTATCAGGAACAGTGTTTGGGAAGTTGTCCCAAGGCTAGAGGACAAGTTAGTAGTAGGTTCCAAGTGGATATACAAGGTGAAGCAAGAAAAAAATGGGAGTGTCAAGAAACACAAGGGCATATTATGACCAAGGGGTTCTCTCAAGTGGAGGGAATTGATTATGAGGATACCTTTGCTCCAGTAGCAAGGTACTCTTCAATCATATCTATTCTAGCACTTTCACCGCAAATGGAATGGAAGATACATCTAATGGATGTGAAGACAACCTTCCTCAAGGGAGTGATTGAGGAAGAGGTGTACATAGAGTAGCCAGAAGGATTTGAGACTTTCGACAGAGATTCACATTTGTGCAGACTCAAGCGAGCGATGTATGGATTGAAACAAGCACCACGTGCTTGGTTCACTAGGATCGATAGTTATTTCACTAGGTTGGGCTTCACCAAAAGTGAAGCAGATGAAAACCTTTACCATATTGTGGTTGAACGTAAATTATTGATTATAGTATTATATGTCGATGATTTAATTCTAACAAGTGATGAGAAGCTGGTAAAATATTGCAAATAGGATCTTGCAAGGAAATTCGAGATGAAGGACCTAGGGCTCATTCATTATTTCCTTAGTATGGAAGTATGGAAAGGAGATGAGGAACTTTTTGTATCTAAGGGAAAGAATGCCAATGAGATACTAAAGAACTTCCACATGGAGAGAAGCAAACCCATGGAGACTCCTCTAGAAGGGAATTGGAGGAAGGAAGATACTACTTCAGGTGAAGTAGTGGAGGCTATTGATGAGTCTTATCAATAGGTATATCACAAGGGTCATAATTCCATCCTATAGCTTTGGAATTATCTCTTTCTCACATTTATTTACATTTTTTATTGTAATATTCTTAGTGAGGAGGATAAAATATGTTTTTCTATGTCAAGTGGTCGAACATGGTTTAAATGTAGAAATTGGGACAATTTTGAGATAATTTCAATGCAAGAGCTCGGAGTAGGAAGTAGGGAGAGATTCTATGAGGTTGTCCACCTCCTTAACTCCTTCAATCAACCAATATCACCACTTTGTCTCTCATCAACTCAGAGTCATTGGCATCCAAGCAAGACGAGATCATTGGCATCCAATCCAATGTAGTTCAAGTAAGATCTAGATCCACCTTTCTCGAGTTTTAGGAGACAAGCATCTCTATTTTATAGGGAGATGTTGGTAGCTACCCTTTCGTACAAATAAACATGCCTAGGAACTCATTACTATTTGGAATTTTGTTCGCATCTAATAAGATATTGATCTCAAGCACTTGTGACTGTTATTTTTCTCTTATTATGTGATGTATCTGACATTTCTGCGATGATAATGTGAGGTTTCTTATTGACCCCATCACTAAGTTAGTTTAGAGGGTTGAATCTCTTGGGTTTCTGCCCAACCCCGATAGCTTATGTCCCTATTGTGTATTGATATTATTCTTTAGCTTAGAATGTTTATTATTTGTTGCATTTTAGTAGAATATAATTCCTCAAAAAGCTTGTGATTGTGATCTATCTCATCTCTCTCATGGGAGCCTGACTACAGGAATCCACAATCACAGCCCAAAAAAACTATGTGATGATGTCCTTGCTTATGATTTCTTGGAAAAATATCTACATTATTTATCTTGTTTCACATATGGTTGTTGTAGCTTAGAAGTTAATTCATTGCATAGATTAAATTTTTTAGCATCAGTTAGATAGTTTCCATATGTTTTAATATTTTGCAAATGAAAAGAAGAACAGGTGCATGTGATGTTGTAGAACTATTGGACCTATAGGAAAGGGACCTTTCCACAATCTCCATCCAAGACCTCTCCACTCTCTTTTGATGAATCCCAACAATTGTATTGATCTTTGTTTTTGTCATCACTATGAACATCCCTCTTAGTCCAAATTTGGCCTTCCTGAAGTGTTGAGCTTGGCTAGGGGTGTTGGTCACCTTCCATCCATCCACCACAACCTTCATCCATCTTTCCATCACTTCATCCCATCATCCTTACCCTCCAAACCCTCTCGGCAAACTTCATGTAGCATTACAGGACTTCCTGTAGTAATACAAGAATCTTATAGCAGCTTCGTGTAGCATGCCTATAGCAACCTGTTTTGCCCTTGTTTTTACCTATAATTCCAGTTTGAATTAGTTTAGGAGTAGGTTGACCCCCCATCTTGGAATCCATGATCAAAAGTACCACCTAGGTCATTCCCTCGATTCATTTTCCTTCACTGCAAGAGAAAATAACATTAGTTTCTTTCTCGGATTTAGCAAATAGGACATTACTTAATATGCAAGCATGAATTAGATAAATGATGCATGTCATCTTGAGTTGTGAGTTGGTAGAATAATCTTATGTTTTCAAGTGACTTTGATAGCTAGATAGTTGATTGCAATTAGTGTAGTTTCCTTTCTGCAGGTAGCATAACTCTTGTGTTTTTTTCATGAATTGATTCAATAGGATTTACAAGTGGATGTATTTTACAAGCTTGATTTTAAAATAATTTACTTTTTCTACACTAGGGATAACTTTTGGATTGCACTTTCAATATTTAATTCCCCCTAATTCAGTAGAAGAATGGTCTTAGAACCCTAATTATCAAATGACCTAGTCGAGGGTGGCATGAGTATAATTCCATCTAATGTGTATATAGCATTGTCACCTAGAAGTTTGTACAAACCTCGGGTTGATAAATAGAGTTGACGAGCATGTGGGAGTTGCATCACTCTTGTGTAATATAGGGAAAATTTTAAGGATGGAAATTTATCTTAAAGTTTAGAAACCTTGGCGAATCCCACTAGTCCATAATATCAAATCTATAAAATGTTTGGAGATATTTTTGTAAAAGTATTCAAATTTAGAATATTTTTATATAGTCTATATATAATTCTTTGGCGATTTTTAGGGTAAAATAATTTCATTCTATAAAATTTGGGCGAATCATTTTTACAAAAAATGGAAATTAGCGAATCCTTTTTTTGGAAAACGTATAGAAAATTAGCCCATGGGCGAATATTAGTCCCTAAAATTTTCCCTAGACTGTAATACCAGGGCTCACCACTTTGTGGTACTGTTTTTGGGGAGTTTTCTAGGTAGATGTTATTTCTGCTTAAGCATTTCTTTCTATTTTTCATTCAGTTTTGAAAAAATTCACATAAAAGAAAAAAATTATTTCATCCCTCGTAGGAGTAGAGATACTCAAGGAAAATTCTTACCAAACACCCCCACACCATCAAACAGTCAACCTTCACTCTTATTCTAAGACTGTCAACTTCCCTCTCTGACTACAGGGGAGTTAGAAGACCCCTTAGGTGAACAACCTCAGATTTTTGAAGAACCTATTGGGGAAGAAGAAGAACCCATTTCACCTACCTAAACCATGCCTGAAAATATGAATGAGGAGGTTTTCCCTATCATAGAAACTAATGGAGAGGCTAGAATGAAGGATATAAGCCCTACTGCCCTTCCTCACTTCCATGTATTAACATATGAGGACCCTGACACTTTTATGTTTGATTGTCTTGTTGTCTGTAGGACTTATGAATATACCTATGATGACCAGAAGTTGAAGTTATTCCCATCTACCCTTGAGTATGCAACCTTGCATTGGTTTATGGGTCTACTTGGGGATAACATCACTACCCGGGCCCAAATGTAGCAAGCCTTTAACAACAAGTATAGGGACTATTGTAGCTCCAAATAAGCCAAAGAATAAATCTTTAGGATGACCCTTGGACCTGATAAATCCCTAGAGTACTATGAGGAAAGATTCTAGCTTAGTTATAGGAGGGCCAGATGCACCCTTGATATCGAATCACTCAAGTTAGTTCTTTTCCGAGGGATCAGGGAGGACATGCTTGAAACCCTCAACATGTTTTCTAGGGGAGACATCTATCAGTTTTCATATGAAGACATCAAAACAATGTTCAAGAACCACTCTACAGCTACTAGGAAGAAGGGTAGATCTAGTCAAGCTTTGGTCAGCTCCTCTCCCTCCACAACATACATCAAGAATGAAATTGGAAACATGTTGGAGGATGTCAAATGTGAAATGTTGCATACCTTTGCTTGGTAAATGGATACCATGCAGATCAAGTGGAGTAAAGAGGAAGCAGAGAGGGCCTTAGCTATTTTCTTCCCTAAGTTCACTAGAAGGCACCCAAGAAATGAATGTCCTTTAAATTTCATAGAGGTCTGCTTAGTTTGTAAGGAGAACCATGCCACAGATAAATTTCCTTCTTTACCCAGATTGAAAGTTGTATACGAAGGGGAAGAAGGTGTGGCTAAGACTCTATTTTTTTATCAACCAAAGGAGGCCTCAAGGACCTCGTCCGTACCAGTAAGGCATGCAAGGTGCATCCTACTCTTATTTCCATCCCAACCAGAATGCACCATTTCCACCTTGGTACTCTTCCACTCATCCATAACGGTCCACACCTCTTTCTTGGCCTTATGCACATCAATACCCTCCCCAGCTTGTCAATCATCCATTTCAGCCATATACTTCTCCAAATCCTCAGTGGAATCACCATCACAAGGGTGGAGGCCTCAACTCAAACAACCCACTGCTTTATCGCCTCCACCTCCATCTCAACCACAGCTCACTCATCCTGCTCCACCCAAGAAACCTCAAATGCCTGCTTAAACCGATCTGAACCTGGATAATAAGCACACACAACAGGTCTATAGTGGAGAAACATCTTACCCTGCTTATGTTGTGGAGATTCAAGAAATCAACCCTAGGTCTGGAAGAGTGCTCCCAGATAACCAACCTCCATTTCCACTTGAGGAGCTTGAATAGGAAAAGGAAGAGGGTATCCCTCAAGTAAATCCACCTCCTTTTCCTGAGAAATTGATCAAGCCTAACCAGCACACCCTGAAAGAGACTTTTTCCCCTCCTCCAAGATATTAAGGATGTTCCCATCTACAATAAACTTATCAAATAGAAATGTTTTAAACACCCTGGGAGGAGAAAAAATGACACCCCCACCATCAATGTTATCGGTCAATTATCTGATTTGATGTTGGGGATAGCCATTTGTCCAAAATATTTAGACCCCAAAAGTCAAGTTGTAGATGTGCACATTGATGGCATCATTCTCCCTCGCACCCTGATTGATCTTAGGGCTGCCATCAATGTGATGACTAAGGAAACCATGCTAAAACTAAACCTCCAGGGATCCTTGAGAAAGACCACTATATTGATGTAACTTGTAGATATATCCACAGTGACTTTTGAGGGAGTTGTTGAGGATGTAATGGTCTCTATTGACTCCTAGGAGTATCCTATTGACTTCTTGGTTCTCCAACCCAAAACCAAATTCAATGGTTATCCTCTCATCCTAGGAATACCATGGTTAGCCACTGTTGATGCTTACATAAGTTGAAGGGTTGGGAACATGACCATTAAGAATGGGAATTTATCCAAACAATTGGTATTGTACCCCCCTTCTCAGTGATCTATTGAGCATGACTTACCCCTATGGTTAGGAAAGGAGGGGTAATATGAAGTGTATCACACAACATCCCATCCAATATTTACCCTAGATGTTGTTATAGGAGGGGGGAAACCTGATGAAGATGGCCTCATTAACCAAAGCCTCTAGAACCAACCCCCCGATACCATGCCTCTTGTTGATCTTGTGAAGGAATCTGAGGGTAATCCTTGGAATGAATTATGCCTAGTTGACCTAAGTCCTACACATGTCAAAGTTGTAGAATTTGGTCCATATAGAACCTTGAAGATTAACCCCTCTCTCTCAGTCAACCAAGAAGAGAAGCTGTGCAAAATTCTGAGAAAGCACTTTGATGCTTTTGCTTCAAGCTATAAAAAAATTAAAGGGTTGCATCCTTCGTTTTGTACTCATCACATCTACATCAAGTAGGGATGAAAACTTGTGCGCCAACCTTAGAGGAGAATGAACCCAACCCTCAAGGACATAATAAAGGAAGAGTTGCAAAAGTTGTTGGATGCAGGGTTCATATACCCCATCTCAGATAATGAGTGGGTGTCCCCTCTAGTTTTGGTCCCAAAGAAGAATGGGAAGTGGAGGATCTGTGTGGATTATAGAGAGTTGAACAAATCCACCAAGAAATATCATTTCCCTTTAACTTTCATTGATCAAGTTTTAGATGGTCTTGCAGGGAAGAATTTATTCTCTTTCTAGGATGGATTCAGTGGCCACAATTAGATATAGTTCAGCCCTAAGGATCAATACAAAACTACATTCACATCTCCTTAGGGTACCCTTACTTATAGGGTCCTTCATTTCGAAGGGCAGTTCTAAGCATATTTTCTGAGTTGGTCGATGACTCTGTAGAGATCTACATGGATGATTTCACTCCCTATGGGTGTGACTTCCTGGAGGCTCTCTCTAACCTAGGGAAAGTCTTGAAGAAGTGCATTAAAATTAACCTCTCACTTAGTCCTGAGAAGTGTGAATTCTTAATGAATGCAGGGACTATCCTTAGCCATTCAATATCTTAGGAGGGAATACAAGTGGACCCAAAAAATATTTCCATCATAAAAAGGGTCCCTACTCAAAAGCAGAGGGATGTTAGGAGTTTCTTGGGCTGAGCTGGATACTATAGTAGGCTTATCAAGTACTTCAGAAAAGTGGATTCACCATTGTTTGGGTTGTTGGCCAAGGACTCAGAATTCTACTGGATAGATAATTTCCAAGAGGTCGTTGATATCTTGAAAGAAAAATTGACCACTGCACCCATACTTAGAGGCCCAAATTTGGCTCTACCTTTCCATATCCATGTTGATATATCTGAAAAAGCTGTGGGGGAAGCTTTAGGGAAAATAGATGGTAAGTTACCTTATTTCATTTACTTCATTAGTAAACAATTGTTTAAGTCTGAATTAAACTACACTGTAACTGAGAAAGAACTCCTAATTGTTGTACATTCCTTGAACAAATTCTGACACTACATCACTGGATACCAAAATTTTGTGCACAGTAACCATGCAACTATCAAATACTTGATGAATAAGCCTATTGTGAATTCTAGAATCATTAGATGGTTACTATTGTTGCAGTAGTTTGATTTAAATTTCATCAATAAGCTAGGAAAAGAAAGTGTAGTTGTTGATTTTCTGACTAGACTTGATTTTCCTGCAGGTGATGAAGGGATGGTCAATGATTAGCTTCCATATGAGAACTTATTTTCTATCTCATTTCTCTCCCCATGGTTTCTGACATATCCAAATACCTAGTGGTTGTAATATTTCCTCCAAATCTATCATTTAGGGAGAAGAGCATAATTGTAAGGAAGAGCACCCCTTTCACTTAGATTGGGGGCAATATCTTCAAGCTAGGACCATACCAGGTCTTATGGAGATGTTTCATGGAAGAGGGATAATTTTACATCCTCTCATCCTATCATGATGGGTCCTATGGAGGTCATTTTTCTACCAAGAGAACAACTTTAAAAGCTCTACAAGTTGGCTATTACTAGCCCACTCTCCACCAAGATGCATGAAGGTATACCATATACCAGTAGATGTGATTAGTGTCAGAGGATGGGGAAACCCACACCCAAGGATGAAATTCCCTGCAACCTTAGGTTTCCTTGGAGTCATTTGACAAGTGGGGCTTGGACTTCATTGGGCCAATTGATCCACCATCAGGGCAGAAAAAGTACATCATTGTGTGTGCTGATTATTTGACAAAGTGGGTTGAGGCAAAGGTTGTCAAGGAAGCAACATGGGAGAAGGTGGCTGAGTTCTTAAGGAAAAATGTCTTCTACAAATTTGAGTACCCCAGAGAGATAGTCGTTGATCAGGGAGCTCAATTCACATCACATTTGATCAAGAATATTTTAAGGCAACATCATATCAAACACAAAAAAATTACTGCCAATCACCCTCAAGAAAATGGACAAGTAGAAGTTACAAATAGGGCATTAGAAGGAATCCTCACCAAGGTTGTGAGCAATAGTAGGAGGGATTAGACAAACAGATTAGTGGAGGCCATTTGGGCCTATAACACAACTTGGAAAACAGCTACTAGTTTTACTCCATATGATATGGTTTATGGAAAGAAAGCTTTTCTCTCCATTGAGTTTGAGTATAATACTTTGAGAATGGCAACCCAATTGGAATTATATGTCACCAAAGCATGGTAGGAGAGGTTTCTCCAATTAAATGGCTTGGATGAGTTTAGAATGAAGGCCCTCCTACATACAGAATTCATGCAATTGTAGAGGAAGGTCTGGCATGATAGGCATATCAAGGACAAAGTTTTCCAGGATGGGGATTGGGCCTTACTATATGAATCTAGGTTCAAGGATTTCAAGGGAAAATTGATGAAAATATGGCTAGGCCCATACCTGATAGACAAATGTCATGATAATGGATTTTTCAAATCAGGACCATTGACGAGGAATGGATTCCCTTACTTATCAATGGCTACATATTGAAGGTATATAGAAATCCTATGTCTAAGGAAGAATTTATCAGAACCATCAACAAATAAGTCAATGTGATTGGAAGTATCATAGCTTCCAAGTCACAACATTTCTAGATTCCTTTTTTAAATAAGAAGAAAAACAATAGAAGGCCTAGATGAAAACCTTTATGAGGCGTCTGAGGCCAACTCTTGGTTGAAAACCTCCTTGAGGTAGCCCAAGAGTAAAGAAAAATAAAAAAATAAAGATCCCTGTGTGAAAACCTCTCTTGAGGCACTCAGGGCAGGCATAAAAGTTGAAAACCTCTCTTGAGGTACCTTGTGTCTAAAAAAAAAGAAACAAAAAATAAATAAAAAGCCCAGGACATGGATCCACAACATATATGTTAATTGTTTTTTTCATTTTGTAGGTTTGAAGACAGTGGTGGATTCCGTAGCTATAAGGATGACATACTCAAGACTCTCTTCACCTCTTCCTCCATCCACTTCATATCCACCATCCAAACTCATGCTCACCACTCTCCATCATCCCAGTAGCTCAAAAATCAAAATTCAGCCCCTCTCTGGATTGCTACTGGAAGACTGTAATTGCTACAGGAAGATCTTGTAACACTACATGAGGGCTCCGAAAAGCTACAGGAAGAAAATCCAAATGAAAATACCACCAAGAATGACCTTGCCAAGGGTAAATAAGGTTCTCCCACCATGGTCCACCATCTATCCATCATTCATCCATCCCAGTTCACAAGAAAAATTAATATTTTTCAAAAACAAACCCTCCACTCTATCTCACCCTAAAAATTTCTTGAAAAAAACATAGAGCACATCCTCTCCATTTTTCAAAAACCTACACTGCTCCCTCAGAGCCCTAGCATCATCATCCAAACGCTCTAAATCCTTTCTCATCACCCCCATGCAGTTAAAAGGCCTTGGAAGAGAAGAAAAGGATTGCTACAGGAAAAAAAATCTCCTGTAGCAGCCTATGCAACCATTACAGAAAACCATAATCCTATTTTTTTCGGTGATACTAACTCTGAGGCACTCTATTGTAGCCATACCACTCCAAGTAGGACTCTCCACTAGCAGTAGTAGCACCTTGGACATTGACAAAGGGCATGCACACATAACAACAGCAATCAAATACCATGAGGAGAAGAGAAGAGATACACAGGAATAGGAAAAAAACACAGCAAGACAACTCCCTTGGTGACAGTACAAAGGTTCAACACTCCAGCATGCACATCCCTGCATCATTCAATCACAAGGTAGGCATAGGTATGGAAACCTCTCATCTCCTCCCTATGTATAAATAATGAAAAATGTATGAATGTCAAGAGGAGGTATTTTTATAGGTTGGAGGTGGCCAATTAACTTGGCCACCCTCGATCAGTGAACAAAAAGTGATTATGAGCCCTCATGCAATGTGGAGGTGTCACATCAGTCAAGATAGGATAAAAAAGAGTAGGTGTTGATTACAAGTAACGAGTGAATCATTACTGCAGGTGGGAAAAACGGTCCAAAAGAGGAAACCTTGTGCCTCTGCCAAGTCATCACAACACTCCAAGCCCAAGCCAAAAATGGCATATATTGTACTGGGGCTCAAGTTCTCTTACATTTACACTCGTTTCAATAATATTTAAGGTGAGGATGAACCTAGGGAGCCATCGAAGAGAGTCGAGCCCTGCTCTACCATTTCTATAGGAGGAAACTATAGGAAGCTTGGAGGCCTGCAAAAGCTACAAGAAGCCCGAGAACTATTACAGGAAGCTTAAAAGAGTGAAAGAATTCTACCAAGGGTCGAATTGATCTCTAAATTTTCATATTTATCCCCATACAATGTGGTAGAAGTAAGTGCATCCTCTCCCTCATCTGTCCATAACTTGTATGTTGGTGCACCCTAAATTATATAGGAAATATCATTCAAATAGTGGATTGAAAGAACTTTTATTGTTGTAGATGAGAAGAAATATAATAAATAAATAAATAAGTCATCAACTAGAAATTTCAACCCTCTACTTCCACTGAATTACACATAAGAGCTATTACAGGAAGCATCCCTCCTTCACTTAGTTGAAAAAAGAGAAAAAAGATGGGGGGAGGATTAAATAGAAGGGAGCCCTCAGACACTAAAATAATTCATCTTCACCCTCTTGTGCTAGATATTTTTAGAAAACATTAATGGCTAGGATTCTTTGAACTGTTGAAGGGATATGATGATGACATTTCATAACAGAAGTCAGTGCCACCACTCTAGTGAGGGGATTAGCTATTTCAATCAGTGCTAAGCTAATTAGCAGGGTGACAACCCTTCCCCTAGGGATCCAATGGAAAAGAGAAGACAAAACCACAAATTCCATTGCTAAAAAGAAATTCTTCACTGCGAATGAAACACCTATTGAAGACAAGAATGGAGTTAGGAAGGAGATCCTATCCTATCCCTGGGATGAGTTGGCCTACCATATCCTAAAATATATCTCCTATGAAGGAAGGCTAAATGTAGTCTATGGCTACCATTTTATATTACTCCGTGAACTGGACCAAAGACTCAATGTACCATACTTCCTCCTACAGTACATCAGGGACACGAGTCAAAAAGTGAGAGAGGGGAAACACCAACACCTAGGCCACCATGGCCTCATTAAACTAATGGTGGTAGATACCTTCAACAAACTAAGGATCCATGTCCTTTGGTCAAAATTCATCGATATGAACATAGAGACCTTCATTGGCACTCAAACCATCACACCAAGTGAGACCCCAACCTCTAGTGCTAGAGGAAGAGAGGGGAAAGAAGAAGAAGAAGAAGAGGCAAAGGTAGAAGAGGAAAGAGAGATAGAGGCAGAGAAGGCAGAGGAAGAACTAGAAGCAGAGGTAGAGAAAGAGAAATATGAAGAGGAAGAAGGGGAGCAACAGGGAAAATCAAGCCTTGAGAAAACTATTGAATCTAGAGAAGTAGGGGTATCCCCAGAACAAACAAGGTTGTCTCCAAGACCTAATGAAAAAGAGGTAGCTTCCACCTTAGCTACCTTGAGTACCCCAGTCAAACCCAAGAAGAAGAGGCAAAGGCAAACTCCCCTCTACTTTAAAACTAGGAAAAGCACTAGGATTAAGCAAGGAAGGCCTCAAACTCCCACAAAGGCCCCTATAACAATTGAAGAGTCCCCAAGTAGGAAAGAGGAGGTGGGGCCCACTAAAAGAAAATTTGAGAAGGTCATCTCTCCAGAGACCATATCAAAGACTCCCATAGCTTATGTGATGAGGCCCACCACTAGATCAACCTCCTTTAAACAACCGAATACACCTACCACCCTCCAACAAAAAGGAAAAGGAAAGATAGAGGAAGAATAGAACATGCTACAGGTAAAACAGAGTATGCTACAAGAAAAACAGAGTGTGCTACAGGAAGAGCAAAGGGTGCTACAGGAAAAACAGAATGTGCTACAGGAAGAGTACAGGGTGCTACAGGAAGGGCAAAAGGAGCAATAGTAGGGGAAGAAGGTAACCCAATAGCTACAAGAGTGGAAAGCTTCCCCAAAAACATTTGAGAATGACTTCTCAGAGCTATAGGAGGGGGAATCTTCCCCAAAAACATTTAAGAATGACTTCCCAGAGCTACGAGAGCCTATTCCATTGCCTAATTTGAGCTCCTATTATAAATTCATTGAGGGAGGAAGATTTACGCCCCAAAAAATTTGTAATCCCACTTTTCTTTGAACTTGAAGCAGAAAGAGGAAGAACCCACAGATGATGTAGATTGCTAAGTCCAAAAAGGTGGAAGATGTGGGCCTCATGGAAGAGAAATTCATTGAAATGGGAAAAGAGTTGAGTGAGCTAAGAGATAAAAAGAGCACAATGAGGGAATAGCTATAGGCATAGAACATATGGTTGAGGGAGAAGTTACAATAGAAGGAGACCCAACTGGCCACAATGGCTAGCCTCTCCATGGAGGCATTACAGTGCATACATCCATCCAAGTCTTATGCACTCTTTCTCAAAGAGAAATGGATGAAATTACAAATAAAGACCCTAGCCCAACATGGATCCATGTCATTTCAAGACTACAAACAATTCATTGAATTATGTGACTAAAGTAGCATAGAAGACAGAGCAAAATTGGTTGAGTTCTACATGCATAACATCACCTTAACTGATATGAATGTTTGGGATCCAAATGAAAAGTTGGGGGACATTCAAGTGATGGGCCTATCATCTTGTATGACTCATGAGGAGGCCATAGTTGAGGAGGTAAAGAAATTAATGGAAAAGGAAGAAAATGAACCACTATATATTAGGGCAGAGAAAATAAGCCCCATGGTTGTCGTTAGTAGTCATAACATCATCTCCAATGATGTTGATCTAGCACCCAAGTACCTTGCCACCCAATAATAGGCCATCTCACATTTTGAAGATACACTTGGGCTATTAGGGATAGAAATCTAGCAAGCATGCCAAAGAAGATGGAATGCTTTACCACATAGTCTCCAGATCAGGGAGTATCACTCTCCTTAAAGGTTGAGGAATGCATTGGAAAGGACACCCCTGTACAAAAGAATCATGCAAAGATTAAAAATAAATTGTATTGGACTCAAGCTCAATCCGCCTTTGCTGCTAGTCCTACAGCAAGGAAGGAATGAAGAAGAGGATAGGAAGCAGTGGACAAACATAGGAAAAAATGCATGCTTCTATCCTCAAGAAGGCATGCCATCTGAAAATGGTCATACGTGAATGACTTACTTAATGCAGTTGAATCCCAAAAATGATATCTAATATAATGCACTGCGTAAACCCCCATACTTAAATTCAAAAAGAGTGAAGGGATCTCTTCTTGAATGGTTCATGAGGCACAATACTTGCTAAGGTTTTGCAAATGGGGTAGCAAGCTAAGTGGGCTTGATTGTGGGGAAAACTCCACAGTTAAGTGCACTTGAGCCAGAGGAGATCTGGGATGGGTGACCTCTTGGGAAGTCCTGGTTACCGGGTGCAAGCCTCGGAAGTGATGATTGATGCTATGTGATTCATTTCACTAGTTTCAATCCCACTTCTTCACCCCTGTGAGCATCACCCGATGCAATGAGTGCTAAGTGAACTATTCAAAAATCATGAGAAATTAGTCAGTTACGACTACCTCTCATGGAAATGGTCATACGTGAATGACTTACTTAACGCAGTTGAATCCCAAAAATGATATCTAATATAATGTACTGCGTAAACCCCCATACTTTAATTTCAAGGTTTCTCTTTCTAGAAGTTTTGGAAGTTGTTTTAACTATTTACTATTGGATAATATATCTAACTCCTAATCTTGAGGCCTTATCTCTTATCCCCTAGAACGTACCTCCCCTTAATGTGGATCTAAGCCCTAGAATGGTAAATACAAACCACCTCACTTACCCTATAAATTCACTACCTCCCATAGAGTCTGAGTTGGCTTTTAGAGGCTCTTATTTATGCCCTCATGTTGTTGATTTGTACCTGGAGGTCCATAATCTATCCATGTGCTTGAGGTGTGATTGAAGGCTTGCTATTGCTTCAAAGGAAGGACAATATATTTGGGAGAGATATACAAGGTCAAGGCCTATAAGGGTTGTGTTCTCGCTGCTACAACACCCTCCAAAATTTCACTACATTTAAAATTTGGACCCTACCCCATTATCGTATCTAGTGTCACCTTGGTCGTCAAGTGTCGTTTTGTGTTAATTCATATGTTTTGAGTGTTCTTGAGTGTTATTAAGTGTCATCACATTGATTTGAATATCCTTATATTCATTCCATGGTCACAACACCTTTCTTGTTGTAAAACGACACTTTTGGGTCACAGTTGCACACACTTCACTATTTATATTGGGGAAATGTGCATAAAGTGGTGCTTTGATGTATATTCATTGTTGGTTACATTTTTATAAGTTTTCTCAATGAGTTAGTATGTGTCACAATTGTTTTTATGCCCATAAATCATCTTATTCATTCCTTTACCAATCATCCACACTTCGACAAAGTTCGGTTGAAAAGTGAGCCCATTAAGACCAAGCACACGTGAGTGCACTTTGAATCCTTGATGGGAAACACTTTGTTATTTCATAGTGTGCCTTGTGCCCTCCCTAAGAGTTGGGCGCACTCTGAAAGCGTGAATCCCCTTCGTTGTTCCGAAATACATCCTCTAAGAATTACTAAGTCTTCCTAGATATCACTACTTCAACTCAAATAATTTCACCTTAAGTGCATTGGCACATATTGAAGGCCCAAAGCTTAGCCCTTCATCTTTCCCCAATGCGCCATGCACCCTCCTGAACTGATTGAGTGCATTGTTGCACCCTGAAGGAACGAAGCCCAGCCTTCAACCTTCAAGAGTGTGCATTGTGCCTGCCTTGAGCCCTCTTGAGAACATAAGAGCACCTCGAAGGCATGAAGCTTTAGCCTTCAGCCTTAAGGAGTGTACCCTCCCTCTCTCCCTTGAGTGCATAACGCACTTGAGAAGCCAAAATATTTTCCCTTCATCCTTTGTACTTCCGACATGCACCCGACCTTGATTGCCTTTCTTTTTAGGGTGCATGAGTGCATCGCAAAGCCTTGAAGCTCCTCCTTATCATCCCTCCAGTCTCTTGAAGTGTGCCCTTGCACCCTGCAACTCCTTTGATTGTTTTATGCGCACCAAAAAGGCATGAAGAGTAAAATCTACATAAAACATGGCAGAGTAGGATATTGTCAAATCGGTGGTTATTCATCATGAGTGATTGTAGAAACATGTATTGCAAGGACCTCCTGGAAAGCACACACAAATAAGATCAGGAAAAGAGGATAAACAAAGGAAGCATGAGAATAACCCAGTACGCACTTGAAACTTGATGATCAAAGTACCATGAAGACTCCAATATTGAAGACCCTTCAAAGGGTGGAAGCACCATGAGCAGATTATGATAAACAATAGACACAGTGGCAGCCATGTTACCACTAAAGCAAGTCCATGTCATCAATCACCACTAGTCATAGTCATCCCAGATAATGATGTGTCAAGTTCCGTCATATGATGATATGGAAGACAAAATATATTATTGTAATTACTGTAAAATAAAAGCAAATAGAAGTTCAAGAGTCATATGTAAGCTCAAGAGTCACAAAATTCGAAAGGACATGTAATACCAAAAGTCATATGTAATTCCAAAAGTCCTTTGGAACTTCAAAGGTTGTAGAATTCCAAAGGTCACTAGAAGTTAGAAAGTCAAGGGTTGTGAGGATATGAAAGGTCACTCCTCAAGTTATAAATAGACCCTCATTTCTCATGTAAAGGACTTTAACCTTGGCTTCTCCCATAGGGCATAAGAGAGATAAGTTAGTACTTTTAGGGAGAAAGTAGTGGCTCCAATGCTCCACTATTGGAGCAAGTGATGTTCATTGTATTCATGCATCTTAATATTTGAAGCCTTGATGGCCAGCACGTTTTCAGACATGGATTATGGATGTTTGTAAGACTATTTTGTGAACGTTCATGGTTCATGTTTTCTTTCACTAGTACTAAGCTAGTTGAACTATTTTAGTTATTTTAGTGCTATAGGTTTTAACCCCGTACAGAGATTACCTGCATACAAATTCTAAAACATAGAAAATAAAGAATGCAAGAGCATAACACATAAAACACATATACACAGAGATTTTTCCCTGGATCCCAAAACTGGGACAACTAGCTTGATTTTTCATTATGTTCCTTTCAATGTTATAATACATATTTATACATGTCGAAGCATCCAATACCATGGACCGAAAACCATCACGTCCAAAACCATGGACCTAAAACCATCGCGTCCAAAAACATGTGCAAAAATCATGCACAAAACCATAGGTGGGTCCGCCCAACCTAACATAGATTCTAGAACCAAAATTTTATGGGGCGCTGCCCCGAACCCCATAGAGTGGGGTTACCTGCACCCCTCAAACCCCCCTGTGACCCCTCCACTATGCAATCAGTGCAACAAAGGGGGGGCTCCGCCCCCCTTCTAACCCCCCAATTAACTACATGGGCTAGTCGTGGAAAGAATATACCACAACCCAACAAGTGCTTATTTTGTTGAGAATGTGTTGTAATTGTTATAGTGTTTGCTTCATTCATGTGGACTATTATGTTGGATGTTAGACGAGAAATTCTTTCATGTTTGTGTGTGTCTTTATTAGGGTGGTACTATTACCTCTCTCCTAGAGGCTCACTTTATTTCCCCTCTTCGGTAGAAGAACCTTGATGCACTTGCAACTGAACATTGACCAAGCACACTAGCTTTCTTTTCGAAGGCACATATGTGATTCTCTCTCTTGTTAACAGTTAAAGCCGAGGCATATATTTAATTATACTACAGTCGGGCCATATTCTGGATGGGGCTCCTATCCCAAATGGTGTGAGGTCTAGCTGGGACAGTGTAAGGCATTGCCCCGGACCCCATAGAGTCGCGTTACCTGTACCCCTCAAACCCCCTGTGATGCCCCCGCTACGCAATCGACACAACGAAGGGGGGGCTCTACCCCCCCTCTAACCCCTTGGTTAACTACGTGGGCTAGTTGTGGAAACAATATAACATAACCCAAAATTATCCCACTTGTTGTTTCCTTTCCATAGGGGGCCACAAGAGAGATTAGTCATTAGTCCAGCCCTGCAATGCCCATTGTTTCTCTACACCAAGAGAACTTCTCAGAGATCACAGATTTTGTCAATGCATCTGTAGTATTCTTCAAAGTGTCCACATTTACCAACAAAACCTTTTTGTATTCTATCATATCCCTCACAAAGTGATACTGAACATCAATGTGCTTTGTCTTTGAATGATATGCAGGGTTCTTTTCCAAGAAAATTACACTTTGGTTGTCACAATCTATCCTTATAACTCCCTGTACTAACCCCTTTCTTGAACACAATCTCTGCAACCAAACTACTTCCTTGCTTGCATGAGTGGCAGCCATGTATTATGCCTCTGTAGTTGATAGTGCCACTACAGATTGTTTCTTACTCATCCAACTGACTGCACCTCCAAATAGGTTAAACACATACCCACTTGTAGATCTTCTCTGATCCAGATCTCCAGCCTAGTCAACATCAACAAAGCCATGAATATCCAACACTTTGTCCAATCCTAGTCTTCCTTGGTAGCACAAAACATAATCACTAGTGCCACGCAAATACCTGAAAACCCGCTTCCTTGCTGTCCAATGCTCCTTTCTCGGTTTTGACATAAACCTGCTCAATACTCCCACTGCATTTGCAATGTCTGGTCTAGTACAGACCATTGCATACATCAGGCTACCAACTGCACTTGCATATGGAACACGGGACATGTCCTCTTCCTCTTCTTGTGTCTTAGGACATTGTTCAACAGATAACTTTACACCTACAGGAATAGGAACCTTCACCGGTTTACTATCCTGCATATTAAATCTCTGCAATATTGTCTCGACATACTTCCTCTGATTTAACCAAAGCTTCCTCTTTGCCCGATCTCTTTTAATTTCCATGCCCAAAATATAGTTTGCAGCACCAAGATCTTTCATGTCAAATTTGGAGGACAATTGGGTCTTCAAATCCTAGATAATTTCTTTGTCATTTTCAACCAGCAACATATCATCCACATATAAGACCAAATAAATAACACGGTCACCAATTAATTTTAAAATACACATAGTGATCTGCTTTTCTTCTGGTGAAGCCAAGTCCCCATATAAATGTATCAAATTTCTGATACCACATCCTTGGTGATTGTTTTAACCCATACAGAGACTTCTTTAACTTGCATACCAGTTTTTTCTTACCCTTCACTACAAAGCCTTCATGTTGCTTCATGTAGTTTTCCTCTTCCAGATCCCCATGAAGAAATGTTGTCTTCACATCCATCTGTTCTACCTCAAAATCAAAAGCAGCAGCAACAGATAAAAGTAATCTAATAGAAGTTACCTAGGTAACAGGAGAAAAAATATCACCAAAATCAATTCCTGGCACCTGGGAATAACCTTTTGCTACCAACCGAGCTTTCTATTTCTCCACCTTTCCTTTTGCATTTGTCTTCTTCTTGAACACCCATTTGCTACCAATGGGTTTCCTTCCAGCCGGAAAATCCACCAAATCCCAAGCCTCATTTTTGTGCAAAGATGCCATTTCATCAACCATGGCCTCTTTCCAGAGTTTTCCATCCTTTGCATCTACTACTTCCTTCACAGTTCTGGGATCATCATCAGTAGTAGATAAAGCAAAATTTGAACATAAAGCAGATGGACTATACCTTTCTGGTTGCCTTCTTTCTCGAACTGATCTTCTCGCACCCGGAGTTTTTGGCTCTTCATCTTTTGATTCCTCCTCTGTTGTAGAGTCAGATTATTCCTCCTTTAGCTCAAACTCTATCTTCTCAGGTTCCTTTGGTTGGACTTCATGTTTAGTAAGATCTTTCACCTCTCTGAACACCACATCTCGGTTGTACACAACCTTCCTTGTTACTGTATTCCAAAGCTTATAACCCTTTAAACCATCCTTATACCAAATAAATATGCACTTTTCAGATTTACTATCCAACTTGGTTCATTTCTCCTTTAGAACATGTACATATGCATCACATATAAATACCCTCAGATGTGAAAGAGAGGGTTTCTTACCAGTCCATACCACTTGTGGAGTTTTATCCTCCAATGCTGATGAAGGTGATCTGTTGCCCAGGTAACATGTTGTCTCCACCGCCTCTGCCCAGAATTCTTGTCCTAACCTAGCACCACTGAGCATGATTCTTTCCCTTTCCATCAACGTCTTGTTCATTCTTTCTGCAACTCCATTTTGCTGAGGTGTATATGGAGTAGTCTTTTGTCATGCTATACCACACTTCTTACAGAATTCTTCAAATTCCTTACTACAAAACTCTCCGCCGTTATCTGTCCTCAGCACCTTTATCTTCTTCTCTGTTTGGTTTTCCACTAGAGCCTTGAATTCTTTAAACATGTCAAAAACTTCAGATTTCTTCTTAAGGAAATATATCCATGTATTCCTTGAGAAGTCATCTATAAATGATACATAGTACATAGAATTACCCATGCTACCTTGCAGCTTGTACAGAGTTCCAATCCGAACTCCCCACATCAATACCAGTGCTCCTTGAACCATCTTGGAAGTATCCTTCTCGAACACTATTTTTACACCTGCATCATCCAACTTGCTTATAGAAATCAGATTTATGACCAATGCGGGAATATGTAGAAAACCTGGAAGTGTTCTAACCCTTCCACCTTGCAACTTCAACTTTACTTTTCCGTGACCAATGGTTCTAGCCTTCCTATCATCCCCTAAGAAGACATCACCACCATCATATTTCTCATACTCGCAGAACCACTCTATATAGGGAGTGAACTGAAAGGATGCACCTGAGTCAATCAACCATGCCTCATGATCTACATGTGTACTTGAAGAAGCCAAGTACACATCCCCACCTTCATCTGAGGTGGTTTTCGTCTCTGCAGAAGGAGCATCATTAGATCCCTTTCCTTTATCAGGAGCTTTAGATTTATAGTCCCTTTTGTAGTGTCCTTCCTTTCTGCATTTCTAGCACACCACCTTTACAGGTTTTCCTGGAGATTTAGATCTCCCACTCGATGGCTTATTTTTGTTTCTGTTCTGGGACCGTCCTCGTACAGACAAGGCATCACCATTCTGGATCTCTGTATTTTTTCGTCTCATCTCCTCCGTCAGCAAGGATGAGACTATTTCATCAAACTGTAAGGAAGTTGCATTGCTACCTATTGCAATAACCAGACTATCCCACGAATCTGGTAGAGAACACAACAAATTGATGCACTTATCTTCATTTGAAATTTTAATATCAATAGATGCTAACTGACTTACCACAGTATTAAATGCGTTCAAATGCTCTGTCACCGAGTCTCCATCTTTCATCCTCAGGTTATACAACTTTTTGCGCAGGAATAGTTTATTCACCAGAGACTTAGATTGGTACAATGTCCCTAACTTGTCCCACAAAGCCTTCACCGTAACTTCCCCTGATACATTCAGCAATACTGAATCTAAGACACACAATCGTATTGTGCTATTTGCCTTCTGATCCAACTTCTTCCATTCTTCATCGAACACTCTCATTGGTTTAGAACCTGCATCTACCATGATCCACTGATCTTTATCCACCAACAGATCCTCCATCTTGATTTTCCACAACTCAAAACCCTGACCATTAAATTTCTCGATCTCTATCTTTCCACTGCTCGCCATCCTCTTTCACCACCATAATCGATCTCGCAGATCTCCCACTAAATAGGGTCTACCACAAGCCCGAGTGAAAACCCTCAGCAACAATGGCATCCCCTTCAAGCCAAAACAGCTCTGATACCAAATGTAGGTTTTAACCCCATACAAAGATTACCTGCACACGAATTCTAAAACATAGAAAATAAACAATACGAGAGCATAACACATAAAACACATATACACAGAGATTTTTCCCTAGATCCCAAAACTGGGACAACCAGCTTGACTTTTCATTATGTTCCTTTCAATGTTATAATACATATTTATACATGCCGAAGCATCCAATACCATGGACTGAAAACCATCGCATCCAAAACCATGGACCGAAAACCATCGCGTCCAAAAACATGTGAGAAAATCATGCACAAAACCATAGGTGGGTCCGCCCAACCTAACATAGATTCCAAAACCAAAATTTTTCGGGCGCTACCCTGGACCCCATAGAGTGGGGTTACGCACCCCTCAAACCCCCTGTGACCCCTCTGCTACGTAATCGGCACAACGAAGGGGGGACTCTGCCCCCCCTCTAACCCCCTGGTTAACTATGTGGACTAGTCATGGAAAGAATATAACACAACCCAACAAGTGCTTATTTTATTGAGAATGTGTTGTAATGGTTATAGTGTTTGCTTCATTCATGTGGACTATTATGTTGGATGTTCGATGAGAAATTCTTGTTTTTCTATGTATTTATTAGGGTGGTACTATTACCTCTCTCCTAGAGGCTCACTTTATTTCCCCTCTTCGGTAGAAGAACCTTGATGCACTTGCAACTAAACATTCACCAAGCACATTAGCTTTCTTTTCGAGGACACATATGTGATTCTCTGTCTTGTTAACAGTTAAAGCCGAGGCATATATTTAATTATACGAAAGTCGGGCCATATTCTGGATGGGGCTCCTATCCCAAATGGTGTGAGGTCTATCTGGGACCGCATATCGGGGACACCCCCTTGAATGTTGATAGGTCCAGTACTGTCAACATTTATGGCACTAGAAGGACGACAGCCAGATCTTTATGGTTGATAACTCCACCCACCTACACATACTTCTTATGTATAAGGAATCAACATTCCCATCACTTCTCTAACTCATATTCCTAAAGCAGATGTTTCGTCTCAGCCCATCCCTGAATAAATTTGTGAGATTTCTTACGACCACATCTAGGAAATTTGACCCATAACCTGTAAGTTTGCAAAGGATATCGGATTGATTCCTGGAGCACATAATCTTCCTTATTTTCAAATAAAGAAGAAACCACTCCCAATGGAATAGTGGTGTCTACAATACTATATTTGGTTTTCACTACTCTCGAAGAGTTAGCAGAATCTACAGAAAAAATAGAGCAACCTCAATATTTTAACAAGGGTGACAGGGACAACATTGCACTTTCATATGACACTTTCTACGGGTTAGGAAGATATGAAGAAGAGGAAGAAGATCCCTTATATTTTGAAGAAGAGGAGGAGGATATAGGTGAAGACATAGCAAACCAAGTTCCGGATTGGATGACTTAGGGTCCACTTTCCCTTCGAGATATTTTACATAATATACCAAGACACCCGGAAAAGTTAACAAATTATGACCCTGACAAGGTGCTCAAAGAGAAAGACCATTTGGTCTACCTACACCCGCAAATGCTCAAGGTACATTATGATGATTTTTCATGTAGACTCTTTCCTTGTACCTTAGATAGTAAAGCAGATACTTGGTACCATAGTCTTCCTCTGACTTCAATTCAGAATTGGAGGGGGTTTAAAAAGTTGTTCATTGAAAAGTTCGGGTATGACAAAACTCCAACCATGTTATTAAAAAAGTTAGGGAATCTGAATATGGGGGG
Source organism: Pinus tabuliformis (assembly GCA_031772625.1). Classification (NCBI taxonomy): domain Eukaryota; kingdom Viridiplantae; phylum Streptophyta; class Pinopsida; order Pinales; family Pinaceae; genus Pinus; species Pinus tabuliformis. The sequence continues at coordinate 1,156,853,146 of CM062818.1, read as the reverse complement.
GAAATAAAAGGTGAAGGACTTTAATCATAGGTTCAATTGAATATTGAACCAATTCCCTCCAGATATGACACCTCATAACTTGACCACAATTGATTATTATACTTCTGCCTTACGAGTAAGCATTTCACAATTTGTAAAGAGAACAGCGAACGAAACTTTGGCTCAGAATTTCAAACAATCCATTGTTTTTTAGAAGGACTTGAGTGCAATCAGAGTCATCGTTGATAATGATTCATCCAAATACTCCAAGGATATATGTAAAAGGTCTCACGCTTATTCAAAAAAGGAAAAAGATAAAGAAGTTATTGATCTAGAAAGCTTGACCTACACTATCAATAATTTTTCCAATGAAATGGCAGAAATGAAGCAAAGGAAAAGCAAGACCATTGTCAGCTACAAGTCCCCAAAGTTTAAATTCCTTAAGAAGTTCAATAATAGCAGCAACAACAATAGTCATCCGGTTAAGTCTGTATAGAGCTCGAATGTCGTGTTGAATGTCGAGCGTATGGGTATGGACCAATATTGTTCTTTTCACCAAGAATATCATTCAAAAAATACATGCCCACATTGGAATCATAACATGAATTCTCTAGATGTGCATATTATTGACTCAATGATTGTAGATGAGCAGACTGAACAAATAGAAGAAAATTAAGAACCTGAGGTGGCTAAAAACACTGGAAATGTCGAACACACAATTAATACTTTTGGTTGTTCGTTCAACACTAAAAAGAAAAACACCAAAGAACCATCACCGAATGAGGCCCCCACTTATAAGAAAAACAACTGATATAAATTATGAAGTCAAGGGCATGTTCCTAAACAAGAGATTACAAGGAAAAAATTGAAAAACATTTGTTAAGAAAACTCACTCCGCTCGTCAGCCAAGCTCCAAACAAGTCTAGAGACGCTACCAATAAAAAGAACACTTCTGCCAACACTAAAAGCAAGAACATCACACTGGAAGTTACAGGAAAATTCACTCCTCTATACACTTCGGTAATCCCCGTTGCACTTGACTACAACATAGTCAAGGATATGATGAAAGCTCGTGCAAATATTTCAATATTTGACCTCACAAGAATAGAAAGCCAGCGGGAAATTCTTGTTTGGGCCCTTGATCAGACCTCATTAGGTAATAATGCTTCTTCCATGAGGGTATCTAGTAAGTCTTTTGGTCTCCTCGAGGTAGTCGTTAACGCTACAACATTAGAAGCTAATAATCTTTGCCCTATGTTTCTATTGACTTTCGAAATTTTCAATTACAATGTTCACAATTGTTTAGTTGATTCTGGTGCATCCATGAATGTAATGCTACTATTTTTTGAAAAGAAAATAAATTCCAAATGGGACAAAATGGAGGCACATATTATTCAACTGGACAGATATTTGGTCTAGGCTATTGGTGAAATTAGAAATGTGCTTATCAGATTATCTAAAGATGATCGAGTTCACCAATGTATAAATATCATAATTGTGGACATACCAGAAGCATATGCTTTACTGCTTAGTAGATATTGGTTGAGAAAATTACAATGGTATTTTGCAACTAAATGGTCACATTTGTGGCTTTTGTATAGGGGAAAGAACAATCAAATATGGGTGGAAACAGAACCTTACATGAAATACACGGCTACATCCTTCGAAGGGAAAAATGAGTCAGTCACTTTTGTCAATCTAATTTTTAGTAATTTCTTTTTGGAAACTGGCCTTGGGTGTTATCTCTCATAGCCATCACTGATTCCACCAGATACACAATTGGATCTCCTTCCTTGTTCTCCGGCTAGTGAAAATGATTTATGTAATATAGATGTACATAGCATTTCTAGCAATAATAGTAGAAATTGTACAAAAAATAGATTCGTAGCTTGTAAATTTTGGACTCTTCACTTTGATGGTTCTAAGGCGCAGGACGATTCCAAAGCCAGTTGTGTCCTTACAGACCTGCAAAAAAAGAAACATGTACTTTCATGTTTTCTGAAGTTCAAGAACACTAATAACACTACAGAATACGAAGCACTTGTACTTGCATTGAAGAAAGTTATCGACCTAAATGTAGAGTTTCTGAAGGTAATTGATGGGCCTCTAAATTAGACATAAATTAAGGCCCATGCCTCTAAATTAAACATAAATTAAGGCTTATGACCATCCTTCAGCACATTAAACCTCTCTTTTTGCATTAGATAATGTATTTTTAATTTTAATATATTCATTAGGAAGGTTTATGAATAATTGCACATTTGTGCCTAATATTATTTATTTTTGTGGAATATTATGAGAATATTGGGTTGATTATGAAGATTTGGAAGAGGAGATAATTTAGGGACTTTCTCCCTACTACAAGAGGATCAATATTAAATAATAAATCAACAAGATATTATGGAATTATGGCACAGTTTGTGGAACTCCAATGATTGAGAAAATCCAGGAATGTGTTCCCTCCCATTTAATGCAGATTCCTAGTATCGGGAACCAGATCCACTAATCAAGGGATTTTGGTGGGGAAATCTTCCTCCATTCATGGAGATTGATTCCTAATCATTTTTTATAAGTACCAAGTTGAATTTGCCTCTAGGGGGAGATTTTTATTAGTGTTCTTGTGGAGAGAACTCGTATTTCTGAAACTCCATTGTATTTTCTTGCAGGGATGTAATTGTATTGACGAAAATAATGAAGATCGGTGTCATGTTCAGCTTGTAAATCTTGTTCTCCTCCATAGGTCTCTCAGTTTCCTTGGGCTTGGCTATCCCAGGAGCCTTAGAGCCCCTTTGAATCATTTTATTTCCTTCTTTTCACTTCTTATTCACATGCATCTTTTTTTTTTTCCTTCTATTTCTGCATTTAGTATTAATGATTTTTTGTTGTAGGATTGGGTTAAATGGTTGATGTAAGTTCTTTTTCAGGATCAAAAGCATAATTTCATCCTTGGAAAACATTTGGAAGGTCATAGTAATCATTGAGCTACTTGAATTAGTCTTCTTATTCCCAAATCTAGATTTTTGGAACTCCTTTGTGGCAACTAGCAGTAAATTTCTGCTATATTTTAGAGCATGTTAAAGAGCTTCAATCGAGTTGGTTCCACTTGAATTAGATCAAAAACACATTCTAGTTCATAACAAAAATTACCCCATTTCATTTTCACTTGATTTACTAGCTCACTAGTTCTAGAATTTCTAGATTTTCGACTAGTAATTTTCTGCTATTTTTTAGCATGGGTTAACAGAGGTCTTTTTGAGTGATCCCACTTGGAATGGTGACCTAAGACATCCTAGTAAATAAAAAAAGTTGTCCCATCCAATTTGGATTTTATTTTCTTGTTCATTCGATGAATTATAATTCCATATAGAAAATTTGTAACATCTTGTAGTAAAACAGGAGATCATGTAGGAGAACTAGGGGATCCTATAGGGGAACTAGTACATCCTGTAGGAAATCCTGTAGCGGACTGTTTTGAGCCTGAATTGAGAAAAATCATCAGTGAAGCTAGGATTAGGCCCCTGCTTGACCTCCAAGCCATCAAAATCATTGTACCCCTCTTCCTCCACACCTGTGTCCCCTGCCAAAGATCAAAGAAAGATTAGCATTTGCATTTATAAAGCAAAAAGATTAAAAAAATGATTTCTTTTTTTTTACACATGCACATAGTAGTTAGTACTCTCTAGATCAGATTTCATGCTTAGATTAGTTAAAACATCACATGTGACAAATAGGGTTAAAATAGGGTTCTTTTGCAAGCAAAGTGTGTTAATAAGTAGATAGAGGATTTCATGTTACTTTACAAGCATTTTAAAATTCAGTCTTTCATTCTTGCAAATAGGCAACATTTATTTTCTCTCGTGATAGCATAGGAAGGACACACTGTATGCTGCACATATAGTGTCGATACCTCTTAAGTTTGTATGAACCTCGGGTTGATAATTAAAGTCGGTAGAATTGGGATTTGCAACCTTCTTGTTGCAATATTGAGGCTCATCAGTAATTGGTGACTTAAAAGTAGTCACTCGTCAGGTACGAGATACTATACATTGTGTTTCACCTCATCTCAAAAACTACCAATAGGAGGTATGGTGTTTAATAAACCATTTTAAAGCTTTCAATATTGTTTCCATTTCAAGAGTTATAAACGCAACGGTAGATACATTAATTCATAAGGAAGACCATTATTTAAAAAGAAGGGTAAAAGAAGCAATTGAAATCGAAAAATCCTCCAATAATATGAATAAAGACGATGGACTAAAGTTAAGTGACACCTGAAAACCCCTATTAAATAAAATAAAAAAGCAATAAACATAATAATAAATAAATAATAATAATAATAATAAATAAATAATAGATTTATTTTATTTGAAATTTAAATAATAAATTATATATATATATATATAAACAATAGTATAATAAAATTATAACTAAATAAATAAATAATAATAATATATTATAATAAATAAATAAAAATAAATTAATAAATAAATAAATAATAATAATAATAATAATATAAATAATAGATTTATTTTATTTGAAATTTAAATAATAAATATATATATATATATATATATATATATATATATATATATATAAACAATAATATAATAAAAGTATAACTAAATAAATAAATAATAATAATATATAATAAATATAATAAATACCTATCTAAATAAATAGGTATTTATTAAAAATAATAATAAATAAATAATAGATTTATTTTATTTGAAATATAAATAATAAATTATATATATATATATATGTGTGTGTGTGTAAAAACAATAATATAATAAAATTATAACTAAATAAATAAATAATAATAATATATAATAAATACATATCTAAATAAATAAATTAAATAAGTATTAATTAATTTACCATCTATAAGCTGACTTCTAATGAAGACAACAACAATATTTTCAAATAACTATTAATAAGCTCCGTAATTTTCACGCTCTCTCTTCTCAAAAACAAATCTCATTGCCTTGATGATGGACTCACTAAGCTAGTTCAAAACGTTGGTTTCAAAACCGTTCATAGGTTTTTCCTCAAAATAAAAATTTTCTATTGAAATTCTATATAAAGAATATTTAACCAAAAATGTCACTAACTTATGTGTTTTCAATTATGACAAGTAGATACTACACTTTATGGTGAATGTTGATGTATTTAAATATGCTTCCATAGAGGAGTATGATCACGAGCGGGTTCTGTGAGAAGAAACTCAATCACTGAAAGGAAACACTATGCTAAAAGATGTGGTGTGTCTGGAGAAGTTATATGACTTGCAAAACCATTTTAGAGGGCCAACAAGCACAAAGACTCAAATTTCAAATCTTGCATCTAAACAACCCAATTTGGGAACCCCACAAGGTTTGAAGTATGTTAATCTCGATACATGTTGTTCCCCGAAAGAGAGACAAGCATTTATTCATCTATTCAAGAAGTATTGGTATGTGTTCACTTGGACATATGATGATTTAAAGACTTATGATACCTACATCATCCATCATGTCGTTCCTATAAAAGAAGGGGTGAAAACATTCCAGTAGAAACTATGAAAATTTCATCCAACACTAAAGCCCCTTATTCAAAGGGAATTGAGAAATTTGTTAGATGCTCATATCATCTTTAAAGTCAGATATTCCACGTGGGTGTCCAACTTGATCCCAGTAAGAAAGAATTCTGGTGAAATACGTCTATGTCTTGATTTATGAAATCTTAATCGGGCTTCTGATAAAGAAAACTATCCAATGCCATCCATGGAGCAGATACTCCAGATAGTATCTGGGTCTGAAATGTTTTCACTACTAGATGGATTTTCAGGTTATAATCAAGTGCTTGTAGTAGAACCGGATAGGTTGAAGACTATGTTCCGGACTAAATGGGGAATGTTCGCATTCAAAAGAATGTCGTTTGGACTAATCAATGTTGGTGCAACTTTTCAAAGAGTGATGGACATCACCTTTTGTGGCCTTATAGGTTAGAGCATTATTTTCTACTTAGATGATGTCACTGTATTTTCTAAGAAAAGGTCAGATCATGTATGTCATCTAAAGAATATATTAAAGTGGTGTTAGAAGTACGGAATTTCTCAGAACCCCAAGAAGAGTGTCTTTGGTGTGTCTGAAGGGATCCTACTAGGGCACATCATAGCAAAGAGAGGTATCAAGATTGACCCCAAGAGGGTCAAGGCTATCACATAGATCCCATTCCCAGTGAATAAGAAAGCCATGCATTCTTTCTTAGCGAAAATCAATTTCCTCAAAAAATTCATCTCTGATTACGCACAAATAGTCAAGCCCATACATCAAATGGTTAAGAAATAAGAAGTATATAAGTGAGACAAACATGAGAAACACACTTTTTCTTGGATTAAACAGGATATTGTTGATGCACCCGCACTTTTCAGTCTAGACTATAGTAACGATTTCCTGCTCTATACATTTGCTTCAGATTTATTGATTTTTGTTGTATTAACCCAAAAGGACAATGAAGGAAATTAGCAACCTATATCTTTTATGAGCACTAGTCTACAGGGACAAGAATTAAAGTACTATACCATTGATAATAAAAAAAATCCAATATATAAGGTAGTGAATTATTTCAAGCCCTACTTATTAAAATCTCACACCATTGTATTCATACCTCACCCATCAGTAACTACGTTACTTGTGCAATAAGAGTTGGGTGAGACGAGGGCTAATTGGGTGACTTGTCTTCAAGAATATGATCTGGATTTTAAACCAGTTCATACCATAAAGGGTCATGGTGTATGTAGACTAGCAGATGAAGCAAAGGATTCTTATGAATATGATCTCTTAGGATGGGAGTAGGAAATTGAAATGTACAATATTGATCCCATTCCTCAGTCAGCGTCCATAGTGCCTTGGTATGCATAGTTATGGAAGTTTTTGGAACATGGCACCTTGCCCTCACACTTATCGAGTAAATATAAATGGGAAATCTTCTTAAAGGCTTTATCATACAAACTGGTCCATGGAGTGCTTTTCTGGAAGCACCATAATGGAGTTTTTTCAAGGTTCGTTGAGGTGCAATATACGGAGAAGGTTTTGAAGGATCTACATGATGGACAGATAGGTTGCCACTATGTAGATGACACCATAGCACACAAAATCATGAGGGTTGGTTATTATTGGCCCACTCTTTTTAAGAACACTCACACCTATGTCCACAAGTTCCAAGCTTGTCAAAAATGTGTCAGTCGTGATCAAAGGTCAGTCTTCCCACTGCCCCCAATAGTAGTCGAAGAACCATTCCAACAGTGGGGCCTTGATGTTATCGAAGAGATTCTTCCATGATCATCAAAGCAGAACAAGTATATCCTCATAGCTATAGACTATTTCACCCAGTGGTCGGAAGCAGTTCCACTCAAACAAGTAAATGACTAGGAAGTCATTCATTTTATACAACAGAACATCATCGCTAGGTTTGGCATTCCTACATCACTTGTCTTTGATAATGAAACCTACTTCTCATCATTGAAAATTTATAAGTTTGAATTGGAAAATGGGATTTTTCTCAAGAATTAATCTAATTATTATCCTTAGCTAAATGATCTAGTTGAATCGACAAATAAATATCTTATTCGCATCATTAAGAATACCATTTCTTTGAAAAGAAGAGGTGGCATATTGCTTTGACTAATTCCCTTTGGGCTAATCATGTTACCCCTAAGCCTTCTCTGGAAATCTCACCATGTTTTCTGGTGTATGGTAAAGAAGTTATCTTGTGTCTGAACATGTACCTCCCAACCTTGCAACTCTTTCAAGAGTCATAAGGTAAACATTTCCTACTAGTTTAGAATAGGATAGACACTTTTCTAAAGCTTGAGGAAGATTGGCTCAAACCCAAGGACCGATTTGTAGTGCATTAAAATCATATATAGCGTTGGTTTGATAGAAAATCTACAGGGACAAAGAGCTTTGATGTGGGTGAACTAGTTCTGATATGGGATAAACCCCATGAATACAAAGGTAAACATAAAAAGTTTCAACCATTTTCAATTGGACCATTCACAGTTGAAGAGAAACTCGGCCACAACGCTTTCAAGCTCAAATATTTGGATGGGAGACTTGACCCCCTACCCGTTAATGTCTGATATCTCAAGAATTATTTTCAATAGCATCTACAGGCTACAGTTCCTGTACATATTGTTTTGTGTCTTTTCTTTCTTTGTTTGTTTTGTTTTGTCAGTTCTAAGTTTCATGTCTTTTTATGTCCTATTGTGTTGGCAATTATACATAAATAATACTTGTGTGCTAAAGTGCATGGCCCAAGGAATTTGTAGTGCAATAAAAGAGGAATGTGACAACTTCAATGCTTGGATATCTGTTTATTCTCCTTCTTTTTTTGGGAAAAAAAAAGGGCATGGGTTGATCTAAGGCTAGATAGAAAATATGATTCATCCAATACGAGAACCTTGGGAGAACCTATTAGACTTGTTCTTATGCTAGTGTTTGAACCACTGGAATTGGTATATGTCTACTTGTATGTTAATTATTTTCTAATCTAGTAGAGAAGGAATAAGGGGGAAATCTAAAGTGAGCAAACCTAAATCAAAGGTATTAAAATACTTCTATGAAGGGGAAACCTCCTCTACTCTCAATAAGTCGGGATCCCTCTTCTACCCGTGAGAAAAAAAAATAAGTTCCAATGCATAGTTCTACTAAATAAATAAATAAATACTGAAATAAGAGAAAGGATTCTTGCATAGGGAGGTGAAGCAAGCGACCTCGTCGGGGTACTATCCAGGCTCACTGGCAACGAAGTATTATTTATGCCTCTGAAGTGACTTTGTCGGGGTATTATCCAGGCCTGCTAGTCATAGAGAAACACCAGAGATAAAAACTCACTTTGAAAAACATAAACTTGTCGCACACATTACCCTTCCCAGGCCGAAATGGTTTTGATACGGTGTATCTTTATGTGTGTTCAATCAAGTAGAGAAAAGTAATATGATATGTGTAAAAACGAGTCAAAAAGGGGAACTTGTGGCAATCAATAAGTTCTAAAGTTCCAACCCTTAGCTAAAATCTATTCCCAGATTGAGAATTGGAAGTCCGCCTAGTGTGTCACCAAGTGTTGTCGTTGCTACAACACCCTCCAAAATTTCGCTACATTTGAATTTTGGAGTCTACCTCATTATCGCATCGAGTGTCACTTTGGTCTTCAAGTGTCGTTATGTGTTGATTAATATGTTTTGAGTTTTTTTTTTGTTTTTAAGTGTCGTCACATTGATTTGAATATCCTTGTATGCATTTCATGGTAATAACACCTTTCTTGTTGTAAATGACACTTTTGGGTCACAGTCACACACACTTCACTATTTATATTTGGGGAATGTGAATAAGGTGGCGTTTTGATGTATATTCATTGTTGGTTAGATTTTTCTAAGTTTTCTAAATGATTTAGTATGCGTCGCACTTGGTTTTATGTCCAAAACTCATCTTGTTTATTCCTTGACTAATCATCCACACTTAGACAAATTTTGGTTGAAAAGCGAGCCCATTAAGTCCAAGAGCTCATGATCACACTCCAAACCCTTGATGGGAGACCCTTCATTGTTTCTAAGTGCACCCTACACCCTCCATGAGAGTTGGGTGTGCTCCAAAAACATGAATCCCCTTCATTGTTCTGAATTATGCCCTCCAAGAATGACTAAGTCTTCCTAGAGTGCACTCCTTTGACTCAAAGAAGTGCACCCTCCATGAGTGCACTAGTGCATCCTAAAGACCCGAATCTTAGCCCTCCAATCTTCCCCTATGCACCATGTGTCCTCTTGAACTAATTGACTGCCCTGTCACACCCTGAAGGCACAAAGCCTAGCCTTCATCCTTCAGGAGTGTGCCTTGCACCCTCCTTGATCTCTCTTGATCACATGAGCACACTCTGAAGGCACAAAGATTCATCCTTCAGCATTCAGGAGTGCACCCTATGCCCTCCCTTTCTACCTTGAGTGCATAACACACTTGAGATGCCCAAAGCTTTTCCCTTCGTCCTCCAGCCTTGCAACATGTGCCCTGCCTTGACTTCCTTGCTTTTTAAGGTGCATGATAAAATCCCATAGCCTTGAAGCTCCTCCTTCTCAACCCTTTTGTCTCTCAAAGTGCACCCTTACACCCTGTAGCTCCCTTGATTGTTTTAGGCACACCAAAAAAGGCATGAAGAGTAAAATCTACATAAACCATGGTAGAGTAGGAGATTTTAAAATTGATGGTTGCTTGTTATGACTGATTACAGAAACAGGTTTTACAGGGACCTCATGGGAAGCACACACAAATAATATTGGGAAAAGAGGATAAATAAAGGAAGCACAAGAAGAACCAAGAATGCACTTGAAACTTGATGATCAAAGTACCATGAAGACTCCAATATTGAATACCCTTCAAAAGGTGGAAGCACCATGATTAGATGATGATAAAGAATAGACACAGTGGCATCCATGTCACCACTAAATCAAGTCCACATCATTAGTCATCATCATTCCCAATCATCCCAGAGAGTGAAGTGTCAAGTTCCAACATATGATGAAATGGAAGACAAAATATATTATTGTAATTATTGTAAAAGACAAGCAAGTAGAAGTCTAAGTGTTATAGACATTTTTGTGCCCTACAACTCCAAGCATGAAACGTCCATAAACCAAGGGCTCCTAAGTCCCTAAAAGTGTTGTTCTAACCCCTAAAGGAACAAGGTCAACAGGTTACAGCTTCTCCCAGAAGTTCTCCACCAGAAACTGCTCAGAATTGGTCAAAACAGGATCATTTCAGCTGCTCCACTGGCTAGGTGCATTGCATTGCACCTAAATACACTGTGAGGGTGCGTTGCATTTCAAAAGTCCCTTCTATGGGGTGTTATGGGCGAGAAATGACAAATGGCAGTGTCATTCCGCGAGGTGGAGAGACAATGCAAGCTTCCAGAATCTTCTCCTGTGACACTTGCCTCACTGAATTAGACCAAGGATGAGTAAGAGGCCTTCAGTCTCCAAGTGGAAGCAAGAACTGACAGAGAGAAGACACTAATCAAATCAAAAGCTGACTCATCCTCCTTACAGATATCTATATATGGATCCCTCATCCCAGAGATCCAGAGGCTGGAATTTTGCATATTGTAAGGAATTGATGTTGGTTTCTAGAGACAAACATCAGATTGTTGGGTGATTTATGCTTTGTTTGAGGTGAAGAGGGGCTTCTTTGCTGGGAGGTTGATGCTGGGTCGGAACCACTGTGCTCTTCTTATGTGATCTTACAGGTACTTTGTGAAGCTGGGCAAGCAAGGGAGCAGGTAGCTGGAGACTATCAAAGAAGAGAGGAATTGGATCAAAGGATTAGCGCAAGACACAGGTTGGTTCTTTCTATTCCTCTCTATCTATAATTCATAAAGGAAGTACAAAAGTAGTTTTTCTCTGTTTGTTTCTAAGGCAGCTGTCACACCTTAGTGGGATAGAGCAGTTCTAAATAGACACTTTTCCCGGTAACAAAATGGCGACTCCGCTGGGGAATGTCTAATTAGTTTGTTTGTGTATCTCTTTGTTGTTTGTTTCATAAACTTATAAGTAGCTTTCGAACTGCATTTGCCATAACAAATGCAAAGTAGATAACTGCTGCTTCAATCCATTCATTGGATCTATTTATGATTTAAACAACTGATTCACAAACTATCTGATTTCCCTTGTGATAGCTCTTAGATCCTCCTTAGATCTACCCCTGATTGTTGCATTACTGATTGCTTTTTACTCGGCCAAAAACCAAGGACTGAACTGCAAACTGTGACCCAGAACCCGGACAGAGTCTCATTTCTGGCCCAGCGCAGGTACTGTTAAGAGATTCTGAATTTCAGCGCACTTCCCGAGTGGACAACCTGCGCTGCATTTCAGATTCTCTGTGTTACAGGTGCGCTGATCAGACTGACTCTGTGCAGTTGTGGTTCTTGTGCTTCATTCTTTCCAGTTCTATCCCTGGATTTTGCTGCCTGTGATCAGTATATGTCTGTTTGAAACCTCTTTTCCTTGTTGTTATTCCGCCTCCTTTGTACAAAAGAACTGTAGATGTTTTTGTGTGTTTGTTGAGTCGTTTACAGTTTTCCATTGCAAAAGTAGAATAGTCATACTGTCGTCCTTTGATTTGGATCTGTCGCAAGTGTCGATTTCGATCATAGGAGAAAGTTTGATTACTGTTGATGGTCGATTATACTGTTACTATTACCTTTGGTCTGAATTTGAAATTTTCTAGTGTCAAGAACGAGTGTTCATTTCAAAATCGTAAGGTGTTGTAATCATCTCTGTTTTGGATTTCGAAAAAGAGCTTGTTTATATTTGTCGCTTGAAAAGAAATTCAGATTTGTACATCAACTTTCTTTTTAGCATCAATACTAAGAAAGTCGAAAACAAATACATGCATGTGCATTTGCATATAGACAGTCTGTTTGGCTTGATTTAGGAAAGTGCATTTACAGTGTGCTCTTTGCTCTTTGTGAAAAGATTGTGTCTTTCTTTTCCCCTTGTAGCTAGGATTTTCATTGCACAAAAGAGATAAAAGTTTGTTTATCATCTTTAGATTGCATTTTAGGAATTACATTTACATCTCGTGGTGAACCCAAAAGGAAAACTTCATAAGCAAGATCAACTTAAAATAAATTCAATGAATCTAACAACGCTTTGGAACTTAATGCACAACATTTAGAGGTCTAGGCTAGAGACGTATTCCGGCGTCGTAAAGCTTGGTAACTGTTGTCCTCACTGATGGTTGGGTGATTCCTCCACTTTGAGACGATAAGTGCCAGTACGGACTTGTGCTCCCACGTACCGTCGAGTATATTTTGGGAGACCCATATAGGCTTAAATCCTTTATCCATAGGAAGCCGTGTCTACCGCCCTATCGATCGCAATGCACTGAACACAGCATTCGGGAAGATTGACTACCGTACCGTAAAAAGTATTCTGCAGTTTTTCGATTGGTTTGGTACTCCCTCTACCTAGACTTCTAGAGTAGTCCCTTTCGTTCCTTTTCAGACTCCTTAACGGAAAAGGTCCATCTGAGCACTTGTCACTTCAGGCTCATTAAAAATCGAAGGAGACTAGAGTCATCTTTTATTTTTTCTCGACTCTTAAAAACTGAAAAACCAAGTTGTGTCAAAGCGTCTAAAATTTATTTTAAACAGAATATTCATTACCCCTTTCCTACGTTGATCTTGGGTTGAGAAAATGGAATCCACCAACCAAGGAATTCCCCTTGGAGGAAATCCTAGTCCCTTCTCCTCTTGGGGAGATGTTGGTGCACCCCATATGGCCACATTGTCGCTTCCAGGACTGACAATTGGTTTACCTGTATGGCTCTTCTCAACCTCTGTCGTTCAGAACACCACTATTCCTGAACAATCGAATCAGCAATTAGACGAGTCCAGAGTTACCCACCAGCCTTCTACTTCCTCTAATTCTTCCTCTCCTCCTTCCTCTTCGCTTGATGGGGATGGTAAAGCCAAAAGTCAAGTTCCTAAGGAGAAGAAGGAAAAGAAGAAGAAAGAGAAGAAGAAGAAGGAGCCAAAAGCGAATGGGGGCAAACGAGTGTCGTCTAACGAAAATCCACACACTGCACCGACCAGGCCTAAATCGCCATGTGTCATTTGCAAAGGAGACCACTTTCAAAGAGATTGTCCTTGCATCCCTCGGATCTTAAGGGACTGGTCTCCTCATTTGCACAACCTGGTGTCGTCAACCTCTGATGATCATGTTGAAAACACACCGTCAACTAGTGAAAGTGAAGCCCCGGGACAAAAAGGGAAATGTAGATTTCCTTGTAAACTGTGCGAAGGCGATCATGCCGTCCACCGTTGTCCCTTCTTAGACAAAGCTAAAAGAGTTTTGGATGATCGTCCAGTTTCACCATTACGACTTCCTCCTGGATATAAAAAACTCTTGCCGAGTCCGTCACTAGTTGAAAATCCGGCTGACCTGCTCAGGTGGTCAGCCGAAGCATTGGTCATTGAAGATGAACCATCTGAATCCACACCAGACGAAAGTCAAAAGGTCGAGGCGGCAATTGACCCGGTCTTGCCTTCAGAGGTTCCATCTTTAGATGATACAATCATTGAAGAGAACAAGGATGACACCGTCCAAATTCTTTTCATAAGCACAGACTCCAACGAACATGGGGACAATTTACCCGTTCCTTTACCACAGGAAGGAAGTTTGTCAGAGTCGTACCCGGCCATCTATTCGGTCCCACCTCCAAGCAACCTAGTTGTCTCCTTCGACTGGAATCAACTAGGCAGACCCCGTTTACCAGCTAGCGTACCATTCCGAATTATTGTTCAAATATATAGAATGGTTATGGTTGGTACCATCATAGATGAGGGGGCTTCTGTGAGTATCCTTTCCTCAACTGCTTGGAAAGCGCTTCGTTCGCCATCTCTTTTGCTTGAGATGAGAAATCTGACAGGCTTTGATAAAGGAACCAATCGACCGTTAGGGATCCTTCCCAATGTGCCCATAACATTGAGAGGGAAGACAGTTCACATGAACGTAATGGTAGTTCAAGGACCCCTGGATTACAATCTACTCCTTGGACGAGACTATATTTATTGCATGGAAGCAATTGTCTCCTCACTCTTTAGAGTAATGTGTTTTCCGCACGAAGGAAGAGTGGTCAAGCTCGTGGACCAGCTTTCATTTCCCGGATCATACAGAGCAAATAGTCATATACCATCCCTGAATGGTCTTTTCACGCAAGAAATGTCTCAATCTCCAGTCCATCCTCCCGATGAGCGCGAGTGATTCAGAGGGATATGACTGAAACCCAGGGGGCATGCACCCTGGCCTGCTTCGGCAGGAAAACTTCGGGTATAGGGTAGGTTTCTGCGAGAGAATATGACCTCCGTACTCCCGTCCGTGATTGGAAGGGGGAGTTGGACTGGAACAAGATTCTCTTGTCAAAGTTATGTGAGTTGGCGAGCACTGCCGATCACCTTTGTTTATCTCGGTAGACATCACCGAAGAAGTGTTTTGTTTGCGCTGTGAATAGAACAATCTTTGGGTAACCTGTAAGAGGTAGGCCTCTCTCGGTAAAACAAATGTTTTAACGAACTAAAGAAGGGGTAACCTTGAAACTCTATTTTATACCTGGGGGCATGCAAACCTTTTGGAGTGCAAACAAAGAGCGATCATTTATCTGTTTTTTGGATTGGTCCTTTCCTAACTTGCATAAAGAAAGGATGTGGGGCAAAACTGTAAAAGTTGTTGTTTTTATATGGGACATTCTTATCACAAGACTGGATTAATCGAGCAGTTTTAGCACATAGTTCAAGCTCGTTAAAAAATAAACATAAGACATGAGCAAACGTTTCCACCCGCATTTAAGCTCATTAAAAAATGAACTATTCCTCGGTAAATAACCATCGTGAATGTAGTACTTCAGCCGTTAAAGCCTTGGTCGTGTTTGCACCGTCACCTCCACTTTTTCATTGGCTGATCATTCACCTCTATTTGATTGTTTACCCATTTTGAGGAACAGTTATGAAGAGTGATTTCACTAGCCATCCTTGTGACACTGCCGTGATTGGAAAATTCCAAACCTTTCCTGGAATCAGCTGCTACCCGTTTTATCACTCGTTCCTCAAAAGACGAGTCTCCTTTAAGCTCTTTTCAACTGACTCGTAAAATATGAAAAGATTGCCGAGTCCTTGGCCTTTCCAGCTCGTTAAAGGGACAGGAAGTGCTATCCCTCCTCTAGATTTTAATCTTTTTGGACCTGAGGGATTATTACACAAAAAGATCGAGCGCTTGTTTTGTTCGGCTCGTTAAAACTATCGAAAATTCATCCCTTCTGTATTGTTCTATACTTTTTCGGACTTAAGGGATTAGATGACGAAAAAGGAATTTTGGAGTTACCTTTACGTTCCTTTTCAGACTCTCTAAAATTGAAAAGGACCGAGTTATCTTTGTCGTTAAACTCGTTAAAAAGATTAATAGCGACAAACTTGTCTATAGACGAGAACGAGTTTCACTATCGCTAGGCTCGTTAAAACATAGCGATGGGTTTGCCCGAAGGGCAAATTATAGAACAAGAATATGTTATCCTCCTCAAGCTTGACAAAAATAAAGAGGTACTGGTCAGCAATGACTGGGGAAAAATTGGGAAGAAAACTCAAAGAAACTTTGTTGGTAGCAAGTCGCTCTTGAACATGACACTTCCACTCCGTGTCCAAGTCGGGTTGGGTTGTTTCATTCACCGGTCACATCGCCATGGTCACGCCATACCATCCACATTTGGGGTTAATGCTGCCAATCCATCACATCAGTGTCGCCGATATGTTCAAGAGAAGTCATCCAGAGAAGTCACCTGTGTCTCACGCACTACCATACATTATACTCCATTCTTTCATGACCGCCGCCCTGAACCTTATATCACCAGATCGTTTTCACCTCCATTAAAATCATTTGCTCCGTTCCATGTCATTGATGTGGGATTCATTAAGGCCTTCCTGTGATGGATCACTTCTTGTCGACATCAGCTCATTATCCAAGAAGTTGATCTAGGAACACCCCATTCAGTACTTTGAAGCACGCATGCCTCAATGGCAAGTTTCTCACTTTCGGCGACAGGTTTACATCAATGGCCTTCGACCAAAAGATTTTGCGTGGTGTTCGACGCCAAGTCCTTTATTCACACCACGTGAATTGTACTGCAGTACCTTGAGGATCATTATCATTATCGGTGATTCCTCTCGCGCTTGTTAACAGTTTACATCATTGACTGGTAATCAAGCGATGTCTTTCCATGTTCGACTTCAGAACATTTCTCACATGGATCGACTTGTACTTCGAGTGAAGATCGGATGAGATTGAAGACCCCAGATCTAGTTTCATCCATCCGGGCTGCGATATATATTCAGGGAAATAAAGACATTAAATGTACATCATTGCTGCACAGATAATCATCCACTCAAAAGGATGATGGCTCTACCAGAATCATTAGTCTACACTCAAACGATTGTCTGTCCTATGTACATGGAAATGAATTTATAAAGCTCAGCATGGGAATGCCCACCTCAGCTAGATCATGAAAACAGTATGAAGATAATGTATTGTATTGTATCTTATTATAGGTCTCCTCCCAACATTGAAAGAACTTCGGATCCTCATAATAAAGCATTTCACCCGACACCAAAAGGTTAACGGCCTCATACTTTAGGGGGCAACTATTATAGACATTTTTGTGCCCTACAACTCCAAGCATGAAATGTCCATAAACCAAGGGCTCCTAAGTCCCTAAAAGTGTTGTTCTAACCCCTAAAGGAACAAGGTCAATAGATTACAGCTTCTCCCAGAAGTTCTCCACCAGAAACTACTCAGAATTGGTCAAAACAGGATCATTTCAGCTGCTCCACTGGCTAGGTGCGTTGCATTGCACCTAAATACACTGTGAGGGTGCGTTGCATTTCAAAATTCCCTTCTGTGGGGTGCGATGGGCGAGAAATGACAAATGGCAGTGTCATTCCGCGAGGTGGAGAGACAATGGAAGCTTCCAGAATCTTCTCCTGTGACACTTGCCTCACTAAATTCGACCAAGGATGAGTAAGAGGCCTTCAGTCTCCAAGTGGAAGCAAGAACTGACAGAGAGAAGACACTAATCAAATCACAAGCTGACTCATCCTCCTTACAGATATCTATATATGGATCCCTCATCCCAGAGATCCAGAGGCTGGAATTTTGCATATTGTAAGGAATTGTTGTTGGTTTCTAGAGACAAACATCAGATTGTTGGGTGATTTATGCTTTGTTTGAGGTGAAGAGGGGCTTCTTTGCTGGGAGGTTGATGTTGGGTCGGAACCACTGGTTGTAACTCCTCCTGGATCTTTTCTTGCTTATCAATAAAAACTATTTGAGTTTTCCTCCATGCTTTTGTATCATTGATGCTTGTTACATTTGGTCTGGTTAACTTAAATCTGATCCTAAGTTGTTTATGAATATAGATCCTTGTCTTTGTATAGTTCTCTTCTTCTGTGATCTTACAGGTACTTTGTGAAGCTGGGCAAGCAAGGGAGCAGGTAGCTGGAGATTATCAAAGAAGAGAGGAATTGGATCAAAGGATTAGCGCAAGACACAGGTTGGTTCTTTCTATTCCTCTCTATCTATAATTCATAAAGGAAGTACAAAAGTAGTTTTTCTCTGTTTGTTTCTAAGGCAGTTGTCACACCTTAGTGGGATAGAGCAGTTCTAAATAAACACTTTTCCCGGTAACACTAAGAGTCATATGTAAACTCAAGAGTCACAAAAGTCCAAAGTACATGCAATACCAAAATTCATATGTAATTCCAAAAGTCATTTGGAACTTCAAAGGTTGTAGAATTCCAAAGGTCACTAGAAGTTAGAAATTCAAGAGTCATGAGGATATGGAAGGTCACTCCTCATGTTATAAATAGACCCTAATTTCTCATGTAAAGGAATTTAACCTTGACATTTCCCATAAGGCATAAGAGAGATAATTTAGTACTTTTTGGGAGCAAGCAGTGGCTCCAATGCTCTACTATTGAATCAAGTGATGTTCATTGTATTCATGCATCTTGGGAATTTTACTTAATATTTGAAGCCTTGATGGTCGACACATTTTCATACATGGATTATGGATGTTTGTAAGACTATTCTATGAACGTTCATGGTTCATGTTTGCTTTCACCAGTACTAAGGTAGTTGAACTATTTCAGTTATTTTAGTGCTTATTCTATTGAGAATGTGTTGTAATGGTTATAACGTTCATTGCATTTGTGTGGACTATTTTGTTGGATGTTAGATGAAACATTCATGTTTGTGTGTGTCTTTATTAGGGTGGTACTATTACCTCTCTCCTAGAGGCTCACTTTCTTTCCCCTTTGCGGTAGAAGAACCTTGATGCACTTGCAATTAAACATTCACGAGGCACACTAGCTTTCTTTTCGAAGACACATATGTGATTCTATCTCTTGCTGACAGCTAAATCTAAGGTAAATATTTAAGTAGATGGAATTTGGCCCATGTTCCGGATGGGGCTCCTATCCCAAACAATGTGAGGTCTAGTTGGGACCGCATATCGGGGAGACCCCCTTGAATGTTGGCAGGTCCAACATTGTCAACAGGTTGTAATATTCTCCTACTTTTATTAATACAAAAGTTCTTTGTTTTCCTATACATTATGTCTCATTTATGCATATTTATAACAATGAATATTTGGCTTCTTGTTTAGAGTTGTTTTTATATTCTATTTGTATGTTTTGGTTCTCTTGCTTATTTAAGGTGATTTGCAAGTTCCAATTCTAGCAATTGGAGTTAGAGCTAAAGCTTACAAGTAGGGAGAAGGAGGAAACTTCCATTGGATTCGAAGTAGGTATTCTTCCCAAATTTCAAACTTCTCTAAGGAAAGCATAGTAGTTTGTCCTGGTTGTTTCTAGATCAAGCCACTAGGCCTAGGGAGATTACTTTTGTCTGCAGAAGGAATTTTTCCATAAAACAAGTATTATTCTACAAGGGAAAGTTCCCTTTGAGGGCACTAAAAGGATCATGGCTTTAATGTTTTCTTTATAGGATATCGAAATCCAAGTAACTGATATGTTATTTTTACTTTATACACTAGAATAGATCCATGTTAACTCTAAATCCACCAAGCGTCGAGAGGGATCAAATATCGCAAGATGAAAAACCCATTTTAAATGCAAAACTTAACGAAAAGTTTGCACCTCGAGAGATTTGATTCCTCGTGACACTTGGTGGATCCGGAATTAAGATGAAACTATGTTGGTTCTTAATAATATTAAATTTATATTTATATAAATTTCACATCTCTATATATAGAAATATTCCTATTTTCAATAATACAAATAGTTACATGTTTAATAATATTATGATATGAATAGCATGGATGATATATATATATATATATATATATATATATATATATATATATATATATATATATATTATATATATATATATATATATATATCATTTAAAAAAGAAGTTTATTGCAAAAATATGAATTTGTATATGTTTATTAGTAAATTTATATATGAAGTTTATGAAATATGATAATATATATATATGAATCATTATTTATATATATATATAATATATATATATATATATATATATATATATATATATATATATATATATATATAGTGCAGTCTAACTTATAGAGAAAATGGCCTTTTCGTGGGAATTCGGCGATATAATTTCAAGCATGACTATGATTTTTTTTTGTTTAAAACACATTTTTGAATTCATAAACAGATTTAGCACCCTGAAAATCCCCTAGGGCACTCAAATTCTACAAATTAAACAATGAAACTGAATTTTTTTTAAATATTTGTTAGGTCCAATGGGGGCAACTCAATTGATGATCGAAGTAATATGATTCCAGAGAGATATGAGAGATCCAAGGTTCAAATCTCCCCAATTGTGACATGATTTACAAAGAGGAGGACAAGTCATAGACCCCAAAAGGTTTACTTATAGCTAAATGTCAGACAGGCTACTTGATTCCTCTAGGATACAAAAAATATATATACCTGTCAGATTTTGGTTAAAATTAACCCAAAAAAATGCCCCTAAAAAATCCATTTCAGCTATTAATTAGTTTTATTAATTTTCATATGTTTATTAATTATATGTTCTGAAATATGAATAATTATTAATTATTATTATTTAAATTTATTTTAATGTGATATTTATATTGTGTTTAATCGGGAAAAAAAATTGTTTGTGATTTTATTAATAAATTGCAAAATCACAATATAACAAATTTAATTGAATTGATTTATTATTTTCATTACTTTTTACTTTTTATTACTTGATTGAAGATTAATTTTTTTATTCATCGCATCAAAATTAGGAAATCTCGACGTTTCGAACCAGCTTATGTAGTTCATCTTCGGGAAGAAAATTGGATGTGAAGAAATATGACCATGTAGAGAAGAAATAAATATGAAATTAAAAGAAGAAAAAAGGTTGACAAGAAGAAAACTCAAATTTATATTTATTATTATTTTTTAGTATGATTACTAAAGTTTAATGTGAAGGTTAGATTAATAAAAATACCATATATTAATTTAATATAGGTAATGTAAGTTATTGTATAAAAATAATACAATTTTATTGAAATAAATAAATAATGAATACATAAATAATAATAAGATTAATGAAAGAAGATTAATAAAAGAAATGAATTAATTAATATAAATAACTTTATTAATATTAATAATATATGGTCGGGAGACCAGCGTAAGCTGGGGGGATGGTGATCCCGTTTGAGACGGAGGCGAGAGCCATGAGAGAAAACTGGGGCTGGGATCTAGAGAACCCTCCTGTGAGTGAACGATATAGTTAGTATACCAATGAGGGTGGGGAGACTGACGCTAAGCATGCGCAATGGCCACGGGAGGAGCAGAAAAGTGAGGCAGCTCTTTTCAACAAAGGTGTGAGGCAATATCACTGGGCATAGGAGCGAGGGAAGGCAATGTGATTGGGAGTGACAGTAACCTGGCTCGATGGGCTAACGGTGAGAGTCATAAGCGTAAATTCGGTCTGGCACTGTGACACCACCGCTGTGAGTAGGCGAGATCATTGGCATAACTAGGGGGGTGGTGAGGCTATCGCAAGGCAAGTGAGAAAGAAAAGTGAGTGGCGGAAGAGTGGTGCAGCTAAACCAAGCAGAGGAGAGGAACTACATCTTGGGGCAGAGGGGTACCTGGGCAGAGGCAATTGTGACGAGAAGCGTGAGGGGAGGGGAACCCACATCAATCCAGAGAGGCATGAGACCACGTCCTGAGATCTAATGCATCTCGTGTGTGTACAGGCATGGAAAAGAGAAGAGATAGCCCGACCTGCACGTGGAAGAGGACACGATAGAAGGCGGAGGGATTCGACTCAAGCCACATACCCGAGCACTTCGGAACCTAGGCGTGGGAGCAAGCCTGTAGAACGCCTCATCGGTGAAGTGGCAGTAGCTTACAGGAAAGGAACATATGCAGGCATCCATAAGATTTTGGATGAATGGGAGGAGAATATAAAACATGAGGAGGAGTTCGAAGAGGAAATGGAGAATTGGCGGGCTGTAATCTCGGATCTTGGGAGTACTAGGGGAAAACTCCCCCAGTTTAAACAAATGATCTATCTGTATTGGCTCATAAAGTGCCTCATGGGGAAGGCAATGGAGAAAATTTCAGTGGGGATGGCTATGACCCTCCAGGACATACCCAATTACAAAAAAGACTTGCTGACAATCCAATTTCATCTGTGTAAGCAGGACATTCACCTTGACTGAATCCAAAGGCACATCCCCTGCATTATTGAGCTTGCTGACATGCCTGGTGACTCAGCCAAAACTCGACTCCGGTGGAGTCTGCCTCATAAGAACAGCAGGATTAGTCAGTTTCTTAGATGTTTTTTGTTTCTTGTGGGTAGCATTTACTTTCATTGATGCATACTTATGATAGATAGACACATAAACTCTTATCATGATACTAATACATATATATATTGGTTAGATCGATTGATACTATATTGCTTTTGGATGGATTATAACGAGGATAGGTGGCCAACAAACTTGGTTTCCCACTGGGCAAGTTGAGGCCACCTATCTCACATATGTGGCGTAAACTTGTGCTTTATAAATAGAAAAAGAAGGTCCTGCCAAGCTTAACAAAAAAAAAATTATATATATATATATATATATATATATATATATATATAATTTTAAGGTCACGGCCAAGCCAGACACCAAATTGGTGTATGGGAGCCCCTTGTTTGTGGGACAAGGGACGCAACGATTTGGTTGCTAAGTCTACGAAGGCATACATACTCTACCCCCTTCTAGTTTTGAACCTAAGACCTCTTAGGACGAAACACATGCTCTTAAACATCAGGCCCACTCAAGTTGTATACAGTTATTTATATATTTATTTATTGATATAATTAAGTTAATAATATGAGATGAATGAATGTTTGTAATGTTTAAAGCATCTGGATTTTATTTTATATGTATTTTGAAATAATAACATTTATAAATAAATGGAATATATATAGAGAGAATTAAGGGAAGGAAATTTAGTAAATAAATGGTATAAGGGTAAGGGATAATGGTAAGATATAGTTAATAAACAAAGAAAAAATTACTAAATATGCAAGTTAGAGACAGTTCTAGAGGTGAGGGTGGGAATCCACTTTTCACATATTTTCCACCCTTCATCTCTATTTAGGTTATTAGGATGCTTACCAATCTCAGTAGCGTCCCTTAACTTCTTGTGGTGGTAATGGTAAATATTAGTCAAGATACTGACATTTTCAATGCAAATGTGATGATTGGTCTTTAGGGAGTGTTCTACAAGAGCAGAGGAACAAGAGCAATTGTATTTTATGTCAGCAGAATGCTCTTGAATTGTAACTTTTATGGAGCGATTGGTTTCATGCACATAAGATTTACCGTAGGAACAAGGGATCAAGTACACACCTTTTTTGTTTGTGGGGTCAATGGGATTTTTCAATGCTTGTTTTCCTTCCTTCCATGAAACCTAACCTTTCCCACCAACTTGTTGTTAACCTATATAGATTTCTTATTGATCTTCATACTCAAATCCTTCCTGAGAAAGTGTTATAGCGGCTACAACCACCCTCCAAAATTTTGGCTTGCAATAATATCGGAGCCTCCCTTGAGGAGTTTCACTTGATGACTACACACACTCAGGTTCACTTCGTGAGCTCGTGTGAGTCTTTTCATCTACCTTTCTTGTTCATTGTAGTCAAGTCTTTGCATGCTATTGTCTAAGTCATGCTTGCGACCATGTTCTGGCTATGCTCAAAGTATTCACTTCATATGTGTTTGTTACATGTAGATGGATAGGTTCACCAACGGACAAACGAAGCATGCGAAATGGATGAACGCGACGAACATGCACCTTCACGAATAGTTGAGCCTGTCAAGCCTTCCAACATGAAAGAAAGGAATAACATGCTAAAGCTTCATCAAGCGAACCAAGGACCATCAAAGAATCTGTACACTTCATCGTGTGGAGGTGAAGCTATGATACACCATGAAGACATGCATCACCCAGCAACACTATAGCTTGACATTCACTCCAGCAGCAACACGAATGTACCAGCATTGTCATGTCAATTCATGTTGAGTCAAGTCATAAGCATGTTGCCCACATCTCCACTATGGGCTTGTTTTCAATCAATGTGATGTAACGTGGAAGTCCAAGAGACCCACTTGTTGAACATAGAATCATGTAAGTCAGAAAGTCATGGAAGTTGAATGGTCATGATGGTAGTCGAACAACCACAAGGGTCAGTTTCACCCTTGGCTATAAATACCCCCCTCATTTGTACAAGAAAGGACTTTTCACCTCAACTCCTCCCACATAGCCAAGAGAGTCTGTAATATTTTCTTTGAGGAGTAAGTAGTGGCTCCAATGCTCCACTGACGGGGTTAGTGATGTATGGTGTAACGATGTGTCTTGGAAATTTCGCCTAATTCAGAAGCTTTTTAACAGGCCATCGTGTTTTCACACATGTATTGTATTTGTTGTAAGACTGATCTTTAACACTTGTAATGCATGCTGCTTTAACCTGTTTTCTACATCTGCACCGATTCATTTGTTGTAATGCATAATATATTAATGGAAATGTGTTGTATATGCTGTTAATGTTGTCCCGTCCGTGTCAACGTCTCTACCAGACATCAGAAAAACCTTTCACATGAACCTTGTTGTAACAACTGTTGCACTCGTTCAGACTCATCTGTGAGTTTTGTATGTGTTACCTTACCTTGTATGTTGTGACTGCCGCATCCGAGTGGACTGCTCCACTGGAAGCTGTGTATGTCCTTTTGTGTTGTGTGTTCCTAGCCGAGTTGGGACTGATCCCTTTCAACCTAGAACTCGCCTTCACTCTCTTCCCCTCACAATGAAAGAATCATTGACACAAGTACACTTACACTCACCAGGAACACAAACCTCACTTCTCGAAGACAAAGCATACCACTCTCATGTGCTAACAAGCAAGAGTTGAGGCAAATCTTTAAGATAATGGCAACCGGGCCATCGTACTAGATGGGACTCCTACACCAAATGGTGTGAGGTCTATTTGGGACTTCATACCGAGGAGATCCCCTGATGTTGGCGGGTCCAACACCATCAGCATTTTAGCACTAGAAGGAGGGCTAGATGACTAGTTGAGCCCGTACATCTGGGTTGAATCTCTTACCAATGAATAATACACAATTCGTGCTCCCAGGGTGTTTCTCTCATTTCTCCCTTAATCAATTATCAGTCCCTGATGAGCTTCTCTATCACTTGTCCTTGTTAAAGTTTGACGGTGAGGACATAACGTCTGTAATCGAGCACATTTTTTATTTTCTTCATTTCTATTAATTTCATGAAATCCATAGTGATGAGCTTTCTTGCGTACTCTTCTTCCTCTCCCTTGAAATTCGTGTTAATTGATGGTGTCAAACCTTGCCACCTACTTCCCTCCATTCCCTTCTCACTTTCACCATGGAGCTCCATCAAGCCTTAGATTAGTGTGACCACCAAGATGTCTATGAAAGGATCTCTCACTTAAGAATGAAGCCTGGCAAATAATTTGAGGACTTTTCTACGCACTTCCTTCACCTATGTCACGAAATTCCTGAGTAGTTTGTCGACCTTGAATTCATGAGCCAAGAATTGAAACGCTTGGTTCATGTCTCCTGAAATAGTGAACTTCTTGATTTCCATTCTTCCTCAACTCTTGCGGATCACGAGACACCTCATGTCACAAAGAGGGTGCCCCTCACAGCAGTTTCAATGCTGAGAGATCTGCGAAGCATGTTCCTAATCCATCTGCTCAGCTGTCTCCTACCCCAACGGAGGAAATTCCATAATGGTTAGGAAAGCATATGGTGAAAACTCAGCCCTCCATTCTGCAAGAGGAAATCACCGTTCCTAACCCAAGTCTTGAGTCTAATATGCATCTCTACCATCCTCCATCATCTACAAGCCATGAATCCTTGCACCATGACTCACTTGAGAGATCTACTTCACAAGCTAGCGGCGCGCACTCTCTTGATTCTCGAGCTGCTAGCTCAAGTTGCAGTCGTGCGCAAGGTAGTCTCATCATACAGGCGAAGGAGTAGGATGGTGAAGACATAATCAATTCCTCTCAAAACTTTGAGCTTCCATTCTTGATAGATCCTCGATCCACGAATCTTGGTGAAACATCATGCACAATCAATTCTTTCAATCAATCTCTAGTCTTGGGTTGTCATCTCTCCCATGTTTCTGTATGTTGTGATGAACACCCAAGAAAATCATATGATCTATTTTCATCTTATGTACACTCTAAATAAGATTTGGAATTTGCATCAGTCGAAGCAAACATCCATATCGAAGCTTCCTTTGCACCTCACTTACCTTTGTGTCATATCATTCACAGCGCATCAACATGCGTCGAAGACACTCCGCATTCTCTTGCTCCTTCATCTTCTGATTTATCTCCTCGATCGACACAAGGAAATGAGGTTATCCATGATGAAAATAGTTTCAACACATAGGACTCTTCCCACTTGTCATCATCTTATGTGTTGCATGAAGACAGCTCGTCGAGTCAGCTTGCTGAAAATTTTGATGAAGCCTGTGACAGAGATGGCTATCATCCTAAGAGAAGTTTTGAAATCAGTAACAACAACCATCCTCAAGCCATGCATGATCTGGTTCACATCCCAAAATTCAATTTTTCAATTCTGGAAAGTTTCGAGACATGCCAAGGAGTCGAGGCACTTCAACATCCGTTAATGGTTATGTCAGGACCTCGCGACTCTTGTAAGCCCTTCAAACTAAACCAAATCTCGTTTCTCACGCATAATCCATCTATTTTCATGGTTTCGCGCGACGTGGATCCCCGTGTAAAGAATATTTACTGTTCGGGGTATGATATTTCAAAATTTCAGATTTTCGCTAATGATCGAATCCACGAGTCCATTACAACATGTTTGTCTTCATGCACCTCTCTTACATGTAGTTCGGGTTGGGAGTGTTCGTCCCTCATCCCATCATGGGATAGTGAAGTTGATCATCCCTATCTAGAATCACACTTGTTAGATGTTCTCTCTTGTAATCAAATCCTCGGTCTTTTTGCAAATTTTGCACGTCAAATCTTCTCACTCATCACACCATCAATATTCATGTGTGATGATGAGTGCAAAACCTATCACGTGAATCAAGTTACTCTCATTTCGCCACACCCCAACTGGTTTCACACATTCACAGTGTTGGCATCCTTTCTACATTTTTGTGATGACCATGATTCCTGCACACTTTTTCACCAGTTACGGGTGGGTGTTCTATCATGACTAGTGCACAACGAACCTAGTTCCCTCATTTAGAGTGTTCGTACAATTGTTCAAAAGGTTTCATTGCTCAAGTCAAACTGGGAATCTGGCATCTCAACTGACTGGTATGATTTCTCTTCTATCTTAGGTGGTTGTCATGTAGTTCATCATTTTTCCAATAATACATCCAATGATAGCCGCTTTGCGCACTATGATCTTCACCATGTAACATCTTTCTTCTTAGACTTCTGTCAAGCAAGTGAAGCACTTCAGCCCACACTGACGGCTATGATAGGCCCTCACTGTCTTGACATGACTGATGAGAATGGCCAGATCTATCTATCTGTATCAGGTTCCCATCGTGATCCCCTCTCTCAAATCAAGAACCCGTCTACTCAAAGATCACGAATCTTTCAAAACATCCATCACGAATTTTATGATCCAATCGCTGAATGGCTGGAACAATCTTACTTGGTGAGTCATGTGGCAGGTAACAAGCTTCGATCCTTCCTCTCACCCGCTGAGAAACTTGGTGCAAAACAACACACACTCACAAGAGGCCTCCAAGGTTTGTTGAAAATCAGTAGTCACGGAAGAGGTAAGCATGTGTGTTGGGTGGTTGTGACACATTCTTCCACCCACAGGCGATACCTTCTCTCTCATGTGCAAGTTTTTCAATTTTTTTCATTTTTTGGTGCACACTATGGTGGATTCAGGTACGCCTATGGTGGATTCATTGGAAATTTCATTTCACATAACCCCGACCATTTAACGTAGGAGTAGGAGTAGTGTTTTCTTTTTTGCCTATCTTTGCTTTCTGGTTTGCATGATTGTTTGCTTGCTAACTTGGTTGCTTTTCTTGCTTGTTATTGTTTTCACTTTGTTTGATTTGCTTACTATTTTTGTTTATGTTTGTTTGGTTTTCTTGGTATATTACTAATTTTGTTTCCGGAAATAAGTGCTACCAACTACTACGTTCTGGTTTCTTAATAGAGTATGTGGCTGAAATTTGAAGAGACTTGTGACACTGCAGCACTTGGCCAGTCTTATGTTCATCTTCTCTGTGCTTGGTTATAACCTTCGGCCGATGAAGTCTTGACAGAAAATATGAACCATCTGTAGGGGAAGTTTTTTTCCAACCATGAACCTGTGGTCACACTAGGAAGCCCCATGCTTATACTCATCCTTCTGCTCGGTGTGTTCAAGCTCATCCAACTAGTAGAAACGGAGAAGGGGAAATCTAAATGAGCAAACCTATGTTAGAGGTCTTACGTGCTTCTCTGAAGGAACAACCTCTTCTTCTCTCAATAAGTCGGGATCCATCTTCCACCCCAAAAATAAATAAGTTCCTATGCACAATTCTCTTAAAAAATACAAAGGTGAAAGAAGAGAAAGGCTTCCTGCACAGAGAGGTGAAGCATGCAACTCCACCGGGGTACTGACCAGGCTCGCTGACAGTGGATTAATGTGTGTGTTCTTGTGTGACTCTGACAGGGTACTGCCTAGGCTTGCTGGCAGCGGAGAAACACCAAAGATGAAAACTTATACTCTGAAAATCTTCAACTCGCGAGCTAAACTACCCTTCCCCGATTAAAAACACTGAGATATAAGCTGAACTTTTGATTTTGTTTGACTGAGTTGGTAAAGGTGGACCATGTATGGCCATGGGGTAAGTGGGGAAACTGAAGTAACCTGCACAGCAATTCAATACTCCCCGAAAGACCAAGGCCCTGTGCTAGCAATGAACCGAAATAAAGAAACTGGAGTTCTACCAGTGTGTCACCAAGTGTTGTAGCGGCTACAACCACCCTCTAAAATTTTGTCCTGCACCAATTTCAGAGCCTTCCTTGAGGAGTTTCACTTGATGATTGCACACACTCGGGTTCACTCCGTGAGTTCATGTGAGTCTTCACATCTTCCTTGCTTGTTCATTGCATTCAAGTCTCTATATGTTGATGTCTAAGTCATGCTTACGACCACATTTTGGCTATGCTCAAAGTATTCACTTCATATGTGTTTGTTACATGCAAATGGATAGGTTCAACAACAGACAAATGAATGAAGCATGCGAAGTAGACGAACATGACGAACATGCACCTTCGCAAACAGTTGAGCCTATCAAGCCTTCTAACATGAAAGCAAGGAACAACATGCTAAATCTTGATCAAGCGAACCAAGGACCATCGAAGACTCTGTGCACTTCATCATGCGAAGGTGAAGCTATGATACACCACGAAGACATCCATCACTCAGCAACACTATAGCTCGAATTGTACTCCAACAGTAGCATGAATGTACTAGCATTTTCATGTCAAGTCATGTCGAGTCAAGTCATGAGTCATGTTGCCCACATCTCCACTTTGGGCTTGTTTTCAATCAATATGATGTAACGTGGAAGTCCAAGAGACCCACTTGTTGAGCATAGAGTCATGTAAGTTGGAAAGTCATGGAAGTCGAATAGTCATGAGGGTAGTGGAATAGCCACAAGGGTCAGTTTCACCCTTAGCTATAAATACCACCCTCATTTGTACAAGAAAGGACTTTTCACCTCAACTCCTCCAACATAGCCAAGAGAGTCTATAATCCTTTCTTTGAGGATTAAGTAGTGGCTCCAACGCTCCACTAACGGGGTTAGTGATGTATGTTGTAACATGTGTCTTGGAACTTCGCTTAATTCACAAGCATGTTAATAGGCCAGCACGTTTTCACATGTGTATTGTATTTGTTGTAAGACTAATCTTTAACACTTGTAATGCATGTTTCTTTAACCTGTGTTCTACATCTGAACTGATTCATTTGTTATAATGCATAATATATTAATGGAAATGTGTTGTATATGATGTTAATGTTGTCCCGTCCATGTCGACTTCTCTGCTGGACATCAGGCAGACCTTTCACATGAACCTTGTTGTAACAATTGTTGCACTCGTTCGAACTGATCCGTGAGTTCTGTAAATGTTATCTTACCTTGTATGTTGTGACTGCCGCATCCGAGTGGACTACTCTGCCCGAAGTTGTGTATGTCCTTTTGTGTTGTGTGTTCCTAGCAGAGTTAGGACTGATCCCTTTCAACGTAGAACTCACCTTCACTCTCTTCCCCTCATAGTGAAAGAACCATTGACACAAGTACACTTACACTCACCAAGCACACGAACCTCACTTCCTGAGGACAAAGCAGACCACTCTCCTGTGTTGACAAGCAAGAGTTGAGGCAGATCTTTAAGATAATGGAAATCAAGCCATCGTACCAGAGGGGGTGTTACACAGTAATTTGTCACCATTGGTCACCGTCCCTATCGCCCCGTTTCCATACATTGGAGGACGCATTCCGGGACCTGTGAGCAGTGACATAACCCAAAAACACTTGCATTATGTTCCCCTGAGTATGTACTTCATATTCCTTCAAGACACCTTCTGCAAATTATCCCTGAAAAGTGCCCTTTTCCCATTGGCGCAGGTACCCAATGTCTGACCCGCGCCAATAACTCAGATCCTCAAAAAGGGGCGCGACCATTGGTGCTCTGTCTTAGAACAATGCCCGCGCTAGTCAAGTTTAGTAATGTTTTTTGCCAAAAGCACGACTGTATGATTTTTCCTCCCAGATCATGAGCTCCTTTGAGGGAAAAATCCATCTGATAAAGCTCGAGAGTCATCATATCTATCCACAGTAGCTTTTCATGGATGTTGCCAATTCACAACTGGTGTCCTGGTGCATTGAATCTTTCTCCCTTCTTCATCTATAAAAGCTTGTCCTCATGCATTAGACAAGCTAGTGCTAGTTCCAAGTTTATGAGTTCCGAAGTGCTAGTTCCAAGTTTATGAGTTCCGAAGTGCTAGTTCCAAGTTTATGAGTTCTGAAGTGCTAGTTCCAAGTTTATGAGTTCCGAAGTGCTGTAGTTTTGAGTTCTTGAGTTGTTGGAGTAATCCTAGAGAGGTTATGCTGCCGGAAGTCCGAGAGAGAGGTAGTCTACTGCAAGGCATATAGCTGCTCGCCCAGCCAGGGGAAAGGTTCAGCGTCAGAACCTTGGTTGTAACTTTTCCTGTCTATTATTAATTAATGAACGACTGTTATTATAGTTCCAATCTCATTGTCTATTATGGTGATGTTGATTTATTTCCTTTCTGACTGAAATACAGTTGTGCCTTGGTGGATTTTATGCTTGTATCTGTTTCTTCCTTTGCATGTGCAGGTGTCAATTTGCAAGGATCGCAAGGATTGTAACCTGCTGAAGCGAGGGAGCGAGCACACCAACTCTGCTTCGACTATAGCGTTGAATTCCAGGTTGGTCTTCTTAATTCACCTTTACTGTACAACTAGGAACTTGCGTAGCAGCGTGGATTGATTGTGGCTAGTTTTGTTTTAAGCTAGTGGGATCGCCTCTGTCCGCAGAGGGGATTTACCTCACCAAAAATTTGGCGACTCCACTAGGGAGAAGCTATTTGGAGTTTGTTTTGCATGATTAGTTTTCTCTCACTTGCCTGAGTTAATGAACTTTCTGGGTCAGTTTTGAAATTGCTATCTGCTGTTTGGTTCTTCTGGGCACTGTCAGTCAGACCCTAGGTAGTTATATTTTTTTTTTGGGTCAGTAAACGCGGTTGGCGCGTTTTTTCTTCTGACAATCGCGCCAGTTGGTGCATGTTGCTCCATAGGTACCCGCGCCAATTAATTGTTAGCGCGAGTTGCAGTTTCACAGTCGCGCCATCTCTGTGAATTTCACCAGTTTGATAGTTGAAAGCTCCTTAAACTCGGATTTTTTGTTTTTCCATATCTTTTGCTGCTTCTAGAAGTGTGTTGGACCTCTGTGTGACTGGTTGTTACTTTCATCCTTCAGTTGTTTGCTTATTTCTATTGATTTTGTATCCCAGCCCTAGAATACCTAGTGGTTGTGCATGTCGAGCCTTCTGTGGGACGTTGTGGTTTGATCATCCAGTCAGCTTCTTGATTGTTTTCCGCACTCATCTAGTGATTCACTTCTAGCTTGCTTGGATCTTGCTTGACTTCATTTGAACTTAGATCACATGGTTCACTGAACGTCTTTGTGTTTTCCTTTGCTTTGACAGTTCATCTTCATGTTTCTGAATTGGTTCTATGTCCATTGAGTGAATTGTGTTTGTACTCGTGGATATCTCTTGAGGTTTGTTTACATGCATTATGCCATCTTAAAAATCAAAAAACAAAAGAGCTTTTTGCATTATATTAGTTAGCATTTATTGTTATTTGTCGCTTTTAAAAAGAAAAGGAAAAAACTTTTATTTCTTGTTATTAGCTGCATTAGGATCTTTGTTACTTGCTTGATAATCATTTTGTTTGTGTGAAAAAAAATATCTCTACTCTTCTGTAGGTAGAATTCATCGAATGAAACGATATAATTTTGGCATATAGATTGCATTTAGGAAGTTTGAAGAGACCACATACGGTAGGACCAAAAAACTGAAACATAATTGAAGATAAACTATAAAATAAACTCAATGAACATAACAACGCATTGGAACATAACGCAAACACTCTAGAGGTCTAGGTTAGAGACGTGTTCCAGCGTCGTTAAACCTGGTAGCTTACCGTCGAGTGGTTGGGTGATTCCTCCACGGTGAAACGATAAGTGCCAATATGGACTGTGCTCCCACGTACCGTCGCGTATATATTGGGAGACCCCTATAGGAATAAAGCCTTTATCCATAGGAAGCCGTGTCAACCGCCCTACGATTCGCAATGCAGTGAACACAGCATTCACGAAGATCGACCACCCGTACCCTAAAAAGTATTCTGTGGTTTTGCGAAAAGTTTAGCACACCCTCTACCTAGAATTCCAGAGCAGTCACTTTTGATCCTTTTCGGACTCCTTAAACGAAAAGGTGCCTGTGAGCGTCTTGTCACTTCGTGCTCATTAAATATTCGAAGGAGACTAGAGTCATCTTTTCGTCCTTTTCTCGACTCTTAAAAAGTGAAAAGGTCAAGTTCAAAGTTCAGTGTCTTAAAATTTATTTGACCACGATCACATATAACCCGGTTAAATTTCGCTTGCGGTAGGAAGTCAGATTCTTTCTAGCTCAATGGCATCCTTCCCTGAGCCCACCGGCCAAGGTGGTCCCCCGGCTGGTCCGATTCCTTCTGTCGGAAATGTTGGTGTCCAGTATATAGCAACTTTGTCTTTGCCTGGGTTCACCATCGGTTTACCCGTATGGGTGTTCTCAAACTCAGTGGTCTCGAGTGTGATAACTCCTGTTCCACCACCACCTCCTCCACCCGAGCAACATCGTTTTGATTCCAAGGTGGACCCCTCTCCTTCTTCACCTACTGCTGCGTCCTCATCTTCTACTTCGCCTGGTGAAACTCTCGATTTAGGTAACCAGGTGGCTAAGAAGAAGAAGAAGAAGAAGACCAAAAAGAAGAAGTCTCCCAAAACAAAGGTCCCATCTACCCCGAATATAACTGAATTAAAGTCTCCTCCTGCTCCGCAGCAGAAGGCTAAATTTCTTTGTATATTATGCAAGGAAGACCATCTTCTTCGCGATTGTCCTGGTATCCCCAGGGTCTTAGAAGTATGGGCTCATGATCGGGACCGCCCTGCATCGTCCTCTGGAGATCATGGTGATGCTACCCTATCAGCTGAAAGTGTTAAGGGAAAAGGGAAGATTCGAATCCCCTGTAGACTTTGTGAAGGCAATCATCCCCTTCACCTTTGTCCATTCATGGATAGAGCCTCTATTGTATTGGAAAGTCTTACGGCCCCCTCAACTCAACTTCCTGCTGGTTATCAACGTCTCTCTGCAATTGCAGAACATTCCCCTACTAACCAAGCAATCAAGCATGATTCCTCTTTGGTCCAGCTTTCTCTTCCTGAACCTGGCTGTGCTCAGCCTGTTCCAGACCAGTCCCTGGTCGGAAAGAGTGTTGCTTTATAGCCTGTTCCAGACCAGTCCCTGGTCGGAAAGAGTGTTGATTTTCACCCTGTTCCAGACCAGTCCCTGGTCGGAAACGTTGTTGATTTACCCTCGTCGTCTACACACCACTTTGTTCCGGGAACATTTGTCATCAAAGATGAACCACCTGAATCCAAACCAGATGAAAGTCCAAAGGTCCAGATGACAAGTGACCCGGCCTTTCCAAAGGTCCAGATAACAAGTGACCCGGTTTTGCCTTCAGAAGTTCCATCCTCAGATGATGTTATCACTGTAAAGGATGAAGATCACACCGTCCAAATTCTATACATAAACATAGACTCTAATGATCAAGTGAGCATCCCTCTCATTCCTTCGCAGCAGGAAGGAAGTCCATCAGAGCCATATCCGGCCGTTTATCCGGTCCCACCTCCGAGTAACCTCGTTGTTTCCTTCAATTGGGATCAACTAGGCAGTCCCCGGCTACCACCTTCCAGACCATTTCGAATTATAGTCCAAGTCTACCGAATGGTTATGGCCGGTACCATTATTGATGAGGGATCTCCCGTGAGCATCCTTTCTTCAACAGCCTGGGAAGCACTTGGTTCGCCACTGCTTCTGCCTGAGATAAGAAACCTTACAGGTTTTCATCGAGAAACCAGTCGACCTTTAGGAATTCTTCCCCATGTACCTATCACATTAGAAGGGAAGACCATTCAAATGGGCGTCATGGTAGTCCAAGGCCCGTTAGATTACAATTTACTCCTTGGGCGAGACTATATTTATCGCATACGTGCAATTGTGTCCTCACTCTTCAGAGTGATGTGTTTTCCGCACGAAGGAAGGACAATCAAGATCGTAGACCAACTTTCGTTCCCCGGTTCACACTTCACATATAGTCATCTACCATTCCTAAATGGTCTTATTTCCACAGAAAATGCAACACCCAGTCCGTCATCCTGATGACGGCAGCTGACCCGGGCGCGTGACTGAAGCCCGGGGGGCATGCATCCTCCTTTTCAAAATCGAGTCTTTCCAAGTGAACCTTCATTCCATCCACTCACTGAATGCCATGCAGCTTGGGGGGCATGTACCTTGATTTACATTATCATGCTGGGGGCATGCAAATTTATAACAAGCATAGTTTTTTCGTTTCAAGCTTGTGTAAACATGAAACTGAATCCAAGCAGAGTTCTCCATGGTTCAAGCTTGTGTAAAAATGAACCCATACTTGATTTACATTTCGTGATTGCCATTTATCTGCTAAATTCTGCTAGATGAGCCTTGGTTGTTTCATTCCATCGCCACCATCTCTTTGGCCGGTCATATGCTTTCACGTGGTTGTTTTCCTTTCCTAAGGAACCGCAGCAATGAGTGGTTTTATTAGCCAGCCTCTTGACCATTACATGTTTTGAGCAGTTCCACCATTACCGGAACCCGTTGCTACACTTTATACCACTCGTTCCTCTAGGACGAGTCGCCTTTAAGCTCTTTTCTGACTCGTAAAATATGAAAAGATTGCCGAGCATTTTTTCCTTTTTGACTCGTTAAAAAGAATAAAATTGAAGGTCTGCTTTCAGCTCTTTTCTGACCATTTAAAGAGGAAAAGATTGCCGAGTCGCTCCTCTTGACTCGTTAAATGTTAATAAGGGGCGGTCGTTTTAAGTTCTTTTTGTCGACCGTTAAAACTTAAAAAGATTACCGGGTTTTTGTCGTTTCGGACTCGTTAATGGTTACGAAACGACGTGGTTTTGATCACTTTTTTACTTTTTCAGGTCGAAATCACTAATTATGAAAAGTACTCCTCGATCGTAATGATCGGGCGGTTCTTTCGGGTATTATTTTATACTTTTTCGGGCCCGAGAGACACAACTTTACGAAAAAGGACATCCCTGGAGTTTCCTTTTCTGCTGTCTTTTCAAACTCTCTAAACATGAAAAGACGCCGAGTTCTTCCTTTGTCAGACTCGTTAAAACTTAATGACGTCGGACTTTGTCACACCACAAGCATATGCTATCCCCATCAAGCTTGTTAAAAATAACTGGGGTACTTGCCAGAAATGGCGGGGGGAAAAGAAAATTTTGGAACCATAATTATTGTTGTGTCGGCAGTATGTCGCTCTTGAACATGGCGCTCCTCTGCTTTCGTGTCTGGGTGGGGACATCTCATCTTATTTTTCACTTGCCTCCGTGGGATTGGGTAATCCTATTTGACCTCTCATCTGCTCATTGTCTCGTCACTATGACCTCTGATCTATCGATGTCAAATACTGCCAACTCCACTCTAGTGCCGCCGATATGTTCAAGAGAAGTTGACCTCTGCAAAGAAATAACCTCCCTCTGATAGCTCATACAATTTTGATTCACAACATCATCTCTCTGTCTCGTGTCGATGATGTGGGAAACATTATGGCCCACCTTCGATCAAGGTCACTTCCTGTCGACTTCAACTCATTATCGAGGAAGTTGATCTAGAGACTCCTTTCCGGTGCCTTGGAGCCTGCATGCCTCAATGGCAGGTTCTTCGTGTTCGACGTGAGGTTTTCATCATTGGCCTCCGATCGAATGATTCTACGGGTGTTCGACTTCAGATCATTAATTCACACGCCGTAGATTGTACCTATAGTACCTTGAGGGCCATTGTCATTATTGGTGGTACCTCTCGCGTCTGTTAACAGTTTCCACTATTGACTGGTAATCAGACGATGTTCATGCGTGTTCGACTTCAGCTCATATATTCACATTCTTGAACTTGTACTCTTGTTCGGGTCGAGATGGAGCGCAAGACCCTGGATTGTGTCTGTTGTAATCCAGGCGTGATTCTTGATACTTGACTCATTCACTGGATGGCTGCGACCATACCTGAGTCAATTCATTGATCCTAACCAGATGGCTGCGTCCATACTATGGATCTAAATTATCATGTACTCTCTTATGGATGGCTGCGACCATACCACGTACATCCTGTATTTGAGCTATCAATAGTATTTCTCAATGCAGGTTCTCGGCGGCAGCTATATGTGTTCTTGCAAAGCATTTCACCCCTCTCTCTCGCTCAGGCCTCATGCTTTGGGGGGCATCTGTTACACAGTAATTTGTCACCATTGGTCACCGTCCCTATCGCCCCGTTTCCATACATTGGAGGACGCATTCCGGGACCTGTGAGCAGTGACATAACCCAAAAACACTTGCATTATGTTCCCCTGAGTATGTACTTCATGTTCCTTCAAGACACCTTCTGCAAATTATCCCTGAAAAGTGCCCTTTTCCCATTGGCGCAGGTACCCAATGTCTGACCCGCGCCAATAACTCAGATCCTCAAAAAGGGGCGCGACCATTGGCGCTCTGTCTTAGAACAATGCCCGCGCCAGTCAAGTTTAGTAATGTTTTTTGCCAAAAGCACGACTGTATGATTTTTCCTCCCAGATCATGAGCTCCTTTGAGGGAAAAATCCATCTGATAAAGCTCGAGAGTCATCATATCTATCCACAGTAGCTTTTCATGGATGTTGCCAATTCACAACTGGTGTCCTGGTGCATTGAATCTTTCTCCCTTCTTCATCTATAAAAGCTTGTCCTCATGCATTAGACAAGCTAGTGCTAGTTCCAAGTTTATGAGTTCCGAAGTGCTAGTTCCAAGTTTATGAGTTCCGAAGTGTTGTAGTTTTGAGTTCTTGAGTTGTTGGAGTAATCCTAGAGAGGTTATGCTGCCGGAAGTCCGAGAGAGAGGTAGTCTACTGCAAGGCATATAGCTGCTCGCCCAGCCAGGGGAAAGGTTCAGCGTCAGAACCTTGGTTGTAACTTTTCATGTCTATTATTAATTAATGAACGACTGTTATTATAGTTCCAATCTCATTGTCTATTATGGTGATGTTGATTTATTTCCTTTCTGACTGAAATATAGTTGTGCCTTGGTGGATTTTATGCTTGTATCTGTTTCTTCCTTTGCATGTGCAGGTGTCCGTTTGCAAGGATCGCAAGGATTGTGACCTGCTGAAGCGAGGGAGCGAGCACACCAACTCTGCTTCGACTATAGCGTTGAATTCCAGGTTGGTCTTCTTAATTCACCTTTACTGTACAACTAGGAACTTGCGTAGCAGCGTGGATTGATTGTGGCTAGTTCTGTTTTAAGCTAGTGGGATCGCCTCTGTCCGCAAAGGGGATTTACCTCACCAACAGGGGGCTCCTACACCAAACAGTGTGAGGTCTAGTTGGGACTTCATACCGATGAGATCCCCTTACATTGGCAGTTCCAGCACCATCAACAGAAAGGATTGAATTTTTCTATTGCCCCCCGTAAAATTACTATTGAAGAAATAGTATGTAATATCAAATTTGGTATTAAATATCTACCCGATAATATTAAAGAAGAAATTAGACAAGGTTGTTCCCTTATCTTAAGAAAATACAAATATCCTAAAAGTAACATCAATAAACATGAATTCTAGCCCTTAAAACACTAAAAAACAACCCTAACATTGTTGTTATAAAATCATATAAGGGAGGTGTCGTTGTTATCATGAACAAAAAAAATTACGAAGTTAAAATGCTTGACCACCTCATCAATAGCCAGAGCTATCAAAACCTCAGTAAAAATCATTTAAAAAAAAATCTCAAATTGTCTCATATTCCATCAAGACCTGTAATGAATGTGATTACATAAAACTTATTGAACACCATCCCTCTAGACCTAGAGTATATGGTCTACCTAAAATTCGTAAATATGGGATCCCATTAAGGCCTATTGTCAACACAATTGGGTGACCCACCTACCTTCTTGCCAAATATCTCTCCAAAAAACTCAAGCCTCTTGTGGGAAATATTATCTCTTTTTTCAAAGACTCCTCCCATTTTATTAATGAAATCAAAGATATAAAACTTGAACGCCATGAATTACTAGTTAGTTTTGATGTCATTTCCCTTTACACTAAGATTCCCATTGATGATTTCATGAATGTTATTATTAAAACAATTGATCCCAATATAGTCAGGTTAATTGAGATATGTCTTAAATCCACATTCTTTAGTTTGCAAAATGAAATTTGTGAATAGACATGTGGTGTGACTATGGGATCCCATATTCCTTGTTGTTTCTAATTTGTTTATGTAAGACCTCGAAACCAAAGCCATGGATTCTTCCCTTTTCAAACCTAAGCTCTGGAAAATATTTTTTGGCATTACCTCCATCATTTGGTCCCATGGTCATGATAAATTAGAAATATTTAAACAACGCCTTAATAATCAATCTGAATTTATAAAGTTTACCATGAAGATTGAAGTAGATGGTATTCTTTCTTTTTTGGATGTTCTAGTTTCTAGAAATCAAGATGGGTCAATCTCCCATCAATTTTACCACAAGCCTTCACATACTAAACAATACCTCCATGATGATTCCCACCACCATCCCAACCAAAAACTTGGGGTTCTCAATACCTTAGCCACAATAGCCCTAAGAATGTATGATGACAACCATTTAGTCAATAAGAAAACTCATCTCCTTGATGTATTTATGAAAAATGGCTACACCAAACACCAAGTTATTAATGCCTTTAAATATGCCAGCAAAGGACCTAAATCAAAATATGATAACATCAGTAGTGTTTCCAAATTTTGTCCCCCGTACATCCATGGGACCACTGACAAAATTTCTCATATCCTTAGAAATAAAAACATCATTGCTACCTTTAAACCTATAAAAAATATTCGTAGCCACCTTAAATTTGTTAAAGATCCCATTGACCCCACCAATCAAAAAAGTGTGTACTTGATCCCTTGTTCTTGTGGGGAATCTTATGTGGGTGAAATTGGTCACTCCATAAAAGTTAGAATTCAAGAGCATTGTGTTTACATAAAACACAATCGTTCACGTTCCTCTGCTCTTGTAGAGCACTCCCTGAAGACCAATCATCACATTTGCATTGAAAATGTTAGTATCTTGGCTAAGATTGACCATTACCATCGTAGGAAGTTAAAGGAGACTATTGAGATTGGTAAGCATCCTAATAACCTAAATAGAGATGAAAGGTGTAAAATCAGTGAAAACTGAATTTCCACCCTCACCTTTAGAACTATTTATTCTTTCTTTAGTAACTATATCTTACCATTATCTCGTACCCTTATACCATTTATCTATTAAATTTCCTTTCCTTATTCTTATATATATATATATATATATATATATATATATATATATATATATATATATATATATATATATATATATATATATATATATGATATTATCTAAAACTACATATAAAATCAAATCCATATGCTTTAAATTGTTACGAGCATTCACTCGTCTCATATTATTAACTTAATCATATTAATAAATAACTAATTTATATATATCTTTCATTAATCATATTATTTATATATTCATTATTTATTCATTTTAATAAAAATATATTATTTTTAGACAATAACTAACATTACCTATATTAAATTAATATTTGTTTTTTTTATTAATCTAACTTTCACATTAGACTTTAGTAATCATATTAAAAAAATAATAATAAATATAAATTTGAGTTTCCTTCTTACTAGCCTTTTTTCTCATTTCTATTTCATATTTATTTCTTCCTTGCAAGGTCATATTTCTTCACATTCAATTTCTTCTTGAAGATGAACCGCACAAGTTGGTTCGAAACATCGAGATTTCCTAATTTTGATGCAATGAATCTTGAAACTAATCTTCAACCAATCTCAAATCGGAGAAGCCTAAATTTTGTATTGCTTTTTTAATTGAATTGATATTATGTTTTATTATTATTATTTTTTTTATTTAATAATTCATTTTAGGGACACTACAACATTTCTCTCATATTAAGCCAAAATTTAAATGTTTACATTCATTTATAAACACTACAATGTTTCCCTGTATTAAGTCAACATTCAAATGTTTACACTCATTTACGAATGCTACAACATCTTCCCCATACTAGGTTGTAGGACACCTCTTAGCGCAACAAAAGGTTGAATTACTAACATTAGAGAAAAAAACTAAACGAAAGACTCGATTTGTAGAAGACAAGTAATGTTGTTCTCGCCTAATGTATTCATTGGTGGCAAGAAAATTGGAGGTTGCAATATGAATTAATGACTTCCATGGCTATAGGGGTCTCTGCAAATTCAAATCTATACAGATAATTGTTTCCACAAGTTTATATCTTTGGATATATCCAAAACATGTGAGTTCAAATACATTTATGAAGGCCAAAATCTCATAGGGAAAATAGTGGTGAAATTATTTTTTTGTAATTGGCATCATAAGGGTACATGTATTTGTCTTATAATGGTTGGATTTTTCTTTAGTTTAAGAGGGTGTGTTAGGTTAATTTATTACTTAAGTTAAGCCACTAATTAGCAACCAAGTTCAGTAAAATTATCAAGTGTTGATCAAAGTTTAAGAAGGGAATGAAATGAAATTTAGATTTAAAATCAAACACAGAGATACAATGAAACTAAATTCAATTAATAAATAAAAATTTTGAAACTATTTACATGCAAAAGAAAAGAAAACTAACTCAAATGGTGGTAGCTTATCTCTTAGAAGAGATGTGATGGCAAAGAGCCTTCCTAAATTGTGTTACAATGAGGGTCATAGGCATTTTTATCATGAAGAAACAATGAGAACCCCTAAATATCCAAGACCCTAACCCTAGGAGATGAAGCGCAAAGGCTTATGGACCTCGATAGAGTAAGTTGGAACACCAACCTCCCGGGGTTGTAACTTTGGCATGCAATCTTCATTTGGCACACATGATAGCCCATTAGAAAGATTTATTCAAGAAGAAAAACATTTGATTGTTGATAAATCTCAAGATCATCATTGGCTTTTTTCCCCAAATATTGTCATCTATGCCTCTAAACATTTCTGGAAGTTCAGGAACTAAAAACTACGAAAATAGGAAAACTATGTTGTGAGCCAGTGGAATAGTTGGGTGGCCACCAATATCAACTTGGATCAAGTGCATCCACTATATGTGAAGAATTAGTTTTATTCTTTTTTGTGGTTCTATCTAGTAATTAGTACAAGTTTTGAATAAGGTTAAAATGGGAATGAAATTCAAACAATTGAAAAGAATATAAATGATATCTACACTTAAACTACTTCAATGTAGAGTAAAACTTCAAAATAGAGCAATAACTAATATTTCTAATCTAAGGTTGCCATAGTTTTACTTATAGAAAATCAGGCTATAAGGTTTCATTGTGTCAAAAAGGTCAATGGCTCTTACAACAATACTCTATTAACAAGTAGTTTGATGATTTGAAAAATACTTAACACTCATTCATTAATTAAATATTGCTTAACTAAACTAAATGAAAATATGCTTGATTAAGTTTAACTTATTGGCTAGCATACAATGTGGTCTCTAATGGTCACAATCACTAGCTACGGTGTGTTTGTTCAACTCTATGGATGAAAGAATATTATCGCAATACTATGAAGACCAATTCAATCGTTACTAAGAAAACATCGTCAAACTTGATTAGAAATGAAACTACATTTTAATAAAGTAAAATCTGATAACAAAACTAATAAAATAAATTTTATTCTAAAGTTATAGCTTATCAAATGTAATGTAATGTAAAATTTGAAAGAATAGACAAATGATATATATAACAAAACTTAAAATAAATAGAAAGAAGAATTTACCTACGAATATACATAGTAGAAACATCTCTTCTATACATGAGAAGTATGCATAGTGAAGACAAAGTTGTTGTCTACACATGAAAAACTAGTGCATATGTCATAGTTTGATGACCCTCTAGTCATTATCTTTCACACAACAAAACTCACTAAATGTTGGAACTTACAATTGATATATTCAGAAATAAAACATTGGTACGTATATTACATAAAATTTTCTATGTATATGAAGGATATTTTAGTTTCTATTATGCCTAGTTATTTATACAAATGAAAATACAACAAACTGAGCTTTGATTTCTCCTATGGAATAAGTACACACTAATCTAGCTTTCAAACATAACCAAAACAATCCCTAAGATGAGTGGTTGCGTGCCTAGTCATGTGTTCTAGAAGAAATGTGAAGTATGTCCCTGCTACTATGTGATCTTCCTCGTTGGTGTCACATTGATTGGAGCATTGATTGAGGCTTTCTATTCTAGCACCTACAAATCCAATAGGAATTTCACCATGTCATGAAAGCAAGGATCCAAACACATGTTTACATTTTTCCCAAAAGTATCTACAAATATTTCAATGAACAACAATTTACCAAATTAATTTCACCCCTACGAATGCTAATAAAAAATGAATTTGAAATGTTTTATTTTTTTAATTAATAAAAAATTAAATAAAATAGTAAGAATACCTGTTTGTAGTTT
Organism: Pinus tabuliformis; assembly: GCA_031772625.1. Taxonomy (NCBI): domain Eukaryota; kingdom Viridiplantae; phylum Streptophyta; class Pinopsida; order Pinales; family Pinaceae; genus Pinus; species Pinus tabuliformis. The sequence continues at coordinate 1,156,809,574 of CM062818.1, read as the reverse complement.
TATTCATCCTTTTAAGGGAAAATTCAATCAAAATGTATAAAAGTGGGCAAAAAGAAGGTAAATAAGGCCAAAATCAACAAGGTTTGTGTGTCATTTTAATTACAAATTCAAGTGCCAACATCTCTCCTAAGGAGAATTCACTACATGTCCTCATGCAATTTTATGCTTAAAACTGTGTTACTATATCCACTCTTCAAATAGACCTTGTTTCTTGTAATAAAATATCCACATTAGATGTGGATCGCATGCCTCTATTTATACCATTGCTCTGCAGGTTTGGTAAACAAGGAATTCTCTTTTTGCAATCTTTCTTTCTCTTCCTTTAGCCTATCATTCACCTCAACTATATACATGATTTGTATTTTGTATTAATGTATATTTCCAACACTTGTAACTCCTTAACCTCCTTCTTTAATCCTCTAATCCTTTTCCAATTTTTATTTATAGTTGATTTTAAAAAACATAATAGAATATTTTACCTATTTAGGTTCTTGAGATACCATGGATGTCTCTTTTGAGTAGCAATAGTTAAAGTTGAGAACTCCCTATCCCTAATTACTCCCTCTCTCATTTGCAATAGTAAATGATGGTGATCCATCTTGATTAGCTTCCAGAGACTATGTAATCGTAAAATATTTTTTTGTTGTTCATTAACCTCCACTATTGGTGTGGTTTGAGGATTGTAGAACTTAGTTCTTGGTCTCTTTGTTATTATTGTAAACACATGTTCCTCTTTTTTATTACCCAATCTATCATTTTTACCAAGTTTCTTAGCCATGACCTGGTAACTCTCTTTAGATATTTAATTATTTCAGTGAATGATCAAATTGCAAAGGACTTATAGGAGGCCAGGACAAGACGGAACGATCTACAGGATCTGCTCTGGAAGAAATGAAAAAAATGATGCTTGCTGAATTATCATCTTTTGAGACCACCATGTGGAGATTGTATAGTAGATTTTCCACCATGCACAAGGCAGTTGTCCATCTGTATGGATTTAACAGCAGTTAACAAAGATGGTCTAAAGCCGCAGGGAGAGCTAGACAAAGCACGAACTCGAATGTCGATCTAGAATTATGAGAAGCTCCCTCTGCTCATCACTAGCATTGAGGTTTCCTATGCATGGTTGTTAAAGAGTGTGGATGTCAAAGTGAGGACACACAAGATCCCCTCAATCAAATCCCTCACTCAAGCCATGAAGAAGAACCAAGTCCTACTGGAGGTCAACAGGTACATGGGGAAGTTGATGTGAGAGACCACTAGCAATGACTTGAAGTTGAGCGCAAACCACATGCAGAAGTACATCGATGGTCTAGCTACACTCAAGACAATGTTGTGCATGCTCCAAGACAATTTGGACAAACGTTCCATAACCATATACCTAGAAGCCATGGAGGAAAGAGTATGTTTCCAAAAAGATGTCACCAAACAGTATGGGAACAACATAGCGTAGCACCAAGCTTGGTATCAGTTTGTCACCGAAGACCATCAAGAGGACATTGCCAAGCTAGTCTTTCCCCAGGCTTCTAAATGAGGGTGTTTGTCTTTTTAGGTTGACTCAAGCCTATTTTGTCCCACATGGATATATGTGGAAATTGTATGATTATTTGTAAATATATTGTAAGTGAAATTCCAAGTGTCATTAGTGGAATGCGAATAGTCACTATGTATTGTAAAGAGTCATGAGGGTAGCCATAGAGTCAAAGGGGAATGTCAAGGGTCACCCCACCCTTTTCTATATATAGAACCTCATAACTCATAGTACAGGCTTTTGGGAGCCAAGATTTTGGCTAGCCATTGCTTAGAGAAGGCTTGGAGAGTATTTTGACGAGCCTTGGCTTCTCCATAGCGCAGAGAGAGTACACACCTTTGGAGGAGTAGGCGGTGTTGACTGCAGCATTCCACTATTGGGGCTAGTGGTTGTCAACGATGTATGTATGGATGAAACTTCACTTAATAATACAACTGAGCCATCACATTTTCATGCATATGTTGTTATTATAGTTCGACTATTCTGATTACTTTAGCAATGTATGTTATTTAACTTAAGCACTTGTGTATGAACTATTTTGTATGTGATTGTACGAATCCTGTTGAAGATGCGTTGTTGTGTTAATCAATCACTTTGGTTTGTGGACTATTCCGCTTCCATCTTGTGATGTCATTCAACTCGTGTGTTCCTTTTAGGTTGTGTACTATTATAGGCTTCTAAGGGACACACTTCCTTTTCCCCCTATGTGTTTTAGAACCCCCATGCATCTCACTTGACTCACTGCAAGGTCACACACTTGCTTCTTACAAAGTCATCATACTTACCTTTGCGTGCTACTACGGTTAAGGCACTACTTTACTACACACTGTTGGGACTCCTACTCCAAATGGTCTGATGTCTATTTGGGACTTCTTACCGAAGAGATCCCCTGACATGTTGGCGTGTCTAGCACCGTCAACACTGCCTTATTATGTATTTTTCAGCAATTCCCCTCACAAGATTAGGAGAAAATTATTCTTCCTAGTTATTTAACAATTTCTATTGGAACCCCAAATTTGACAAAAATATCTTCAAATAGGAAATTAAATACTAATTGTTCAATTACTTATTTTAAGGATTTTTTTTCCACCCATTTGGTAACATAATCAATGCAAAGTAGTATGTATCTTTTTATTTTGACAAAGGATAAATACGCCTACAAATTCCAAAGCTCATTTTTCAAAAGGCTCCATAAGAAATTATGGCTAAAGGTGTATCTCATATGTTTCTAGTGGTTGAAAAATTCATTGATAGTTATCACAACTTCTAACATGCTTCTTGACACCTCTAAAAAGATTTAACCAATAGTATCCTAAATGAAGCACCTTGTAAGAAGTCTTTTTATCTCCAAAATGACCACAACATGGTTCATTGTGACATGATTTTAAAATACTAAATATTTCATATTCTTTAATGCACCTATGAATTATCAAATATGGGCTTACATATAAAATATCTCCTTCGATCCCTAGGGAAAAAAAATTGGACCCTATATTAGGTTGGGCGGACCTACCTATGGTTTTGTGCATGGTTTTCGCACATGGTTTTGGACACGATTGTTTTCGGTCCATGGTTTTGGACGCGATGGTTGTCGGTCCATGGTAATGGATGCTTCGACATGTATAAATATGTATTGTAACATTGAAGGGAACAAATGAAAAATCAATCTGGAATCCCAGTTTTGGGATCCATGGTAAAATATCTGTGTATATGTGTTTTATGTGTTATGCTCTCACATTATTTATTTTCTTTGTTTTAGAATTCGTATGCAAGTAATTTATGTACAAGTTTAAAACCTACAGTATTGAAAAATACTTCATAACCAATGATATAATGTTAATATTTATTAATGGCATAAATAACTACCAACATTTCCTTCTTAGTAATGGTATAATTGAGTTTAGCATATGTTGAGTTTTTACTAATGAAATAAATAGCTTAGGTATAAAGGTTTTCTTCAGAATGCTCCTACTAATGTATCAGATGCATTTGTTGAGATGTGAATAGACAAAGTCCAATTTGGACCTCTCAATATTGGTGATGTTGAAAGTTTTTTTTCAAGTGTTTTGAAAGAAATTTAACAGTTAGTATTCCAAGAAAATTCAACGTCCTTTACAAATAATTTAAACATTGGCAAAGCTATTTTGCTAAAATTTTCTATAAATATTTGATAAGTAGCCTACATAACCCAAGAAACTTCTAGCATATCATCGTGTCGATGGAATTGGTAATTTGATAATTACTGCTATCTTGGATAGATCCACTTTTATCCTTACAACAGATACATGATGATCGAGTGCAATTCCCTCCGCTTGCAACGTAAATAATTTTTCATTATCAAGTGTTATATTTTTTTCTAGGCATTTTATTGAAACTTTTTCCATATTAACTAAGTCTTCTTTAAAGGAATCTCCATACACAGAAAAATCATGGATGTAAACCTCTACAAATTCACGTATTAAATCAACAAAAATAACTAGGAGTACGCTTTGAAATGTATCAAGTGCATTACATAGTCCAAAGGGTGGTACCTTACAGGCATATTTCCCCTAAGCATATGTAAAGCTTGTTTTTTCCTAGTCCTCTGGAGCTATTTTAATCTGATTATAGTCATTTAACCCATCAAGGAAAGAAATGTATTTCTTTCCTTCTAATGTGTTCAAGACCTTTTCAATGAAAGGTAAAAGAAAGTGATCCTTTAGAGTTTCTTTGTTTAATTCTCGATATTCAACATATTCACCATTTTCCCTTCATTTTAAGGGCTACCACCACCAAGGAGAAACCCATTGGATACCCAAGACTGGATACATAAATTCTAATTTTAATATTTTTTTAAGTTATTCCTTTACTATCTCTTTTAACCTTTTTTAATGACTAGAGGAATCAGTAGAAGAATCGGCTTCGTGCTCATGTGACACAGGATCGATTCTAACCATTAGAACTATAACATTGATTATGACCACTACCACTATAACCCCTAGGTGACTATGTATTCCCCTTATGCAAGCATGGGAAAGTCGGGGGGATTTAGACCTCGAATCTCCTGGTACATAACACTTCATTTTCACGACACTTTCCAATTGAGTTGCACCCCAAGGGCTACTATCGCTTTTAACATTAGACTCATTATTATTTTTGGTTGCCTAATAAGTGTTATAGAATTATATTCTTTGTATAGGTATCTGGATGGATACCTTCCATGTCTATATAATTCTAGGTTAATTCTTTAGAATATTTTATTAGCAACTGAATTAAGTATCTTCCTAATATTTTTCTAAAATAGAACTAATATCTAAACATTTCATGAGATATATTTCAAATGACTTTTCTAGGATAAGTTAACAGAGATTTTATAAAAAATGTAGTTTGAAATAAATATTGTAAAGAATCCATCATACAAGTTTCATAAAAACCTTGCCCTAACATATGATTAGTGGAAATTTGTTGGGAAGATTCCAATTTTCTGCATAATTTGAATTGCAAATAAAATGATTAAGTAGATTTTCATCATTTTTGTTCTTTAAAATTTATTGTTGGAGCAATCGTTAAAATATGTTGAATAACTTCTTCTTTGAAGTATGTCTCTTCAAACCACATTGTTTTCCATTTCATTTGTAGATTTTGATATGTAAATTGTTGTGCATATTCCATTGGACAATTCATCACAACAGATCGGGTTTTTCCCCTGGAAGGGTTTCCACTTTAAAATCACTATGTGCAAGTGTTATGTGAATGTGGTTGTCTTTCTTATTGTTGGTCATTTGCAATTGATAATATGATTGCTTAAATAAATAAGTAAAATTTGTAATTTACTTATTCACCCCCCTCCCCTTTCAGTAATTCCTTATTCCCAACAAAATATGCACGGTAAAGACGAAGCTTCTATATACACATGAAAAATTAGAGTATATGCCACATTTTAAGGATCCTTCAGACTTTTGCCTGCACAAAGGAAAAACTCACTAACTATTGGAACTTGAAGTTTATAAACATTATTATAGCATTTACTTAAAGGTTTATGTGTATAAGAATGATCTTTATTTCCATTCTCTCTATTTATTTATACAAATCAAAATACAATAAATTGAGTTATGATTTCTCTTATGGAATAAATACACACTAATGTGGCTTCCAAACATAATTAAATTGATCACTAAGATGAGTGATTGCATGCCTAGTCATGTGATCTAGAATAAATTCAAATCATGTCCATGTTGCTACATGATCTTCTTTGATGTCGCATTGACAGTATTGTTGATTGGGACCTTCCTTTCTAGCTTCTATGAATCCAATAGGGATTTCACCACATCATGAAAAGAAGGATCAAAGCCCATGTTTGCATTTTTCCTAAAAGTATCTGTAAATATCCCAATGAATGACAATTTACCAAATTAATTTTACTCTAGTAAATGCTGATAAAAAAATGAATTTTTAATGCTTTAATTTGATAATTAATCAAAATTAAAATAATATAGTATTAATACCTTTTTGTAGTTTTATTTGTATTTATTAAGGGAAAATGCAACCAAAATGTATAAAAATTGGCAAAAAGAAGATAAATATGATCGTAATGGATAAGGTTTGGATGTCTTTGTAATAACAAAATCAAGTGCCAATAGGGGGCATATTTTAAATATTGTAATTGAAGTATTAAACAATTTTTTGTTCACTTCAAAGAAAGGCATGTTTATCAATTATTGAAGATTATTCAGTCAAATTTTGAAAGTTTGGCAAAACAAATTTGTAATTTGTAATTAAAAGAATTGATAAGAGTCAAGTAAAATAATGTATCAATGACTTTTTGAGGCTATTATAGGTCATATATCACTCATTTGTTGTGTGTGTAGTGTCTCTTGTGCATTATATTCTTCAATTTCTTGATTGTGGGCATTTGATAAATCATTCATCATGTCAAAACTAGTAAATTTATTTGTGAAATCAAAAAAATTGGAAGGAACCAAGAACTACAACACTTGCAGCTAACATATGCAAAATACATTAGTATTTAATAATTCGTGGAAAGATATTTGTAATGGAGAGAAAGCCCCAATTAAGCTCATTGATTCTAGATAACTAGCAAAACTAGAAACAAAGAATGAAAAGACACTTGCACTTTTGAGATATTTATTTATTAATGAGATGTATATACATAATAAAAATGTATCTGATATTTGGAATGCATAGAAAACTTTTATAAAGATGTTTGATACTCAATCTAAAGAAAAAAGTGTTGAGCTTCATACTAAATTGCTTCATCAAAATATGAATGAAGGGGCAGCTATTTTAGAATACATCTCTTTTTTCAAAATATATCTAACAAGAAATATTGAAATGTGGTTTTAAAGATGTGGAATAAAGTTTTAAGATCTCCATGCTAATGAACGGTTTTCTACCCTCTTATAAATATTTTCTAGAAACATTACAAAAGCTTGATAAACTAGAGACTCAAACATTTGATTCCCTTGGCGACATTTCATGCAACATGATAAAAATTTTGGTAAAAAGAACTCATGGGAAGATCTTATTTACACTAACTCAAAGAAAATCACAGGAATATATTCTCTATACCAATTCAAAGAAAGGATAAATATGAAGGGAGAGAGGTTTATTAAATGAAATTCCAAATAAAGAGGCTAATAGAATGTGAATAGAAGAGGAAGAGGTGCTTATAATGAAAGTACATGAGAAAGAGGCTCAAATAGTGAAAATTATAGAGGAAGAGGAAGAAATCAATACTTTGGAAATTGTTGCAATAAAAGCCAAGGAAAAGAAAGAAATAATCAAAATCAATAATACTTTAGGATATCTCCACAAAATTTTCAAAAAGGTGACGACATGTCTCAACTTAAATGTAAAAGATGTCTTTGCATTGAACATGTGGTAAAAGAATGTAGAACAAGAAATGGGAATTTACCAAAAATAAACAAACTTACAAACCAAATTTGAATTCTAATCCTTCAGCATTAGCTCAGTATGCAAAAAATAAGGAAGATGATTATGCATTGACAGCAAATCAGGAGAATTATGGGTACGAACAAAATTCCAAGAAAATAATTTGATGACTAGATGTTTGTTGCGGGAGCTACTCGGCATATATGCTATAGAAAATATAATTTTTAGACATATCAATATATTTAACTCAATGCAATTTACTTGGAAAATGATACAACCCATAGACCTCAACAAAAAGGATCAATTTGGTTTTCTCTTATAGGAATTGGAAAAGTATTCTTTTCAAATGTATGCTTTGTTCCAATACTAAAGAAACAATTGTTGTCCTCAATTCTCATCAGAAAAGGAGGTCAATAGATCATCATGGAATATGGATGGATCATAATCACTTCATTAAAAAAATCAAAACAATAATGAAGGGTTGTGAAGATGGGAAATTTTAAGGTTATAGGGAACATTAATTCCTTGCGAATAAGATTTGGCATCATCAATGGATTTACCTCCTAGATATCTAACATTATGGCATTAAAAATTTGTCCACGTGAATTTTGATAGCATTAGTAAACTTAAAACTAATGAGATGGTTAAAGGAATACCCCATTTAAAAAATGATATTTCTAAGTGTGAATCTTGTATTATTGGAAAACAAAAGAGGGATGCTTTCCCCACAAGCACATGGTGAGAAAAAAATGTTTGCAAATAATCCATAGTGACTATTGTGTTCCTAAGGAATCCTCTCTTAGTGGATGAAAATACTTCATTATTTTCATTGATGATTTTACAAGGATGATTTGGATGTATTTTCTAAAGAAAATATCAAAAGCATTCAAAAATTCATACAATTTCAACGATTAGTTGAAAGTACCACCAAGGAAAAGATTTCCACATTGAGAACATATAATGGGGGAGAATTCATTTCAAATGAATTCAATGGTCATTTTAGGGGAAATGGAAAAAAAGGTAGTTTACCAATTCTAATGATTCATAATAAAATGGAGTCACGAAAACAATAAATAGAACTGTTAGGTCCCTATACTACTAGTGTAACCCCTATTGTTACAAGTGCAACCCTGTTATTATATTGTTGTGCCCTTACATTATTATTGTTATGTCGGCTCTGATTATGTTATGACCCCTTAGACTCTTATATATAGAAAGGAGGTCTTGTCATTTGAATCATCCAAGAATTGTTCATTTGTGTAATGTAAAGGAGGTTTCCCCCTCGAAGAGGCTGATTTCTAAGGCATTGATATTTCTTTTGTATCTTTTTGTGAGCTGGTTTCATAACATTTGATATCAGAGCTTTGGATTCTAGGGTTTCACTGCTCCAAACAGGTTATCGTGGAATTTTCACTATAACTTTTTTTCTGCGACAGTTTAGAAGCTAAAAAAAATGCATTTGAGCCGAAATCATTCTGCACCTTGGGTTCGAATTTCAAATCTTGCCTTGTTATATTTTTGGAGATATGATCTGAGGAAGTTAGGGTTTTTGTAGACTCCTAAATTACATTCCAAATAGGTGACCTTGGGAAAAGCGTCATAACTTTCTCTCTGAGCATCAGATTAAAATTTCATAAGAAGTTACAAAAAGATGGCAGACTGTAGTTTCATGTGTATCTTTTTCAAATCTGAAGGTCAAAAAAGTGACATGCGGCACGTCATACAAGTTCGCTCTACTGAAAAACTTTATAATCAGATCATCTTGGGAGATTGGGCATAACTCTTTCTTGGAGAATCCAATTTTTATCAGACTGGTGGCATTGGAAAGAGGACTTAGAGTGCTACCGCAGGAAGCAATTTCAGACCTCGGTTATCCATAATTATAGATATATAACAGATTCAATATCGAGCTTCTATAAAGAAAAAAAAAAAGTTGTATAGTTTTTTTAAAATTTTGCATAAGTATGGGTTGAAAAATTAGGTTGAAGCTCAAACGACATAGTGAAGCATAATTATCATTAATTGATGCCTTGAAGAAATAAAATGGAAACACCTAGTAAGAAACCTAAAAGCTTTAGCATGACGCATGAAGAAGAGGAAGAAATGCAACATGATATATCAAAATTACGAGACCAAATGCAACAAATTTCACTCTCACAAAAGGTAACAGAAGCTAAGATGAATGGCATGGAAGCTAATATGAATGTCGTACAAGTTAAGATGGATGGCATGGAAGCTAAGATGGATGTCATGGAAGCTAAGATGAATGGCATGGGTGCTAAGATGGAAGATTTGAAGAAAGGTTTGACAAAGTTGCTACAAGAAAGGCTTCCTAATGGTGAAAAGGTAGTAGAGGAAACTCATAATGAGAACAAAAGAAATGTTAATCATGATTCAAAGAATGACAACATTGAATATTTGAAGAAATACATGGAAGGTTTGAAGGAAGGTTTGACAAAGTTGCTACAAGAAAGGCTTCTTAATGGCAAAAAAGTAGTTGAGGAAACTCATGATGAGAACAAAAGAAATGTTAATCATGATTTCATAGACTCTAACGTTGGAACAAAGACCCCCCATATTCCAAAGATCAATATGAGGAAGTTTGATGGCAAGGATCCCATAACATGGATACTACAGATGGAGCAATATTTTGATCTCCATAATGTGCAAAACACACGTAAGGTATGCATTGCAACTTTATATTTGGAACCAAATCCGTTTGTATGGTATCAATGGCTTTGCTCTCGTAAACAAATTGTCACTTGGGAAATTTTTACAGAAGAAACAATAGCAAATTATGAGGATAAAAAAAGAAACTTTTTTTAGCCAATTGATAAACCTCAAACAAATGGGTTCAATGATGGTGCACATTGAGGACTTCCAAAAATTGAATATAAGGGTAAAAGATATTCCAGAGGATCATAGGATTGATGTGTTCATAGGGACTTTAAAGGATAAAATCCAACATGAGGTTCGCCTTTGGGAACCTGGTTCATTGGAGAAGGCATTCAGGTTGGCAAGAAAAATGGAAAGCAAAATTATGGCAACAAGGAGGCCTACCACTCACAACCATAGATATGGAAGGGTTGTTGCCCCTAGTCTTCTACAACCTACAAGGTTGGCACCACAATAATTGGAAGAAAAAAGAGAAAAAGGGCTTTGTTACAGTTGTGATAGAAAATACACTAAATGTCATAAGTGTGATGAGAAGAAATTAATTTACATAGATTTTGAAGAGGAGGAAGAAAAGGAATAAGAAATGTCAGAAGAAGAGGATATACACTAGGAAAAAACCCTAGAGAAAGAAGAAATGAATCCGACCATATCTTGTAATGCATAGGCCGGAATTACCACTCCTCAAACTATCGAGATAGAAGGACATATCAAGAAGAAAAAGGTAATAGTGTTGATTGATTCGAGCAATACGCATAATTTTATTCATTGTAAGATAGCCAAGGAATTGAATTGATTCCTATATCCAACACCAGAGTGTCAAGTGATGGTTGCAAGTGGAGGAACCATAAATTGCTCTGGAAAGTGCCATAATATCAAGCTATCCATGGGAAAATATGTATTGAATAGCCCAATTCTTTCCATTCCAATGGGCGGTGCTGATGTTGTACTAGGAGTCCAATGGCTACAATCCTTGGGTATAATAGCTTTTAATTTTCAAGAACTTTTCATGAAATTTTCTTCGAAAGGAAAGGAAGTTGAATTAAGGGGTATCACAGGGAAACTTGGAAAGATAATCAGTTCTAATGGAATGACAAAGCTTCTAAAGAAAGAACAAAGAGGCATGATTTCATAATTATGCTCGCTAGAGGTTCCCATATTGAAATCTTCTATTTCTCCAGGTCTCAAAAAAGCCTTGGACAATCATTCCAAGGTATTTGAGACCCCCAAAGGCCTCCCACCTATTCGTGATCATGATCATGCTATTCATTTGATTCTAGGAAGTGTTCCTCCAAAAATCAGGCCTTGCAGATATCCATTTGCCCAAAGGAGTGAAATTGAACGTATGGTTGCAGAAATGTTAGAGGTTGGTATAATTATCCAACTAAATTCGATAAACAAAGCAAGGGATGAATGGAAGAATGATGAAGCATGGTGGGAACACATTCAAAAGTTGCATAAGATCCTAGTTCAAACAATATTTCTAGAACTTGACAAGGAAGGAAAAATCATATTGGAACCTGAAGAAGTCACAGAACCGAGAAATCCACAGCTGCAAAATAGATCAATTTCAGAGTATCTCATCAAGTGGAAGAACTTACCCGCTGAAGATTTGACATAGATGGATGATAATTTTATACAGAAGCATCCAAAACTACTCAAGCGTTGAGGACAACACTTTTTTAAGGAGAGGGGCATGTTAGGTCCCTATATTACTAGTGTAACTCCTATTATTATTAGTGCAACCCCCTTATTATATTTTTGTCCATGTAGTCCCCATATTGTTATTATTGTGCCCTAGAGAAGCCCACTATTGTTATTGTTGTGCCCTTACATTATTATTATTATGCCGGCATTGATTATGTTATGACCCCTTAGACTCCTATATATATAAAGGAGGTCTTGTCATTTGAATCATCCAATAATTGTTCATTTATGTAATGTAAAGGAGGTTGCCCCCTCGAAGAGGCTGGTTTCTAAGATGTTGATCTTTCTTTTCTATCTTTTTGTGAGCTAGTTTCATAACAAGAACTCTGATGGGAATGGCCAATCTATGTTGAACTTCAAGGGTTAAGCACAAGAAATTAGGAAGACATAGTTCATATAAAAGTTTTTCTAAGGAAGCGATCACCCACATCAACTTTAGATGGAATTAGACCATATGAAGCTTGTAATGGTATTAAGCCTTTAGTTAATCATCTTCAAGTTTTTGGATTTACTTAATATGCCTTAGTTCCTAGGGAAGAAAGGACTAAGCTAGAAAATCATAGTATGAAATGCCTTCTAATTGGCCATTTAGATGAAATTAAAGGATACAGGTCATTATATATTAGAAAATTTATTATTTGAGATGTTTCTTTGATGAGAAAAAAAAAAGTAAAATAGTGCAAGAGCCTGATAATCTCCTTAGCTACATGGAAAAGAAGGTAGAAAAATCCATTCCTCAAATAAAATCAAATTGGATTGAGAAAGACCTAACCTGTAATATGAATATTCATGAGTTAGATAACTCTTCTTCAGATCATGAATCTTTAAACAAGATAGATATATTATAGTAACCATGCCACAAGGACAACATAACAAACCAAAATTGTTCACATAACAAATAAAATATGTTAACAAAGATGAAATCAACAAAATAGGGACTAGAAGTTTAATTAAATTAAATTTCACCTTAGTCACTCATGATTCCATTGAACCGACAACTTTTGCATAAGAAATGAAGCATAAATAATGGAAGAAAACCACGGTCGATACATATGATTTAGTAATTGCAAATGGAACATGGTAAATTGTTGAATGTCTAAAATATGTTAAACCCATTAGGGAAAATGGTTTTACATGAGTAAGTATAATGAAAATGATGAAGTATATAAGTATAAAGCAATACTTGTACCTAAAGTATTTCATCATACAGAAGGAATTGACTATGAAAAATGTTTTCCTTAACAACAAAGTGGAACATAGTTAGGGAGGTGATTAATTTGGCTACATATAATGGTTGGACACTCCATCAACTGCATATAAAAAGTGACTTTCTTAGTGGCGATTTGAAATAAGAAGTCTATATGACTCAACCCTTGGGATTTGAAGTTAAAGGGAAGGAGTATAAATTTTATAACCTCATCAAATCTTTATATGGCTTAAAATAGGCACCTAGAGCATGGTATGCCAAAATGTATGAATACCTCAGACATGTTGGCTTTCATCGCAGTGAGTTTGATGATATTTTGTGTTTCAAGATGAAAGATTTAAACTTGGTTATCATTTTTCTTTATGTTGATGAGTCAATCATTATCAGTGAACATGAAGATCACACCAAACAGGTGAAAAGGAACTTGAAAATGGATTCAAAATGAAAAACACAGTCCTACTTCAATAGTACCTTGGAGTGTAAGTTTCATAAGTCATAATCAAATATTCCTCAATAACACCAAGTATGTCATAGAATTTATGAAGAATTTTAACATGGAAGATCATAAACCCTATCTTACTCCTATGGAGAAAAACTTAAAACTTTAGAAATTTGAAAGGGGGGATTGTTAAACAATACAAGCTATGGAAATTTTATTGGTAGCCTCATCTACTTGAAAACTACTCATCTAGATTTGTCATATGAACTTGTTGATGGTGTTGGATACAATCAACATACAAGAGGTATCCCCGATGTGATATCCCAATTAGACCTCACAATGTTTGGAGTAGGAGCCCCATTCGGATATTAGGTCTAGTCAACATTGAAAGAGATCCTAGAGGTATGCCTTAGCTACCGAACACACATAATAGATCATACACATAATTTTTTGGTAACAAGTATGTAACCTTTGTGAGACACCGATTGTAAAGTGTAAAAGGATATTTCATGAAAGGGATATAATTGATGGGCTTCTAATAGAATAGTAGTAGTACTATCCTAAGAGAGATACATGGATCGGAAGAAAAGAATCATTAATTAACCTACAAAATAGTTCACAAGATAACAACGATCATGAAACATATAACAACACCAATTCAAAAAGATTCATATCTAAATTTAATGAAATAGTTCATTCTCTTTAGTATGCATAAGATAAAAAATATACTACAAACATTCAATTAATAGTCTTACAACATTCAAGATAGATTCATGAAAGAGTGTTGGCTCCAAGAGATTCTGATAATTAATGAAAGATCCAAGTACACTATTACATTGATGAAACACTATCCCCACTAGTGGAACATGAAGCTACTACTTGCTTCTCCAAATAATGATCTCTCTTATGCACAAATAGAGAATCCAAGGCCAGATATCCAAAATTCCAAGCCCTTTGCTTGAGTTATTAGGGCTTATTTATAACAAATGAAAATGACATTTCAACTTCCTCATGACTCTTTGACTTCTACAACCTATGGACTTCTATGTGACTCTTCATATTCCACGTGTGTCTCTTGGAATTCTTTTACATTAAATTTATTATTATCATAAAAGATAAATTACAATCAAAATGGCAGCTATATAGGAAAAAATTACAATAAGAAAAATTTCCTCACGTAGGAGGAAAAGACAAATCAATAGCTTGATAATGGAGCTCATTAGTAATTTAGTAGTGTCATGCTTTGAACTCTATTTCAATAACCTTGAATCTTGCAGATATATATGCATTATACCACATCTTCACCTCCAAAGAATTTGAAATTATAGATTTGGAGTTTGATTGTATACTACTCTAAAGCATGAATAACTTCGTATGAACTTTGGCTGGTCCAATTAGACACTGTAGAATAGTATTTTTGGTCACCTCAAAGAATTATTGATTCATTTCTTTCCTAATTTGTTCAATGAGCTCTTTTAATTCCTACATTATCACATCCTTACCCCTTATTTCTCCAAGTGGGCCCAGAGAAGATATCTTATGATTTTGTGACAAGGACTCTAAATTGATGTGTAGTCAGACATAAACAGTTATAGCTTTGGCCACCTGTTCACCAAGTTGGTTGTAATTTTGAGTACGTAGCCTCAAATATGATATATCCACCTCGAATACTAACCTAACCTTCTTGACCAACCATTTAGGAATATCCAGATAGTTGATGCCATAATCATGCATTAGATCTACAGTTGTACCTACAACCTTCAAAGCCTTCAGGATTTCTTGAGAATTTTTTTGAATATCAATCAGGGTCGCCATCACCTCATCTAGGAAGACAATATCATTGTAGAGTTGCTTCATAGTGTCCTTCATTACCTGTCATTCTTCAAGTATAGCCAACTTTAGCTCCATGGTGCTGATACTGGAAGAAGCAAACCTCTGATTTTCTCCAACGGGATGATTAACTTGTTGTTTTACGATAGTCAAGTCCTTTTTCAGTTGTTCATTCTAACTCAAAAGATACTTTGTGTTATCGTGTGTTGATGTTGTAAAGGCCACATTTTCTATAATGAATACTTGAGGATTTCTCCTGGTGTTAGGTGATATAACCTTCTTTATGGCTATGGAGGCTGGATGAAAATGGTCATTAGGAAAATACCTTCACCTTTCCTGTACAATTCTCTTCTTCAGCTAGTTGAAGGTAAAGTTGGATATATCCATAACCCTATCACTAGGTGGAATAGAAATTCCCATCTCACTGAATGGGATATGGCCACCAGTGAGAGGAGGTCCTGCCTGAATACTTGTCTCAACTTTAATTGGCTCAATGTCTTACTCCTCTTCTAGCTATGTTTCTATGTCACGGGTCATTAGTTCTTCCTCCATTTCATGTGTAGCTTCTTCTCCTAGTTTATTTCTCATCTCATCTTCTTATATATGCTTTTGTTATTCTTCTTCCTTTGATTTCTTCCTTTCTTCGTATGCTTTCTGCTTCTTCAATATTTTCTCTCGTTGTTTCTTATGTAGCTCCTCTACTTTTATATTCTTCATCTCTTCTTTCTTCTTATTCTCTTGTTCCTCATTTTGTTTGTGCTCCTCCTCTCTTTTACGTTATTCTTCTTATTTCTTCTCTTATGCTAACGTTTTCTTCTCCCCCCTCCCTTTGCTTATTTTGTTGCTTCGCCTCTATTGCACCTTTGCAAAGTGGATCAGCTTTAAACTTTTTGTTTCCCTCTGCTATTGGATCATGCTTTGGCCTCTTATTTGATAATACAGTGTCAACTTAGGTAGTCACTTCCTGTTGGATCTCCTCCATCTATGTATCTGGTACCTATGAAATATGGGAGGGCCATGCCTCATCTCCTTGATTTTTCTTCCTCAATTCATTGTACCATCTTTTGATCTTCTCATCTTCAGGAACTGTCATAGGTACATATGGCCATGTGTAACATATATTTTCACTATGGTGTCTACAATTATTTTTGGAATCGTATCTATGAAAACCCATTACTCCAAAATGAAGGCACCTAATTTCTTCAATCTCAGCTTCAGCCACCTTAAGACTCTTAAGCACATATGATCCAATCCGTAATGGAAAAGAAGGCCAACAATACTTCTTCTTCCTTTGGATTTGTGCAGACAAACCATTGTTCAACTGATAGGAAACCTCCTACAAGACCACCTTATTGTTCACATATCTCAGCATGAGATGAGGGGTAGTATGGCACCCAAAAGCTCTAATGTATGTGCCCTATGGTGAATTGAACCAATTTGTAATCTCATAAAGGGCATCCTTCACCTGATCTGTCATGCGGGGAGGTTCTGTCTCAAAAATCATATGATACAAAACTGTAAATAAATGCTTGTCCAGCCTTATGTATACTCCTCTTAAACAGAATTCTAATAACAGTTTGCAATGAAAATAGACAGGAAAAATATGTTAATGGATCTAATTCCATTGTATCCCTGTGAACTCATAGCAAGTCCAGATTCCATCTAGCAGATAAGTTGACATATAAAATTCAGGTGACTGTTTGGCTTGTAAAGTTGTCTTGGGTTGTTTTATATTGATCTGTAGTTCATGAGAGGATGTCGGCCAAGTTAAATATATTACCTCTAGAAACAACCAGGTTGAGCAAATACATCCATCTCTCTTCGAAATATTTTGTGTTATTCTACCCATGCAATCTACAACACATCGCCATAAGAAACTGATAAACTTTTCTCAAGGATTTAGTTCTATAAACTACACTTTACCTTTAGCAAAACTTTGGAGGCTCTTTCCACCATGACCCGAGAATATCCTTAGCCCAAGTTGTGTAGGTTTTGTATTCAAATATTGTCTGGGAGTTACCATATTATAATAGGAATGCAAATCATATGGATGGTAGGTGGAAATCTCCCTTCCGCTTTCACTGCTGAAACCAAATTCTTGTTATCCATATGTAGCAAGATCCATTCAATAGCTTCTGCACAGGGTAGCACTGGAAATTTTCATGCTACTCTATGTATTCTGGACCTCTTAATGTTTATGTATACTTCCATGTCTTCTAAGATTTTTTGGGAACTCCTTTTGCATGAAAGCATCTTTTATGTCCTTCCATGAGACTTTGATGGATTTATCAATGAAGCATTATGTGTCTGATAAGATGGGAATAGTTGGCTTGGAACATTCAACTACCTCCTCAGTACTATTCTCTGAATCTTCTTTTGATGTAGCCTATAGAGTGGTGGGAGGAATTGTTTTTGTAGAGGATGAGAGGGTGATATGTTATGTACTTTTAGCACCTGCAAGTGGAAGATCACTCATGGCAAACAATAATTAGTTTCTGGAAATCCCCTAGTTAGCGCATGAAAACTATGTAAAGATAATGACTGGGAATGAGAATTGGGAAGTTGGTAGCACAAGGTAGTAAATATGAGACAAGGTGGCTTCACTAGCCAATGGAAGTGCACATTGTGCTAGGGTAACGAAGATAGGGTGCAATTCAGGATCACGATTCCTAAGGAAAGCAAGACTGGAGTTTAAAATTGCACCATGCGCACTTGTGAAAGAGAGAGTCTTCATTGGGCACATGTTGCAGTTTCAGTGACCAAGGGTGAGGCACATTGTTGACAAGAAGAGTGAAGTGTGCTAGGGAGGCTCAGCAAGGGCGTAGGTCACAGTTGCAGTGGGCAAAGATGCCTCACTTTGGCTTATAAGTGAAATATGAGCTTTGGAAGGGAAACCTTTTCAGCTAGGCACATTTTGGATTAACAATGGATGCATGTTACTTGCAAATGCATTGTGCAAAAAGAGAGAAGTGTTAAGCTCAAAAATGGCTAAGTGATGATTAGTGATAAGTCAATCGCACGGTAAAAGTGAGAGAAATAAGTTGGCAATTTCTCATATATCCCATCGCAATCATAATCGGAAGGTGAAAGTTCATGGAATGCAAAGAGTTAATAGAAATGCCACTTGCGACAGAAATATGACACTTGTACAAGAAAAAATGGATTAAAATGACAATTCATATGAAAAAATCAGATCAAAATGCCACTAAGGAAACAAAAGTACCATTAAAAATGACAAAATCAAACAACAGCGACATTTAAAATTTGCAAAACTTACCAAGAATCAGCACACTTGTGACCAAGAGTGATAAAACTCCTTGCAATGAGAGAATATGCTAAGCTCAAAGTGAATAGTGATTTTGAGAATGAACAATGAATTGGGCTCCTTATAAATGAAAATTTACATGCAAGTTAAGATTGGGGTTTCAATGCATGCTTGCCACTTGTCGCTTGATCACTGAGTTAGTTGATTTAAGTGGGAGAGGATCCCTATTTTTTAGGAGCACATTGTGCATCCAGTCAAGGAAGTGTGCAACTATCAGAGGAAATGAGGGCGTAGTTACTGATGGCAGGGAATGTGTAGTTGCTAAGGATAAGGATTGCGCTCAACTCTAAGAAGGAAGTGTGCTCTATCTCATGATGGCGCAATTTTCTTCAACAATGCATGTGTAACCACTAAATTTGGAAAGTGTGCTCTCAATAAGGAAGAATAATGTGCTTTCTTACTTATGTGTGGTGTGCACGTTAAGTGATGAAGTTTGGCTAATTCAAATAAAGATAGTGCTTTTCCTATCTTTAGAAAGGCAACACGAAAACTTCCAAAGGTAAGAAAGTGAGCCTTCAGCAACTTTGACCTAGGAGGAAAAGCAACACTTAGAGATGTTGAAAGGATAGTCGACACTAGGAAAACATGAATAAATTATAATATCTCAGTGACAACACTTGGCGACACACTAGAAGAACTCTAGCTTCTATGTTTAGGTATTATTTGACACATGAAGTCTTGGCCCTTCAGAAAATAACAATTCAAAAAATGGATTACCTTGACTTCCCCATATGACCCGATTATAGAT
Organism: Pinus tabuliformis; assembly: GCA_031772625.1. Classification (NCBI taxonomy): domain Eukaryota; kingdom Viridiplantae; phylum Streptophyta; class Pinopsida; order Pinales; family Pinaceae; genus Pinus; species Pinus tabuliformis. The sequence continues at coordinate 1,156,790,222 of CM062818.1, read as the reverse complement.
ATAGTCGCATCTATTCCCTTGTTTGGTTAAACACATTATAAAGCCTGCCAGGTCACAATTGTTTCAATCCATGAGAAGGGTAATATGTATTCGTAAGTTTAAGATAATAAGAATCATAGTTTTCATCTCTGGTGTTGCTCTGTTGTTAGTAGCCATGTTCAATACCCCAATGAATTCACTACAGGAACATAAGCATCGCTTTGCTGTCAGCGAGCTTGTTCAGTACCCCAGCAAAGTTTCTTGCTCCACCCCTCTGTGTAGGAAGCCATTCTCTTCTTTCACCTTTATTTTATTAGTTTTGTAACTTTATGCTCATTGGAATTTTATTGACTTTATATCGCTAAGGTGGAAGAGGGATCTTGACTTATTGAGAAAACAAGTGGTTGTTCCTTCAGAGATAGTTATATATACCTTTGAAATTGATGTGCTCGTTATTAGTTTCCCCTTTGTCTTATCTACTTGATTGGATCATCAATAAAAAAACTATTCAATTACCAAACCGAATCCAGGAATGAAGATCCTAAAATAGATGTGGGCATCATAGTTCTGCTTATGGATTTCCAGTTGAATAAATCGCATTTTCCTTTCAGATATCATCAATTCTAAAAGATATATAGGCCCAAATAAAGAAGATAAAATGTAGGCTAGTCAAGATTTTCACATCGCCACAATTTTCCTTTTCAAATTTTAGCCACATTATCTCAGAGTTGGACAAAACATATTTCATACATAGTCTTATTGAAAACCAAAAGACAAATAACTCAAAACAAGGGAAAACAAAAATGGCATGAGCAATGAAAATAAAAGGAAACAATGTGATGAAAACTAACTAAATGCAACTAGGCCTAACCTATACTAAGAGGCTAGAAGGTCGGACTCATAATAGCCCTTGGTTGATTTTTCATGTAAATAAAATAAAACCAAGGTCATGGGACACGTATTCCAAGCTGAATGTTGGGGAAAACACTATAGTTCGCATCACTTGTGGATTAATTAATGGATATGGAAATTGGAAAAGGCAAAGAGGCAATAATTGGCATTTAATTATGGAAATAAAGGAAAATAGGAAAAAAGGAAGGTGAAGAGACACAGATTTGCATGCAAGGGAAATTAGAGGGAAAATGCACTAAAATGAAGAAAATAAAGGCATTAATGATAAAAAGGCTTCATAGAAACAATTCACAGCTTTTGGTCTTTATAGATTTTGTCAGTTTAGTTTTTGGCTCTCTCATTTCGTTATCTCATTCTCTCATACTCTTGTACACATGGATGATTTTTTATAGCATGCTTTGAGCACCCTAGTATTGACTTGGATTGGATATATACATCAAAGGAAAGTAAGGGAGCGTAAGGGAACAGTTGGTTCAGCAGCTATAACAGGGATATTTTGCAGGTAACAAGTTGCATGTGTGATTTCACTATTGATTTTTGGATGCATGGTACATACATGTGATTCCTTGGTTATGTGTTTTCATTGGCACTGAGATTTTCCTAGATTGACAGTGGTTTCATTATTGCCTTGCCATTTCCTAAATAGCCATGGTGTTGTGAGTTTCCCACTTTTTTTTATGATTTGTGCTTAGGTTCACTATGGTTGTGGTTTGGAAAAAAAAATTGGAAGCCCTGGAACACTTTGGGTTGAGTTGCTAATTCCTGGAGCCATAGGTTGGGACAAACACGTAAGATCCCTTAATGGGTTGAGTTACTAGTTCTTGGTGTCACAGTTGGAACAAAAACTCTCGAGCCCTAAAAGGATGTGCATTGAGTTACTAGTTCATGGAGTCATGGAGAGCTTGGGTAGAGGCCAATCTAGTTGATGTTAGTGATTTATGGACCATATATGTGAGATCACTATGGTTGAGGGTTGAGGCAGTTTGACCTTTGGAAGCCCTGGTTGATTTTGTTTTGGTTTATCCCATGAGATCCCACATTCATGCTTGGAATATATTGCGAGGGTGATTAGGTGAAAGAGAGATTTGGTTCAGCCCAATCTATGGTTGGGTGGTATGAGGAAGTCTCTGGCTTGGATGGCACTATCATATGTTAATAAAATTCATTTTCCTATTGTGATATATGAGCACTTGTATTCATTATCATGTTGATATTATGGTATATTTGCCATGGTTTCCATTATGTTTATATCATGGTTATATGTTGGTTATATGATGTATTTTATATATGGCTATTGACATGTTTGATACGTTATTGAATGGTTGATGAATGCATGGGCTAACAAGTGTTATTTCATCTAGCTAAAGAGGGCTTGGAGCCTTCTTGGTGATTCTTAGATGAAATTCAGAAGTTTATGATCAAATATCCATTCATGACCTGTAGCTTACACGTTTTCCATATGTTTGATGAAATGTTTGATGTGTACTAGGCAGTTTAGGGAAAGTTCTTTATTTAAGTTTGAATATTTTACATTTTTTTCATGTTAATTATTATTCTGGAAAGTTACAGGAAGTTTTGGGAGTGGACTGGAGACTAGCCTAGAAAAGTGGCTAAGATCTTAGAACCACTAGCACTGAACCAGAAAATTTAGGTCATAATCGCATGGAAGTAGGCTTATGAGTGTAGTTATAGCCTCATAATCACACACATGTTGTGTTGTGGGTGTGAATGGGGGTTAATATTGTGAAAAAATAGTTCCAACTCAGGATATGGTCATCAGAGGTTGTGGACTGACTTTTGGGTGATCCAGTGCTCCTGGGGGATGTTTGTAAGTTGTCGATGTGTCGGCCCCACTTCCATAACTAAAACTTGGAGGTTGGGTCATGTCATACTGACACTCGTCTCATGTTTACCTTGGAGATCTTGTAAAAGTGGGTAAATGTGGGAGGAGGCATTACAATGTGGTATCAAAGAGGATTTTGTTGTCTTTGGGTGATATCTGATACCATGGGGTGGTATCAGATCTTCCAAACTCAAAAAATTTTACTGTATGGGGTAGATGTTATTGTTATGCATGCATGTTAGTCATATGCATGTATTGTAGTAGCTATGGTTTTCATGTACATAGTCGGTGTTACAACTTGTGTTATTACACATGATGTGAGATGTTGATAAACTGATGTCATTATATATATATATATATATATATATATATATATATATATATATATATATATATATATATATATATATATATTGTGCTAATCTAGATTAATTGTAGAGACGAGATAGCCTCCCCTAAACTTCACAGAGGTATGATTTTGATTATGTCTACATTTGGTTTATCTAATATGGCATGTTTGCAAGAAATAGAAGGTCGAATATGACGAGAAGAATGGTGGACTACAGTTCATGTGACTCTTCTTACCAGTCAATTAAGAAGGAGATTAGTATTCTCCTTATTTATCATATACACTAAGTAGTTTGAAGGCAGAAATCAAAAGTTGCAAGGCATACAATGACCGGATAATTGAGTTGCAAGAAAGACTTGCCAAATCTCAGGAAGATCAAGAAGAGGTCAATGTAGTGATCTTTGAGATCTTATCAAATTTGGAGATATAGGGATAGCCAATAATCAATCATGGATAGGAGGAAAGGACTAGTGGGGAATATGTTAGCAGGTCTCTATCAGGATACAGGTTGGATAGGGATGACACAGTCAAAGGTGGAAAATGGTTGGATACACCTGACTTGAGAGGTAGTGCGTATGGATTTTTTCTATTTCTAGTTTAGAAAGACATCATGTTCATCACCACCACCATCCTTATAGGAGGAGTGAGAAGCAGTACTTACCAGATGAGTTAAATAAATCCAAGCCTCCTACTTTTTATGGGGATGTGAAGAAACTAGAAGATGCAGAAGTATGGCTACTTGGCATAAAGAAGTTCTTCCAATTACATGATTATACAAAGAATATGAAATCTAGGATATTTATTATCAGTCTCAAGGGAACAGTAGACATTTGGTGGGAAGATATGAAGTGTGTTAGAGGCATCAAGACAGAGGAGTTGAATTGGCATGAGTTTAAAAGACTCTTCTAAAAGAAGTACTTATCTAAAAGGTATTATGATGTAAATGCCAACGAGTTATGTGAGTTGAAGATGGTATCTATGATAGATGAATAGTATATGACTAATTTTCTAGAGTTTTTGAGGTATGTGCCATATCTTAAGGATGAGAAGACAAAGATCCAAAGGTTCATCAGTGGATTTCCATTAGCATTTAAAGATCAGATTAAGTATGACGAGCCTCGGTCATTAGATGAAGTCATTGGGAAGTTGAAGCATTGTTAAGAGAAGTCTAAGTGTAAATCTGAGCCTATGTGGTTTTGGAAGGTAATTATAAGACTAAAGGAAAGTGGGTTAAGAAGAAAGGAAGACCTCAGGATGTAGGAAATAAGGAGAATGTGGCACTTATAAGAATTTCAATGTAGTTGATAGCAGACATGGATTTTAGTCTGAGGAGCATAACAAAGGTGATGATAAGAAGCCTTTGTAGTGGAGAGAACCGCAGGAGAGATTGTCCACAGCATCAGGGTGTCATACCTTAGATTTACAGTACTCAGGAGGCACAGACTGTTGGAGATGTTGGGTAGACTATTCCTCATATCTATGCAGCACTTGATAAATAGTCAGGTGGACCATTAGGAATCTATTATTGAGATGGAAGGTTAATTATATGATCAAGTTTTTTCCATTTTGATTGATCCTAGACCTAATTATAGTTATGTTAGTCCTAACCTAGTGGATAAGTGTGGCTTGAATAAAGAAGTGCATGTAGAGTCTTGGTTGGTATAGTTGGATAAAGGGACCAAGAAAAGAGTTCATCATTGGGTGAGATCTTGTGCATTTTATTTGAATGGTATGCCTACATCATCACATCTAAAAGTGCTTCCTTTGGGTTCATATAGTATTCTTTTAGGCATGGATTGGTTGTTTACTCACAAGACCAAGGTGGATTGTTAAGAGAAGGCTATTGAGTGCCTGGATGATGATGGAGAAAAGAGAATCTTGTAGGGATAAAAGAAGCCTACTTCAGTGAAAATTGTTACAACTATGCAGCAAAAGCGCAGTTACAGGAAAATATGTGTATTGTTTGCAATTCATATTTCTAGTGATGAAGGGAACGATGTTGAGGATGAAGAAGTTAAAGAGGTATCCAGTTTCGCGACAGTTTTAGGATGTGTTTCCAGTAGATATTTCAGAGTTGTTTCCTCATAGGGAAGTGGATTTCTCTATTGAGTTGGTACCAAGAGAAGCACTAGCATCTAAGGCACCATACAGGATGAGTAATCCAAAGTTGGTGGAATTGAAGTTGCAGCTTAAGGAAATGCTTGATAAGGGATGCGTAAGGCCAAGTGTGTCGCCTTGGGGTGCATCACTGTTGTTTGTAAAGAAGAAGGATGGTACTCTCAGGTTGTGAATTAATTATAGGAAGCTGAACAAAGTAACAATTAACAACAAGTATCCATTGTCGTGGATTGATTCGTTTGATCACCTTTTCAAAGATTGATTTGAGATGAGGAAATCATTAGGTGTGCAATAAAGAAGAATATATTTACAAGACTGCATTCTATACCAGGTATAGGCATTATGAGTTTGTGGTGGTTCCTTTTGGTCTTACTAATGCTCCGGCTACTTTCTTGTGCTTGAAGAACGATGTTTTGTGTCCTTATCTAGACAAGTTTGTGATAGAATTATTTATTGATGATATATTGATATTTTCTAAGAATGAGGAATAGCATGCATAGCACCTAGAAATAGTATTGAGATTGTTAAGAGGGAATTAGTTGTATTCCAAGCTTAGTCAATGCAGTTTCTTTCAGACTGAATTTGATTAGTTAGGGCATGTTGTTTCCAAGGAAGGTATAACAATGGACCCGGAAAATATTAGAGCTATCATGGAGGGGCCAACTCCTAGGAATGTGGATGGGGTCAGAGCAATCATGGGACTAGTAGGTTATTACAGGAGGTTCACTGTGAACTTCTCACATATTACCTACCCTATTACATCTTTGCAGAGAAAAGGAAATAAATTTGAATGGACTAAGGAGTGTGCAACTAGTTTTAAGAAGTTGAAGCATTTTCTTACAAATGCTCCAGTCATGAAGATTGCAGATCCTGATAAAGAGTTTGTTATATGTACAAATGCTTGTAAGAGAGGAGGAGTCTTAATGTAGGAAGGATAGGCGGTATGCTATGATTCAAGGAAGTTGAATGAGCACGAGCATAACTACGTGACTCACAATCTTGAGTTGGTAACTATTATTCATGCATTGATGATATGGAGACATTGTCTTCTTGGCAGGAATTGTATTCAGATGAGTGATCATAGTGGACTAAGTTACTTGTTTGACCAACCTAATCTGAATTCTAGGAAATCTAGATGGTTGGATACTCTCACTGAGATTGACTTCGAGATCAGGTACATCAAGGGCAAGGAGAATAGGGCTGCAGATCCTCTCAGTAGAAGAGTGCAAGTGAATCATATTGCAGGTGTAAGCTCTTATGGGATAGATTTACAAGAAAAATTCTTACAAGCAGTACAACAAGATGACAGGTATCAACAGTTGAAGCACAAGTTACAGCAGTAGGGTGAAGATGATATGGATGAGGAGTATCATATCATGGAAGATGGCTTGGTCATATTCAAGAACATGATTTATGTGTCGGATAGTAGTAAGCTCAAGAAGCTTATCTTGAGGGAGTTTCATGTCAATCCACATTCAAGTCACCCAGGATATCAGAAGATATTGACAGCAGTCAAGAAGTTATATTATTGGCCAAACTTGAAGAAAGATGTGGTTGATTCTGTTGCTAGATGTTTGGATTGTCAGCAAGTGAAATCAAAGCATAAGCACCCAATTGATTTATTACAGCCTATTTTGATGCCAAAATGGAAATGGTAGGTCATTTCCATGGACTTCAATGTAGGTTTGTCGAGGACATCGAAACAACATGATTCCATCATGGTTGCAGTTTATAGGTGAAGCAAGGTAGTTCATTTCATTGTAGTGAAGTCTACATATTCAGCTATTGAGTTAGGTGATATCCTCATCAGGGAGATAGTGAGATTGCATGGTGTTCCTAAGAATATTATATCAGATAGAGATGCCAAGTTCACTTCCATGTTTTGGAAGGAGTTGTTTGCAGGTTTGGGGACAAAGTTAGGTTTCAATACAGCTTATAATCCACATACAGATGGACAGACAAAGAGGGTTAATAGGATTCTTTAGGATATGTTGAGGATGTATCTCATACATGAGCGTTGGAATTGGGAGGTGTAGAAATTATGATATATATTTGCAACTGCTTATGGAATTTTCTAAATCACAAAACACAAACCTTCTCTACAGTTATGCTCAAGTTAATTCACAATTTAGAACAAAAATATCAAACATGCAACAAGAAAGCACACACATGCAAATAGTATTTTTTCCAAGGAAAGTAAACTACTAAAAGCCCACTACCTGCTTGCATTAACCTAATGAATAGAGATGTATTACAATTTCTTTCCTCGGTTGAGCACAATCTGCAAGTGCATAACAGATCTCTCTACTCACTAAGAAGCTCAGACCCAGACTTAGTCAATTTCAACCTCTACTTGAGCCCCTATTTGATTGCATAATTCCTGAGGAAATAGGCCCCTATTAATTAGGGATTTCCTCCAAAATTCTTACACAATTCCTCAAGGTTGATCACATGATCTCATGCAACACCTGTACACTCAACTAGTTTACAATTGTTCGTTAACTTCCTTGGAAACTCCACCACAACTAGGAAACTCATATTCTTTGCATGCATGAGCTAATTATTAGATGATTGATCGGTTAACTAGATGATCTCTGAGTTAGACTAGTGTCCCACTCCTTAACTGACCACCAACTAGTTCTATTAATAATTAGAACTAGTTTAACTAATTACAACTAAAATTAACTCAACCTAGGCTCCTAAAATTTAGAAACCCACTACACACAATTGAACTTAATGCCCCTAACTCGAATTAACTAAGATCTAATCCTATTTTTTAAGAATCAACACAAGTAAATTGAACCTCAACTCATTAACTCAAATTGAGTGTTCTTAACTAAGTGACAAGAGACATGTCACCTCAGTTAACTCCTCCAATTTGTCTGCTAATGTGGAATTTCAAATTTCCTCAATTTAATTAAGAAAAAAATAAAATTGAGACTTTTCTTCTTGCATTTTCAAACTCCCTCTCAACAAGAAAGGGATTATTAACTACCCCTATCTTGCATCTTTGGAATGTGTTACATGCAACACTTCTCCATGTTGTTGATGCTACCACAACATTTGCAACTAAGCATCCAAAAAAAACATTGAATCAACTGTGTTTGCAACTATCTACTGGGAAAATTGTGCTATTGTTGACTTTGTTACTGAGCCTCCTATTTTGTTGCCAACACTGCTCTACACTCCTCAGTATATGACTAGCACTGATCCTCCTGCTACCGAATATTGTGGGCCCCCATAGCAAGGTAATGATCCATGAGTAGAACACCTCAATGGACATTGTCCAAATTTTTGCAACTCTTAAGGTAAGGCTCTACATAGCCCCACCTCAGTCCTGGAGGTATAGTTGCATGCAGAGTGAACTCTGATCTACTCATATTTTTTCTACTTCTTTGTTGTTGATTCCACACTGATGTTGTATCTATTGCAATAATGAGCCTGATCTCCATAGATCCTGAAGTACTATCTTCCATTGGGATGCTCCCTCTGAAACTAGGGTCCCTCTGAGTCTCAATCTCCCTGTGGGAAATATCTCCATTCCTCAATCTACCAATGTCAATGATCACAACTCCTCTTTTTGTCAGTAAAAATTGGCTCACTGATCTTCCCACTAACAACCTTCTAGCTCCATTAAGGAGTCTGCACATAGGGTCTTCTAGATGTGCCTTGAACTAGGGCTCCATCAATCTGCCTCCTAACAATCCATGGATCCTTTCATGCATATTGTACTTGAGGTATTCAAGTTGTTGCATACTGCATACGAAATTCATTGTTCACAACTATGTTTATGAATAGTGCACAACCTTCTAGATCTGCCCTATCTTTATGGCATATTAGCTACTACTGTCACTCTTCTTAGGGCTTTCAGATCTACCCACATACAGTCACTCCTTGACTGATCTACAACTTCAATGAGCCCTCTTATCTCTTATTTTTCAAACACCAAACCAGTGAACTAGGGCATCAAAACCAACCCACTTGACTACTCTTGGTTGCTCAAAAAGTCAATCCTTAGGGTATCAAAATACAACCCACTTGTTGTGACAAGTTTTCCACTTGTTCACAACACTTAAGGAAACTATATAGCCACTAATAGGCATCCAACACATAGTACATGGGTTGAATACTTCTTCTACTAGGAATCATGCTCTAATACCATGTAGAAATTATGGTGTATATTTGCAACTGAATATGAAATTTTCTAAATCACAAGACACAAACCTACTCTACTGCTCTGCGGAAGTTAATTCACAATTTAGAACAAAAATCTCAGACATTCAATAAGAAATCACACACATGCAAATAGTATTTTTCCTGGGGAAATAAAACTACTAAAAACCCCAATGCTTGCTTGCATTAATCTGATGAATAAAGATGTATTACAATTGCTTTTCTCAATTGAGCACAACCTGCAATTACACAACTTATCTCTCTACTCACTGAGAAGATCTGACCTAGATTTAGTCTATTTCAGCGTCTACTTGAGCCCCTATTTGATTTCGCATTTCCTGAGGAAATAGGCCCCTATTAATTAGGAATTTCATCCAAAATTCTTGCACAATTACTCATGTTTGATCACCTGACCTCATGCAACACCTGTACACTCAACTAGTTTACAATTGTTGGTTAACTGCCTTGGAAAATCCACCACAACTGGGCAACTCGTTTTCTTTTCATGCATGGGCCAATTATTAGTTGATTGATTAGTTAACTAGATGATCTCTGATTTAGACTGATGTCCCACTAATTAATTGACCACAAACTAGTTCTATTAACAATTAGAACTAGTTTAACTTATTACAATTGAAATTAACTCAACCTAGGCTCCTAAAATTTAGGAACCCATTGCACACAACTGAACTTTATGCCCCTAACTCGAATTAACTAAGCTATACTCCTATTTTTTAGGAATCAACACAAGTAAACTGAACCTCAATTCATTAGATCGAATTGAGTGTTCTTAATTGAGTGACAAGAGCCATGTCACCTCAGTTAACTCCTCCAAGTTGTCTAATGCAAAATTTCAAACTTCCTCAATTTAATTAAGGCAAAAATAAAATTGTGACTTTTATTTCTTTATTTTCAACAGGAGGAGTATATTCCACTGGTGGAGTTTTCATATAATAATGGCTATTAGGAATCTTTGAGGATGATTCCATTTGAGGCTCTTTATGGGCGGACAAATTAGCATAGAGCATTCAAGGATTTTTAGGTTGGGGAGCATGTGTACTTGTGCATCAAGCCTAAGAGGAGATCCTTGAGGATTGGGTCATGTGCCTACTAGTTGGAACCTTAGTATTGTGGGCATTTTGAGATCCTTGAGAGGATTGGACCAGTGGCCTAAATACTTGCATGCTGCCAACAGTGAAAGTCCATAATGCTTTCCATGTTTCATTACTTAAGAGATATCTACGGGATGTTGATCATGTGATTAATTGCTCAGTATTGTAAGTGGAACCAGAGGGAGAATTCTAGCCAGAACCATAATGCACATTGCAGTGGAAATAGCTCATGATCTGAAACAAAGAAATTGAGCAAGTTAAAGTGCACTGGAAGCACTTTAGGCCCAATGAAGCTACATGGGAGATGGTTGATCAGATGGGGGCTATGTAACCTTCCTTATTTTTTGGTTGAGCGGGCCTGTTTGGTATATGTGTTTTGGTTTATGTTTATATATGCATATGTGTATTGTAGATATTGTAATGATTTATGTTATAAATCTCCAATAAGTAGTATGTTGTAAACATTGCATCGAGTTGTGTTATAAAGTTCCAATAAGAAATATGGCGTTCATGGTTTCAAAATTTTGGTATGATGTAAGTGTTGCATCAAGTTGTGTTAAAATATCCATGGCCAGCATGTTTTTCTAGTTATAAGTGTCACTAAACACTAAGGATGGTGTTCCCCCAAGGGGGAGGGGTTTGTAATATCCCCTAGTTTATTTTTCATGTAAAAGAAATAAAACTAATGTCATGGGACACGTATTCCAAGATGAATGTTGGAAAAAAAATATAGTGGCCATAACTTGTGGATTAATTAATGGATGTGGAAATCGGCAAAGGCAAAGAGGCAATAATTGGCATTTAATTATGGAAATAAAGGAAAATATGAGAAAGGAATGTGAAGAGACACACATTTGGATGCAAGGTAAATTAGAGGAAAAATGAAGGAAAATGAAGAAAATAAAGGCAGCAATGATAAAAAGGCTTCAGATAAACAGGTCAAAGCTTTTGGTCTTTACAAATTTTGTCAGTTTAGTTTTGGCTTTCTCATTTCATTCTCTCGTTCTCTCATACTCTTGCACACTTATAACATTTTTAGAGCATGCTTGGAGCACTCTAGTATTCACTTGGATTGGAGAAAGAAAGAAAAGGAAAGTAAGGGAGCACAAGGGAACAATTGGATCAGTAGCTATAGTAGGGATACTTAGCAGCTAAAAGGTTGCATATTTGATTTCCTTGTTGATTTTTGGATGCATGGTATATGCATGTGATTACTTGGTTATGTGTTGTCATTGGCATGGATATTTTCTTGGATTGTTAGTGGCTTCAGCCTTGCCTTGTAATTTCCTAGATAGCCATGGTGTTTTGGGTTTCACAATAGTTTTTATGATTGATGCTCAGGTTCCCTATGGATGTGGGTTGGAACAAATGCTCTGGAATCCCTGGAATAGTTTGGGTTGAGCTACTGGTTCCTAGAGCCGTAGGTTGGGGCAAATGCTCAGGAGCCCTTAGTGGGTTGAGTTACTAGTTCTTGGAGCCGTAGTTGGAACAAACGCTCTATGGGGTCTGGGGTAGTGCCCCGGAAAATTTTGGTTTTGGACCCTATATTAGGTTGGGCGGACCTACCTATGGTTTTGTGCATGTTTTTCGCACATGGTTTTGGACACGATGGTTTTCGATGCATGGTTTTGGACGCGATGGTTTTCGGTCCATGGTTTTGGACGTGATGGTTTTCAGTCCATGGTATTGGATGCTTCGGCATGTATAAATATGTATTGTAACATTGAAAGGAACCTAATGAAAAATCAAGATGGTAGTCTCAGTTTTGGGATCCAGGGGAAAATCTCTGTGTATATGTGTTTTATGTGTTATGCTCTCGCATTGTTTATTTTCTATGATTTAGAATTTGTATGCAGGCAATTTCTGTACGGGGTTAAAACTTACAGTTTGGCTCAGCTCATGAAGATGCTTCTTACAAGTTATTGAACTCATCAAGTATGACTCTTCCAACCAATCTGCAATGGGATCATAAAAATGACCAGCTTGAAAAAATTGCAAAGGTAAATTCACTATGAACACATTTGCATCATGTAAAAGACTAAACGATGATACCATAGATAAAAAATTATCATGGTTTGTGTGCAATTCAGACATAGTGATGGGTAAGAATGAAGGCGTGTCATACTAAGGGATCACACAATAATTTAATATGTACTTTGTTTATGAGTACTAAAATAAAGATTTGCATCAAAAAGGGTGGATCAATGGATATTTATGTATTTCATCAAAAACTGGATCTTGAGGATGAGAGAAATCCACATGAATATATTAAAAATACTTTAAGAGAGAGTCATTCTCCCAAGAGAGGATGATAATAATAGAGTTTTGTGAGAAAATCTTAATCTGACCAAGTTCAAAATCCCCATCGGGGTAGCGAGAACATGACATAACCATCAGTGTAGACTGAAGTTCCCTAACTTCCTAACAAGATTTCAAACCTTTGAATGATGAACACCCAGGCTTAGAAAGTATATTCAGTTTTGTACCTGGGTAAGAACAACTTCCATTATTTGTGTTATGAACTAAAAAAGAGTTGCTTGCATCAAAATATTCATGGAATGTTTGACCATTCTCAAATAGAATTTCAAGATTATGACATAAATTTTCAATGATTAGCATGTCATCATCTTGAAAACCTCTATCTTCTTGTGTCAGTTTGAAATCTAGTTCTGATAAATGAGTTGATTGACTACACATATCCTGACATGAGATGGCGGGTAGGGATATGTGTAGTCTGATATGATACGAAACTCTTTAATGATCATATCAAACTCCAATTGAAGGTTAAGCAAATATAAGTCTTCCTATGAAAATAAAGAACCATCCATCAGACTTGGAAAATCATAATCATACAATTTTATAGAAACAATGTGATTAGGATAATGTTCGTCCAAGGATTTAACATGATTAAAGGATTTTATGTCGACAGGTTGTTTACCAATATAACAAGGTGGATGATTAACGGAATGAGAAGCACCATCATCTTGAGAAAGAGAAGACAAAAAAAGTTTATCTTCATCAATGAACTCTTCAGCATCATAAACACAACCCCCATTTTCTTGATCACCAAGATGAGGGCATGATTCAAGACACATGGGGTCAACAGAAGGAAGAAGTTGAAAAATATCTCTAGTATATATAGTCCCTTCATTTTCATTAGGTTCTGTTGTGGCCAGCAACAACCCCCCTTCTTATTTAGTGTTATTACTAATACTAAATAAGTGGGGACCCTTAGTCAAAAAATTTTAAAAATCAATTAGTGCTTAAATTTCCTTTTTCAATAAAACTTACCATCATAAACTTAGGAGAATACCCTTAAAAAATATAAAAAGCTTAAGTTTTATGATAAGGTAGGATAAAATCACTCCTTAAGAAATATCGCATCGCAAAAAGGATAATGGATACCTCCTAACAAACACAATTCTAAGGTTGCAAGATCGCGATGCGAAACTTCATCGCATCGCATGCATCAAATATCACTTACGCTGAAAAACCTCAAATTGTCGATATGCGATGCATATCGCAAATTGCATTTTGCGGAAAACACATTAACAGATGATTGTCATATGCTACGCTACAGCGATATTGCGAGGTTGCAATAAAGCGATAAAACGATAAAGCGATAGAGCGATATTGCGATGTTGCGATCTGCGATATTGCGAAGCAAATCACAAAATCGCTTCATCGAAAATATTTCGGGCTCATTGTTCAAAAAGGTATTTTCCATAAATCGAGACCTGATTATGCACTTTAATTCTAATTAATGAGTTAGTTTCCAATCATTAGTGAAATAGGGTTTCGTGCTTATCGAAGAGCCATTTCATGTAAGGTGGTATATTTTATATGTCTTCGACATTTAAAGCTTTCCCGTCACCTTTTCCTTATCATGATTCTCACCTCATTTGCAAACTGCAGGAACAAAGAACAGAGAATTATACAAAGCAGTATTCAAGAAAGTATGGTAAAGAAAGGCAAAGCTCCAAGTTTTGAAGATCAAGAAATGACGCCCTTGTATATAGACACCGCCTATAACAGAGACGCTGGTATTACTACTTGGGAAGGCATGTATAGTCTACTTGAGGAAGAGAATCCCAAAATAATGGAGGTTACAGCTACTGCAGGCTCACACGAGTCTTCTGAGGCATCTATTATAGAGCTAGCCTGCTTATTCTTACACCAAATAGCGGCGAGGCCCAAAATTATTCCATACACGGACATGGTTAAATGGGTAATGGACAGCGCCGACATAAAAAACAGGCAATTTAAGACTTAGTGTCAGCAACTTACGAAGCCATTATTTCACAAAATTTAAGCTTTTTATCCTCTAACAAAAAACACAGCAACTGCAAACAGGCTAGAGACAGAAAGCTCAAGAAAAGGCAGAATCGATCAAAAGATTAACTAAGTTGAATTGGGATTCTCACTGGGCACATTTGGTAAAACCACACAGCCAGTGCATGACTCTCAAATGTATCATCAATTCTACTGAGAAGATGGCGCCAGCTCTTGCCGATGCCATTTTCGCAAGATATTTAAAGTCAAAAGTCGGCCAGCCAACTCTTCTCAAACAAATGCTGAATGCTTGCCATTTCAAGGAACAGATACATAAATAGTTAGTTGTTAGTTTTAATTTTAGATTCAATGTTAGTATTAATTTTGCTTTATTTTTGCCTGAAATGAGGACGATCATTTAAACCGTATCCTACATTTTTGTAATAAGTTATTTTTAGATTTAGTTAGTAGTATTTAAACCCTTCTCATGCATTTAGAGAAGGGTCTTGATATTTGTCAAAATCTTGTCCTCATAACATGCACTTTTGCACCCTCCGAGGAGGTTTTGATGAATGAATGGAACAAGATTTATTGATATTTGCATTTAATATCTACTACTGATGTTGCACTTCTGTACTCTTAGTGGATGTTGGATTAAGAAGAGATAAATCATTATCGCTTGAAGCTCATGAGTAGAACTAGTTATAAATGGTACTTCTATCTCTTAACTATTTCTGCCTTTTGTGTTAAAGTGATATTTATGTTCAGTTGTTTATATATTGATGCGTGAATGCTTGAGTTATCATTTGGCACTTATGTACGGTGATAGCTATTTATTTATGCTTAATGTATGAGTAGCTTATTATGCGATATGTTTTTCACAACAGTTTCATCTAACTTTTTATACGAAGTGGTTTATCTCTATTGAATTCTTTTCTCATAACAGTTTAATGATCTTTATTACCAATTGTTATTTGAAATAATTTTAGATCGCATAACGGAAAGATTTCACCCCGGGTTAGTGTAGAATTAGATATTTCTATTTATTAGAATACAATTGCATGTTATTAGATTAGAGTTAAAGTAAAAGCATTTCACTTAGGAACTTTTAGAAAGGAAATATCAAATCTCAACACACACACACACATAAATGGGGAAACTGGTCCCATATCCCCAGTTGGACCCACTATACCAAACAGAAAAGGAGTTGCTAACCAAGGTCCGGACCGGGTGGGTATCCCCCTTGTTGTAGACCTAATTTTCGGGGCTTCAACATATTTGGTGCTAAAAGGAGGGCCCCGAACTGTGAATGGCAAGTAAGTCTAAATCTAAATACCATTCTAAGAGTAAATCACCCTCACCATCTCCCCCGAATTCTCCATCGCACTTAGAATCTTCAAATCTAGAGCCAGAAGTCGAAAGAACAATAGCCGCTGCTACAAACCCTGACATTTTAGAACCATCTACTATTGAACCTCCTGAAGTTGAATCTTTGATCCATAAACTTCGGCAATTTTCTATATCACCTCAAAGATCTGATAAATCTCAAGGCAGCGTGACTTCGCAATATAACCTTGCTCATCCTCTTACCAGATTAAAGAGCGAAAATTTTGGTGTTCAACCAACCGAGTTACCTCTACCTACAAGAAAGAGAACAAGGAAATCACCTAAAGGGTCCGATAGCGAGACTCTTTCATCATCATCATCCATCTCCACCTCTCCACTGTGAATTCAACCATCCACTCCTCCACTTCAGATTATTGTCCCCCCGTCCACAAGAACTTCCACACCTTTTTCTCAATCATATGGAGTCGTAATATCCTCATCTTCTCAATCGCAGGGATCATCTTCTGCACTTTCCTCTGTTAGTGGTTCATCGATGGCCCAATCTCCATGGAATAACCCAGGGGCAGTCTTAATGCCTATGCCCTTGAGTCAGATACCGGCCCATCCTGAAAAATGGCTACCTAATTTTAATCCTGAAATAGGCATGCTAGCAGAAGAACATATAAATAACTTTATGTTATCCATAAATCTCAATGGAGTTACCAACAAAGATGTTTCCATCTGACTTTTCCCTTATACTCTGCAAGGAGCAGCTGGATCATGGTATTTCTCATTACCGTCTGGATCTATCACTAGTTGGGATATCTTCCAAGAACAATTCCTAACTAAGTTCGGTGATGACAGGTCTACGGTGACACTGATCAACGACCTGTCTAACCTTAGGGCCGAGTCAAAGGAACCTATCAAAGATTTTAATTCACGTTTCAATAAACTGTTAAATAAAATTCCTACTGCTTCCAAGCCTAGCAAAGAAGTGCGAAGTGAGTGGTACATCTCTGCTTTACCGTCAAACATAGCAATCTTCATTGATAGGGCTAACAAAACAACTTTAGCCGACAATATGAAAGAAGCAATAGCGGTAGAGAAACGTATCATAGCTCTAGAAAAGAAAAACGCGATAGAAGAACGAAAATCCAAGAAGGTTACTTTCAAGGAAGACCCCAAGAAAAAACAATTGAAAGATCCGTTCGATTTAGAAGGATTGCAAAAAGTTTTGAAAACCATGTCTAACGAAATGGTTGACATTAAGAAACAAGTGGCAGAAACTTCTTCTAAAAAGTTGTACAAGCCTTATAGAAGAAACCCTTCAACCGATTCAAAGCCGCCAAATGCTATCACAAGTGCTGAATCAGAAGAAGAAGAAGAGGAAATTGTTACCGAAGAACATACCGATGAAGAAGAAGTTGTAGAGGTACAAGGTATGTGGGACTTCATCCTCCCAGATGAAGAGGATCAAGAGGCATCCCCGGTTAGTACTCGAAGTAGAAATCAACTTGATCCTCCTCAACCTACTCCTAAGCCAAAGAGCGCAAGCTCAATGACTAAGGATAAAGTCGCAACCAAGAAAACGACACCTAAAGCGACTCAAACCAGCCCAGTCCAAACAGATTCATCAACTCCATCAAAAACATTGATTGTTTCGGATGAAATGGAGTATAATATCATAGAAGACATGAAAAATACTAGGGCTAACATCACTTTTTACGAATTGAGCAAGTTAAAACACCAGCAAAAGGTACTTTTGAAAGAATTACATGTTGTACCAGTTGCACCTTTGCCTGCCGTTGTAATCTCTCAAGCTTCCCATGAAATGGGAAGACCTCCAACTAACGTGATTAATAAATTTGATCCAAACGACATCGCTTTAATTAGAGGAAGGTCGAGATCTCATACTCCCCCATTTCTTCTTACTTATGAAATTTTCAATAAAAATTTGCATAATTTCTTAGTGGATTCTGGAGCTTCATCTAATATTCTACCAAAATCAATACGTGCAAGGCGCAAAAATATGTTGTGCACATAGTTCAGCTAGATCAATCGCAAGTTGAAGTGATCGGCGAATTAAATCAGGTTACCATAAGGTTGTCATCCAATCCAAAGGTACGTCAAGTTATCAACATTTTAGTTGTTGATATTCCGGAATTTTATGGCTTAATTCTTAGCAGAGATTGGTCAGAAAAACTTCATGGATACTTTGCAACTGACTGGTTGCACATGTGGCTACCTTACAATGGTAAACCAAATCAGATAAAATTTTAGCGAGAAAGACATCAGAAATACATAGTAACGGAACTGGAAGGAGAGAATGAACCAGTAGCATATAGCAATAACATCATTGGCAACTACTCAGTAGATTCTTTCTTAGGAAATTTTAATGCTCATACTTCACCTTACTTAGAAAATTTTGTTTTATCTCAAGTAGAAAATTTCTCTCAAACAGATAGTTCCAAATTTATTAATTTTATAGATAGTCATGTAAATGAATCTTTATTTTGGAAGTTATTTTTTGACAGTTCTAAGTCTAACAAAGGAGCAGGAGCAGGATGCGTGTTAATCAGTCCAGAGGGAAACAAAACTATGCTAACTTGTAGACTCTAATTCGATTGCACCAATAATACCGCAGAATACGAGGCTTTAGTCCAAGGATTATACAAAGTAATCGGATTAGACATCAAATATCTTCAAGTTTTCGGAGATTCTAAAATTGTAATTAGACAGGTACGCAATACTATACATTGTTTATTAGGTCATTTAAATCATTACCAATCTTTAGTTCAAGATCTAACTGAACACTTTATAGCATTTAATATTTCATAAATTCCCAGACTCCAAAATGCTAGTGCAGACCTCCTAGCTAACGTAGCTTCCAAGCTCATTCCTTAAGAAGACTATAGCCCTGATCGATTTTCAATCGAATTAATCTTTAGACCCTCAATTCCTGATAACATTACCAATTGTAGGATTTTTAACAATGATCCTGATATTGTAAGCTTTCTCACATCCGAAGGATCTTACACCAATTAGATAATTGATGAGGACCAACATGACATATAATTGCAACAAGATAGCACTAATAATGCTATGCCAAAATCAATAGTCAAGTTAGAAGACCTTTATGATTTGAAAGATCGATTCAAAAGATCTACCAATTCAAAACTGCAAAGTTCAACTTTGAACTATAAATTAGTAAATCTAGGAACTGATGCCAAACCGCAGAATATCAACCTAGGCCTTGGCCTAGCTCCTGAAGAGAAAGTAGTGTATATTCGTCTCTTGAGACAATACAAAAGTGTCTTTGCTTGGAACTATGATGAACTCAAAACTTATGACACTTCTATCATCCAACATACTATCCCAATGCTAAACGATGAAAAACCTGTCCAGCAAAAGCTGAGAAAGATCCATCCCAATCTAGAAAACCAGATCAAATCTGAACTCAATAAGTTATTGAAAGCCAAAATCATTTTTCCCGTTCGACATTCCAAATGGGTTTCCAATATGGTTCCCGTTAGAAAGAAAAATGGAGACATTAGAATTTGCATTGACTTTCAAAACCTTAACAAAGCCTGTCAAAAGGATAATTTTCCTTTACCTCCCATGGAGCAAATACTGCAGGCAGTCGCAGGATCAGAATTAATGTCCTTCTTGGATGGATTCTCAGGATACAACCAAGTGTTGGTTCATCCCGATGATCAATTAAAAACCACATTCAGAACCAAATGGGGCACTTACGCATATCAAAAGATGCCCTTTGGTCTGATCAACACTGGTGCCACATTTCAGCGAGCCATGGACATCGCATTCAAGGGATTAGTTAACAAATCAGTGGTAATCTACTTGGATGATATAACTGTATATTCCAAGAAACGAGGCAATCATCTTAGAGATTTAAAACAAATCTTCCAACATTGTCAAAGGTATGGAATTTCACTTAACTCGAAAAAATCCTTTTTCGCATTAAGTGAAGGAAAACTTCTTGGATTCATAGTGTCAAAATCTGGAATTCATATTGATCCTGACAGAATCAAGGAGATTTCCGAAATACCCCTACCTCACAACAAGAAAGCTATATAATCTTTCCTTGGCCAGATTAACTTTGTAAAGAGATTTGTTCCAGATTTTTCAAGAATCGTGTCTCCTTTACAATAAATGATTAAAAAGAACTTAAACTTCAAATGGGGCCAAGACGAATATGAGGCATTCAATCTAATCGAACAAGCAATTGTTAATGCTCCATCTTTAGCAACTCCAAATTTTTCTGATCCTTTTATTTTATATACATTTGCCTCTGATAGATCATATGCTGCGATACTCACTCAAGCAAATCAAGACAAGGCAGAAGCTCCAATTTCTTTTTTCAATTCAAATTTACAGGGGGTTGAGTTAAATTATTCAGATATAGAGAAACAAGCTTATGTTGTTTTCAAAGAAATTAAATATTTTAGACCCTTTCTACTTAAAACCGATACAAAAATCATAATACCGTTTCCAGCGGTAAGAAATCTCTTAGTACTGAAAGATGTGGGAGAGAAAAGAGCCAATTGGGTTACTGCCTTACAGGAATATGATGTAGAAATCAAACCAGCAAGTATTGTAAAAGGTCAAGGCTTTTGCAAAATGCTGGCTGGAGCATCGTTTATATCCGAAATACCATCTACAGAGATACAAATGTATGAGGTAAGCCTAAACGATGTTGAATCATTATACGCTGATATCATATTTTATCTAAAGAATGGATATGCTCCTTCAAACCTCGATCATAACAAGAAAAGAGCTCTAAGGTTGAAGGCTAAACAATATCAGCTCGTGAACGATGTTATTTTTAGAATAAATTATGATTTTGTTCTCCTTAGATGTCTTGAGAAATCTGAAGCTGAAAAAGTCTTGCAGGAACTCCACGATGGGCCAGCCGGGGGACACT
This sequence comes from Pinus tabuliformis, assembly GCA_031772625.1. NCBI lineage: Eukaryota > Viridiplantae > Streptophyta > Pinopsida > Pinales > Pinaceae > Pinus > Pinus tabuliformis. The sequence goes on along the minus strand of CM062818.1, from coordinate 1,156,769,196 downwards.
ATGCTGGAGATGGTACTGTACATAAAATCTTACGCGCAAGCTATTACTAGCCCACATTATTCAAAGACTCAAATAACTACGTAAGGAAATGTCAAGTTTGTCAAACCGCTGCTAGGAGACAAAAGAAACCATCATTGCTGCTGCAACTGGTCAACATTGAGCAGCCTTTTGATCAATGGGGATTGGACATAATAGGTGAGATCGTTCCTCACTCCTCTAAACAGCATAGATATATCCTTACAGCAACAGATTACTTTACTAAATGGGTAGAAGCAGTTCCTCTCAAGACGGCTAATGCCAAACACATCATCGAGTTCATAGATTAGTTCATAATCACTAGGTTTGGGTTGCCTTCTACTTTAATGTTTTATAATGCATCATATTTTTCTGGTAATGCGATGAATGAATTTGCACTCAAAAGGGGTTTCAAGCTTAAATACTCTGCCAATTATCACCCACAAGGGAATGGGTTAGCTGAATCTACAAATAAAAACTTAATCAAAATCATTAAGCGAACCATTGATCAAAATCACAAAAATTGGCACAAGTCTTTAATATATGCTTTATGGGCAAATCGAATAACGCAGAAAGCCTCCATTGGCACTTCTCCCTTTAATTTATTTTATGGGAAAGAAGTGGTTCTTCCAACTCATTTAGCAATTCCCTCTTTGGCTTTAGTTCAATATATTGATGAAGCACCAACTTCTTCCTTACAAATAAGGAAACTGGAAATAATTAAGTTAGAAGAGAAATGAGAACAAGCCAAAATAACTCATGCTCATCACCAAGCATTAGTAAAAGCTTCTTTTGATTCAAACATAATATCCAGAAAGGACTTTCAGATGGGAGATCTAGTTCTAAAATGGGACAAGGCTCATGAGGAAAAAGGGAAACATACGAAATTTCAACGAATGTGGCTTGGCCCTTTTCAAATCGCAGAAGGCATAGGTCCGTCTACTTTTATGTTACAGGATTTAACAGGAAAAAAAGAATCTTTACCTATTAACGGACAGATCCTCAAAAAATATTTTCCATAGGAGATCATTTTTCTATCTTGTAGATTAGGTTTTTTTTTTCTTTTTTTTTTTAATTAAAACCTGTTGTAAATGGTTACATTCAAAATTCACGAAAAAGGCACAAATTCTCTGTTAGATTTTGTTTTTCACTTGTATAAATAGAATTATTTTAGATAATTGATCTTTATCACTGAAAGATACAGTTGAAGGCTCTAGGCCTAGAAATGATACTAGTTTCAACCTTGTAAATTTTGATGAAAAGCGACCTTTAGTGGGAAATTGTTTTATATCAGTCCAATGAAAGGTATCAATAACAAAACAAAGATTCTATGTAGAAAAGCTCTTTCCAAAAAACTCTACCATTGTCGTCCAGAGCTATCTTAAGGAAAAGATGACTTCCTCACCACCTAGGAAATTACAACGTTCAAGGAATAATCCAATGATACACTTTAACTTAAAGAGTAAGAGGTCTCATCACGAGCCGACTTATCATGATCATAGATATTATAGCTTGCTGACTTTGCCAATACTGCATACCACAACAGGGCAATGACTCAAAGATTGTTGCAATCAAAATACAAGGGGTCTCATCACGAGCCAGCTTGTTCAGCAAAGTTATAAATCAAGTGAATGACACTGTCATAAATTGGCCACCAAACCAAGACATTATTCTTTAAGGGTAAAAAAGAAAAATGAAAGCAATAAGTGTGAATATGGATTTCTCTTTGAAAATTGTATATTTCTCTAAGTGGGATACAGGATCATTGCTGGGTAACAGGTAACCCTGTCGAGGCTATAAATGCCTGCTGGCAGCAGAGGCTCTACCTACGACAAATGAGCATATTTAAAACTGATTTACAGAGAAGGCTTTATTTTTATCTTTATAAACCAAGCAGTGACTGATGTAGATACATGGACTAGCTTAAGGGAGTAAATAATCAAAATCAAAAATAGAAGAAACAAAATATCATTGATAGGTAAAAGCATAATGTACTTTGTCTTTTTATAATAAAGTTTGATTTTCTGGAAAATTTTCTATTTTGGAAGTTTAGAAAATTCAAAAGAAAAGCAGAGATAACTGGTTCTTCCAAGTGAATCGCCAATTGTTGTGGCCAGCAACACCCCCCTTCTTATTTAGTGTTATTACTAATACTAAATAAGTGGGGACCCTTAGTCAAAAAATTTAAAAAATCAATTAGTGCTTGAATTTCCTTTTTCAATAAAACTTACCATCATAAACTTAGGAGAATACCCTTGAAAAATATAAAAAGCTTAAGTTTTATGATAAGGTAGGATAAAATCACTCCTTAAGAAATATCGCATCGCAAAAAGGATAATGGATACCTCCTAACAAACACAATTCTAAGGTTGCGAGATCGCGATGCAAAACTTCATCGCATCGCATGCATCAAATATCACTTACGCTGAAAAACCTCAAATTGTCGATATGTGATGCATATCGCAAATCGCATTTCGCGGAAAACACATTAACAAATGATTGTCATATGCTACGCTATAACGATATTGCGATGTTGCGATATTGCGATAATGGGATAAAGCGATAAAGCGATAGAGCGATATTGCGATGTTGCGATCTGCGATATTGCGAAGCAAATCACAAAATCACTTCATTGAAAATCTTTCAGGCTCGTTGTTCAAAAAGGTATTTTCCATAAATCAAGACCTGGTTATGTGCTTTAATGCCAATTAATGAGTTAGTTGCCAATCATTAATGAAATAGGGTTTCGTGCTTATCGAAGAGCCATTTCACGTAAGGTGGTATATTTTATATGTCTTCGACATTTAAAGCTTTCCCATCACCTTTTCCTTATCATGACTCTCACCTCATTTGTAAACTGCAGGAACAAAGAATAGAGAATTATACAAAGCAGTATTCAAGATACTATGGGAAAGAAAGGCAAAGCTCCGAGTTCTGAAGATCAAGAAATGACGCCCTTGTATACAGACACCGCCTGTAACAGAGACGTTGGTATTACTACTTGGGAAGGCATGTATAGTCTACTTGAGGAAGAGAATCCCAAAATAATGGAGGTTACAACTACTGCAGGCTCACACGGGTCTTCTGAGGCATCTATTACAAAGCTAGCTTGCTCATTCTTACACCGAATAGCGGCGAGGCCCAAAATTCTTCCATACACGGACATGGTTAAATGGGTACTGGACAGCGCCGACATAAAAAACAGACAATTTAAGACTCAGTGTCAGCAACTTACGGAACCATTATTTTCACAAAATTTAAGCTTTATATCCACTAACAAAAATCACACCAACTGCAGGCAGGCTGGAGACAGAAAGCTCAAGAAAAGGAAGAATCGATCAAAAGATTAACTAAGTTGAATTGGGATTCTTACTGGGCACATTTGGTAAAACCACATAGCCAGTGCATGACTCTCAACTGTATCATCAATTCTTCCGAGAAGATGGCGCCAGCTCTTTCCGATGTCATTTTTGCAGGACAGTTAAAGTCAAAATTCGGCCAGCTGACTCTTCTCAAACAAATGCTGAACGCTTGCGATTTCAAGGAATAGGTACAGAAATAGTTAGTTGTTAGTTTTAATTTTAGATTCAATGCTAGTATTAATTTTGCTTTATTTTTGCCTGAAATGAGGACGATCATTTAAACTGTATCCTACATTTTTGTAATAAGTTATTTTTAGATTTAGTTAGTAGTATTTAAACCCTTCTCATGCATTTAGAGAAGGGTCCTGAAATTTGTCAAAAACTTGTCCTCAGAACATGCACTTTTTCAACCTTCGAGGAGGTTTTGATGAATGAATGGAACAGGATTTATTGATATCTGCATTTAATATCTATTACTGATGTTGCACTTATGTACTCTTAGTGGATGTTGGATTAAGAAGAGATAAATCATTATCGCTTGAAGCTCATGAGTAGAACTAGTTATAAATGGTACTTCTATCTCGTAACTATTTCTGCCTTTTGTGTTAAAGTGATATTTATGTTCAGTTGTTTATATATTGATGCGTGAATGCTTGAGTTATCATTTGGCACTTCTGTACGGTGATAACTATTTATTTATGCTTAATGTATGAGTAGCTTATTATGCGATATGTTTTTCACAACTGTTTCGTCTAACTTTTTATACGAAGTGGTTTATCTCTATTGAATTCTTTTCTCATAACAGTTGAATGATCTTTATTACCAATTGTTATTTGAAATCATTTTAGATCGCATAATGGAAATATTACACCCCGGGTTAGTGTAGAATTAGATATTTCTATTTATTAGAATAAAATTGCATGTTATTAGATTAGAGTTAAAGTAAAAGCATTTCACTTAGGAACTTTTAGAAAGGAAATATCAAATCTCAACACACACACACATAAATTGGGAAACTGGTCCCATATCCCCAGTCGGACCCACTATACCAAACGGAAAAGGAGCTGCTAACCAAGGTCTGGACCGGGTGGGTATCCCCCTTGTTGTAGACCCGATTTTCAGGGCTTCAACAGGTTCTAAATTATCATTGGGAATAGTAATATTACTTAGATTGATTGAGGGATTAGTTGTTGTGTCAAATTTGTGGATTTGGGTTTCAAGTTTTCTGACTCTAAAAGAGTCAACAAGGGGAACCCAACAAGGTACAAGGAAAGGAGGAGGATAAGGAATAAAGGGAGCAATAGATTCCTCCTCAGAATATTTAGATTACCACTGGGAAATACCATCGAGAAGAACTGATTGAAAGTACTTTCTTGAAATCCTAACCAAAAATATAAATTTCTCATCCAAGAATTCCAATCCAATTCTTCATCTGAAAACTCACAATAGGTATGAAGAAATCTATCAGCAAAATATTCTAGAGGTTCATTTGATTTCATCCTAAGTTGATTAATCATATTACAAACATATTCATATTCATACTTGTCAAAGACTCGACGAAGCTCCTGAAACAGTTGTTGAAAAGAATGAATAGAAGTAGCTGGAAATGAATAACATCACTTCTTGACACAACCTTCCAATGTGAGGGTAAACAACCTAGCAAGGATGTCTTCAGAATAAAATCCACTTGTAAAACAAAATTGAACAAATTCAACCACGAAATCAAGGACAATTGTTTGACCCTTTCCATAAAACTTTAAATGTGACAAGTTATGTAAAATGTCTGTGGAAATCGAAATATCTAAAGCATTATAAAAACATCTCAGGAGTATGATATGGGATGAATTCATTTAATATTAGAGATTTACACAAACTTTACGAGCTCAAATTATCATTTGGCCCTCCTTCTAGTGTAAAAATGTTGATAGTGTTGGATACTACCAAAATACAGGGGGTCTCCCCAATGTGAAGTCCCAATTAGACCTTACACCATTTGGAGTAGGAGCCCCAACTAGATATTATTTATGGCCACCATTGCAAGAGATCTTTGAGGTATTCCTTGGCTAACAAACACACATAAGAGATCATACACATAATTTTGGGGTAGCAAGTATGTAAGATTTGTGAGACACCAATTGTAAAGTGTAACGGTATATTTCACAAAAGGGAGATAAGACATGGGCCTCTAATGGAAAAGTAGTAGCACTATCCTGAGAGAGATACATGAGAGCAATAGAAAAGAATGACTAATTAACTTGAAAAATAGTTCACAAGATAACAACGATCGTGAAACATATAACAACACCCATTCAACAATATTCATATCTATAGTTAATGAAATAGTTCACAAGATAACAACGATCGTGAAACATATAACAACACCCATTCAACAATATTCATATCTATAGTTAATGAAATAGTTCATTCTCTTGAGCATGCATAAGAAAAGCATATATCGCAAGAATTCAAAGAATACTCTTACAACATTCACATACATGCATGAAAGATTGTTGGCTCCAAGAGATTTTGATAATTAATGAAAGATCCAAGTACATTGTTACATTGATGAAACACTAGCACCAATAGTGGAACATGAAGCTACTACTTGCTTCTCCAAAGAATGATATTCTCTCCTATGTACCACTGAGAAGCCAAGGTCAAATCTTCAAAAGTCCAAGCCCTTTGCTTGAGTTATGAGCGCTTATTTATAATTAAAATTACCTTTGAGCTTCCTCATGACTCTTTGAATTCTACAACCTATTGACTTCTATGTGACTCTTCATATTCCACATGTGTCTCTTAGACTTATTTTACATTAAATTTATTATTATCATAAATACAAATTACAATCAAAATGGTTGCTATATAGGAAAAAATCACAATAAGACAAAATTTCCTCATGTAGGAGGAAAAGACAAATCAATAGCTTGAGAATGGAGCTCATTAGTAATGTAGGAGTTCCATGCTTTGAAATCTGCTCCAATGCCCTTGACTCTTGCCAATAGATTTGTATTATATTGCAACTTCACCTCCAAATCATCTGAAAGTATAGATTTGGAGTTTGATTTTATACTTCTCCATAACATGAATAACTTCATATGAATTTTGGATAGTCCAATTGCATATTGTAGAACATTATTTTTGGTAACCTCAAAGCCTTCTTGATTTCATGCTTGCCTAGTTTGTTCAATGAAATCTTTCAATTCCTGCATGATGAAAACCTTACCCCTTATTTCTCCAAGTGAGCTTACATAAGGTATCTTATGATTTCGTGTCAGGGACTCTAAACTGGTGTGCAGTCGTACATAAGCAGCTATAGTGTTGGTCACATTTTCACCAAGTTAGATGTAGATTTTAGTATGTAGCCTTAAATCTAGTCTATCCAACATGGTTGCTAACCTATCTTTCTTGACCAACCATTCATGAATATTCAAATAATTGATGCCCTAATCCTGCATTAGATCCATAGTTGTACCTTCAACCTTCAAAACCTTCAGGATTTCTTGAGACTTTTTTTGAATATGAACTAGGGGTGCCATCACCTCAAGTAATAATATCATCTCATTGTAGAGTTGCTTCATAATGTCTTCCATTAGCTTTATTTATTCAAGTATAGGTGACCACAACTCCACGGTGTTGATACTGGTAAGAGTCAACCTTTCATTTTCTACAACAAGATGATAAACTTATTTTTTTACGGTAGTGAGCTCCTTTCGCAGTTGTTCATTCTGACTCAAAATATACTCTATGTTATATTGTGTTGTTGTCACAAAGGCCACATTTTTTGTAATTACTACTCGAGGATTTCTCCTAGTGTTGGGTGTTATAACCTTCCTTGTGGCTATGGAGACTAGATGAACATGGTACTTGGGAAAATACCTTCACCTTTCCTGTACAATTATCTTCTTAAATTGGCCGAAGGTAAAATTAGATATATCCATAACCCTATCATCAGGTGGAAGAGAAGTTCCCATCCCGGTGAATCGGAGATGGCCACTAGTGACAGGAGGTCCTGGCTAAATAATTGGCTCATCTGTAATTGGCTCAATGTATTCCTCAACTTCTAGCTTTGCTTCTATGTCACGGGCCATTATTTCTTCCTCCATTTCTTGTGTAACTTCTTCTCCTTGCTTATTTATCATTTCCTCTTTTTGTATCCGCTTTTGTTCTTCTTCTTCCTCTGCTTTCTTACATTCTTCCTCTGCTTTTTTATTCTTCGAGATTTCCTCTTGTTGTTTCTTATGGAGTTCCTCTGCTTTTCTCTTCTTCATCTCTTCTTTCTTCTTCAGCAAATCATCTTGCTTCTTCTTCTCGTTTTCCTCCTTTTGTTTTGGCTCCTCCTCTATTTTATTCTCTTCTTCTTGTTGCGTCTCTTCTGCTAACCTTTTATTCTCCTCCTCCCTTTGATTATTTTGTTGCTCTTCTTCTATTGCACCTTTGCAAAGTGGATCAGCTTTGAAATTTTTGCTTCCCTCTACTACTCGATCATGCTTTGGCCTCTTCTTTGATAATACAGTGTCAGCTTGGGCAGTCACTTCCTATTAGATCTCTTGCATCTGTGTATTTAGTACTTGTGAAATATGGGGGGGCCTTTCATTATCTCATGGATGATTATTCCTTAATGCATTATACCAATTCTTGATCTTCTTATCTTCTAGAATTGTCATAGGTACATATGGCCAAGTGTAACGTATCTTGTCATAATGTTATCTGCAAACGTTTCTGGAATCATATCTATGAAAACGCATTACTCCAAAATGAAGGATCCTAAGTTCTTCAATCTCAACTTTAGCCGCCTTAAGGCACTTAAGCTCATATGATCCAATCTGTAAAGGAAAATAAGGCAAAGGATACTTCTTCCTTTGGAGTTGTTCAGACAAACAATTGTTCAACTGATAGGAAACCCCCTGCAAGACCACCTTATTAGTTACATATCTCAGCATGATATGAGGGGCAGTTTGGCACCCAAAAACTCTAATGTATTTTCCGTGTGGTGAATTGAATGAATATGCAATCTCATAAAGGGCCTCCTTCACCTGATCTTTCTTGCAGGGATGTTTTTTCTCAAAAATCATCTGATACAAAACTAAAAATAAATGCTCAGTCAACCTTATGTATACTCCTCTGAAACTGACTTCTGACAATAGTTTGCAATGAAAATAGACAGGAAACTTCTCTTTAGGAGTTCAATTCCATTTCATCCTTGTGAACTCATAGCGAGCACAGACTCCATCCAGCAGATAAGTGGACATACAAAATTATGGTGATTGTTTGTCTTGTAAATTTGTCTTGGCCTGTTGTATATTGATCTATAGTTCATGAGAGAGGATGTCAACCCAGTTAAATATCGTGCCTCTAGAAACAACTAGGTTGAGAAAATAGATGCATCTCTCTTCAAAATATTTTTTGTTCTTCCGCCCATGCACTTTGCAACCCATCACCATAAGATACGGATAAAATTTTCTCAAGGATTTAGTTCTATAAACCACACTTGGCTTTTGGCGAAACTTTGCAGGCTCTTGCCACCATGACTTGAGAATATCCGTGGTGTTCAAGTTAACCTAAGTTGTGTAGATTGTGTATTAAAATATTGTATGGGAGTTGCCATCTTATAATAGGAATGCAAATCATGTGGATGGTAGGTGGCAATCTCCTTTCCACTTTCACTATTGAGAACTAGATTATTGTTATCCATATGTAGCAAGATCCATTTAATAGCTTCTACACAAGGTACCATTGGAAATTTTCATACTAATCTATGTATTATGTACCTAATCATGTTTATGTATACTTCCATGTGTTCTAAGTTTTTTGGGAACTCATTTTGCATGAAAACATATTTTATGCCCTTCCAGTAGACTTTGATGGATTTATTAATGAACCATTATATGTCTGATAAGATTGGAACAGTTGGCTTGGAACATTCCACTACCTCCTCAGTACGATTCTATGGAGCTTCTTTTGATGTAGTCTGTCAAGTGGTGGGAGGCATGTTTTCTATAGAATATGATAGAATGATATGTTTTGTAGTTGTAGCACTTGCAAGTTGAAGATCACTCATGGTGAACAACAATTGGTTTATGGAAATCCCCTACTTATCGTATGAAAACTATGCAAAGGCAATGACTGAGAATGAGAATTGGGCAAGTTGGGATCACAAAATAGTAAATATGAGACAAGGTGACTTAAGTAGCCATCAGAACTGTCAATTACACATAGAAATGAAGAGAGTGTGCAACTAAGGATCACAGTGCACAAGGAAATAAAAATTGGAGCTTAGAAATGCGCCATGTGCATTTGTGAAAGAGAGAGACTCCTTTGGGCATAGGTCATAGTTTTAGTGAGCAAGGGTGAGGCACATTGTTAACAAGAAGTGCACAGTGTGCTAGGGAGGCTCAGCAAGGGCGCAGGTCATAGTTGCAATGGGTAAAGATGCCTCATTATGGCTTAGAAGTATGTTATCCACTATAAAGGGGAAGAATTTCCAGCTAGGTACAATTTGGATTCGCAGTGGATGCATGTTACATGAAAGTGTGCTATGCTCAAAGAGAGAATTGTTAAGCTCAAAAATTACTAAGTGATGATCAGTAATAAATCAATAGCACAGTAAAAGTGAGAAACATGTTGGCAAGTTCTCATGTATCATGTTGCAATCATGACTGAAAGGTGAAAGGTTGTGGAATGTGAAGAGTTAATAAAAACGTCACTTGCGACAGCAAGACGATACATGTAAGAGAAAGAATGGATAAAAATGACACTTTATATGCAAAAAGCAGATCAAAATTCCACTAAGAAAAAAAAAGTGCCACTAAAAACAACAAAGGCATAACATATCAAAATGCCACTAAGAAAAAAAAAGTGCCACTAAAAATGACAAAAGCACAACAAAAGTGACACTTTGCAAAACTTACCGAGAATCGATGCACTTGTGACCAAGAGTGAGAAAACGCCTTGCAATGAGAGAATGTTCTCATCTCAAAGATTGTGAGAATGAACAATGAAGTGGGCTACTTATAAAGGAAAACTTACATGAAAGTTAAGATTAGGGTTTCAATGCATGATCGCCACTTGTCACTTTATTACTGAGTTAGTTGGGTTAAGTGGAAGAGGATCCCTATTTTTTAGGAGTACGCTTTGCATGTATTCAAGGAAGTGTTCAGTGGTCACAGACAAGGAGGGTACAGTTACTGATGACAGGGAGTCTAGAGTTGCTATGGACAAGGAGTGCACTCAACAGTGAGAAGGAAGTGCACTCTATCTCAATATGGCACAGTTTTCTCCAACATTGCATGTGTACCCACTAACTTTGGAAAGTATGCTCTCACTAAGGAAGAAAAGTGCACTTTCTTAATTTTGTGTGGTTTGCATGTTAAGTGATGAAGTTTTTCTAAGTAAAAAAAAGCTAGTGTTTTTCCTATCTTTAAAAAGACAACACGACAACTTCCAAAGATAAGAAAGTGACACTTGGGAAAATTTGACCTAGGAGGAAAAGAATCACTTAGTGATGTTGAAACGATAGTTGAAAATAGGAAAACATGATCAAATGATAAGAGGACACAAGATAGCTTAGATTGATAGCTCATGACAACATAGGTAGGCTCCAAAATTGAATGGGGCAAAAATTTTGGAGGGTTGTTGTTGTGGCAACAACAGAACTCCATACTATTTGTAAATTAATGTAAACACCTAGAGAAGTCATTGGAATGCGAAACAAAGGGTCCTTAGATACATTCAAGGAATAAAGGATTTTGGGATTTATTTTGGTATTTTGTATAATAAGAACAACAAATTTGCACTTGATGCATATTTATATGCATATTTTGTAAGTAATATTAATGATATAACATCAATATCAAGTTATTTAATGAATCTGGGATCAACAACAGTTTCTTGGAGTTGTAAAATCAAAGCAATTGTGGTAAATTCTTCAATAGAGGAAAAACACATTTCAACTTGGGAAGCAACATGTGAAATTGTTTGACTATGTATAATTTTGTAGGATCTTGGTGTTATTCAGAAAACACTAACCACATTATTCATTGATAATCAAACAACAATAAAACTAACCAATAATCTAGTATGTCATAATAAGACTAAGCATTTTTACACTAGGTATCACTTCATCAGAACATTCATTATCAATAGCATTATAAAGAAAAAATAATTTCCATATAAAGATCAAAATTTGCACGTTTTTTCCAAGCCATTAGGAAAAACAAAATTCACCAAGTTTAGAGAAAAACTTGGCATTTGTAAAAATACACTTTAGGAATAAAGTGGGGGAGTTGTAACCTCATAATCCTAAATTTTATTTACTTATATAATTTTCATAGAACAATAAAATATTATAGATATGTATTTTTTCGAGAATAATAAAGTGAATATAAAAGTATCGTATTCCATAGAAGATAGATAGGCCTTGCCACATGCTTGTCATAATGATCATCCTTGAGTTGTTGATCAAGGGCACATGGCACATTAACATGAAGGTAGAGATGTTATATATATAATATTCCTCTCACCTATTACTAAGGTTTTTTCTCTAATCAATAAAATTCTGTATCTAAGCACACTTCTGTGAAATTTATAAATTTGGAGTTAAGATGGATCTACATTGTGCTAATTAAAGAAAATATTATTTTTGGGTTTAACATGTTAAATCTAGTGGACAAGAAGTTTATATGGAGATTAATTATGAAGGTGTGTCCATTTCACATTAATTAATTTATCAATCTCTATTGTATAACAACTATTGTAATTGAAACTTTGTAATGCAAAATATAGGCTAATATATTAATTTAGGATAAAAAGAGAGAACTAAATTTTTATATGACTATCTTTGTTTTTTTTCATATTTTTATTCTTAATTACTTAAATCTATATTCCGAAATATATTTCACTCTTTACATTCTTCGTGTTTACATATATTCCTATTATTTAGCATTAGTTTTTAACTCATTCTATTCTTCTATTCTTTATTTTATTTTATCTTCCTATTTTTTTTCCTTAATTTACTAATTTTACTTTCCTCTTTATATTGTTTATTATTCTATATTTAACCACTACTTCTCCCTCTTTTTATGTTATTATTTATACCTTGTATGGGGTAATAAGGAGGTAAGGAGAGGTGAGGGTGGTGCAACTACCGGCACCTTGAGGCTTAAGTGTGGGAGATGTTTCTGCCACCCTCCATTATGGTCACAACATGGAACAAGATCAACATATTTTTGATAGTGTTGGCATTAATGTCAAGGTCAAAAGGTCGAGCTAGAAGAACAAGTTCAAGCAAGAGAAGGTAGAAAATAGATCAAGTTGAGAAGGCGCAAAATAAAATAAGCAGATCAAGCCAAGAAGGCCGAGAAGGTTAGCCCTCGGTCATCACTCTTGGTCACAAAGAGCCAACAAGTTAAATCCCAAGGGCTAAGAGCCTATCCAACCTTGAAAGTATCGGCATTGTTTAAAAGCACAAAGACCATATGACATCCCAATATTTGATATCCCAAGGTGATATGGCAGTTTAGGTGGCAATTATAGTGTGGAGTGCAAGGTAGCAAGAACCGCTAACATGGTACCAATAGTGAGTGACACATGGTAGGAAGAAATGGCATTTTTTCCAACCAACTAGAAAATTGACAGGTGACACAAGGTAGGTACAAGTTAACAACTAGACATGTGGCAGGTTAAGACTAGTTGCAGTAGATGATCCGACAGATGACATGGTAGATGATGTGGATGTTGTGGGTTCCATATTAGCTCGCAAGCTATCGGGACATTGTAGTGTTGAATTGGAATGGTAGTAGATCGATCTGAGGTGTGAAGTTCTTAAGTAACAAGAAATTTGTCATAAGTTGCAAATGAATAGGATCATCGTTAGTTGAAGCTCTGCCTATCGAGAACCAGTGTGAAGTTTTATGCATGAAGGTTAACATCAGTAGCTGATGGGATGTGGCATGTATGACGAAGCAGATATGAATTGGAAAGAGGATAAAATGGAAGGTCTTGATTGGTCCATGGTGTATTGACGTGGTAGTCTCTGGGGTCTTGGGATTTGTGCCATGGTAGTGTTTTGGTGAAGGTTTCCTTTGAAGACCACCCCTAATGGGGCCCTTACCAAGCTATCAAAGTACTGGGATGTCAAAACAGATGTGCAATAAGATTTTTCTGGTGCGAGCAATCCCATTGTGATGGGAAAGTTACCATTAAGTGGAGATATTCCATGGTTGGTGTAGAGAACCTATCAATTAATGAGTATCGGGTTAATAATATGAGAGAAAAGTAGACCAACCCATTGTAAGCAGGTATGGTGTGACGAGGAAGTATCTGTTAATTATAGCCAAAGGTAAGAAATATATTCCAGAAAGGTCATGGTTCCAACAGTCATGGTTATGTTGAGGACTCGACCACAAGGCATAGTCCCATAGCATTAAGGGATAAATTTCTCATGTAAGGAAAGGCATTGGGAGAGATCCAAAGGACAATAAGAGCTTGCACCATATTATAAATATGAATAGGTAGTTAAAGGAAATGAGTGGGTGAACGAAGGTGAATAAATTATTCGCACCAATCTAAAAGAAAAAAGGTATATGCCCACACATGATGAGAGGACATGCATGAGGTAATATATGTTAGATTGTGTGTAAGACAAGGAGAACTATTGAAGATATGAGCTAGAAATATTTAGAACACAAAGCACAAAGTATGCATAGTTGTGATTTGGGAATACATGCGATATTTGTAAGAGGTATTTGTTAAACAGTGTGTGCAGAGAAAATAAGTGTGAGATTAGTGCTAGCAAAGAGTGTGAAAAATAGAGAGTTGTATTGTACAGCATGATAGAAGACTACCACTGAATCAAAAAGAGAAGATTGTTGCTAATATAAAAAAGAAAGGAAGGAGATATGAATTAAATATTATTTTCTATATAAGAATTGAAGAAAGTGCCTATGGATCTAGTATGAAAAAGTGATGAAATAGATATATAGGAGGTAAAATACATTGGATAAAAAAATCCAAAGGGGAATGGTGTATCCTACAAGTTGGTGCTTACAAATCTGAGGGTATTGGTGTCTCCTGCAAATTGGTGCTTTTAAATCTTAGGGGATTGGAGTCTCTTGCAAGTTGGTTCTTGAAAATTTAAGGGGATTGGTGTTCATATAGTGGGTTCCTACAAATATTGTAATGTAGTTTGGTGTGTAATTTAATAAAATAGTTAAAATGTAATGTAGTTTGGTGTGTAATTTAATAAAATAGTTAAAATAAGTTTTGTGGTTTTCTCCCGGATGGGTTTCCACATATACCCTATGTTCAATTCTCTTATCTGAATAGTGTATTATTATGTGATTGAATGTATTAACTAGTGTAAAATTGCATTATATTGATTCACCCCCCCTCTTAGTATAATTATTAATCCAACAATTGTCTTAGAGTGTGTTCCTTTAGGAACAGTCTAATCATTGGAAGGTAGATCTTAAGGGAATAAATGGCCATTTAGGATGGATCCTTTGCAAATAGAGATCCACTCTTTGATGGGAACAAATATACTTTTTGGAAGGTAAGAATGAGTGCTTATTTAATGTATCCTCATGTTGATATTTAGATTTTTGTTGAAGATGAATATAGAACTCTTGCAACTCTTCCAGAAGATCTAGATGGAAGAAGGGCCATTACAAAAAATGCAAAGGAAAATAATGCAATTCTGTTTGGTCTTGTTGAATCTAACTTTGTTAAGGTAATACATTGTAAATATGCTAAGGATATCTTAGATAAACTCAAAAGTAGCTATGAAGGAGATCATAAGGTGAAGAAAGTTAAACTTCAAACGCATAGAATGTGGTTTGAAAGTATAAAGATGAATGAAGATGAAAATATTATAGGATTCTTTCTTAGAGTTGATGACATTATAAACACCATTAAAAGTCTTGATGAAAAATTTGATGAAGAAGTTATTGTTCAGAAAGTAGTGATATCACTTCCCATGTGATTAAATGCCAATATTTCATCCATTAGGGAGATGAAGAGCCTGGACACCTTAAATATGGAAGAACTACATGAAATTCTCACATCATATGAAGTGAGGGAAGTTAAAGAGAGGTCAAGACCAAAGGAGGTTTCCTTCAAAGTCTCAAAGAAAAAAAAGAACATCAAGATTTCTCCAGCCACGAGTCAGATCCAAAGGTAGCTTAATTCATGAGGAAGCTAAAAATGGGATCTAGAAAGTATAAAGTTGCCTCTTAAATGTTTTGATTGTGTTAGAATTGGTTATTTTTCTTGTCAATTTCCTTATCCTAAAGTAAAAGATCATGAAAAGGAAAGAGATATAAAAACAGATGTAGATATCATAAATATAAGAAGGGAAAGTATCATAAGAAAAAAACATTATATTCCAATGAAGACATCTACTCATCATAAGGGAGTAATGAAAAAACATTTAATGAAGGTAAATATGAATGCATGCATATGTCCATAGAAACTGACTATAATTACAAAAATAACTAATATATTAAGGAAGAAGTTGAAGGGTAAGTTGACCTTCAAGGAGAACAAATTAGTGCTCTAGATGAATTAAGGTTAGAAGAAAGAAAATAATGTTGAAGGAACAATTGTTGAATGTAGAAAAAGAAAATATTTATTCCAATGAAGGACCAATTAATATTCAAAAGGTTCAATTAGAATCAGCAAAAAGAACTAAAGAAACATTATTAAAGTAGTTAAGGGACAAGAAAAATAGTTGTCAAAGGGTTTAATATAACCACTCCTCCATGAAGGTCATACACTTTCAGGTACAAAAACCTCTTTTATGGCTATTGTTTCTCATGTCATAATTTTGGTCCATAAGGCTCAAAATTGTAGAGCCCATATATATCATAAATAAAAATGTTATATCTAATCAGTTCTTAATGCCTAGCATTGGGAATCATGATTGTCATTAGACCAAAACCCGTAGGTGTTAATCAACGATTGCATCGCTAGAGATAAGGATCCATGAGAGGTGGTTAGTCCATGTCACGAAACACACGGGGAGCATTGGTTTATCCAATTTCCAACAATATCCCCCCCCCCAACGTGAATCAGGTGTGTATTGAAGTCGTGATCTAGCCTCTGATACCACTTGTTGGGAATCATGATTGTCGTTAGACCAAAACCCGTAGGTGTTAATCAATGATTGAATTGCTAGAGATAATGATCCAAGAGAGGCGGTTATTCCATGTCATGAAACACATGGGGAGTGTTGGTTTATCCAATTTCCAACACCTAAACCTAAGAATTCTTATCCTAGAAAGAACAATGCACTTTATCCTCTCTTTGATGAAATTGAATGTTATAATTGTAATAATTTTGGGAATAATTCAAGTGAACGTAGAAGTATATTCATAAATTCCACATGGAAATAGTGATCTGAATTTAAACAGGAACGCAACAAATTACAGATATAACCATAAATAAAGAGATGCAGTAGAAATTAAACTATCTCCCATTAATATCAAATAATGAAATGTGCTTACAAACAGAATGGAAATAAGACTAGCTCGGGTGATGGTAGGTTATCTCTGAGAAGAGATGTGGTGGCTACATGCCTCTAAACTCCACTACAATGAGGCTCAAGCGCCTTTTAATTATTGAAAAATGAGATAAAACCCTAAACAACCAACTAAAAACATGATCTTAATGAGATCGCTCAGAGGAATATTGCCAAAAAAAACATTGTTTAGGGCCTTAAAATGGCTCCGAAAGTTCATGACCCGAAAAATGCCAAAAATAGTAAATTGTGCTATAATTAAGGAAACCAAAAAACTAAAAGAAATAATGGTGGGGGTCCACGTGGAATAGTCAGGTGGCCACCAATACCCACTTGGATCATTCCTCCCCCCCTAGGAAGAAGTGGTCTCCATTGCATTGAGTTCCTCCACGAGATGAGGAAACTTTTGCTGAACTTGGTCCCTAGTGAACCATTTTCCTTGGTGCAGGAGTTGGTTGGCTTTGACAACTCGATACAGATGGATCTTCTGCTAGAAAGTGTTCTTGATCTATGTGTCCATGATCCGATCAGTTGCATCTTGTTCCATGCAGTTTATATTTAACTCTGTTGGTGTGAGTTGTTTTGCAATGTCGAATGTGTCTAGTAATGTTGAAAAGTATGGCCAAAGGAAATCCACATAGAACACTGGGTGTAGGCCAAGGAATGGGGGAATTTTGAGCTCAAAATAATTATCTCCCATAGCCTTAATGATGGTGTATGGCCCATATCGAAGCGGGGGGAATTTTGCAGTGGGGCCTAGTGAGGCGCTCCTTCTGCAGATGTAACCAAACTTTGTCTCCCACCTGGAACCTGTGTGGTACCCGATGTTGATCATGCGCTACTTGTACTTAGCATTGGCTTTTTCCAATATGTCATGGACCTATTGGTGGATGTGTTGAATGTGATCAATGAATCTATTTTCCTTGTCATCATCGGACTAGACATGAGCCGAATCTTCCTGAGTCACTGCAAATGGTATGGCCACATCACTGGGACATAGTGGCTGGAATCCTAAGCCCACCCAAAAAGGTTTGTGGTTGGTCGAGTTGTAAAGAGCCCAGTTGTCGCTGTGCTAGACATAGGGGAGGCTCTCATCCCATGTGTGTGGATGCTTTGAGTTGTACATGTGAATAATGTGTATAATCATTCTGTTGACGACCTCTGTCTGGCCATCAATTTGGGGATGGAAAGTTGTGGACTTAGTGAGCTTGGTGTCCAGCATCGACCAAAGACTGGACCAAAATGTATTGAGGAACCTGTTGTCCCGATTTGAGATGATGGATTGTGGGATCCCAAAGTGTACCCACACTCATTCAAAGAAGAGTTTAGCAGTGGCTTCTGCTGTGATATTCTTCTTGTAGGCCGCCATAATGGCCATCTTCGAGAATCTGTCAATGACCATAAAAGCACAACCATTTCCATGCTTAGTAGAAGGAAGGCCTAACCTGTAATCCATGGAGATGGATTCCCAAGGTCGACTAGGAGTAGGAAGTGAAGTATAGATACCTTGCTTCTTGATGGTCGGTTTGGAAATGGCATAGGCAGTGCTGGATCTGATGTACTTCCAACCATCCTATCGAAGATTCGGCCAATAGAAATACTTCTATAGTACTGCCACCGTTTTCTCAACCCAAAAATTCCTAGCGACCTAACTGTAGTGTGCTTCTGACATCATCTTCACATGCTCACTTGAAGGAACACAAAGGTGTCCCAGGTGGCATAACAGAGCATCCTGGAGGTGAAAATATGGAAATTCCTGATCCTCCAAGAGCGTATGGTATGTGTGGTCAAATTTTGGGTCGTTTTTGTAGAGAAGTGGCCAATCAGAAGTCTCATGCCCACAAGAGTTAAGCACGATGGTTAACACCATGATCAGTGGTCGGTTGAGGCAATCTGCAACATTAGTTGTGTTTCCCTTCTTGTAATTGATATTCAAATGGAATTGTTGTAGCTATCTGGACCACTTCTGATGGAGATCATTCTACAACTTCCCTTGCATCTATATGAACTGCAGGGGTCGGTGGTCTGTGTGGATGATCGTTTCCTTCCCCAAAATGTAATGCTTCCATTGTCGGCAAGCCTACACAATTGAATACATCTCTTTGTCATAAGTGGGATACTCTGGACTGTGTCTGAAATTATCTCACTGTGATATGCCATTGGATGCCCTTCTTGAGTAAGGAATACCCCAATAGCATAGTGAGAGGCATTCGTCTCAATCTCAAATGGTTGTTGTAAGTCTGGTAATGTGAGCCTAGTGCAGAGCAAAGGTGATGTTTCAACTCTGTGAATGCCTTCTATTGATATTTAGACCAAAAGAATTTTTCTTTCACTCCTCCTTTGGTGACTTGACTCAATGGCCAAGTGTTATGAGAGAACCCCAACATGAACCGATGATAGAAGTTGGAAATACCCACAAAGTTGCGGAGCTTCGTCAGAGTGGTTGGGGTTGGCCAATCCCGAATGACTTGGATCTTAGATGGATCCACATGCACCCCTCGTTCATTAATAATGTATCCCAGATACTGAACTTGGGTCATGCCAAAAGTGCATTTCTCCAAATTGGCACACATCTTGTGTTGCTGCAGTGTTTGGAGAACCTGCCAGATGTGGTGGAGGTGCTCTTCCCAACTCTGGAAAAATATCAGGATGTCATCCAATTATACCACTACAAATGAGTTGGTTAATGGTTGCAAGATGTCATCCATAAGCCTCATGAAGGTTGTAGAAGCATTCTTCAACCCGAAAGGCATTACCAATCATTCGAAAAGGACCTCCTTGGCTTTGAAGGCAGTCTTCCACACATCAAAGGGTTTGATTGGTACCTGGAGATATCCAGAATTGAACTCAATCTTGTTGAAATATTTTTCCCCCTTGAGTTGGTCCAGAAGTTCATCAATCCACAAGATTGGGTACCTATTCTAGACAGTGATCTTGTTCAGCGCCCAATAGTCAATACAGAGTCTCCAAGTCCCATCCTTCTTTTGTACCAACGTGATCAGGCTCCCACAGGGCGATGAACTCGGCCGAATGTGACCTTTCTACAGTAGCTCCTGAATTTTCCTCTTGATTTCATCGTTCTCCAGAATGGAGCGTCGATATATTGGTCTGTTGGGTAATGGTGCACCTGGGGTCAGATCGATGGAATGCTTGACCTGACAGTGTAGAGGCACCCCTGCAAGGGAGGTGAAGATGTCCTCATACTCCTCCACGACCTTGTCCATCTATTGTTGTCGTGTAGAGGGGCCCTGTCTGGAGGTCGCGAAAATTGTCTTCTTATTTCCTTGAGGGCATATCATTAGGAAAACAAATTTCATGGTTTTTGAAATGATCTTACTGCATTGTTTTGCACTAACCAGAAAGATGGCGGTAGGCGGTGCTACATCTGGTATCCTGTACAACTTATTTCCCAATGTAACAATAATAGCACGAGGCCTTGACTCATACACAGCATGTCACTTCCACAAGTATGGTTGGCCTAATAATACATCACAAACATCAAGGGGAGCAACGTGACATAATACCTCATTCGTGAAGGGCTTGATGTTGTATGGAAGGTGACATTGTTGGCTCACGCATAGATCACGTCCTTGGTGAAGCTACCTAATGGTGTACGATTGTGCGTGTGTTATGTTCGATAAGCCCAACCACCTCACGACCTCTGCTGCAATGAGGTTCTTTTGGCTCCCGCTGTCGACAATGAACTATAGAGGGTAACCCTTTACCCACATCTGGGAGTGGAAGAGACGCTCCTCCTCCTTTGGATCTTCGGGTTCCTCCTTCTGGATCTTTGTGGTGGTGATGGTGGCGTTGGGCTCTGCATCAATAATATAATTCCCTTTATCATTCCCCTTGTCAGGTTCTGACTCAAAGTCGAAACATGCATCTAATTCTGAAGCCTTCAATTCAGCCACTAGTGACTGCTTGGCCTAACACTCACTTCCGTTGTGGGTGGAGCTCTTATGGAACTCACACCACTTTCCCGTGTCCTTCTTCGGCTTCACAATGGTTTTCCTTTGCTTATGGCCTTGGTGGGTTGTCCTAGGTCGTCCCACCTTCGCTTTGTCCTTTGTTCTGCAGTTTGGGGACACCTTTCCCTTGCTTCAGATTCACAATTCCAAAGCCTCGCTTCTTCTATTTCAACTTCTGCTCAATTTTGACAGCATATCGGTACGTTGTGCCGAGTGAGGAGATGTCCAGGAACTCCATCTCATCCTGGATGTATCTATGTAGGCAATCGCTGTACTTGAGTACCAAATGCTTCTCAGAATCCTTGATACCCAACTTCGTACGAAGGGTATGAAAAACATTGGTAAACTCCCACACATCTTGGTCCCTTCCCTGCCATAGCATGTTCCACTTTATGTATTTGTCCTCGTAGCTCCCAACAGGGTAGTATTGCTCCTTGATGGTGTCCTAGAATGAATTCCAAGTGGGAGTGGCTTAAAACAGTGAGGTCGTACTTTCATCCTTCTACTCACAATAGGTTTCCCACCAGTCCTTGATATCGGGGGTGACTTTGAGAAGAGAAAAAGTAATCTTTTCTCAGCTGGGAAAATCATGAATAGAAAAATATCCTTCGAGTAGATTTAACCATTGATCTATTGCATTTGCATCTATATGGCCCTTAAATATTGGAATGTCAAAGTTTACTTATACCTTATAAGGTGTGGAGCCTCTAGAGTGACTGTTGGATGTGGATGCGTCGTCGGTGGGCAACCGTTGAAGGATCTGGGCAAAGTTATCCATCATTGTGTTCCTTTGTTTCTCGAGGGCCTCCTTGAGCAATATTTTGATAGGATCTCCTGCTCCCTCATCTTTCCTTTCTTCCCCCATGGGAAGTCGTCAAGATTTCCGAGGATGGTCTTGCAAAGGTTCAACCAGTTCGAGCCCTAATTCCTTATATCCCAACCTCGTTGGGGACATGCAAAGAAAAACATAAAAAGAGAAGACTGCTCTGATACCACTGATCTGAATTTAAACAAGAATGCAACAAATTACAGATATAACCATAAATATAGAGATGCAGCAGAAATAACACTAGCTCTCATTAATATCAAGTAATGGAATATTCTTACAACATAATGGAAATGAGATTAGCTCGGGCGATTGTAGCTTATCTCTTAGAAGATATGTGGCAGCTACATGCCTTTGAACTCCATTACAATGAGACTCAAGGGCCTTTTTATTATTGAACAATAAGAGAAAACCCTAAACAACCAAAACCCTAACCCGAGGAGATGTAACACCAAGAGTTTATGGGCCCCGTTGGGGTTAGTTGGGTAGCCAACTTCCCGGGGTCGTAGCTTGGTCATATTATCTCTGTTTGACACGCATGATACCTCATTAGAAATATATCTCTTAGGACTACAAATCAAAATGTGATCTCAATGAGATCACCTAAAGGAATATTTCCAAAAAAACGTCGTTTAGGGCCTCAAAACGGATCTGGAAGTTCAGGACCCAAAAAACTGCCAAAAATAGTAAATTGTGCTACAATTAAGGAAACTGAAAAAATGAAAGAAACAATGGTGGGGGTCCACGTGGAATAGGTGGGTGGCCACCAATATCCACTTGGATCAATTAGTTTTCCAAGCAGTCTCAATAACAAGAGAACACTAAGAGGTGGAAAAAGAAGCCATAAAAGTTTGAATAGTGTGGATTTACATTGTATGCTCACAATCAATAAGGTCAATGGTATATTGACAATGGGTGCTCAATACACATGACAGGGGACAAGAGTAAATCCCTTTCCTTAAAAGAATACAAAGGAGGAAGTGTTAACTTTGGAGATAATGTACCAACTAAGATTAAATGAAAAGGAATTGTAAGCCTTAATGGAAAGATTAAGGATCAAAATATATTATATGTCGATGAAATGAAGCACAATATTTTGAGTGTTAATCAAACATGTGACCAAGGATATGACCTCACATTTCTTTCTAAGGGATGTGAAACTTGAAAAGTTGAACCTTGGACAAATGAAGCCAAAGCAATTAGAACTCCTAGCTAAGTATATGTTTTTTATGGATCCAAAGAAAAATGTTGCATGAGCAAAGTGGATGAAAGTTAGTTATGGCATAGAAGAATGGGACGTGTCAGTTTTGACAACCTGGTAAAAATTAGCAAGATAGAAGCAATGAGGGCATGCCAAAGATATCAAAGCCAAATGATTCCATATGCAAGTCATGTCAGTTTAGAAGTAGACCAGGGTCAAATTTAAGACAAAAGAATATTCATCATCTAGACCACAAGAGATAGTTCATATAGATGTATGTGACCCTACAAGAACCCAAACTATAAGAGGAGAAAGATACTTCATACTCTCCATTGATGATTACACTAGGCCAACATGGATTATGTTGCTTAAATAAAATTCAAAAGCCCTTAGTAAGTTCAAGATATTTAAAGCTCAAGTTGGAAAAAAAATGGATCTAAAGGTCAAGTGCCTAAGATCAAATAGAGGAGGAGAGTTTACCTTATATGAGTTTGATGAATTCTATGAAGAGCATGGAATTAGAAGACAATAATAAATATCTAAAACTCCTCAATGGAATAGAGTAGTTGAAAGAAATAATATATCAATACAAGAGATGGCAAGAACTATGTGGGATGAAGCAAATGTATCAAACACTTTTTGGGGAGAAGCAACTGAAATGGGTATCTACATATTAAACATATTTTAAATCAGAGTAAATAGTGATAAGACCCCCTATGAGTTGTGGAGAGGAAATCCAACTTCATTCAAGCATCCAAAGTATTTAGAATAGTGATATATCAAGATTAATGAAAATAATCTGGGAAAATTTGACTTTAGAGTTGATGAAGGAACCTTTCTTGGTTACTCATCCCGAAGCAAAGTATACAAGTTCTATAGAAAAATACTAGGAAATATAGTAGAATATATTGATGTAAGGGTAAGGAATCAATACCACAAATAGAAAATCCACAAAGTAATGAATAATCAGACGAGACAACAAGTGTAGATCTAGAAAAGGAAGAACAAGAAAGCAAGATGGAGAAGAAGAAGAAGAAGAAGAAATGAAACCCTAGTAGCACAAAACTTCGTCTAGGTATGTGAAAAAAATTATCCTGAAAATGAAATACTTGGAAATAGAGAATTGAGAGTTCGAACTATAAGAAAATTAATAAGCACCCCTATATGTGTTTTGACCATGCTAGTGAATATAATCATTGGGTCAAGGTGATGAATGAAGAATTAGATCAAATAGAGAAAATGATGCATGGAACTTGCACCTAGACCAAAAGAAAAAAAAAATGTAATTTGCACCAAGTTGGGTTTTAAAAGCAAGCCAAATGAAGATGGACAAGTAGTGAGGAATTATATCCAAACTAGTATACAAAAGTATAACCATAGGTAGAAGGCATTGATTTTGAAGAATTTTTTTCTCTTGTAGATAGACCATAAGAAATAAGAATGTTCTTAGCATTGGCATGTTTCAAAAAAATTAAAATGTATCAGATGGATTTCAAATCAACATTCCTAAATAGTGATTAAAAGAAGAGGCTAACTTTGAGCAGCCAAAGGGATTTCAGCTATCTAAATATGTACACCAAGTACATAAACTAAAGAAATCACTCTATGGATTAAAGAAAGCTCCAAGAGTCTGGTATTCAAGGCTTATTAGATATCTACGACAACAAGGATTAAGAAGGGGCACAACATATGGTAGTATTTATATTAAAAATGATACCGAGAATTTACTAATCATTGTTTTATATGTGGATGATATCATCTTTGGAAATGATGTGGATCAAATGGGTTAGCAGTTTGCAAAAAACATGCAAAAGGATTTTGAGATGTCCATGCTGGAAGAATTGTCATTCTTCCCTAGATTACAAGTTGCACAATTAGATAATGGTATTTTATCTCTCAAACCAAATACCTAAAGGAAATATTGAATAAATTTGGCATGGAATATTGTGCACTTGTTAGCACACCTATGGTCACAAGGTGCAAGTTGAGCAAGGATGTTGAATCCCCTCATGCATATCCGAATATGTATAGATCAATGATTGAAATCCTCCTATATCTAATACCCTCAAGACCTAATGTAATGCAAGTTGTAGGATTGGTTTCCAGATTTCAGTTTACCCCTAAGGAAATCCATGTGAATTTAGTGAAAAGAATATTTAGATATATAAAGGGGACTATTGATTATGGACTATGGTATTTAAGAATAGAATACTTGACTCTAACATCATACAAAGATGTATATTGGGCAGGAAGTGTCTATGAAAATTGAATAGCACAAGTAGTACATCCTTCTTTTTTGGAAATTGCTTAGTGTCATCATGGCTAAGTAAAAAGAAAAC
Source organism: Pinus tabuliformis (assembly GCA_031772625.1). Classification (NCBI taxonomy): domain Eukaryota; kingdom Viridiplantae; phylum Streptophyta; class Pinopsida; order Pinales; family Pinaceae; genus Pinus; species Pinus tabuliformis. The sequence goes on along the minus strand of CM062818.1, from coordinate 1,156,743,966 downwards.
CTCTATATCACTGTCTATAGTTGAAGCTTACATAGTAGTGTTTTCATGTTACACGCAGGTCCTCTGGATGAAACAAACTATGAAGGATATCAAGGTAGAATATGTTCACTCCATTCCAATGATGTGTGATAATACTAATGTCATTAACATTTCCAGGAATCCTATCATGCACTCAAAGACCAAGCACATTCCTATAAAGTATCATTTCCTTAGAGACCAAGTAGATTATCCCATTGCTGAGCTAGATTATACTGTGACTAAAGAACATATTGTAGATATATTCACAAACCTCTTCCCAAAGAGCCATTTGAGTATCTAAGACAGAGGCTAGGAGCAATATCTCTCTCATATCATTAGCCTTGTAATTATGGGGTATGGCAGCCTCTCAACACATGACAATATTTTAGAAAGTGAGTTGCATGAGAAGAATGATGAAATGGAAAGTTCAAATAATTTCCATAATTGGTATATGTTGGGAGCGGGATCCCCCAAGGGTAGTTTTGGGGCTAAAAGCCCATGTTTAAGTCAATTTTTGTAATATAATTGTAAAGACTCCGCATTTTGTGGTCGCGGAGCACAAAGGCATTATGTGTCAAAAAGGGTAGTCCACCCTTAGTTTTGTAAAGTAAAGCTGGTTGTAAGAGACCTACCCATGGTCTGCGGACCATGGGATTGTGTAAAAAGAGCTAAGATCTAAGTATTTAGAGACACATGGAAAATGGCAGATCATGTAATAAAGTGATAGCTCTGAAGAGGAATTCTAAGTCTTGGGTTGTAGCATAGGTAGAGGCTCTGCAACTGAGTGTGCAGAGGCCTAGGGTAGAAGTCTGCAGCTGAGTGCGTGGACCCTGCAGCGGTGTGCGCAGGGCGGACAGAAGTTGTAACACTTGGAAGATATTAATAAAAGAAGATATTCTACAATTTCTGTGTCTTTGTTTTGTTGATGTGTTTGGATATTTTATGTATGAATTTCCTTTATTATGCTTATATGATGCACGAATGAATGAAATTACATTAAATAATTGAACGCAATTACATCTGCTTACGTTGTGTTAACTTTAAATATTTGATGAGATAAGAGAATCACTTAGGCTAATTGGGGAATCTACACGGCGCACTGCCATAGCAGCGCGGAAGTACCTGAGCAGCCGGTTAGGGCTGCGCGAAGGTCAATTGTACCCTTTCGCAATGGTATGGAAGCACAGAATAGAGGGCTAGTCTTGTAAGCCCTAGAGCGAAGTGACCTGCACGAAGGCAGGGATAAAAGGAATCAAACGACATCATAACCATCTCAAGGTGTGGAAACTTGGTTCCAGCATCCCCCCATATTGCTTCGGGTGAGATTTTGGTCTGTGCTCCGCGTGCTGATGCTGAAAGGGCCAGTAATGTAGGGATTTGTTTGGCTAATTAAAATTGAACCTGGGTTAGGCCCCCTCAAACCAACAAATGGTTTCGTTGCGAGGAGCGGAATCTGCATAAGAGATGTGTGATGCCGTATCACTGCAATCCAACTAAGAAGGAGATTAGAGACTGGTTGGATAGGAAGATCCATGAATTAGTGGCATAGGAGAACAGGAACTCGCGACTGACAAAGGAACAGTGGTTAGACAGATACATGTATACAGAGATCCATGAGATATTTTTCTTCTCTCTCCCTATTGACTTATACGAGTGGATCGTGAAGCTAGTAGATAGCCAAGGAAGGTGGAAACTTGATGGTCCTATTGTGTGGACCCCGGAGCTAGTGCAAAGGTTGGAAGCGTCAGAGGATAATATCACTCGCGTTGTCGATCATTGGCTCGATCACATCATAGGAGGATTTGTGATTGAATTTGTGGTCGACACCTCAGTCAACTACAGTGAGTCAGAGTGGCACTTTTTCAAAGTACCATGAGGTAAGTACGTAGAATATTTGAATACATGGATTAAAATGCTATTGTGCGAAAAACGGGCTATGCAGCTACCTTGATGTTCAGGACCACGCGAAGCGGAAAAACTTACAGGAACAACAAAAAAAAGGGTCTAAAGTATAGTCCCTTGATTTCACCTCTGTGAGGTGATGAAGAAGGGATAATGAAGGTTTCTCCGTGAAGTGTTATTCAATTAATAAGAAAAATATTCCCACGAATACCAACTTCTCCCACACCACCTCCAACTTCACCACCATCACCTCCAACTTCACCCATACCACCTCCACCTCCACCGCGGTTCAGTAATGCAAATACAGTGAAGATGCCTTTGTTCAAAGGCTTGGGAAATGAAGACCAAGACCAATTCTAGTTCATTGTGAGGGATGTATGGGAAGCTCAAGGTGTTACAGATGATCATATAAAGAAGGTGATGTTGGTTAGTTCTCTGCAATATCGCGCGCTAACCTGGTATATTAAGTACTCTAATGATAACCTAAATGTTGGAGTGGCAGACATCCAGGCAGCACTGAATAGAGAATTTAGTAGGCCTAAATCTGAGGCACAGTCAATTGTGGGATTCAAAGAAATTTCGATGCAACCAGGTGAGATGCCTTGGGAACTAGATCAAAGGATGAAGTCTACAATCCACAAAACCAACATGAATTTGACAAATGGACAGCATCGCGAGTGGTTTGTAGCTTCACTACTACCACACTTAAGGAGTGCATTGTCGCAGTAGAAGATAACAACTCAGGCAGAGGCCTTGGAGATTTCCATGAGGCTACATGAAACCCCGATGCAAGATCCAAATCTAGGAGTTCAGCAGATCCATGCGCAGCTAAAGAACCTATGCCTTGAGATGCAAAGTCTGAAGTAGGATAGGACGGTTCGACCAGAGGTGCACGAGGAGGTATGGTGCTTGAAATGCAAGAGTCAGGGTCATGACAAAGACCATTGCTCGGTCTTTGCAAACTACATTGCAGGAGGAAGACCGATGCCTTTAAGGCCAGAAGCTCAAGTCAGACCTAGCGCAGGGCCTGGATTATGGTGCGCTATCTGTCAGGTAGCCAACAAACATGCCATAGATAACTGTCACTTGCTACAGAAGTTTGTACAAGCACTGCAACAGCTGTTCTGTAACTTTTGTAGGTCGGTAGGACATGATGAGCGTACTTGCAGGAGATATGAATTAATCATGGATAAAACTCCTGCCTATAGGGTTCAAGCCGAAACGCGACCCCTTGACAAGAGCGCAGGGGTGACACGGACAGGATTTCAGGGGCGCAGATGAGGCAAAGGTAGGGGAGGATCTGGCAGAGGTCAAGGACAGTTGATTTGATACAATTGCAAAGGACTAGGACAATATGCCCGTGATTGCACTAATCCAATGCATCCGTCGTGCAAGTGTTGCACAATGTTTGATCATGAAACGGAATACTGTCCTACGTTGATAGCTAGGATACGTGACAAAGGGGCGCTACCACCTCTGTCGACTCAGAACCTGTAGATGATAAGGTCTGAGCCACGCGAGGAAGATCCAAACATAAATATAGTGGTCAGAAGTGGAATCACAATAGGAGATGACAAGGGGAAACAGCCAGAAGATGGTACATGGGTTCGCAAAGCTTTGATGAATAGGCTGAGTTCAATTTGGAGTGCGAATGTGAAACCTTAATAGAAGCTAAGAAGAGCTTCATTGAGGCCTCCACCTCAGGAAGCAAGGATAAGCCTGAGGAGGAGATGAACCCCTCTATGCTCACAACTTTCCTGGAGACCTGTATGAAGTTATTGTGTGATAGTAAGGTTGTGAAAGGGTTACAAGAGCTCATCAATAGATGCGTTGGAACCACGTCGGGTGAGCCGCGCATAGTACGAAAGATTGGCAAGTGTAAAAAAAGGACGGGACGGGAGATGAGGCAGATCGCGCAGATAGGAGACTATGAAATGCATCAGGTTATTTTGGACCTGGGTTCAGACGCGAATGTCCTATTGAAGCAGACTTGGGAATGAATGGGGAGACTTGCGCTACAATGGTCTCCAATTCAGCTAACAATGGTGAATCAGCAGAATATCATCCCCATGGGGTGGCTATAGGGGGTGACCGTGGATATTGAGGGAGCGAGCGTGCTAGCTGATTTTGAAGTAATAGAGATAGTGGATGATAGAAATCCCTATCCTGCACGCTTGGGAATTGATTGGGCTACTTATATAAATGAGGTAATCAATCTGAAGAAGTGAAATATGATCTTTGAGAAGAAATCGTTGCATGTAATAGTACCCCTTGATCTTGTTGAAGGATCACGCTATACTGAACCAGTCCACGATTATGAGAATGATGACGACCTGGACTATATATATATATATAAGATAACAGCGCGAGACCAAGATTGGGTGAATCCCACCACGGATGGATAGATTACATGGGATCGTGAGATTTCCTGCACTTCGAACTCCGATGAAGAGATAGAATGCTAGCATAATCGATTACATGAAGTAACTACGCTGAATTGTAATTGCATTGCATATCGTCAAAGGTAAGGAATCTGCCTACTTATGATGGTCTGAATGAGGTAGATATCTTTTTTGGATGCATTTGAAAGGGAGGTACCAGAAAAGCAGCGCTTCCAGGTGTTGGACTGGGCCCTACGTGCTACACCCGCAAGATTGTGGGGTATGCATAAGGGAAGCTTTTAAGATTGGCGTGAATGTAGGAGGATGATGAGAACACGATTTGGCAAGCCTAAGATGTGACTGACAGACAAGTATGATGGACAGGATGATCCACGTGTGCATTTGGCCAAATGAACCCGGACTTATGGAGAAAAGAACCAACCTAAGTGGGTGCACTTGTTCCGTCATACCCTGGATATGGTCCCAAAGAATTGGTACATAGAAATAGAGCTCCACCATGGGACAAGCGAATGGTATATATTGCGTGAAGGATTCATGATGACATTCAGTTTTGAGGACGGGTTTGACAGTATTGATGAAATGCTACAAGAGGTGAAAGCAGCAATCTTTAGTATACCGTCGGATCCTTTAGACCCGATTCAGCCTAAATGGGCTACTCAGCTGAGTCGCGCGCTAGAATGTTATAATGTAACAGCTGAAGAAGAGGATGAGGATCTGCGGAAGATTAACATTCCAGAAACAGAGGGTCACCGCGCAGTTCAAGGACCGCAGATTAAGAACCCTAATATAATTGTGTCGTTGAAAACGAAACAATTAAACATTGGTACTGAGGCAGAACCCAAATTCGCGAAGATTGTAGATTACTGGGATGACACGATGGTGGATAAGGTCACTGAATTTCTCCGTGAATACCAGGATTTATTCCATACCAAGTTTATGGACTTGAAAGGGATAATCGAGGACCTAGGTATGATGAAGATTACATTGAAACTCGACACGAAGCTGGTTAAGCAAAGACCTTACTGTCTCAATCCAAAATATAAGGAAAAGGTCCGCTTAGAGTTGGACAAGATGCTCGCGGTAGGCATCATTGAGCCTGTGGAAGAATTTGTCTGCGTAAGTCCAATGATGGTACAGGAAAAGAAGCAGAAAGATGAAATAAGGATATGCGTGGATCTCAGGAAGTTGAATGATGCTTGTGTACATGATCCTTTCCTGACTCCATTCACTGATGAAGTGTTGGACAATGTAGGTGGCCAGGAAGCATATTCCTTCACTGATGGGTTCTCTGGGTACCACCAAATCAAAATCGTGCTGGAGGATAGGAGCAAGATAACCTTCACAACTGAGTGGGGTTGTTTTCAGTACACTGTAATGTCGTCTAGATTAAAAAATGCGCCTACAATCTTCTCGTGCATAGTTGTTGATGTGTTTAAGAAATTTATTCATAAGTTCCTGGAGGTATATTTTGATGACTAGACTGTAATTGGGTTGGTTAAATGACATGTAGCGAGCTTGCGTTTGATGCTAGATACCTGTCGGAGATACCAGATCATGCTCAATCTCAAGAAGTGTCTATTTTGTGTTCCTTTTGGGAACCTATTGGGGCATGTGGTTTGCAGACAGGGACTGATGGTAGACCCCGCGAAGATCGCAGTGATACTAAACTTGGAAGCACCGAGGAGTGTGAAGCAGTTGCGCGCTACTCTAGGACATATGGGATATTACAAAAAGTTTATCAATGGCTATGCCCAGATCACCGCGCTTATAGAGAAACTGCTGAAGAAGGATGTCACATTTTGTTGGAATGATAACTACAAAAAGAGCTTGGATATATTGAAAGAAAAGATGGTCACCGTGCCAATTCTAGTCTTCCTAGACTGGAAGAAAGAGTTTCATGTGCATGTCGACGCATCATGTATAGCGCGAGTATCAGTACTAACACAAGCTGGAGGAGAAGGCTTGGACCATCCTATCGCATTCGCAAGTCGAAGATTATCCAAAACTGAGAAGAATTATTCCACCACTGAGTGTGAAGGGCCAGCTATGGTGTATGTGCTCCAGAAGTATACGCACTACTTGCTGGGAGGCCATTTCAAGATGTATATGGATCACTCTGCGCTGAAGTACCTGTTCAATAAGCCTATGTTGGGGGGGAAATCCACAGGTGGCTCTTATTGTTCTAGGAGTATGATTTTGAAGTAGTTGTGAAGCCTGGACAATTGAACGTGGGACCAGACCATCTGTCGCACATCGAAACAGGGGAGGAACCTACTAACTTAGAAGAAGGATTGCCTAATGCGCGGCTATTTGCAGTGCGTGTCATGGATGGTCACTTTGAATATGTCATACACTTCCTAACAATAGGAACTACTCTAGAAGGATACACTATCCAGCAAAAGAAGGAATTAGTGGTGTGCGCAGCAGATTTCTCTATCATTGTTGGGCATCTGTACAAGATGTGGACTAATGAGATATTGTGACGGTATGTACTTGAGTTCGAAAGAAGCAGCATCCTCATGGATGCTCATGGGGGTGCCACGAGAGACCATTATGCAAGGAGAGCAACTTCATAGAATATTCTATGCGTCAAGTTGTGGTGGCCAACCCTTCATCGGGACTCAAAAGCATATTGCAAGGCATGCAATGTGTGTCAAAGGACTGGTAGGCCATCGTGGAGGGATGAGATGCCTTTGAATCCACAAACGATGTTGCAACCCTTCGAGAAGTGGGCGATAGATTTTGTAGGACCTATTTAGCCATAAGGAAAGACAGGAGCAAGGTATATTATCACCGCGACAGAGTATTTGACTCGTTGGGCAGAGGCACAGCCTGTGAAGGATTGCACAGGCACGACCGCTGCAAAGTTCCTCTTTGAGCATGTACTAACATGATTTGGCTATCCAAAGATCTTGATGAGTGATCACGGTACGCACTTCTTGAATGAGAGAATCATCGCGCTTATGAAGGAATTTCAGGTATACCACTGGGAATACGCCTTATTACCCGCAGGCTAAGGGGACAGTGGAAGCGTTCAAAAAAGTGCTCAAAAATGCATTGACCAAGGTTTGTAATGCTAAGTGAAGTGATTGGGACCTACGCGTACCTGTAGTATTGTGGGATTATCGAACGACATGCAAGAAGTTGACTGAACAAACCCCTTTTCGGCTTGTCTATGGTGTTGAAGTGGTAATGCCTAATACATCGTGCCTAGTCTACGCATAGCAAAGCTCACAGTTACAACGGATCACGGAGCCCTGGAGGATAGGCTCGCACAGCTGGATGAACTGGAGGAAGAAATAATTTTGGTTGTATTTCACCAGCAGGTCCAAAAGCAGCGCGAAAAGGCATGGCATGATCGACACATCAAGCTGCACACATTTAAGGTAAATGACCTGGTTTTGCTATATGATAGTAAGTTTGATAAATTTCCAGGGAAATTCATGATGCACTGGTTTGGCCCCTATGTCATTAAGGAAATTACCAGAGGAGCGGTACAACTGGTCAAATTAAATGGAGAACCCTTCGTATGAAAGGTGAATGGCAGTCACTTGAAGCCATACACTGGAGGTCCGACCATGTGAGTAAATGAAGGTAGCACAGTCTTAGCACTCTAGGTAGCTGAAAGGAGGCACAGGACTATAAACTACACTGCTCGGGTTGGGGACCAGCATGATTGGAAGATGGTACGAAGCAAGGACATGTTACTGGGTCGCAGCAGCACGGAGGGAGCTGCGCTACCCAGGGAGAAATCTCACAGGTCTTCCAAAAAGTGACCATTAAAGTCACCGTTCATGAAAAGACGGAAGAAGTGAGGCCAAATGGAGTGGGCAGCCGGCATTTAAGACAAAATTTATGGCTTAGATCCTTCAAAATCTTCCACCAATCTGGCATTAATGAACCGATTTTGGGGGGAACAATCGAATTTGAATTCAAAATTCCCTATAAATTAAAAGTGGTTTTCCAACAAAAAACAATTGCCATTTTGAGAATTGGGGTGTTGCACTCTCAGGTGCACATAAACTGTGAATTCTTTCAAGATCTGGTAGCAAGTCCAGAATAATTGTCAAAGGAGACACAGGAACTAATGAATAGCGTCATGTCGACATGCGCAGAAGCTATGAACACCAAAGAAGTGGCAGCCGAGGAGAATGTGTAGTAAATCGATATGGAGGCCGAAGTAGTTGCTCCAAAAGTAGCTGCTCTGGAAGTGGCCGAAGTATTGGCCCCTAAATTGCTAAGAACACTGAGACCGAAGCCAACCCCAACCAAGGAGACCGCGAAGGACAAGAAGGGAAATCATCCTACCATACTGATGCGCACATCGCCAAGGAGAAACCCACCAAAGCCCATTGCACAGGAGAAGGGCAAGGCCATACACCTAGAGGTAGAGGAGGAGGACATCAAAGACATCCCGACGGATGATGAGGATGTCAGGGTTGAAGTAGAGGAGGTTGAAACCCAAGGTGCAGACCCTATTACACGGTTGCCAGAGTATGTCCCTCCATGCAAGCCTAAGTCCAAGGTCCCAAAGGACATTGATGAGAGTAATGCTCCCGTGAAAACCCCTCTACTACCGGATGCAACTACTTTCGACTGTCCGCGCTTGGCTCGAGTTCTGATACTGAAGCTTGAGGACTGGGACTTGGCAGACCATGAGAAGTTCCCGCACCTGGAAACCAAGCAGCTGATGCACCACATCATAGACAAAAATATGGGAGTGATCACGCTGGAGCCGCAGAGGTGGCTCAAGGGGGTAGAGAAGGCAGGATTGCTGAACCTGCTCTAGGTGCCGCACTATAACTGCACCCCGGTGACAGTTTTGGTCATCAAGCAGTTGTTATGCTTGGTGCATGATGGGTGTCTGTGGCTAGAGGAGCTGATACCCATCACAGATATGTTAATCCACTGAATAATGCACCTGTCGTATACAGGGGAAAATATAGCTATGATCTTTGGCGGCAAGGGTGGTAAGTAGGCACTCGCAGAATCAATGAAGGAGAAATTCAAGATGGTAAAGAAGTCATGTGGGTACGCTATCTCTAGCATCTGTGACCCCGCTGTGAAGGTAGCAACGCAGATCCTTGCAGGGAAGGTGATGCAGAAGTGTCGCACCGATGAGGTTTCGGCACCTGCCGTCGCTCTCGCGCAGCAGTACGCAGAAGGAGTCCAGTTTAACTGGTTGGACTACCTTCGCAGAGAGTTCCTGGTGAACTGTCGTGAAGCGCAAGAGAAAAGCAAGACCTTCCACTATGTGTGGCTCTTGTTATCAATTGTGCTGGTAGTGTGGGAGCTACCAGAGGAGAGCCAGTTCCCTTCGGTCACACCAAACCTTCCTGAAGCAGCAAAGTACACTTCGTTGTGGGCGACCAAGGACGCGGAGTGAGTTCGGGACAGCAAGATCTTCTGGATCTTGATGGAAATGAATATCAGGATGACCATCAATTGCAAGCCATGATTTTTTCTCACGATATACGCTAACCTACAGAGCTATGCCAAGTTCAAAGCTGATTTCCATCGCGTATCTATCAAGGCGAGGAAGGACCCTGCGCAGAAGTGGTACAACTTGTCGTACCTAGCCACAAATGATGCCATCAATCAAGTGCTTGATAAATGGTCGGCAGAGTGGCACACCACCACAGACTTGGCGATGAGTGGAAGAAATTTTGTTGCACAGAAGAAGAAGGAGGAGGCCAAGCTGAAGATGGCACAACTTGTCGAAAAGAGGAAAAAGGAGGCCACTGATAAGGCCCAGGCAGAACAGACAGGAAAGGAGGCAGGAAAATAGACAGGTGGCACAGAATGAGGCTCTAACAAAGGCGTGTGATCACCTTCACCTGAGACCGAACAGGAGGACACAGAGCAGCATGACGCGGACCCTCAGGAGACGTCCACTTGCATTAAGTGCCTGAGAGAGCTGGAGAAGGGAGGGTCCGAAAGAAATCCAAAGATACCAAGACCTCGCTGGACCCTATCACATTGACAGAGGGCGACTTATATGACATCAGTGACACAGTCCGAGATGTCACTGTAGAGGTCCTGCAGCAATTTGAAAAGCAGTACCAGATCATACTAGGGGCTATCCAAACCGGGTTGCAAGATCTGTAGACCCGCACATCGCAAATTGGTATGGTGTCTAACAGCTTGGCTATCGGCACATCAGAGGCTGCCGATATGCTGCACACGAAGGCTTCTAGTGCAATAGTGCTGCCAGATGGAGCACTGACACAGAAAATGAGGCTGACAGGCCCATTGTCAGTGCCTTGAAGGGAGTTGGACTGAACCTGGCAGCGCTTCCACGTGAAGCACTCCACCTCTTGCGAGATGGAGTAATTATAGAGTTGAGGGCTCGTGAGCACCGTGCCCTCCAGGTGATCAGAGAATAGAGGATAAACAACAAATAAATGGCCCTATAGAGAAATGCTGCCATCGTCGTTGAGGTCGAGGCGACCAACCAAAGTAAGAAGATCATGCAGGTCGTGGAGGAGGCATGCAGAATGGTCCTAGAATTGTCCATTCCAAAGGAGGAGCCAGTAGAGGTTCGCATCCGCAAATTAACCACATGGGTACGTGACACTCGGATAGAGATGATGCGGGTTCAGTTGGAGCTGAACCTACAGATTACAGAGCTCCAGTTGAGGGCCCAGCCTTCAACACCACCAGAGGTAAAGGAACAGCGGACAGTCGCTGTCACAGAAGCAGTCACAGTGGTGGAGAGTGTAATAGGAGACTGCACATAGTTGTTCAAGAAATCGTTTGAGGTCCTGACCAGCTTGTAGGAGGACCCAAACATCCAGAGGCTAGAGAAAGAAGTGTGCAAACTCCAACATCACTATGACGAAGTTAAGGGTACAATGTGAACCGTCACACTGACACAAAGGTTAGCCAAGCTGCAAGAAGCCAAGAAGTTGAAGGAATAGGTGGACGCAGCGCTACACAAGGAAGAAGTGTTGAAGGTACAACTAAATCCCTAGCTGGAGGAATCTTACGTAGTCACACGAAACATCGAAGGCAAGCTTGCGACCCTACAAGCGACGCAACAAAAGCTTCAAACTGACAATGTAGGAGTAGTAACCGAGAAGACAGTTGAAGATGTGAAGCAGGCAGCAGCTCAGTGCATGGCCGAAGTTGTAGTCATCCAGGTTGAGTTGGACGAGCTTCGCACAAAGATCTCTATGCCTACCGCGTGACTCGAGGGTGAATCACGATGTTTGTGTTGGGAGCCTATTGGGAGTGGGATCCCCCAATGTTGTAGGGAAAAGTATCCGATTCGGATGACCCTATCCCACTCTAAGGGTGATAGTACCTCAGCAACAACTGTAAAGAAAACTACTTAAGGTTTACTTCTTTACGAAAGCAAGAGAGAATGAGGAAATGCACTAACCGTTGCCTTGCGCTTAATGTCGAATCCAAACTCTTCTCTTTGGCTGCTTGCTCCCAGCTCCTTGCTCTTTTGCTGGCCCAGCTACAATGAGATCCTGCAAAATAACAAAGAAGGAAACTACAAGAAGCATGCAATCATAACTGATTCAAGGATTAGCATAAATCAAATATACAATTATCACAATATATCATTGAAACAAGTGCATATAGAAGAACCTCAATAGCTTTTATTAATGGAAGAAGTAAAGTTCTGAGAGTGTTACAACCATTGAAGGCCCCAATCCAGCAACACCTCCCAGCAGAAAGAATTTCTCCTCTTCACCTCCTTCAAGCAATCACCCAATAGTTCTATAGTGAAACCAACAGCATATCATTACTTTGCACAAAATTCCAGCCTCCTGAGCTCATAGGAGAGAGCTCAATATATAGATGAATTGAGAAAGGATGAGTCAGCTTGCAACTGATGTGTAGCTGCCTTGTGTCCTCTCTCTCTTCAGTTGATCTTCAGTTCTTTAGTCCACTTGGAGAACCTTGCTTCCACTTGGAGAAACAGAGCCTCTGACTCATCACAAGGTGAAATCCCTGATCCAAGTGTCATTTTTGGAAGATTCCAGAGCAATGACTCAGTGTGCCACTTGTCCCATCTCGCTCAGCGCAGGTGGCCTTTGTTCCACTTGCTTTGCAACGCAGGTACACCATGGAGGAGTTGAGTTTCAGCGCAGAAGCCTAGTGGAGCACCTGCTTTGATTTCAGGATTGCTTGTTTTTGAGTGTTTTCAAGTGGAGAACTGATCTGAGAGCTGTTGGTTTGCTGACCTTGTTCCTCTAGGGGTAGGAACATCATGTTTAGGGACTTTGGATCCCTTGGATTATTGACAATCCATGCCTGATGCTGCAAGGCACAAAATTGTCTATAACAGATGCCCCCTAAAGTATGAGGTCGTTTATCGGGTGAAATGCTTTATTAGGAGGATCCGAAGTTCATTCAATCTGCTGAGAAGTGTCCTGTAATAAGATACAATACAATACATTATTTTTCATTCTTTTTCATGATCTAGCTGAGGCGGGCATTCCCATGCTCAGCTTTATAAATACATTTTGGTACATAGAACAGACGATCGTCTGATGATAGACTGATAATTCTCTGCTGAAATTATCATCCTTTGAGAAGGATGATCATCTGCTGCAATGATGTACATATCAAATGTCTTTATATCCTGAATATATATCGCAGCCCGGATGGATGAAACTAGATCCGGGTCTTCAATCTCTTCCGATCTTCACTCGATGTACAAGTCAATCCATGTGAGAATTTCTTGAAGTCGAACATGGAAAGACATCGCTTGATTACCGGTCAATGATGTAAACCGTTAACAAGCACGAGAGGAATCACCGATAAGGATGATGACCCTCAAGGTACGGCAGTACAATTCACATGGTGGGAATAAAGGACTTGGCGTCGACCACCATGCAAAATCTTCTGGTCGAAGGTCATTGATGTATACCTGTCGCCGGAAGTGAGAAACTTGCCATTGAGGCATGCAAGCTTCAAAGTACTGAAGGGGGGTGTTCCTAGATCAACTCCTTGGATAATGAGCTGATGTCGACAAGGAGCGATCCGTCAAAGGAGGGCCTTAATGAATCCCACATCAGTGACACGGAACGGAGCTAGTGATTGTGATGAGGTGAAAACAAACTGTGATGTATGATTCAGGGTGGCGGTCATGAAATGGATGAAGGACAATGTATGGCAGTGGATGGGACACGGTTGACTCTTTGCAGAACAACATCTCTTGAACATATAACGACACTGATGTGATGGATTGGTAGCATTACCCCAAATGTGGATGGTGTGGCGAGGACCATGGTGATGAGACCGGTGAATGAAACAACCCAACCCGATGTGATACGGAGGACAAAGTGTCATGTTCAAGAGCGACTTGCTACCATTAAAGCTGTGAGGTTCTCCCAATTTTTCCCCAGTCATTGCTGACCAGTACCTCTTTATTTTTATCAAGCTTGAGGAGGATAACATATGCTTGTTCTATAACCTGCCCTTCGGGCAAGCCCATCGCTATGTTTTAACGAGCCTAGCGATAGGGAAACTCGTTCTCGTCTAAAGACAAGTTTGTCGCTATTTAATGAATTTAACGAGTCTAACGACAAGGATAACTCGGTCCTTTTCATTTTTAGAGAGTCTGAAAAGGTACATAAAGTCAACTCCAAGATTCCTTTTTCGTCATCTTATCCCTTAAGTCCGAAAAAGTATAAAACAATACAGAAGGGATGAATTTTCGATTGCTTTAACGAGCCGAACAAAACAAGCGCTCGATCTTTTTGTGCAATAATCCCTCAGGTCCAAAAAGATTAAAATCTAGAGGAGGGATAGCTCTTCCGGTCGTTTAACGAGCTGGAAGGCCAAAACTTGGCAAACTTTTCATATTTTACGAGTCAGTGAAAAGAGCTCAAAGAAGACTCGTCTTTTGAGGAACGAGTGATAAACAGGGATAGCAGCAGATTCCAGGTACAGGTTGGAATATTCCAATCACGGCAGTGTCACAAGGATGGCTAAGTGAAATCACTCTTCGCAACTGTTCCTCAAAATGGGTAAACAAACATATGGAGATGAACGATTGGCCAAATGAACGGATGGAGGTGAGACTGCAAGAACACGACCAAGGGCTTTAATATGGCTGTCAAAAGTTACATTTACCAAGGTTATTTACCGGTTCATTTTTTCTGAGTGAGCTTGAACTCTAGGGGAAGATTGCTCACAACTTATGTTTATTTTTTAACGAGCATGAACTATGTGCTAAAACTGCTCGGAGATGGATGCCCCCAGCATAATAATGCAGACGAGGCATATGCCCCCTAAACCTTAAGGGGCAATTCATTTTTTAACGAGCTTGAATGCGACCAAACCTTGCTCGATTATACCAGTCATAATACAAGGAACGCCTCAGGTGAGGTAGTTATTTTTAAGGAGCTATACCTCACTAGTTACTCCAATTTGGCAAGTTTTAACTTTTGCCCCACATCCTTTCTTTATGCAAGCTGGAAACGGCTAATCCTACGAGTTTAACGGGTTAGACCTACAGGTTTAAAGGGAGGACCTAAAAATTTAAAAAAATAAATAGTCGTCCCGTGCTTGCACTCCAAAAGGTTCGCATGCCCCCAGGTATAAAGTATAATTTCAAGGCTACCCCTCCTCTGTCCCACCTCTGTTTTTCTACTTGTCGTCTTGCTATATTTTTAACGATACTTGTCTTCTCGTTATTTTTCGGTGCCGACGGTACTTGTCTTCCCATCAGTTCACTTTTTGATTTTTGCAAGATCGCAACAGATAAAACATTGGCGTTACGGAGGGAGGTTTGCCTCTTACTTATTATCCGAAAAATGGTTTTATTCGCTGCCGCAAACTAAACTCTCTTTTCGGCGATGTCTATCGTTAGGTTGCTAAGGATGGTGACTACTTGTTGCAGCAATTTCATCTCTTTCTTTGGAGGCTGCCCCTACTTATCCTTCAAAACATATGTTTTAATGGGTGAGGCTTGCCTTCAAAGATGGTGGCTACTTGCCGCCACAAATGGATCTCCTCCCTCAAGAGAGCCTACTTTTTAGACAAAGGGAGCGAGAAGCTGATTATCTCACTCACATAACTTTGACAAAAGAACTTTATCCTAGAACAACCCTCTCTTCCTTCCTTCGGACGGGGTACGGACTAGTCCCATTCTTCTGCGGAAATTAACTTTATACCCAAGGTTTCCTCTGCCCAAGGCAGGCCAGGGTGCATGCCCCCTGGGTCCCAGTTACATCTTTCCGAATCACTCGCATTCATCGGGAAGTAGAACCGGGGGTGGAGGCATTCCTTGAGTGAATAAACCGTTAAGGGATGGTATTTGACTATTTGCGATGCGTGATCCTGGAAATGAAAGTTGGTCTACGAGCTTGACCATTCTTCCTTCGTGCGGAAAACACATAACTCTAAAGAGTGAGGACACTATCGCCTCCATGCAATATATATAGTCTCGTCCAAGGAGTAAGTTATAAACCAAGGGTCCCTGGACGACCATGACGTTCATATGAACTGTCTTCCCTTCAATGTAACTGGAACATTGGGGAGAATCCCTAACGGGCGACTGGTTCCTTTATCAAAACCCGATAGATTTCTCATCTCAGGTAAAAGCGCCGGGGAACCCAGTGTGTTATAGACATTTTTGTGCCTCGCGACATGGAGCATGAAATGTCAATAATTACAGGGATCCTCAGTCCCTAAACATGTTGTTCTTACCCCTAAAAGAACAAGGTCATCGAACAACAGCACTTCCAATCAGTTCTCCACCTGAAAACACTTCAAAACAGGCTAATTTTGGATCATGTCAGCTGCTCCACTGAGCATCTGCGCTGGAATGCAACTGCTCCTCCTTGTACCTGCGCTGGAAGTCAAATCTAATGAAGGCTACCTGCGCTGGGCGAGATTGGCCAAGTGGCACAGTCATTCTGCAAGGTGTCAACTGCCCAGGAAGCTTCCAAACTGACACTTGGTTCATGAGATTCGCCCTGTGATGAGTAAGAGGTACTTGATCACCATGTGTAAGCAAGGATCTCCAAGTGGACTTAAGAACTGAAGATTAACTGAAGAGGGAGAGGACACTAGTCAGCTCTATGCCAGCCTCAAGCTGACTCATCCTCTCTTCTTCTCTCCTATATATAGAGCTCTTCTATGAGGTCTAAGGAGGCTGGAATTTTGTGTAAAGCAAGGAGGTGCTATTGGTTTACAGTTAGAGCTATTGGGTGATTCTTTTACTAGAGGTGAAGAGGAGAGTTCTTGCTGCTGGGGAGGTGCTGCTGGATTGGAGCCATCATTGGTTGTAACCTTCTCAGAACCCTGTTACTTCTATCAATAAAGTTTTGCATGTTCTCCTATATACTTGTATTGCATTGATGTATTGTATTTACATGTATATTTGATTCATCCTAATCCATGCTTCAGTTATGAGTACATGTATCTTGTAGTTTGCTCTCTTGTTTTGTGCAGGATCTGTGTGTAGCTGGACCGGTAAAGAAAGCAAGGAGCTGGGAACAAGGGACAAAGAGAGAGGACAAGGATCGACTAAGCGAAAGACACCAGGTTGGTTAATCTTTCTCCATTCTCTCTGTACTTTCATAAAGGAAATCATCAAAACTTTACTTTCAGTTGTTGCTAAAGACTGTCACCTTTAGAGTAGGGATAGGGTCATCCGCATCGGATACTTTTCCCCACAACAAACTGGCGACTCCGCTGGGGAGCCTAGTATCTTGTTGGTGTTTGTAGTATTTTGCTATTCATTTCTTGAAGAAAAGAGTACCAAATCGAAAAGCTTTTGACTATATCAAAAGCGAAGTAGAGGGACTGCTACTCTTGCTCATTTGTTGAGCAAATTCAAGATTTGAAGAGCCTATCTACAAAAGACTCTTTACTCTTTGTGATAGATCTTCATCCTCTTGATCATCCCTTAGCCTGTACTTGACCTATAGCTTTTTATTTCAGCAAAAACAGTGCATTTTTGAGCTTTTTATGACCCGGAATTCTTTGTAGACGAAACTCTCGTGAGTCAGTGCAGGCTGTCCACAGGCAGTCTGCATTACAGCGCAGGTACTCCCTTCGGGAACTGCGCTGAGAGTCAAACTGGCAGACTAGAACCTGCGCTGGTCCAGTTAGCCATTGTCTTGCTCAGCTTTCCCTTTGTGTCTTGGCCCTGTTTTCACTGAGTTTTAGCTGATTGCTTGCTGGTCATTGTACTTGCTGTAGACCGCTTCTCCTTGACATTATTCCGCCTCAGTTGTGTGATGAAACTGTGAATGTTCTTTCAGTATTTCTTGTTTCAGTTACAGTTTCCATTGTGAAAAGCGAACCAGTATAGCTGTGACCTCTTAGATCCTGAACTGTAAAAGTGTCTTTGTGATCTTATGAGCTAGTTTTATTACTGTTCGTGGCTGTTTGAGTTTGTTTGTTTTTCACTTTATGGTTTGAATTCATATATTTTGAGTGTTGAAACAAGTACTTGTAAAGCGTCTTTTCATTTAGACAAAGCTTGTTTGTTTACGCTTCAAATTGAATTCGAAAGTCATACAACAGTTTTCCTTTTGTCTACATCAACATTAAAGGAAAAGAAAAGAAATACATGCATCTTGCATTTGCATTTTTGATAAGTTTGTGTGTCTGATCTAGGAGAAAGTGCATTAGTTTGTGCTTTGTGCTCTGTGTGGAAAGATATTGTTTTTCTCTCCCCTCAGTAGTTAGGATTTTCAAAGCTAAAAAGATTGTGAAAGCTTGCTTATCATTTTAGCTGCATTTAGGAATTTGTACCAATACATCTCGTGGTGATCCTGAAAGACAAACTGATAAACAAGATCAACTTAAAATATATTGAATGAATCTAAAAACGCATTGTAACATAACGCTCACAGTAGAGGTCTAGGTAGAGACGTGTTCCGGCGTCGTTAAACGTAGTGACTGTCGATCTCTACGAAGGTGGGTGATTCCTCCTGAGGGACGATAGCACTAATACGGACTTGAGCTCCCGCGTACCGTCGCGTATATTGGGAGACCCCTATAGGCTTTTATCCTTTATCCTTAGGAAGCCGTGTCGACCGCCCTACTGATCGCGATGCAGTGAACACAGCATTCACGAAGATCGACCACCCGTACCGTAAAACGTATTCTGTGGTTTCGCGAAAGGTTTGGCACACCCTCTGCCTAGATCTCCAGAGCAGTTTCTTTTGGCCTTTTTCAAACTCTATAACTGAAAAAGTCCAACCGAGCATTTGTCACTTCGGGCTCGTTAATACATCGAAGGCGACTAGAGTCATCTTTAGCTTTTTCTCGACTCTTAAAACATGAAAAAGCAAAGTTGTGTCTAAAAGCGTCTAATAAAATTCATTCAATACGGAAACATAATTCCCCTTTTTGTATTTTAGTTGATCAAGTAATCCGCAACCGTGGAGGAAAGTCAATTAAAACCCCGTCATTCAGGGAGGCTTGCGAGTCAACCGCCTTTGTCTCCGGAACCGAGAGTAGTACGGACGAAGCGAACTCGCTTGACCAGGTCAAAATCTCCTTTTAAAGTTAGAACGGAAGTTCCAACAACATCTGAGATTCTGGTCACTCCCAATATTTCTGGAATCCCTGCCTCTATTGAAGAAGTTCAACAGCAACAGAAGGACAGTGGTACTGATCCTAGTCTGAAGACAAGTACTTGCATAACTGAACCAGTTCCATCTGAAACCGGTCCACAGAGTCTTGTTGTTCAAACGACTGTCGCTGTCGAAGCAACCCCTTCTTCGGCACCAGAAATCTTTTACGGACCTGACGGTCTTCCTCTTCCTCCTGGTCTGATTGCAATAGAGGAAATCGTAGAGGACCAGCAAGCAAATACTCCAATTCATTTTGGAGTAGGTACCCCTCTTTTTCCTTCTGCATCAGAAGTTTGTCTATCGCCACCAGAAGTTCCTGAAGAATCGTTAGGAAGTTTATTGGATAGACTTAAAATGTCTGAACAACCGTCGACATCTAGAACTGTGCCAAACGACACAGCGACAGCAGAAGTTCCTGCTGCCAATCCAACGATGTTTGCCGGCATACCAGTCGTCCCGACTAGCTCTCATCAGCTAGAAGGAGTCCACCCAGGGACTATTATGACAACTTGGTCTGTTCCAGTTTGTTCTTCCGGTATAATACCCGTAATTCTTATGTTGAAACTAGACAAATTGATCCCTTTGGGAATCATTTTGGGCCATCCAGTCCTCAAAGGCCATCTATACCCTTGAGCTCCGGATTGTTACCGTATGGGGGGCAATATGCCCTTTCGCTTCCCCTTTCGGGGGGATACCCATACGGCAGTTTTCAACCACATTCAGGTTTGACTGAAGTAACGACGAGTGGTTGGGTACCTATGTTACCCCAACAACCAAGAGTTGTATATTCCATGCAACAATGTGTACCTATGTCTAGTATCCCGACGACGCCAGCAATTGTAACCGTGTCGCAAGTTTAATCGATGCCTGTTGTATGTCAACCCCAAGTTGTAATGCAACAGCCTATTGACCCTGCAACACAACCACAATCGCCAACTGCCGGGACGACACAGATACAAACGGGAACCATAACCCCGCATCTTGGTCCGTCGGTTAGTGTCACACAACAAAACATGGCTTCACAACCATGGATGGTGCAATACCAACAACCTCAGTTTCAACAGGTGTACCAGGGGTCTGAGCAACAGATCTTTGCAAATAGTGGGCAACCCTATATTCAGAATGGGTTAAACCAACCACTTTACAGTGGCCAAGCCCACCAACCATATCAGTCATATCAACATCAGTTGCATTATACTGGTGTGCAAAGACCTACTGCTCAGGCGATTCCATCATATCCTGGGTACGCCTCGCCAAACCTGAATCAGCAGTTGCCATTCGTGGCGACCTTAGAATTACTAGATTTACATCGATTGACGAACGATCCAATCGCCTATGCCCATTGGTGGCCAGCGATTCCTCACAAACTTCCTTCGGACATTCCTAAATTCAATGGAAATCCGGGCGAAGACCCGTCGAATCATGTGATGGCATTCCATCTGTGGTGTTCGTCGAATACCTTGAATGATGATTCGATAAGGCTTCGTCTTTTCCAGAGGACATTGACTGGTCCGGCGGCTAAATGGTATATTGAATTACCTAGAGCCTCTTTCGACAATTTTAGTTCCCTAGCCACGACTTTCTTAACACACTTTCAGTTACCTATAAGGTACGAAACTGGGACAGAGATCTTGACCAATTTCAAGCAGACAACAGCCACACATATATCTGATCATATACATGAGTGGCGCCGTCGTCGCAGAATGGTAAAAACCTATGTTCCAGATCAGCTATTAGCTGAGTGGTTTATAAAGTCGCTTCTGCCGGCAATAACAGAAGATGTGGCCAAGGGAGGTGTCGTAACAGAAGAGCAAGTGATTGCTCGTGCTCAATATTTGGACTTAGTGTATACTCAGTCGGGCACGCTCTATGATAAGATACCTGATGCCCCCATACCAGAATTTTCAATCCCTCCTCCTCCCGGATCGAATAGTGACTCTCATGCCGGTGATGGCGTGATTGGAACTGCAAACGCTAAGTCGACAAGGGATTCAAATAAGAAAGCCCGTAAGACTTCGAATCAAAAAGCAAATCAAGAGATTCTTGCTTCGGAGGTAAATGCTGTATCTACGGATAAAGACAAAAACTCCAATCAACCAGGAAGCAAGAAGAAACAAAACAAAGGGAAGAAGAAGAAACAAGGTGGGTCATCCCCTCAAAAAACTTCTTCAAACCCTCCTGGGCAAGGGAAACAATTTCCTCCATGTCAAATATGCGATGAAAATCATTCAACAAAGAACTGTCCGTTCAAAGCTGAGTTAAAGAGGTTCTTTAAAAGTTCCCAAACTTCAGCTGTGTTGACTGATCCATTTCCCACCCCAGGTCAAAATATGGTTGATAGTGGAAATGCTTCTCCGTCTCAAGTGCTTATGTTGTCGGTTTCTAAGCAAAATGATGCTTTGATCTCGACTAGGAATAAAGATTATGGGAATCTGCCGGTGTCGAACGACAAAGGGAAAGATCAACCCAGTAGTTCGACAACAACTTCGGCAGAAGTTGTACCCCCCCTCACGCATGAATTAACAATAAAGCCGCCTAAGGGAGTAGTCCACAAGTCGACATTCAACCCTCGCGCCAGAGCGGCGCAACACTATAATATAGTGGAGGATTTGGCCCAATCGCCATCTGCTATGTCGACTCTTGAGGTACTACAAAATTGCCCATCCCAAAGACAGGCATTGTTATCAGCAATTGGTGGAGTGGATCCTAAAGATTCCAATCTTGTATCCTTTGATCACAAAGGATATGATCCTCAGTTACCAACGCAATTAGCTTTCCTTATTCAAGTGAAAGCACTCAACAAAACTGTTCATAGAACGATTATTGATGAGGGCGCATCAACATGTATCATGTCGATGAGTTGCTGGAAAACTCTTGGATCTCCAACCTTGTCGCGATCTTCGACGACATTGAAAGCATTTGACGGTAGGTCGTACACTCCGTACGGTATCCTAAATAACTTTAAGGTTGAACTAGGAGGAAAAACAGTAGAGATTGATGTTGAAGTCATTGACGGCAATCTTGACTATAACATCCTACTGGGAAGACCATGGATATATGCCATGGCAGCTGTAGTGTCGACATATTTTAGGAATATCGCATTCCCGTTTGAAGGAGGGATTACGATCGTCAACCAACAGAATTTCCTCCCTAATGGTTCACAAGTTACTGGAAGCATTCCCCTGATCCATGGGAGCGACCATTCAATAAAAGATATAGGAGTAGGCTTGCTAAAAGATCCCACAATGATGGGAACTTTCACGTTGCCACCTCCTTTCCATGAAGGGAATATCCCGTTTGTAGCAACATGCAACATGGTATCTTCATCGAAGGTCGCAGAAGACAAAGTCGTCATGGATCATCAAGTGGTATTGCCACCTAGCCCTATTGAAATATTGTAGCAATCAATGTTTCAGGCATGGGAGGCGAGCCCAAATGAACGCTCGTCAAGCGTTTGGGTAGATAGGTCCGAAGAATATGGTACCCCATTAGATCCATGGTCAAAAGTTCATGGGACTGACGAAGGAATCTTACAATCAATGATGATTGAGGGGGCACCATGGAATGATCACCACCATCGTTCCCTTCTTCCAGAGTGTGAAGAAGAAACTCATCACGACCTATACCACCCTTCAGTGTTTGAATTCCTAACAAATACTGTAAATACGGTGGATTCAGAGAGAAACCTATCCAATATTGAAGAAACCATAGCCATAAACATCTCGACAAAATCTGATGTTGTTGAGAACATTCATGTCGGCAAAAGTTGTTCCCCTTCAGAACTGGAAATATATAGTGCTCTCTTTCGCGAATTTAGAGATGTCTTTGCATGGTCATATGATGAAATGCCAGGCATTGACTCGAGCATAGTTGAACATGAGATTAAAATGTATCCTGATGTCAAACCAGTAAGACAACGGCTTCGGCAGGTACATCCGAAGAAAGCCGCTGCCATTAAAGCAGAAGTTGAAAAACTTCTCCATGCTGGATTCATCTACCCGGTTCCTCTAACCGATTGGGTATCGAATATTGTCCCTGTTATGAAAAAACAAGGGACGATAAGAGTGTGCATCGACTATAGGGATGTAAACAAAGCTTGTCCAAAGGACAACTACCCTACACCCTTCATCGACCAGATAATTGATGAATGCGCCGGATGTGAAATCTTTTCCTTTATGGATGGATTTTCCGGGTATAATCAAATAAATATCCGCCCACAGGACCAGTCTAAGACTGCATTCATCTGTCCGTGGGGCACATTCGCTTATCGAAAATTACCCTTTGGTTTAAAGAACGCAGGGGCGACGTTTCAGAGGGCAATGAATTATGCCTTCCATGACATCAAGAACATTGTTCAACCTTACCTCGACGATCTTCCGGCTCATTCGCGGAAGCGGACTGATCATCCGCAGCATTTGAGAGCAATATTTCTACGTTGCCGACATTACAAGATAAGACTCAATCCGCACAAGTGTGTGTTTTGCGTCGGTTCTGGTCGTTTACTTGGCTTTGTGGTCTCTAAGGATGGGATTCGTCTCGACCCTTGTAAGGTTCAGGCAATCATTAATTTGCCTCCACCTTCAAATTTGCTTCAGATTCAGAAACTCCAAGGGAAAGCAAACTTTCTGAGGAGGTTCATTCCAAATTACGCAGAACTTGCCAAAGGTTATACTCGTCTTTTGAAAAAGGATGTACCTTTTGTCTGGGACCAGGTTGCGCAAGCTTCCTTTGACGCTCTAAAAGATTCTCTAGTAAGAGCATCATTAATGTACGCCCCGGACTATCAAAGAGATTTTAACCTGTATCTAGCTGCAGCGGATACGACCATTGCGATGGTCTTAGTGCAAGAAGTCGATGGAATTGAACATCCTATTTATTATTTAAGTAAAAACTTAAATGACACAGAAAGTAAATATTCCTATGTTGAAAAACTAGCGCTTGCTGCTGTTCAAGCGATTCAAAGGTTTCGACATTATGTCCTCTTTAGGAAAACTACCATTCTGTCAGATTGCAATCCCATGACATATATACTGTCGCGACAGTTGCTTGGGGGCAAATATTCAAAATGGATAGCCATCCTTCAAGAGTTTGATTTAGATTTTGTAAAATCCAAATCGAAGAAAGCTCTAGTTTTCGCGGAATTATTATGCGATCTCCCATCGTCGTCCAACGATGAAACATCAGAAGAGTCAATCGTGGATGAAAATTTGTTTCTAATATCGGTAAGCGATGAGTGGTATGGAGACATCATTGTTTATCTCCAAACCCAAAAATTTAGGCCTAATACCTCACACTCGGAACGGAAACGTATACGATACCAATCTAAAGACTACATGATCGTCGGTGATACACTTTACCGTCGTGGTGTCGATACGGTTCTGAGGAGGTGCCTTACCCATGAGGAGGCCGAAAAAGCCCTGAATGATTGTCATTCAGGCGCATGCGGGGGACATCAATCTGGATATGCAACAGCACAAAGAATCTTACGAGCAGGATATTTCTGGCCAACTATGTTTAAAGATTGCATAATAGCTGTCAGAAGTTGCCATGCATGTCAGATCTTTGATAGCAAAACCAGAAGACCACCCGCACCCTTACAGCCAATAGTTGCTGTTGGGCCCTTCGCCAAGTGGGGCATCGATTTCATGCAATGTAACCCCACCTCGACCAGGGGGCATGGGTATATTATAGTCGCTGTTGACTATTTTACCAAATGGGCCGAGGCGATGCCTACATTGGATAACACTGGTGAAACAGCTGCCCTTTTCTTTTTCAATCATGTAGTCGCCAGGTTCGGCGTTCCGCAAGCTATAGTGACAGATCATGGATCGCATTTTCGCAATCACATGATGGTTGAATTAGCTGCCAAACTAGGGCTATCGCACGACAGCTCTACCCCGTATTATCCACAAGCCAACGGACAAGTTGAGGCAATCAACAAGGTCCTGAAGCGAATGTTGCAAAGGATGATCGGGGTTCACAAAAGAAGATGGCATCTAATCCTGTACTCAGCATTATGGGCTTACCGAACCTCGGTAAAGAACGCCACTGGGTTCACACCATTCCAATTGGTGTATGGCCTGGAGGCAGTCTTACCGATCCAGTGCGAAATTTCGTCTCTTAAACTCGCAATTGACCTCCTCCCCGGAACTTCAGAAGAAGAGGCTCGTTTCCTGGAATTGATCCAGTTGGATGAAAACCGTCGTGGCGCCGCTTTGGCGAACGAGGCCCATAAGAAACGAGTCAAAGCACAGTTCGACAAAAATGTCAAACCTCGCAACTTCTCTGAGGGTGACTTGGTTTTGCTTTACGACCAAGAATCCGATAAATTAGGAGCAGGAAAATTTCAGTCCTTATGGATGGGTCCCTATATTGTTAAAAGGGTGTTAGCAAAAGGAGCCTACGAGTTAATGGATTATGACGGAATACCACTGGCGCAACCCCGTAACGGGTTGTACCTCAAGCGTTACTATGCCTAAATAGTAACCTGAGTGCTTTTGTTGTATTTTGTTTTCGCTAAAATGTTTGTTTCGGTTAAGTAATCCACCTTTCTCGTTTGTTGCAGATGTCGAATTATTCTGATACATATGTGGGATATGCCGACGGAGCGAGTCGTAGTACGCGGAATTTGTCCTCCGCAGCCTGGGCCATTTTTGATCCAAGCGGCGAGTTAGTGAGTTTCAGAGGGGTGTGTATTGGACGATCAACGAACAATATCGCTGAGTATAGTGCGTTGATTGAACTCCTCTCTGATACCATCGCTCATGGTATACGCCGACTAATTGTCAGGCTAGACTCACAACTTGTGATACTACAACTCACTGGTATATATTCAGTCCGCAATCCAGCTATTTATCGTATGTTTCTAAGAGTTAAGATTTTGGAAAGAGAGTTTGATTCAATTCAATACCAACATATTTCCAGAAACTTGAACACATTAATAGATTCATTAGCAAACTATGTATTAGATAGACATTTACAACATATATAAAAAGAGATGCATCGGTGCTATGTAAGTGGATCACAAATAAACTGAAATAAACTCCGAAAATCAAAATATATAAAGCTGTTTATAGTTTGTACATAATGTGCTGTAATCAAAACAAAATTGGTCATATGACCTAGAACTCAAAAAGATGCTAGGGGGCACCCTAGCCTAGTGGTGCTCATGAAAGTACGTCACGGTCTGTGCGATCATGCGCAAAAGACGAGTCCATCGTCTAGGCACGCCAATAGTATGCCGCTGCAACTGTAAAGGTAACTCGTCAATCTGTACATCCGGAAGACCACGAGTAAGGCTCTCAACCTGCTCCTGCACAGCTGCAAGTATCTCAGTATCACCAAGGTCGCGAATAACAACTCTCCTAGCAGGCTCTGCTGCTGGGGCAGCAACTGGCGATCGTGGACGAGCTACTGGACGAACAGGACCAACATCTGCATGCACCCAAGAGTTTGATCAGTTTGAACAGTAACATCATGAATAAAAACAATAAACAGTGATATGGTCAGAGTTTTTACCAATAGCGCCCCATTGCTCGCCATCCGAAAGCACCAAGTCCGGATCACCTCGGTAGTCCATACCCACATATGGATACTCAGAAAACGCCATCTCCTGACGCTCGAACCACCTAAAGAAGGACTCAGTGAATGTAATATGAGGTTGACCAGCATGCCGGGACATATGGTCAACCCACCTCTGCATGCGTGGCTCGGTCGGAGAAGGCACATCAAGCAAGATGTACTGAGGTTGCATCAATGGGATTTTCTCCAAGACAAAGGCAGTCAGAATAGAACCAAATCCAAACTTCTTCAGCCCCCCGTCCTTTACCTTGGTCAATTGACTTTTCATCTGAACAAGTACTGCATCGCACCAGTTAAACACTTTCGGTTGGAGACACTCCAAGGCGTGCTGCATATGAGATCTGTTGGCAACATGTAAAGCTGCGCTACCGGCCATCCTACCAATGGTAAACAGAATGGACCTGAGAGACCTGTCAGTAATGTCACGGATATTGATCTTGCCGTCTTTGCTTGGCTGTGAACCTTCCCGGCAATACTGACGGATATAGTCTCTGGTGGAAGTAGTCCCTCGAGCCGTACCTGACAAAGAAATGGGAGCACCCCACCTTGACAACCCAGTCAAGAAGTACATGTCCTCTATGGTCAAGGGGAAGGACTTCCCCCTAATCTGGAATACTTGGTTAACAGGATCCCAAGCATCAAGCATATACTGCAGTAAGGAAATCTGTGCTCTCATGCTAGAGATACGGAAGAACTTCAGCAGGCCACAGTTCCGAAGCGCGTTCACCGTGACTGGGTCATGGAGTGCAACCATGTCCTCTGCTTCATGTTCTCGTTCTCGCCATGTAAGGGACATTTTGTTCAAAGTTCCCTGCAAGCAAACAAGAGAAGGAGTAAGTTCCTGATTTTGATGAAAATCTGGCGAAAAAATCATCAAAAAACGCATGCAAGGTCAGCTTTTCTAGGCCCAGCGCAGGCAGAGAGGCTTCCCCTTGCGCTGTAAGGCAGTCTGCCTTAAGGCTGCCTGAAATACAGCGCAATTTTCGAAAGGGGAACCTGCGCTGATGCCAGGGCGCCCTGATGAAACCCCTGGGGCTCAGAAACCCTGAAAAACATGCATGAAACTGAAAAAGGAAACCATGAAAGTGAAGGGCTAAGGTTTAGCTCCTAGCTGAGGCGGGCATTCCCATGCTCAGCTTTATAAATACATTTTGGTACATAGAACAGACGATCGGCTGATGATAGACTGATAATTCTCTGCTGAAATTATCATCCTTTGAGAAGGATGATCATCTGCTGCAATGATGTACATATCAAATGTCTTTATATCCTGAATATATATCGCAGCCTGGATGGATGAAACTAGATCCGGGGTCTTCAATCTCTTCCGATCTTCACTCGATGTACAAGTCAATCCATGTGAGAATTTCTTGAAGTCGAACATGGAAAGACATCGCTTGATTACCGGTCAATGATGTAAACCGTTAACAAGCGCGAGAGGAATCACCGATAAGGATGATGACCCTCAAGGTACGGCAGTACAATTCACATGGTGGGAATAAAGGACTTGGCGTCGACCACCATGCAAAATCTTCTGGTCGAAGGTCATTGATGTATACCTGTCGCCGGAAGTGAGAAACTTGCCATTGAGGCATGCAAGCTTCAAAGTACTGAAGGGGGGTGTTCCTAGATCAACTCCTTGGATAATGAGCTGATGTCGACAAGGAGCGATCCGTCAAAGGAGGGCCTTAATGAATCCCACATCAGTGACACGGAATGGAGCTAGTGATTGTGATGAGGTGAAAACAAACTGTGATGTATGATTCAGGGTGGCGGTCATGAAATGGATGAAGGACAATGTATGGCAGTGGATGGGACACGGTTGACTCTTTGCAGAACAACATCTCTTGAACATATAACGACACTGATGTGATGGATTGGTAGCATTACCCCAAATGTGGATGGTGTGGCGAGGACCATGGTGATGAGACCGGTGAATGAAACAACCCAACCCGATGTGATACGGAGGACAAAGTGTCATGTTCAAGAGCGACTTGCTACCATTAAAGCTGTGAGGTTCTCCCAATTTTTCCCCAGTCATTGCTGACCAGTACCTCTTTATTTTTATCAAGCTTGAGGAGGATAACATATGCTTGTTCTATAACCTGCCCTTCGGGCAAGCCCATCACTATGTTTTAACGAGCCTAGCGATAGGGAAACTCGTTCTCGTCTAAAGACAAGTTTGTCACTATTTAATGAATTTAACGAGTCTAACGACAAGGATAACTCGGTCCTTTTCATTTTTAGAGAGTCTGAAAAGGTACATAAAGTCAACTCCAAGATTCCTTTTTCGTCATCTTATCCCTTAAGTCCGAAAAAGTATAAAACAATACAGAAGGGATGAATTTTCGATTGCTTTAACGAGCCGAACAAAACAAGCGCTCGATCTTTTTGTGCAATAATCCCTCAGGTCCAAAAAGATTAAAATCTAGAGGAGGGATAGCTCTTCCGGTCGTTTAACGAGCTGGAAGGCCAAAACTTGGCAAACTTTTCATATTTTACGAGTCAGTGAAAAGAGCTCAAAGAAGACTCGTCTTTTGAGGAACGAGTGATAAACAGGGATAGCAGCAGATTCCAGGTACAGGTTGGAATATTCCAATCACAGCAGTGTCACAAGGATGGCTAAGTGAAATCACTCTTCGCAGCTGTTCCTCAAAATGGGTAAACAAACATATGGAGATGAACGATTGGCCAAATGAACGGATGGAGGTGAGACTGCAAGAACACGACCAAGGGCTTTAATATGGCTGTCAAAAGTTACATTTACCAAGGTTATTTACCGATTCATTTTTTCTGAGTGAGCTTGAACTCTAGGGGAAGATTGCTCACAACTTATGTTTATTTTTTAACGAGCATGAACTATGTGCTAAAACTGCTCGGAGATGGATGCCCCCAGCATAATAATGCAGACGAGGCATATGCCCCCTAAACCTTAAGGGGCAGTTCATTTTTTAACGAGCTTGAATGCGACCAAACCTTGCTCGATTATACCAGTCATAATACAAGGAACGCCTCAGGTGAGGTAGTTATTTTTAAGGAGCTATACCTCACTAGTTACTCCAATTTGGCAAGTTTTAACTTTTTCCCCACATCCTTTCTTTATGCAAGCTGGAAACGGCTAATCCTACAAGTTTAACGGGTTAGACCTACAGGTTTAAAGGGAGGACCTAAAAATTTAAAAAAATAAATAGTCGTCCCGTGCTTGCACTCCAAAAGGTTCGCATGCCCCCAGGTATAAAGTATAATTTCAAGGCTACCCCTCCTCTGTCCCACCTCTGTTTTTCTACTTGTCGTCTTGCTATATTTTTAACGATACTTGTCTTCTCGTTATTTTTCGGTGCCGACGGTACTTGTCTTCCCATCAGTTCACTTTTTGATTTTTGCAAGATCGCAACAGATAAAACATTGGCGTTACGGAGGGAGGTTTGCCTCTTACTTATTATCCGAAAAATGGTTTTATTCGCTGCCGCAAACTAAACTCTCTTTTCGGCGATGTCTATCGTTAGGTTGCTAAGGATGGTGACTACTTGTTGCAGCAATTTCATCTCTTTCTTTGGAGGCTGCCCCTACTTATCCTTCAAAACATATGTTTTAATGGGTGAGGCTTGCCTTCAAAGATGGTGGCTACTTGCCGCCACAAATGGATCTCCTCCCTCAAGAGAGCCTACTTTTTAGACAAAGGGAGCGAGAAGCTGATTATCTCACTCACATAACTTTGACAAAAGAGCTTTATCCTAGAACAACCCTCTCTTCCTTCCTTCAGACGGGGTACGGACTAGTCCCATTCTTCTGCGGAAATTAACTTTATACCCAAGGTTTCCTCTGCCCAAGGCAGGCCAGGGTGCATGCCCCCTGGGTCCCAGTTACATCTTTCCGAATCACTCGCATTCATCGGGAAGTAGAACCGGGGGTGGAGGCATTCCTTGAGTGAATAAACCGTTAAGGGATGGTATTTGACTATTTGCGATGCGTGATCCTGGAAATGAAAGTTGGTCTACGAGCTTGACCATTCTTCCTTCGTGCGGAAAACACATAACTCTAAAGAGTGAGGATACTATCGCCTCCATGCAATATATATAGTCTCGTCCAAGGAGTAAGTTATAAACCAAGGGTCCCTGGACGACCATGACGTTCATATGAACTGTCTTCCCCTTCAATGTAACTGGAACATTGGGGAGAATCCCTAACGGGCGACTGGTTCCTTTATCAAAACCCGATAGATTTCTCATCTCAGGTAAAAGCGCCGGGGAACCCAGTGTGTTATAGACATTTTTGTGCCTCGCGACATGGAGCATGAAATGTCAATAATTACAGGGATCCTCAGTCCCTAAACATGTTGTTCTTACCCCTAAAAGAACAAGGTCATCGAACAACAGCACTTCCAATCAGTTCTCCACCTGAAAACACTTCAAAACAGGCTAATTTTGGATCATGTCAGCTGCTCCACTGAGCATCTGCGCTGGAATGCAACTGCTCCTCCTTGTACCTGCGCTGGAAGTCAAATCTAATGAAGGCTACCTGCGCTGGGCGAGATTGGCCAAGTGGCACAGTCATTCTGCAAGGTGTCAACTGCCCAGGAAGCTTCCAAACTGACACTTGGTTCATGAGATTCGCCCTGTGATGAGTAAGAGGTACTTGATCACCATGTGTAAGCAAGGATCTCCAAGTGGACTTAAGAACTGAAGATTAACTGAAGAGGGAGAGGACACTAGTCAGCTCTATGCCAGCCTCAAGCTGACTCATCCTCTCTTCTTCTCTCCTATATATAGAGCTCTTCTATGAGGTCTAAGGAGGCTGGAATTTTGTGTAAAGCAAGGAGGTGCTATTGGTTTACAGTTAGAGCTATTGGGTGATTCTTTTACTAGAGGTGAAGAGGAGAGTTCTTGCTGCTGGGGAGGTGCTGCTGGATTGGAGCCATCATTGGTTGTAACCTTCTCAGAACCCTGTTACTTCTATCAATAAAGTTTTGCATGTTCTCCTATATACTTGTATTGCATTGATGTATTGTATTTACATGTATATTTGATTCATCCTAATCCATGCTTCAGTTATGAGTACATGTATCTTGTAGTTTGCTCTCTTGTTTTGTGCAGGATCTGTGTGTAGCTGGACCGGTAAAGAAAGCAAGGAGCTGGGAACAAGGGACAAAGAGAGAGGACAAGGATCGACTAAGCGAAAGACACCAGGTTGGTTAATCTTTCTCCATTCTCTCTGTACTTTCATAAAGGAAATCATCAAAACTTTACTTTCAGTTGTTGCTAAAGACTGTCACCTTTAGAGTAGGGATAGGGTCATCCGCATCGGATACTTTTCCCCACAACACAGTGCTTTCCAAGCAATAGAGGAAAGGATACTCACAGATGCCCCTTCATCAATGATAGTTCCAGCCATCACCATTCTGTAGATTTGGACGATGATTCTGAATGGGATACTGGCTGGTAACCGGGGTCCGCCTAGTTGATTCCAATCAAAGGATACAACTAGGTTGCTTGGTGGTGGGACCGAATATACGGCCGGATACGACCCTGACGATGTTCCTTCTTGCGATAAAGGAATGGGCGCATTGCCCTGATGCTCATCAGAGTCTGTGTTGATGAAAAGAATATGGACGGTGTCATCCTTATCCTCTTCAGTGATGGTGTCATTTGAAGATGGGTCTTCAATGACGGTGTCATTTGAGGATGAAACCTCTGAAGGAAGAAGCGGGTCAACTGCCGTTTCGACCTTTAGACTTTCGTCTGGTCTGGATTCAGTAGGTTCATTCTCAATGACCGACACTTCAGCTGACCACTTGATCGGGCCAGCTGGATTTTCAACCATCGAGGGATTAGGCACGAGTTTTTGGTATCCAGGAGGAAGTCGTAACGGTGATACCGGACGATCTTCCAAAACTCTCTTCGCCTCATCTAAGAATGGACATCGGTGGATGGCGTGATCGCCTTCACACAACATACAGGGTGATCTTGGTCTCCCTTTTCGTCCTTCACTCTCGCTAGTTGACGGACTGCAATCAACATGACTACCAGAGGTTGATGCTACCGGATTGTGCAACCTGGGGGACCAGTCCCTTAGTATCCGGGGAATACAAGGACAATCACGATGGAAGTGGGCCCCTTTGCAAATGACACATGGCGATTTAGGCCCGGTCGGTGCAGTGTGTGGATTTTTGTCAGATGTCTTTTGCTTGCCCCCAGTCGCCTTCGCCATAGGCCCCTTCTGCTTCTTTTCTCTCTTCTTCTTTTCCTTCTTCTCCATGGGAGGCTAACTTTTGCCGGCTCTACCTCGCGAAGATGAAGGATCAGAGGAAGAATTGTAAGAAGTGGAAGGCTGGTGGGTAGCTCTAGACTGGTCTGACTGTTGATTCGACTGCTCAGGATTAGTGGTGATTTGAACTACATTAGTTGAAAAGAGCCATACAGGTAGGCCAATTGTCAATCCTGGAAGTGACAATGTGGCCATATGAGGCGCACCAACATCTCCCCAAGAGGAGAAGGGATTGGGACTTCCGCCAAGGTGACTTCCTTGGTTGGTGGGCTCCATACTTTTCAACCGAAAGATCAACGTGGGAATAACAGGTGATTATGTTCCGATTAAAATAAATTTTATTAACGACGCTTTTAGACACAACTTTGCTTTTTCATGTTTTAAGAGTCGAGAAAAAGCTAAAGATGACTCTAGTCTCCTTCGATGTTTTAACGAGCCCGAAGTGACAAATGCTCGGATGGACTTTTTCAGTTATAGAGTTTGAAAAAGGCCAAAAGAAACTTCTCTGGAGTTCTAGGCAGAGGGTGTGCCAAACTTTTCGCGAAACCACAGAATACGTTTTACGGTACAGGTGGTCAATCTTCGTGAATGCTGTGTTCACTGCATCGCGATCAGTAGGGCGGCCGACACGGCTTCCTATGGATAAAGGCTTTGTTCCTATAGGGGTCTCCCAATATATACGCGACGGTACGTGGGAGCACAAGTCCGTATTAGTGCCACCGACTCTCAGGAGGAATCACCCACCTTCGTAGAGATCGACAGTCACTATGTTTAACGACGCCGGAACACGTCTCTACCTAGACCTCTATGTGTTTGCGTTATGTTACAAAGCGTTGTTATGTAAATTGAATTTATTTTAATGTTGATCTTGTTTAGCAATTTGCCTTTAAGGATCACCACGAGATGTATGTAACAAATTCCTGAATGCAGTCTAAGATGAGAAGCAAACTTTTCAATCTTTCAACTTTGAAAATCTTAACTACTGAGGGAGAAGAAAGGCAAATCTTTTCACACAGATCATAGAGCACACACTAATGCAAATTTTCCTAAATCAGCATGCAAACAGTCAAATGCAAAATGCACAATGCATGTATTTTCTTTTCCCTTTCTTAATGTTGATGTATTACAAAAAGAAAGTTGTTATATAACTTTGATTTCGATTTCAAGCGAAAGTAAACAAGCTTGTCCAAAATCAAAAGACACCTTAAGATTTACTCGTTTAATCACTGGAAATACATGAAATCAAACCATAATGACGAAAGTAAAAAGACTAATCAGCTATGGACAGCAAACAAGCTAACTCTTTAGACCAGCAAAAATGCCTAACACAGGTTCAGATCTAAGAGGCCAAAGCAAGACTGGTTAACTTTCGTTATGGGAAATTGTAAATGATGTAAGAAATACAAAAGAACAAGTACAATTTCGTTATATAACAGAGGCGGAATGATGGCAAGTAAGGTTGGTTCCAGAATAGGTACAAGAAAGACAACTTGCTGCAAAAACTATAGTGAAAACAGGCAAGAAAAAAGGGAGGAAACCCCAACTGCACAAGGCAAAATTGGGCCAACGCAGGTGCTGCTCAGCCAGTCTGGCTCTCAGCGCAGGTAGCCCCTTCGGGACCTGCGTTGCAAAGTAGGTAGCCTGTGTACTACCTGCTTTGGAAAACGAAAGTTGCGTTTTCTCAGTTTCCGGGTCACAATTTTCTCAAAAATGCACAGTTTTTGCTCAAATCAGAAGCAATCAGTCAAGCACACACTAAGGGATGACAAGGAAGGTGAAAAGATATCACTAAGAGCTTACAAGGATCCTTGTAGATCAGCTCTTCAAATCATGAACATGCTCAGAAATGAGCTAGAGTAGCTGCCCTCTACTTCGCTTTTGATATAGCCAAAAGCTTTTCGATTTGGTACTCTTTTGTTCAGGAAATGAATAGCAAAATACTACAAACAATCAAACAGATACGATCCCCAGTGGAGTCGCCAGTTTGTTGTAGGGAAAAGTATCTGATTCAGATGACCCTATCCCACTCTAAGGGTGATAGTACCTCAGCAACAACTGTAAAGAAAACTACTTAAGGTTTACTTCTTTACGAAAGCAAGAGAGAATGAGGAAATGCACTAACCGTTGCCTTGCGCTTAATGTCGAATCCAAACTCTTCTCTTTGGCTGCTTGCTCCCAGCTCCTTGCTCTTTTGCTGGCCCAGCTACAATGAGATCCTGCAAAATAACAAAGAAGGAAACTACAAGAAGCATGCAATCATAACTGATTCAAGGATTAGCATAAATCAAATATACAATTATCACAATATATCATTGAAACAAGTGCATATAGAAGAACCTCAATAGCTTTTATTAATGGAAGAAGTAAAGTTCTGAGAGTGTTACAACCATTGAAGGCCCCAATCTAGCAACACCTCCCAGCAGAAAGAATTTCTCCTCTTCACCTCCTTCAAGCAATCACCCAATAGTTCTATAGTGAAACCAACAGCATATCATTACTTTGCACAAAATTCCAGCCTCCTGAGCTCATAGGAGAGAGCTCAATATATAGATGAATTGAGAAAGGATGAGTCAGCTTGCAACTGATGTGTAGCTGCCTTGTGTCCTCTCTCTCTTCAGTTGATCTTCAGTTCTTGAGTCCACTTGGAGAACCTTGCTTCCACTTGGAGAAACAGAGCCTCTGACTCATCACAAGGCGAAATCCCTGATCCAAGTGTCATTTTTGGAAGATTCCAAAGCAATGACTCAGTGTGCCACTTGTCCCATCTCGCTCAGCGCAGGTGGCCTTTGTTCCACTTGCTTTGCAATGCAGGTACACCATGGAGGAGTTGAGTTTCAGCGCAGAAGCCTAGTGGAGCACCTGCTTTGATTTCAGGATTGCTTGTTTTTGAGTGTTTTTAGGTGGAGAACTGATCTGAGAGCTGTTGGTTTGCTGACCTTGTTCCTCTAGGGGTAGGAACATCATGTTTAGGGACTTTGGATCCCTTGGATTATTGACAATCCATGCCTGATGCTGCAAGGCACAAAATTGTCTATAACACCCAAGGGTAGTTTTGGGGCTAAAATCCCATGTTTAGGTCAATTTTTGTAATATTATTGTAAATACTCCGCATTTTTTGGTCGCGGAGCACGAAGGTATTATGTGTCAAAAAGGGTAGTCTGCCCTTAGTTTTGTAAAGTAAAGTTGGTTGTAAGAGACCTACCCATGGTCTGCAAACCATGGGATTGTATAAAAAGAGCTAAGCTCTAAGTAGTTAGAGACACATAGAAAATGGTAGATCATGTAATAGAGTGATAGCTTTGAAGAGGAAGTCTAATTCTTGGGTCGTAGCATAGGTAGAGGCTCTGCAGCTGAGTGCACAGACCCCTGCAGCTATGTGCACAAGGCGGATAGAATTTCTAACACTTGGAAGATATTAATAAAAGGAGATATTCTGCAATTTCTGTGTCTTTGTTTTGTTGATGTGTTTGGATATTTTATGTATGAATTTCCTTTATTATGCTTATATGATGCATGAATGAATGCAATTACATTGAATAATTGAACGAAATTATGAATATATGCTTACGCGGTGTTAACTTTAAATATTTGATGAGATAAGCGAATCACTTAGACTAATTGGGGAATCTACACGGCATGCTGCCATAGCAGTGTGAAAGTACCTAAGCAGCCAATTAGGGCTGCGCGAAGGTCGATCGTACCCTTTTGCGGTGGTACAGAAGGACGGAATAGAGGGCTAGTCTTGCAAGCTCTAGAGCGAAGCAACCTGCACAAAGGCAAGGATATAAGGAATCAAAAGACATCATAACCATCTCAGGGTGCGGAAACTTGGTTCCAACATCCCCCCATACTGCTTCAGTAGAGACTTCGATCCGCGCTCCGCGGGCTGATGCCGAAAGGTCCAGTAGTGTAGGGATTTGTTTAGCTAATTAACACCCCCTCAAGCCAACAATATAGTTAAAATTGGTCCAATTGGAAAAAAGAATTGGTCTCAACATCCACATCACTAATTTGTGTCAGTCCTTAATTATTAGTATTAGACCATTCATTAGCACCAATAAATCAATAGTAGTAGTTGTTTCGTATTCATGATCAAGAGGAGAGTTCACAGTAAGGATAAGCATTATTTTAGGGGGAAGTTCTAATAAACGACCTTGCATGATCAGTTGGTATCAAACATGCATATTTGGTATTCTGAGCTATGAAATTGGTATCAACATGTAATTGATATTCAATTTTGCAAACACAATCCTTTTCCATTGATATCAAATGGGGGGAGTTAAGTTTCTTGGCCATTGGATATGCAAGTGAGGTACATGAGGAGAGACTTACCATTAGAGAAAAGTTTAGACATTGTTACAGATGTAAACTTGGTGCAAATCATTTAGACATTGGTTGCAAAATTAGTTCAGAGAAGTGATGTAATGTTTAGCCACTTAGTTGGAGATTGGGTTAGAGAAGAGGGAGAAAATAATTTTTTTATAATCATAGGAGAGATCAGCTACTAGTGTGGTATTCAGCCATTGCAGAGTATAGAAATTGGTTGTGAAAGAAGTTGGTGTAGAGCCTATTTGGTTCAAAGCTTAAAGTGCACAGGGATTGGTGGGAAGAACTCAAAGTGCACAAGGATGCCAAGGGTTTCCATCAAATAAAGAGGGGGGTTATTATTGATAGTGTTGTCATTGATGTCAAGGTCATATGGCTGAGCTAGATAAACCAATTCAAGTAAGAGAAGCATCAATCAAATCAAGTCCAGAAAGTTGAGAAGGCCACAAACAGATCAAATCGAGAAGGACAAGAAGTTTCAGAAGGTTGATCAAGCTAAGAAGATTGAGAAGGTTGAGATAATTATTCCCTAGTCATCGCTCCTAGTCATAAACAGCCAACACCTCTTAAGGATTAAGACCCTATTGGACCTCAGCAGTATCAATATTGTTTAAAATCACAATTACCCTCTGACTCCCTGATATCTGATATCTCGAGGTAGCATGGAAGGTCAGGTGGCATTGATGATGTGGAGTGCAAGGTGGAAAGAACCACAAACATTGTAGGAGCAACAAATGGCATATTTGTCTATCCAACCAGACGATTGTCAGATGACATGTGGCAGGTACATTTTAGCACCTAGACATGTGGTAGGTTGAGACTAATTGAAGCAGATGATGTCACAGATGACATGGAAGATGATGTGGACATTGTGGATCCCCTATTGGGTTGTGGGTTATCAAGGCACCATAGTGTTGAAGTATAATGGGAGTAGATTGATTTGAGGTACAAATTCCCACGGTTATGGGAAATTAGCCATCAGTTGCAGATGGCTAAGTTCATTGTTAGTTGAAGTTTTGTCTACTAGGCACTAAAGTGTAGTTTTATGTATGAAATTCAAGCCTAGTATTCGATGTGATGTGGTAGGTATAAAGGGGCAGAGATGACATGGAAACGGGACCACATGGAAAGCCTTGGCTATTCCATGGTGTAATGGCCTGGTAGTCTCTAACGTCTTGGGATTTGATTCAGGGTAGTGTTTTGGAAAAGTTTTCATATGTATTTTTGTTTGGCCAAAATAGTTGACAAACGAGGCTTTGAACCAAAAATAGCAACTCCAAAGGACCACGCCCAATGGGGCCCTTACTATCCTACCAAAGTACTCAGGTGTCAAAACAAATGTGTAATAAGAGCTTTTTAGTGTGAGCAGTCTAGTGTGATCGGGAAGTTATTGTTAAGAATACATCGGGCATGGATGATGTAAATAACTCCTTAAATGATGAGCATCGCAATAGTAGGATGACAGACAAGTAGAGAAACCTAGTGTGAGCAAGTCCGATGTGATGGGGAAATAGTCTTCAGTTACAGCCAAACATATGAAAGATAGTGATCCAACAAGGTCATGATTCCAATAGTTAATATTCCATCGGGCACTCAATCTCGATGCAAAGTCCCATAGCATTAAGGGATAAAGAAAACAAGTAGGAAAAGGCACAGAGGAATATCTAAAGGAAAATAAGAGCTCACACCTTATTATAAATATTAATGGGTATTTAAAGGACGTGAGTTGGTGAACTAATGTGAACATGGAATTTGCACCAATCCAAAAGAGTGATGAGAGGACATGCATGAGGTAATATCTATGTCGAATGTGTGTAAGATGAGGAAAATTGTCAAATGTATAAGCCAAAAATAGTTGGAACATAGAGGACAAAGAGTGTGTGTAGGTGTGATTTAGGAGCACATGTGAGATCTATAAGAGATCTTTAGTGAACAAAGCATGTGTAGAGAAGGTAAGTTTGTAATATACGTTAGTTGTGTTGTGTAGCATAATCTAAAACTGGCATTGATCTAGAAAGAGAAGATTGTTGTTGAGAAAGAAAAGAAAGGAAGGAGATATGAATTAAACATTGTTGTTTGTATAAGAATTGAAGAAAGTGCCTTTGGATCCAATCTAGAAATTTGACGAAATGGATATCTAGGAGTTAAATGACATTGGATCAGTAGATCCAAAGGGGATTGGTATATCCTACAAGTTAGTGCTGGAAAATATGAGTGGATTGGTTTTTCTTACAAATTAATGCTTGCAAATATGAGGGGATTGCTGCCCCCTACAAGTTGGTGCTTTCAAACTAAGGGGATTGGTGTCTCCTTCAAGTAGGTACTTGCAAATATGATGGGATTGGTGTCTCCTATAGGTTAGTTCTTACAAGGATTGTAACAATAGATTGGTGCCTATTTTAATCAAATAATTAAATAATTTTTATTGTTTTATCCTCGATGGTTTTCCACATATATCATGCATTCAAAGCTATTATGTGATTGGTGTGTTATTCTATGATTGAATTTATTAAATAGTGTAAAATTGTATTATATCAATTCACCCCCATAGTATAATTGTTAATCCAATACGTATTGTCAGTAAGACGTTAATGAGAATTAAGCAAGGTATGTTCCCTCCCGCATGTGGCATTAGATTTGACGGATTGTGTTGACGGGGTTAGACCTACCAACATTTAAGGGGATATCCCCGGTAAGAAGTCACAACTAGACCTTAGACTGTT
Source organism: Pinus tabuliformis (assembly GCA_031772625.1). Classification (NCBI taxonomy): domain Eukaryota; kingdom Viridiplantae; phylum Streptophyta; class Pinopsida; order Pinales; family Pinaceae; genus Pinus; species Pinus tabuliformis. Next base: position 1,156,704,192 of record CM062818.1, on the reverse strand, counting down.
TGCATTAGGAGTCCCAACAGTGGGTGGTAATGTAATGCATTGACCGTGATAGCATGCAAAGGTAAGTATGATCATTTATGTCGGAAGCAAGTGTGTGACCTTGCAGCGAATCAAGTGAGATGCATGGGGGTTCTAACACACAGAGGGAAAAAGGAAGTGTGCCCCTTAGAAGCCTGTAATAGTACACAGCCTTAAAGGAACAAATGAGTGGAATGACATCACAAGATGGAAGTAGAATAGTCTACAAACCAAAGTGACGGGTTAATCCAACAACATATCTTCAACTAGATTTATACAATTCAATACAAAATATTTCATAAGAAAATGTGGAAGTTAAACAACATACATTGCTAAAGTAACCAGAATAGTCGAACTACAATAACAACATATGCATGAAAATGTGTTGGTTCAGTTATATATTATTAAGTGAAAGTTCCATCCATACATACATCATTGATAGCCACTAGCCCCAATAGTGGAACATTACAGTCAACACCACATGATCCTCCAAAGAAGTATACTCACTCTACGATGTGGAGAAGTCAATGCTCATCACAATACTCCCAAGCCTTCTCTAAGCCTAAGCCTAGCCAAAGGTTGGACTCCCAAAAGCCTCTACTATGAGTTATGAGGTTCTATTTATAACAAAGGGTTGGGTGACCCTTAAAATTCCCCTTTGAATCTTTGACTACCCTTATGACTCTTCAAATCCTTTACAAATAACTCTTTACATTACATAGTGGCTATTCACATTCCACTAGTGACACTTGGACTTTCACTTATAATATATTTACTCCTATACCCATGTGGGACAAAATAGGCTAGATTCATCCTGACAAGACAAACACTAAGACTTAGAAGCTTGGGGAAAGACCAACTCAGTAACATCCTCCTGATGATATTTGGTGATGAATTGATACCAAGCTTGGTACTACGCTATGGTGTCCCCATATTTTTTGGTGATGTCTTTCTGGAAACGAACTCTTGCCTCCATGGCTTTTGGGTATATGGTACTGGAACCTTTTTCCAAATCATTCTGAAGCATGCGCAACATTGTCCTGAGTGTGGTTGGACCATCAATGTACCTCTACATGTTTTCTACGCTTAGTTGCAAGTCATCATTGGTGGCCTCTTACATCAACTGCTCCATGTACCTTTCGACCTCCAGGCGGACTTGGTTCTTCTCAATGGATTTAGTGAGGGAACTGATTGAAGGGATATTGTGTGTCCTCACCATGACATCCAAACTCTTGAACAACTATGCATAGGAAGCCTCAATGCTACTGATGAGTGGAGGGAGTTGCTCATAGTTCTGGATCAACATCTGAATTTGTTCTTTGCCTAGATTTGTCTGTGGCTTCATTACCTTCTACAAGTAAAGTGCGGTTCCCTTATATCTCATTGTCCATTCCTATACATGTGCAATAACAGCGTATATGTCCTTGAGAGTTTGGGCAATCTTGATGCACCACTACTGAAAACCATGTATATGGACAATTTCCTTGTGCACGGTGACAAATCCATCATAAATTTTTCGCATGGTGGTCTCAAGACTCGATACTTCAGCAAGTATCATTTTTTGCATCTCTGCCATAAAGGATCCTGTAGATTATTCTGCCCTCTATCTGGCCGCTTGCAATTCCTTAGCCATCAAATCATTCTATGCTAACAAGAACTTGACATTTGAGCTCGTGGCTTCTACATAATCCTTAGAGGCATCGACCATGGTAGCTGGGTGCTTTATAACATCTGAAGCAATCACCGTTTCCTTTGTATGTGCAAGTGACGTGTGATCATCCGGGGAACGCTTTCCTTGTGCCTATACAATCCTCTGTTGCAACTCATCAAATGACATATTGTACACATCCATCACTGGATCATCATCAAGGAGAATAGTCTCTCTTTGCTTGCTTGGGCCTGGTTCTAAGACTGGAGGTGGTGGAGACTGAGGGGAAACCTTAGATTTTCTCGGCATGAGGTCAGAATCTTGGTCTTGTGGTTGCTACTCCAACTCCATGTCCTTTTCTTTTACCATTTTCTCAATTTGTTGAGCAAGCTCCCAAACCTCCATATGCTCACCTTCTTCTTCGTATGTCAGTTGTTCTGACTCCTCAACCTGTATGGGCATAGTTTTCTTTGGCATCGCACCTTACCCTTCTTCATGTTCCTGTTTCTTCTTCTCTTCTATCTCTCTCCTTCTTAGCTCCTGCTCTTCTTTCAACTTCTTCTCTGTTTCTTTCAACTTCCTTTCAGCTTCCTCCAACCTTTGCTTCTGTCTCTTCTTGTGCTCTACTCTCTTTATGTGTTGTTTCCTCTTTGCCTCCGGTGCCAAAGTTGCTTTCTTAGTGATAGGATCTTCCTCGAACTTGTAGCTTTGCTCAGCCTCTAGGTTCTCGACAATCTTCCACTTACCCTTGTCCTGCACTAGTTTGCTGCTCATTGTTTTTGTTGTTGTTTCTTCCTGAGGTGTTTTTTTTGCAAAGCATCTTTCCATTTTGTGGCTATGTTGACTGGTTCATTGAGCTTGGAGTGGTTGTGACAATACCTCCAAGGGTCCTCCTCTACCCAATGACATGCCCTGTGGATCCATGGATAATACACTATTGCACAATGGTTCTTGCTAATATCATGGGGATATTATGGATTGTAATCTTTGGTGTTGAACTCATACCTCACAATCTCCTTGGCTTCGGCATCTGCATCTTTCAAGCTCCCAATCTCATACAATCCAATCCATAAAGGAAGAGCAAACCATGGTGCCTTCTACCTCCTATACATCCTTATTGATAACCATATGGAGATGTGATATGCAACCTCTTGCATGACCAACTTATTCATGGAAAACCTTGGTAGCACATGTGGAGGCTTCTCTCCAATAAACATCTTGATGAAGGTGCCACTGGGTGAGACATACCAATCTGCAATGTTGAGTATTGCCTCCATCCCTTCTTGGGACATGCAAGGTGGATCCTGCTCAAAGATCAACTTGTATATAGCGGTGATGAAATGGTCAGATAGCCTCGCCATGACTCCTCGGTAGTTGCACTCAAATAGAAAATTGCAATAAATATTCACAGCAGTTTCTTATGGTGTTCATGTCCAACCCCTGCTAGGAAACTAATGTTGGGCATAGGTTGCATCAAGTAGGTATGCAGACATACAGAATCTCGCTTGCTCATTCTTGGGCGGATTTCGGGCATTAGTCAAATTCACTTTCAGTTGAAGAGCCAACAGATCTGACCAGTTGATGGTCTTCCATCATTTTCCAACTAGTCCAAAAAACCACCCAACTCTGCAGAAAGGTCTTCATGCTTTCTTGACCATACAGTTGGCATGCAAAGATGATCAAGAGTTGGTAGGCCTTAATGAGTGACTTAGTCTTGTAAACATGATTAGGTGTCGATTTGAACTTCGACGACTCTTTCACCCAACGCTTTATCATGTCTCTGTTCACATTGTTGTTGGGGGCATAGAAAAGTGCATCCATGCGGTTTACCGGCTGTGGTAAGTGATACATCTGATGATAGTTTTTCGTCCTAAAGGTAGAAAGTTATGTTCCACTGGCACTGCTCAATGTCATTATCTCAGGATATGTATGTGATACAATCCAATGAATGATGTCTGCACATGGGAAGGTGGGTACCTCCATGAAACCTTATATAAGCCCGACTTGTGGATGTTGACATAGACCTGCCAATCTTCTAGATCTTCCTTGAAGATTCCTACAAAGATATCCTTGATTCCTGCCATGTTATCTTCATGTCCTTCTCTATGAACAATTGTGTGCCTGCATAAACTGGAAAGTTCATTTACACTTGTTCAACTACATCCCTGATGCTACTTTCAATTGTATCCTTTAACTGGGCTCTCTTGGAAGCCATGTTACCTGTACTACTGACGAGCTGCACAACAACTGTTGTACCTAGAGACAAAGAGGACAATCATGGCATGCAAATGTTATCTTGAAACCAAAATCACTTCAAGAATAGACCAATCAACAAATTGGGCAGTTTTTGGGAAGGATTATTCAATTATGGGCTTTAGAGGTGATGGATTGTCAGTTGGATATACGCATTGCGCAGTACCAGCTGCCAGTGGGGAGTTGATGTTAACTGGAACTGCGCAATGCACAGTTTAGTCTGGCTTGTGATGGTTGGGACTGCACATTGCGTAATCCCAGTGGCCAAGGCTTTGATACTGGCTCCTGGAAATGCACAGTGCGAAGTTGGAGCCAATCCTTGGAAGCCTATGCGCAATTCCTAGGGCCAAGGCAAAGCCTTGAGATCTAGAAATTTGCACTGCATGCCGGGAAGAGCTAGATCCGAGCCGAGGAAGCCCAGATCTGCCTAAGGGAAACATGAAAACAATCAGATCTGAAAGTGGAAGTGATGGTTTGTGCAGATCTAAGTGAATTCTTATGCATGCAATCAAAATAAGTGCAGGAATCATTCAAACAGAAGAATAGTGAAGCTTGTGGAGAGAGTCACCGCAACAACGACCGCCAATACAAAAAGAAGGTAATGCATGCGACATTTGTGAAAGGAAATGCAAAACTTAAAACAACACTTCTACAAGCTAAAACAAATCAAAATGCCTGTGATCATTCAATAAAACGGGTAAAACAGCACACTCATAAGCCAAGTAAACAAAAGCGACAGAAAAAGCAGCAAAAGACAAGAAAAGAAAGGCTTACCCAGAAAAATTGTGAAGATTGTGCCGAAGGTTCCTAAATCTCCTCGAGAATGCCAAAGCTCCAATATCCAATGTGAAAATGAGCTATGGCAGCATCCGTTAAATATATTTGGTTGACTTAAGGTTTATGATGCAAAGGCCAAAAATCTAGGAAAAAACAACACTTGGCAGCAATTTCAAAAAATAGCTCAAGTGTAACTCCGACTGCTAAAAATAGATCCCTATTTTTTAGGGATCATTTTTCTCTTTTTACTTTTTGCGGGAAAGGCTACCATGCATGCATGGAGAAATTGCACAATTCCAGGGAGAACTGGGAAACTCACTAGCACATGCATCGGGAAGTTGATGAGGGAATGCTTCTACGCAATTCCTGGACTGAGTGGCTTTGGTTGCCTCTCATGATCTACACAGTTTCTTAGTTGAAGGCAGGTTTCTAGCTAGTTCTATGCAATTCTGGAGCCGAAGCTCATTTTTGGCTTGAAATGTGCATTTCCTAAGATCAAGGTTGGTTGCCCTGTAGGATTGCATAGCTCACTAAGGCAGGCTTAAAACCAGAGTGCAACCAAGTCAAGAGGTCAGCTTGTGGTTAGATAGAAAATCTAGTAAGCAAACACAAGATATAAAGCAAAAGATAGAACTCAATGAAAGCACAAGTACCTAGGTCAGTGCGAGATAAGTTGTTGGGATTTTAGTAGGGAGGCCCCAAAACAAAGCATAGGAAAAATTTTGAAGGGTGATTGTAGTTGCTACAACATTGGTGACACACTGGTAGAACTCAAGTTTTATGTATGGACCTTGTCTCGTGTAAAGCGAGTTTAACTCTTCCAAAAGTATTGTTTTATTTTTTGATTGTCCTAGCTTCTTCACTAGCTTGAGTTAAAGATGTAGTCCCTACCATTGTCTTGATTGGTCAAGACACATACCAATACAAGTCAACTGAGTTGTTTTGATTGGGGATGAGGGGTATATTAATGAACAAGTAATATATATTTTCATAGTTTTAGTTTCATCTATGGTGTTTCTCCGCTGTCAGTAAGCCTGAACAGTACCCTGGCGGACTCACTTCAGGAACATAAGCATTGATCTGTTGCCAGCAAGCCTAGACAGTACCCTGGCAAAGTTACTTGCTTCACCTCTCTGCGCAGGAAGTCTTTCTCTTCTATCACCTTTATTTTATTTTTTCATTTTTCAAAGAACTATGCATAGGCACTTATTTATTTCATGAGGTGAAAGAGGGATCCCAACTTATTGTGATCAGGTGCTTAGAAATATGACCAAAAATAAAAGTGTCAGAATCTTCTCAAACTCATCTTCAGCTTGAATATCTCGTCATTCTTAATCCAATGGTGTGAACGGTACTCAAATTCGAGTTCATATGTAGAAGTTAGAGCAAGTCAAAGTTCAGGTTTGGCTTGCCTACATGGCAGGATTGGGATACTGTGGCAGGTCTTTAGCTAATGAGGAGGCACCAAGTGGAAGCCTGCCATTGACCCTTTCAAATCGCATGTCACAGCGGTAGGTCGAAAAGGTGTTAGAAATTGGGCCCCGGTAGGTTGGGTTACGATGCTTTCAAATCGCAATCGCAATCGGTGAAAGGGATCGACGAACAGGTATGGCCCCGACCCCGGCAAGGTTAGCGATGCGATCGCATATCGTAATCGCATCAATAACAGGAATCAACCTCAGTTCAAGTTAAGTCCCAAATCTGAAATAACCCAGATGAGATAGTGTTATATGTCACAGTTTAAAACTCTAGCGGATCCGCGATATAGCAATCACAGCATTTCGTCGAGTAAACAAGACATTTCACCTGCCAAAACCTGCCAATTGTGATCTACGCTACAGTAGACAAAATATGGCCTGCGGTGTGGCAAATTCCTTGCATGATTAGTAAATTTTGGGGCTAATTTGTAGTTTTCTACCAGATTTAGAGCATCTTGTGGAACGAATAGAGGAAGAACTAGGAGAAGTCATAACTCCTTCAGTTCTTATCCAAATTTGATGAAAAAATAGTCAATTCTAGTATTTTTGGGTATTCTGAACTGATTGAGATAGGTTTCAAAGTCATCTGAGTATTGTAAACACACTTTTTATTGTAAACACGCTTTTTATGAAACTATATAGGAAGGAGGCATTCCATTTACTTGTATTCAATATATCTTTTGCTTTGATCGGTTATCTATCTTCTGTTGATGTTTACAGGTACTTCTCAAGCATGTTAAGTACGGGAAGGAGCGACAAGATCGATACAAAGGAGAGAAGAGGAAAGTGAAACTACAAGTAGGTCTTCTCATCTTCTTTGTCTTATCTATTATTTATAGGAAAGGCTAAAGTGCTTTAAACTTTTGTTCTAGATATGGCTACTTATCTAGGGCATTAGTATTTATCCGTAGATACCAAATTCTCCAAAACAAATTAGCGACCATACTAGGGAAAATTGGAAAAAGGGTAAACCACTTTATGGTAGCAGGTCGCTCTTGAACATGACACTTTCACTTCATCTCCATGACTATTTGGGTTGGGTTATCTGCTTGACGGTTATCATACATATGGTCTATCACACCATCCATCACTTCTGTTTTGGGTCAATGTTGCCAATTCATTCAGACTATTTGGGTTGGGTTATCTACTTGATGGTTATCATACCTATGGTCTATCACACCATCCATTACTTTGGTTTTGGGTCAATGCTGCCAATTCATTCAGTGTCATCGATATGTTCAAGAGAATTCATTCAGTTAAACTTCATCCTTTGCAATACCATAAACGTTCATTTTCATGACTGCCATTCCTGAACCTTGTGTCATCAGTCAAATTTTTTCTCCAAAATCATTACACTTGCTTTGTGTCGTTGATGTGGGATACATCAAGACCCTCCTACGATGAGTCGCTTCTTGTTGACATCAACACATTATCCAAGAAGTTGACTTAGAAACACCCTCCCAGTACCTTGAGGCTTGCATACATCAATGGCAGGTTTCTCGCTTCCAGCAATACGTTGACATCAATGGCCTTCGACCGAAAGACTTTGTATGGTGTTCGACATCAAATCACCCATTCACACTATGCAGAATGTACTGCAGTACCTTGAGGATCATTATCATTATCGATGATTTCTCTCGCATCTGTTAACAGCTTACATCATCAGCTGGTAATCAAACGGTGTCTTCCCATGTTCGACTTCAAATCACATATTCACATGGTTAGACTCGTACTTGAGCAAACAATTGAACAAGATAGAAGACCCCGGATCTAGTTTCATCAATCCGGGCTGCGATTACAGGAGTACTAAATCATATGTACAATGGCTTTACATTGACAGTCATTCCGATCATGGGTCTATATCTGTAGATGACTATCTGTGTACATGTAACGAAAGTTTATATGTTGAGCATGGATATGCCTTCACTCAACAATTCATGAAAAAATCAAAAAATCATGATATATGTGTTGTAATTGATGCAGGTCACCTTCCACTTCGAAACCTCCTCATCACATCGTAAAGCATTTCATTCGACATGAACATTTTTTTCGACTTCATACTTTAGGGGGCAGTTGTTACAGATCCATTTGGGCACATCACTCCCATCATCTAGATCAGTGTTTTAGGGCTCATCAAACCCTAATTTCAGTTGCTACATGCCCTAAACAAGTCACCCTTTTGAATGCCTCCTTCCCAGACCGTTTCATGACTTGAAGAAATCCTAAGCCCATGTAAAGGTGTGCTACAGAGCACTTGAGTCCATGCCAGGGTGCTCTGCAGAGCACTTAGGCCCTCTTTCACATGCATTGGGTGAGATTGAGCAAAATTCACATAGGTTTTGGGGAATATTCTTATCTCTTGGAGTCATCTAGAAGTTTCCCTCACTTATCAACTCCTATTAGCTCGAAAATGGATGAGGAATGAGTTAAGATATATCCTATCCTCTCATCCCTTCCTCCATGGAAATAATTCTAAGTATGTAAGGCCATTCAATACCCCCATTTATGACATAACCTCCTTCATATTCCTATAAATTGAACACTCATCTAAGTGATCAAGGGGCTGGACTATGTTGAATTGTAAGGAGATAATGTTGCTATGAGAATTTACTTTGAGACAAGTATTGTTATGCTACAAGTTTTTCATGCTTTTGATGTGATGTGGATGGGATCAAAGCTAGAGGAGTGACTTCAAATCAGAGTTGATGGTTGTAATTCCTTCTTCTATTCAATAAAGTATTTGAACCTTTTTCCCATATGCTTATCTTGTATATGATGCTTATATGTGTGAATGTATCTGATTCCATTTACTTGTATTCAATAGATCTTTTGCTTTGATCGGTTCTCTGTCTTCTGTTGATGTTTACAAGTACTTCTCAAGCGTGTTAAGTAAGGGAAGGAGAAACAGGATCAATACAAAGGAGACAAGAGGAAGGAAGAACTACAAGTAGGTCTTCTCATCTTCTTTGTCTTATCTATTGTTTATAGGAAAAGGCTAAAGTGATTTAAATTGTTGTTCTCGATATGGCTACTTATCTAGGGAATTAGTATTTATCTGTAGATACCAAATTCTCCAAAATAGAGGACCTATCATGACAAAAGATGAGAAGACCTTCAGAAAGGCTTTATTTAATATGACAGAGATGGTTAAGGTCCTCTATGAAAAGAGGAACAACAGACTGCAAGGAGAAAGCTCCAAGCCTCCCAATGGAGAAGGTTCTTTAGGAGGAGGTAGTGGAAAAGGAGGTAATGGGAATGGAGGCAAACCTCCACCATCTTCTTCATATTCTTCTTCGAAAGAAGATTCACACTCTTCCACAAATACCACCATTACTAATACTCATCATCATTCTTCAAAAGGGGTTGGTAAATCACCTTTTCTGAAGCTTGATGTTAAATTCGAGTTACCTATGTACAATGGTGAAGTTAATGCAGAGAAGCTGGATAACTAGATTCGTCAATTGGAGGTGTATTGTAGAAGTCAGAAACTTTAAGAGGATGATATCAAAATTCAATTGGCTTCATTGAGAATGGAGGGTGCAGCACTTGTATGGTGGGAATCAAGGGCTCAAGACGAGATCAAAAAACATGGTAAGATCTCCATTTCTTGGTCTGATTTCATTGCTTCTATAAAAATATAGTTCTGCCCTTTAGTTTATATGCAAAAAGCCATTATGAATTGGCAAAATTTTAGATAGTTGAAAGGTCAAAATGTGTACGAGTATACTCAAGAGTTTAGGAAAAGAGCTCTTATGCTAGGAGTAGACTTACAATCACAAGATACCTTGCTGAAATACATAGGAGGGTTGCATAGCTATCTTCGACATACCATTCTTATTTTCAATCCCACGAATATTGATGAGGTTTTTGTTCAAGCTACACACCTCGAAGAAAGTGGGAAAAATATGCAGGAAGAGGGTAAGAAGAAGCCATTTCAGAGTGGTGAAAAATGGAAAAGGTTTAAAGGAAAGAAAAATAAAACTGCTTCTGTTAGGAAAGAAGGGGAGAAACCCATGTACAATAATTGTTCCAAGGAAGGACAGGATGAAGCGCATTGTTGGAAGATTTATCCAGAATTACGACTAAAGAAATTTAACAACAAAGGGAAACAGAAGACCAATGTTGTTGTAAAAAAGACTTGGGTTCTGACTCAGGAGATGAGACCAAGATCGTAGCCACAGTCAGCAAAGGGAAATCTATGGCAAAAGCAAGCAAAGAGGAATTCGTATCGAACACCAACACAGCAAATAATTCCCATAGCGTTTCAAATGAGGAAAACCGAATCGAGTTGTTCCACATCCAAGTTATTTCCAAACATACAAAGATCAATACGTTGTTTGACAGTGGATCTCAGGCCAACTTAATTTCTGCGGATTTGGTTAAGAAAATGAATCTGGAAACCATGCCCCATCATAAACCGTATCCGTTGGGTTGGGTAACCAAGGATGCCAATTTGCAGGTCACACAGAAATGTGTTTTCAGGTTTTCAATCACCACTAATTTCATTGATGAAGTTGAATTAAACATTGTTCCATTGAATATCTTAGGGATTGTATTAGGAAGCCCGTATTTGTATGACAGGAAGGTCGTTTTCCACAAATTTGAGAACAAATACCATTTGTTCAGAATGGAGTGGAGTACATTGCGAGAGCCCATCATAGGAAACTTAATCTGTCTTTGGCAAGCGCAGGTGAAATGAAGCAACTGGTTAATTCCAACAAGAGTCTCGTGCTCCTCATGATCAAGCAAAAGAATGACACGGAGTAGGAATCCTTTGCATGTTGTGATGTGAAGCTGAAAGCTGAATTGATTGATGTGGTCAATCAATATGGGGACATGTTTCAAGAACCAAAGGGACTGCCACCAAAAAGAGGAATTCAACATGAAATTCAGCTACAACAGGACTGTCCACTCCCAAACATTGGTATGTATCGAATGTCAATTCTAGAAAGTTTAGAAATTAAGAAACAAGTCTAGGAATTGTTAGATAAAGGAGTAATTTGTCCTACTTCGCCATGTGGTTCACCAATTATATTGGTACCCAAGAAAGATGGAACTTGGCACATGTGTGTAGATTATCGAGCTTTAAATAAGATCACAATAAAGAATCGATACCCACTGCCCAGAATAGATGATTTGCTAGATCAGTTGAAAAATGCAAAGTATTTCACTAAATTAGACTTGAGAAGTGGATATCATCAAGTTAGAATAGCTAAGGAGGACATTTGGAAGACTGCTTTTAAAACCAAACAAGGATTGTTTGAGTGGCTGGTTATGCCTTTCGGTCTTTGCAATGCTCCAGCTACATTCATGAGAGTTATGAATGATGTTTTAAGATCCTTTCTTGATGAATTTGTAATTATCTATTTAGAAGATATTTTGATATTCAACAAATCACGAGAATAGCATGTCAAGCATGTTAGGAAAGCGTTGGATGTCTTGAGAAAAGAACAGTTATTTCTGAAGATTTCTAAATGTGAATTCGAGAAAACTTCTTTAGTGTATTTGAGCCACATAGTTGGAGGAGGTGAGCTGAAGATTGACCCTCTAAAGTTTCTCTCATTGTGAATTGGCCAACACTCGAATCAATTACAGAATTAAGGATTTTTTTAGGAGAAGCGCAGTACTGGATGAAGTTTATTGTCATTTTCTCCTCCGTAGCAGCTCCACTACATGTGTTGACCAGCGTGAAGGTTGTCTTCCAATGGGGAGGAAAATAGCAAAAAGAATTCGATGATTTGCAACAAAAGATCAATTTAGCCCCAGTTTTAGCATTGCCAGATTTGAAACAACCCTTTGAAATACAAACAGATGCAAGTGACTATGCCATGGGTGCAGTTCTTTTACAACATGGTAAGCCCATTTCATTTCATTCTGAAATTTTTAATGGTGTTGTTATTAATTATCCTACGTATGATAAAGAGATTTATGCATTGGTGCAAAGTGTGAAGAAATGGAAGCATTATTTGATGGGAAAAGAAACCATTATTCACACCGATCATCAGCCTCTGCAATATCTACAATCTCAAACCAAATTGCAATAGTCAAGGCACTTTTGTTGGATGGGATTTTTACAGTAATTCCAATTGGTAATCAATTACAAGAAAGGCATTTATAACAGAGTTGTTGATATGCTTTCTAGACCAGTTGTAAATGTAGCCATTTTACTCAAGAATAATTATGTTTTTCTTGAAAGTTATGTTGAACAATACGCATAGGATGTTGACTTTCAAGAGGTATATTTAAACTTGAGTCAAGGCCACCAAGTTGAGGAATTAGACTACCATATTCATGATAATCTGTTGTATCATTTGGGAAAACTTTGTGTTCCATAGGGGGGGAGAGTAAAGGTCATAAGGGAAGTGCAAACTTCTCTTATTGTTGGACATTTCAGTGTAAGTAAAATAGTGGCAAATCTTTAGAGGTATTTTTATTGGCCTCGTATGCTAGAAAGTGTGTTACATTTTATAAGAGCTTGTTCGTTGTGTGCAGTCAATAAGCCTAGTAATAGGAAACTAGGATTGTACACACCACTTCTAGTGCCTTCACGACCATGGGAAAGTGTTTCTATGGATTTTGTAGGAGGTATTCCTTTGTCAAGGAAAGGTCATGATTATTTTTATGTAGTTATGGATAGGTTCAGCAAGATTTGCATGTTAATGCCTTGTAAAAATCAAATTACAGATGAACAAACAGCTCAAATTTACTTTCAAAATGTATGGGTTTATTTTGGATTGCCTACTTTTATTGTAAGTGATCTTGATTCTCAATTTGTTTGGAATTTTTGGTCAAGTTTATGGAACTTGATGGACACCAAGTTGAAGAAAAGTACAACCTTCCATCCACAAACAGATGGTCAAACTGAAGTGGTTAACAGGACAGTCATTCATTTTCTAAGAGGGTATTACAGCAAATATCCTAAGTTATGGGATGAACAGTTTCATTATATTTAGCATGCTTACAACCGAGCAAAACACTCTTCTACTCTAACTTCGCCTTTTGAGGCATGTCTTGGTTATTTTCCTAAATCGCCTTTGGATTTCATCTTTGAGAAATATGTAGTTGTAGATGGACATAGTGACATAGAAAAAGCAAATAAATTCATTGAGAAAATTTAGTTGATTCACCAAACAATTCAAGAACAACTAGAAAAGAGTCAAGGCAAGTATAAGGCAAGGCATGATAAGCATCGTGTGGATCATCAATTTCAAGTAGGTGATGAATTTTGGCTATACATTAGCAAGGAAAGGCTTCAAGGTGAAGGTAAAAAGTTGAAACCAATTCGTTATGGTCCATTTAAAATTATGGAAAAGATTGGTAATAATGTTTTCAAGCTTGATTTGCCTTCATATATGCAAATATATTCTGTTGTTAATGTTGAAAATTTGAGATTGTATGAACCTCCTTTGATTGAAGATCAAGGAGAGAATGTTCAAATTCCATCTATTGAAGACTTTTCTCCAAAATACCTTGATGTGCTTCAGCAAGACACTATACTTGACAGAAGGACAAGGACAACTAAAAGAGGAAATATTGATTATCTTCGGGTGGGTCTCAAAGGTACACATCCATCAAAGGACAAATGGATTGAAGTGGGGAAGGTGAGGGAATAGTAACCTCATCTGTTCAATAATTGAAAGTGATCCTTTTGGGGTCCAAAAGGCTTCTAGTGTGGAGGAGTGATCAGGTGCTCATACGCCCAAAAATCAAAGTGTTAAAATCTTCTCAAACTCAGCTTCAGATTGAAGAGCTTGACATTCTGAATCCAACGGTGTGAATGGAACTCGAATCTGAGTTCGTATGCATAACTTAGAGCAAGTTAAAGTTCATGTTTGACTTGCCTACATGGCAGGATTGGGATGGTGTGATAGGTCTTCAGCGAATGAGGAGGCACCAAGTGGTAACCCGCCATTGGCCCTCACAAATTTCATGTTAGGTCCCTATAATACTAGTGATTCCCCCATTACTATTGTCGTTGTATCCCTTATTGTTATTGCTGTGCCCCTATTGTCCCCATATTGTTATTATTGTGCCCCATAGAATCCCTCTATTGTTATTTTTGTGCCTTTATATTATTATTGTTAGGTCGGCTTGGTTATATTGTGACCCCTTAGACTCCCATATATAGAAAGGAGGTTTTGTCATTTGAATCATCCAAGAATTGTTCATTTGTGTAATGTAAAGGAGGTTTCCCCTCAAAGAGGTTGAATTCTAAGGTGTTGATCTATCTTTTCTATCTTTTTGTGAGCTGGTTTCATAACATTTGGTATTAGAGCTTCAGATTCTAGGGTTTCGCTGCTCCAAACAGGTCATCGTGTAATTTTCGCTATAACTTTTTTCTGCAACATTTCAGAAACTTAAAAAAAACCCATTTCAGACTAAATCTCGGTGAACCTCCAGTCTGAATTTCAGATTTTGTCTTGCTATATTTTCGAAGATATGGTCTGAGGAAGTTAGGTTTTTTGCAAGCTCCAGAATCTCATCTAAAACAGGTTATCGTGGAATGTTCACTATAACTCTTTTGCTACGAAGTTTCAGAAGCTAAAAAAAAAACCAGTTGAGAAGAAATCGGTCTGAACCTCGGTTCCTAATTTCAGATCCTGTCTCACTATATTTGCTGAGATATAATCTGAGGAATTTAGGGTTTTTGCAGACTCCCGAATTACATTCCAAATAGGTCACCTTGGGAAAATCGTCATAACTTTCGCTCTAAGCATCAGATTGAATTTTCGTAAGAAGTTACAAAAAGAGGACGGATTGTATTTTTTTTGGGTATCATTTTCAGAACCTAAGATTGAAACAGTGACCCGTGGGATGTCGTACAAGTTTTCTCTACTGAACCAGTCTATACTCAGGCCATCATGGGAGATTTGGAAAAACTCTTCATTGGAGAATCCAATCTTGATTAGACTTGTGGGGTTAGAAATATTACTCAGAGGGTAACTGCAGGAAACAATTTTAGAACTGGGAGATCCAAAATTACATAGATACATCAGATTCAATATCGAGCTCCTACAAAGTGAAAAAAGGTGTGTAGTTTTTTTTTTTTTTGCATAAGCTTGGTTTGAAAAAATAGTTTGAAGGAATTCAAAGAGCATAGTGAAGCATTATTATCGGTAATCAATGCCCCGAAGAAAGAAAATGGAAACACCTAGTAAGCAACCTAAAGTCTCTAGCATGACTCATGAAGAAGAGGAAGAAATGCAACATGATATATCAAAATTACGAGACCAAGTGCAACAAATTTCACTCGCACAAAAAGTAACAGAAAATATGATGGATGGTTTAAAGAAAGACATAGAAGCTAAGATGGATGGTTTAAAGAAAGGCGTGGAAGCTAAGATGGATGGTTTAAAGAAAGGCGTAGAAGCTAAGATGGATGGCGTGGAAGCTAAGATGGATGGTTTAAAGAAAGGCGTAGAAGCTAAGATGGATGGCGTGAAAGCTAAGATGGACAGTGTGGAAGCTAAGATGGATGTCGTGGAAGCTAAGATGGATGATTTAAAGAAAGGCATGGAAGATTTGTAGACAGATTTGACAAAGTTTCTACAAGAAATGCTTACTAATGGTGAAAGGGTAGTAAAGGAAACTCATGATGAGAAAAAAAAAATGTTAATCATGATTTCATATACTCTAACGTTGGATCGAAGAACCACCATGTTCCAAAGATCAATATGAGGAAGTTTGATGGCAAGGATCCCGGAACATGGATACTACAAATGGAGCAATTTTTCAATCTCCATAATGTGCAAAACACACAAAAGGTATGCATTGCAACTTTATATTTGGAACCAAATCAGTTTGTATGGTGTCGATGGCTTCGCTCTCATAAATAGCTTGTCACTTGGGCTATTTTTATAGATGAAATGATAGCACATTATGAGGATACAAAAAGCAACACTTTTTTTAGCCAATTGATAAATCTCAAACAAAAGGGTTCAATGATGGAGCACATTGAGGACTTCCAAAAATTGAATATAAGGGTAAACGATATTCCAGAGGAGCATAGTATTGATGTGTTCATAGGGACTTTAAAATATAACATCCAACATGAGGTTCACCTTTGGGAACGAGATTCATTGGAGAAGGCATTTAGGTTGGCAAGAAAAATGGAAAGCAAAACTATGGCAACAAGGAAGCCTACCACTCACAATCATAAATATGGAAGTGTTACTACCCCTAGCCATCCACAACCTACAAGGTTGACACCACAACAATTGGAAGAAAAAAGAGCAAAAGGGCTTTGTTACAGTTGTGATAGCAAATGTACTAAAGGTCATAACTGTGCCAAGAAGAAATTATTTTACATAGATTGTGAAAAGGAGGAAGACAGGGAATAAGAAATGTCAAAAGAAGAGGATATACACGATGAACAAACCCTAGAAAAAGAAGAAATGAATCCGACCATATCTTGTAATGCATTGGCTAGAATTACCACTCCTCAAACTATCAAGATAGAAGGGCATATCAAGAAGAAAAAGGTAATAGTGTTGATTGATTCGGGAAGTATCCATAATTTTATTCATTGTAAGATAGCCAAGGAATTGAATTTCTTCCTATATCCAGCACCAGAGTGTCAAGTGATGGTTGCAAGTGGAGGAACCATAAATTTCTCAGGAAAGTGCCATAATATAAAGCTATCCATGGGAGAATATGTATTGAATAGCCCAATGCTTTCCATTCCAATGGGTGGTGTTGATGTTGTACTAGGATTCCAATGGCTACAATCCTTGGGTACAATAGATTTTCATTTTCAAGAACTTTTCACGAAATTGTCTTCAGAAGGAAAGGAAGTTGAATTAAGGGGTATCGCAGGGAAATCGGGAAAGATAATCAGTTATAATGGAATGACAAAGCTTCTAAAGAAATAACAATGAGGCATAATTACACAATTATGTTCACTAGAGTTTCCCACATCGATATCATCCATTTCTCCAGATCTCCAAAAAGTCTTGGACAATCATTCCAAGGTATTTGAGACTCCCAAAGGCCTCCCACCTATTCATGATCATGATAATGCTATTAATTTGATTCCAAGAAGTGTTCCTCTAAACATCAGGCCTTACAGATATCCCTATGTCCAAAAGAGTGAAATTGAACATATGGTTGCAGAAATGCTAGAGGCTGGTATAATTCAGCCTAGTCAAAGTTCTTTCTCTGCTCCAGTAGTATTGGTTCACAAGAAGGATGGATCATGGTGCATGTGTCCATAATATTGGGAGATCAACAAGCTCACTGTTAAAGATAAATTTCCCATTCCTGTCATTGATGAATTATTGGATGAATTGCATGGATCAGTTTACTTCACCAAGTTGGATCTTCATTCAGGATATCATCAAATCAGAATGAATACTGAAGACATTCCAAAAATAGCATTTAGAACTCATGAGGGTCATTATGAAATTTTGGTCATGCCTTTTGGCCTTACTAATGCACCTTCTACATTTCAAGGTTTGATGAATTCCATTTTCAAACCCTTCCTTAGAAAATTTGTGTTAGTATTTTTTGATGATATACTAATCTACAGCAAGTCTTGGAAGGATCATGTCCAACATGTTGACATGGTGCTCAAACTATTGGAGGAGAGACAATTATATGCAAAAATCTCCAAATGTTTCTTTGGAGTACAAGAGGTGGAATATCTGGGTCATATTGTATCTCGTGAAGGTGTTAAGGTAGACCCTAGCAAAATTAAAACTGTTAAGGAATGGAAAATTCCTACATCCATAAAGCATCTACAGGGATTTCTCGAGTTGACAGGGTATTATCGCAAGTTTGTTAAGAACTATGGGAGAATAGCAGCACCTCTAACAACATTATTAAAGAAAGATGAATTTTCATGGACTCCAGAAGCAACGAAGGCCTTTGAACATCTTAAAGAGGCAATGTGCCAAGCACCAGTCTTAGCTACACCGAACTTCACAAAAACCTTTATTGTGGAATGTGATGCCTCAGGAAATGGAATTGGTGCTATTTTAATGCAAGAAGAAAGACCCATTGCTTTCGAAAGTCAACCAACCAAAGGAAAGTATTTACACAAAGCTATTTATGAGAAGGAAATGTTGGCATACTACATGCACTTAAGAAATGGCGACCCTACCTAATGGGAAGACACTTCAAGGTAAAAACATATCATGGTAGTCTTAAATACGTTTTAGAACAAATATTATCTTCAGAAGAGCAGCGAAAATGGGTCACAAAGATGTTGGGTTATGACTTTGAAATCATCTACAAAAAAGGGAAGAAAAATGTTGTGGCAGAGGCACTCTCAAGAAAGGATGAGGATGTGGAAGCATTTCTTTGCGCCATTTCTATTATCCAACCAGATTGGATAAATGAAGCAAGGGATGAATGGAAGAATGACGAGGAATCCTAGTACATCTGATACATTTAGCTGGAAAAATGATTCGTTATGGTACAAGGATCGATTATACCTATGTAAGAATTCCCAACTCAAACAAAAGATTCTTAGGGAATTGCACACCTCTCCCTTAGGAGGGCACTCAGGATTTCTAAAAACCTACCATAGGGTTAAGAAGGATTTTTTTGGGATGGCCTTAAATTGGATATTCAAAAGTTTGTGGCTGAATTTTTGGTTTGCCAACAAAATAAAGTTGAAACAATTAAGGCCCCAGGACTATTACAACCTTTATCCATTCCAAGCCAACATTGGGAGGAGGTTTCAATGGATTTTATCATAGGCTTACCCAAGTCCGAAGGAAAGAGTGTTATCATGGTGGTAGTTGACAGACTTACCAAGTATGCACACTTTTGTGCATTATCTCATCCATTTAAAGCGAGTACAGTTTCGACTGCATTTATGGAAACAATTCAAAATCTACATGGAAACCCAAAGACTATTGTAAGTGACAGAGATCCCATTTTCACTGGAAATTTTTGGACAGAATTATTTTCTTGTCTTGGTACTCAATTAGCTCATAGCTCATCTTATCATCCTCAATCTAATGGGAAAATTGAGATAGTAAACAAATGTTTGGAAGGATATCTTCGTTGCTTTGTATCTGATAAACAGACACAATGGGTCAAATGGTTGCCTCTGGCTGAATGGTGGTATAACACTTCCTTCCATACTACAACAAAAATGACCCCATTTATGGCACTTTATGGATATCATCCACCATCCATCACATCATATTTAAGAGAAAATTCTAAGGTTCAAGTAGTGGAAGATCACATCGAGCATCAGCAACAAGTTCTCCAACTCTTAAAGGATAACCTCACCTTAGCACAGAATAGAATGAAACAACAGGCAGATCAACATCGCAGCGAAAGAAGTTTTGATGTAGGTGATTGGGTATTCCTACGGCTACAACCATATAAACAAATGTCCCTCAAGCAAGCTAAGAAGGATAATAAATTATCACCAAAGTATTATGGTCCGTACAAGGTGTTGCAAAAGATAGGTACTATATCATACAAATTGGAGCTTCCTGCAGCTTCCCAGGTGCACCCAGTTTTCCATGTTTCATGCTTAAAGAAGGTTATAGGTGACAAGCTTCTAGTTCAAACAATATTGCCAGACTTGATGAGGAAGGAAAAATCATATTGTAACCTGAAGCAGTCAAAGAAACAAGAACTCGACAGCTACGAAATCGATCAATTTCAAAGTATCTCATCAAGTCGAAGAACTTACCCGTTGAAGATTCCACATGGGAGGATGAGAATTTTATATAGAAGCATCCAAATCTACTCAAGAATTGAGGACAACACTTTTTTGAAGGAGAGGGGCATGTTAGGTCCCTATAATACTAGTGATTCCCCCATTACTATTGTCGTTGTATCCCTTATTGTTATTGTTGTGCCTCTATTATCCCCATATTGTTATTATTGTGCCCCATAGAATCCCTCTATTGTTATTTTTGTGCCTTTATATTATTATTGTTAGGTCGGCTTGGTTATATTGTTATCCCTTAGACTCCTATATATAGAAAGGAGGTTTTGTCATTTGAATCATCCAAGAATTGTTCATTTGTGTAATGTAAAGTGTTAGGTAAACTTGACTCAGGATAGAGTCAAAGTTGACTAGGTTAAACAGTGATGGTTTTGGGGCACATGGTATTGTGCACCCATAGTATTCTTCCCTTGGTATTATATGTAATGGAGCTTATAAAAGGCTGGAAGGACTTCATTGTAATGCAAGACCTGGTGGTGAGCGGTGAAGGCTAACTTGGTCGGATTGGCCAAGGTTTTGGCCAATGCTAATGAGATCTTATTAGGTTGGGTTTTTCCCCGGATTTGGGGCTTTCCCGGATAAACATTTGTGTTTATGTGTTTATGTTTTTATGGTTGTTGCTGGTTATTTTTATATTTATTTCTCTCGGTAATTATTTATGTTAGGCAGTAAATTTATTAACATAAAGGAGTTTTCCCCCTTGAAGAGGCTGAATTCTAAGGTGTTGATCTATCTTTTCTATCTTTTTGTGAGTTGGTTTCATAGCATTTCATATCGGATTGGTAAGTGGAAAAGGTGTTAGAAATCGGCCCCTGGTAGGTTGGGATGTGATACGATCAAATTGCAATCGCAATTGATGAAAGGGAACGACAAACAGGTATCGACCCCAGTCCCGACAAGGATAGTGATGCTTTTTGATGTGATCGCATATCGCAATTGTAACAGTAACAAGAATCAACCCCGGTGCAAGTTAAGTCTCGAATGTGAAAGACCCCGGATGCAATAACGTTATATTTCACAGTTTAAAACTCTGGCGGGTCCGCGATATCACAATCGCATCAGTTTGTCAAGTAAACAAGACATTCCACTCGCCAATTGTGATCTACGATACAACCGATAGAATATGGCTCGCGGTGCAGCGAAATTCTTGCCCGGTTAGTGGATTTTGGGGCTAATTTGTAGTTTTCTGTCGTTTTTAGAGCATTTTGTGGAACGAATAGAGGAAGAACTAGGAGAAGTCATAACTCCTTCAATTCTTATCCAAAATTTCATGAAAATATAGTCAATTCTAGCAGTTTTGGGTATTCTGAATTGATTGAGATAGGTTTCATAGGCATCTGAGCATTTTAAACATGATTTTGATTTAATTTGAGCATAATAGAGAGGCTCAAGCCATTGGAAGCTGGACCAAGGAGACGTAGCACAAGAGGGGTGAACTCCTTTATCATGTACTTGTTGTGTGTTATATTTTGATGTTCTTTGTTGTTCAGAATATGCTTTTATGTTAAACTGTTTATAACATTTACATAAGAAACTCTCATGGGAATCTGTTAATTATGCAAAAGTTTTGAATCGTTAAGCACTTGAAAAAGAAAATGATAAGCATCTTGGGTTTATTTCTGAATGGGGAATTAGCATAGCATTACTAATATTCTCCAATGAGAGCATAAGAGGTTGTCCCTTCATATAAGGATGTTCATATATACCTCTGACATACTTATTAAGGTTTTCCCCCTCAACTTACTCTACTTGACTGAGTTGAAAAGGGTTAACCGAATATAGAAAATCGATTAGAGTAGGTGGTACTAGTTAAAAGTCAAAGTGTTGTGATTTCACCAAGACTCACTCTGAAATGAACGTATTTTCCATCAAGGCATTGTCGACTAAAATAAACACAATATCTTCATAAGGAGAGGGAATAAACAGATAACCAAATGTTGATAGTTGTACAAGTCCTCTTGTATTTCACCCTGCTTGTCTCAGGAATACAAACACGGTTTCATGGGAAACTAATCCTACGTGTCTAAAAACAAACAAACAAAGAAAAGGAAAGAAGTAAGATGAAAACAAAACCAAGAGAAAGAAAGATTGGCGAGAAAAATCAAACAGGAATGCAAACACTACTACTCCTAAGCTAAACAGTGCATGGGGCTACTCACGTGAAGTGATATTTCCAATGCAGCCACCAACGCATTGGTTGGCCCATGTGAATGATGGCATGGTTAACAAGAAAGATATTCAGGCAAACCAGCAAACAAGAAAGATAAAGCAATGAAAACCAACACGTTCGAAGTTTGAATGCATCCACAGAAAAGAAAAGATTAAAATCACATTAAAGGCACCCTGTAGAGGTATCATGGTGTTGTATCACACTACGCGTGGATGAAAAGCATGTACACACTTTCGACCTTGACAAACAAGCAAACATACAGAAAGAAGAAAATTTTCATCTTGCAACAGTGCTCACTGCATATGACTCCTCTAATGCATGAGTGATAGGATCATGTGATTCTGGTGGAGGATGTAAAACCTGAATGTCAAGTTGATTTTCAATGTGAACAAGAGAGTGATGAGGAGCCTGGGGTGATTCAACATTTTTCTAACCAGAAGTGGAACTAGCCTCAAGGCTACAGCTTGAGGGGTTTCCACTTCATCAGCAAGTAGATCATCAAAGACTGGTGGCTTGGAAAGATCAACAACAAGTGAATCAGAATCGTGATCAAATGAATGAGTAAAAATATCACGACAACCATGATCAGAAAAATCGAGATGTACATTGGCATACTGATGATTTGACGAATCATATAGAGGGGTTGATGAGAAACAAAAAATTTCACCCTCTGAATTTCCAGAAATGAAAGATGAGTTATCAAGTGGATTCAGGTTGAAAGATTCATCCTCTCCACAATCATATGACATACTGACATCATGTTTGTTTTGTGAATGATCAGAAGTGGAAACATCTAGGGATAAATTTTCACAAAAAAATAAAAAATGGCATAATTGCAAAAGATGTCAGGATAAAGCAGGCGAGGTGAAAACAGAAGGAAGTCGTCCTTCTCCATAGGTTCTTCTTCAGATTCCCACAAATACTCATAAAAAATGATAGCACAGATTGGCTGCTCAACACCACCTCCATCCACAACTTGATCCTCATGAACATCACATGTGGAATCCGGAATGGACGAAGACACCAACATTCGAAGGATCAACAGAACCAAAGAACGATATTGAGAAAATGAGATCACGTGACAACCAACAGGCTTGCAGTCCAAATCTGTGTAGAAATCTAGAGCAGGTGGGGTGGGAGGAGGTGAAAATTTGACAGGTTGGTTCACAACTTCTCCCACCTCATCCTGTGGAGTTAGAACTGTTTGATAAGAAGAGGACAGAAGGTCACCTGTGGCAGCAACCTTGTCCGTCTTAGATTTCGAATAATTAACACCGAGGTATGATGGGAGGGGTTCAAAATATTATAATTCATGTGGATTATTAGATATGTGAAGAAGATACTGAAATCTCACTCAGAAATTTCCAGTCAATTTCATCTTCTAGGAATTGAAAAGAAACATTATAGAAGCATTGCCAAAATTGCGCAACAGATTCATCAGGTGCTTTGTGTAATTTTAAGATTTTTTTATAAAGTTCTTTACGGTCATAACGAAATAAATCGTGGCATAACTATTGATCATGTGATAAAAAGAGTGAATAGAGGTTGTGGGTAATGTGAGACACCATTGCTTAACATGCCCTTTGAACGTGTAAGTGAACAACCCACAGGAAATTTCATCTGAGGGGACTTCATTCCTGGCATAGAAACCTAAAAAGGCAACTTTGTGTCTCAATAAGGCTATTCCGCGGTCACCATCATATTTAATTTTTGACAAGTCCTAGATGATGTCCTCTGACACTTTGAAATTATGAGCATGCAAAAAACATGTTGGAGTTGAGATTGTGATGTAAGTCATGAATGATGTGTAAAGATTCAAAATAGACTTTAAGGGCTTAGATTGTCATCTGGCCCTCCTTCTAGCATCAGAAATGTTGACGGTGTTGGACCCACCAATATTTGAGGTGATTTCCCTAGTAATAAGTCCCAACTAGACCTCAAACCATTTGGAGTAGGAGTCACGGCATTGGGTGGTAATGTAGTGTCTTGATCGTGATAGCGCGCAGAGGCAAGTATGATAACTTTTGTCGGAAGCAAGTGTGTGACCTTGTAGTGAGTCAAGTGAGATGCATGGGAGTTCTAACACACATAAGGGAAAAGGAAGTGTGCCCCTTAGAAGCCTGTAATAGTACGCAACCTGAAAGGAACACACGAGCGGAACGACATCACAAGTTGGAAGAAGAATAGTCCACAAACAAAAGTGATAGGTTAATCCAACAATGTGCCTTCAACCATATTCATACAATTGCATACAAAATAGTTCATAAGCAAATGTGTAATTTAAACAACATACATTGCTAAAGTAACTAGAATAGTTGAACTACAATAACAACATATGGATGAAAATTTGTTGGCTCAGTTATATATTATTAAGTGAAAGTTCCATCCATACATACACCATTGACAGCCACTAGCCCCAATAGTGTACCATTATAGTCAACACCGCATGCTCCTCTAAAGAAGTATACTCACTCTATGTTGTGGAGAAGCTAAGGCTCGTCATAATACTCCCAAGCCTTCTCTAAGCCTAAGCCTAGCCAAAATCTTAGCTCCTAAAAGCCTCTACTATGAGTTATGAGGTTATATTTATAAACAAGGGCGGGGTGACCCTTGACATTCCCATTTGACTCTTTGACTACCCTCATGACTCTTCAAATCCTTTATAGATAACGCTTTACATTACATAGTGACTGTTGACATTCCACTAGTGACACTTGCAATTTCACTTACAATATATTTACACGTAATATACAATTTCCACATATACCCATGTGGGACAAAATAGGCTAGAGTCACCCTGACAAGAAAAACACTAAGACTCAAAATCTTAGGGAAAGACCAACTCGGCAACATCCTCTTGATGATCTGCAGTGATGAACTCATACCAATCTTGGTACTGCGCTATGGTGTCCCCATATTGTTTGGTGATGTCTTTCTGGAAACAGACACTTACCTCCAGGGATTCTAGGTATATGGTCTTGGAACCATTGTCCAACTCATCTTGAAGCATGTGCAGCATTTTCCTGAGTGTGGCTAGACCACCGATGTACCTCTGCATGTTTTCTATGCCCAGCTGCAAGTCATTGTTGGTGGCCTCTCGCATCAACTACTCCATGTACTTATCGACCTCCAGCTAGACTTGGTTATTCTCAATGGATTTGGTGAGGGAACCGATTGAAGGGATCATGTGTGTCCTCACCATGACATCCAGACTCTTGAATAACCATTCATAGGAAGCCTCAATGCTACTGATGAGCAGGCGGAGTTGCTCATAGTTTTGGATCAACATCTGAATCTGTTCTTTGTCTAGATCTACCTACGGCTTCATTATCTTGTGCAAGTAAAGCAGGGCTCCCTTGTATTTCATTGTCCATTCCTGTACATGCACAATCGCAGCATGTATGTCCTTGAGAGTTTGGGCAATCTTCATGCACTGCTGCTGAAAACCATGTAGATGGAAAAATTCCTTATGAACGGTGATAAATCCATCATAAAGTTTCTGCATGGTGGTCTCAAGAGTCGATACTTTAGCAAGTATCACTTTCCGCATCTCTGCCATAGTAGATCCTGTGGATTATCTGCCCTTTTCCTGGTCGCTTGAAAGTTCTTAGCCATCTGATCATTCTTTGGTAATAAGAACTTGACATTTGAGCTTGTGGCTTCTGCATAAGCCTTAGAGGTATCAGCCATGGTAGCTGGATGCTTTCTAACATATGAAATAATCACCCTTTCCTTCATATGTGTAGGTGACATGTGATCATCTAGAGAATTCTTTCTCCGTGCCTGTACAATCCTTTGTTGCAACCCATCAAATGACAGATTGTACACATCCATCATCAGGTCATCATCAAGGATAAAATCCCCTCCTTGCTCGCTCAGGACTAGTTCTGATACTGGAGGTGGTGGAGACTAAGGAGCGACCTCATATGCTCTCGGTATGAGGTTGGTATCTTGGTCATGTGGCTCCTGCTCCAACTCCATGTTTGTTACTTCGACCATTTTCTCAATTTGTTGAGCAAGCTCCCGAACCCTCATCTTTTCAACCTCTTCTTCATATGTTGATTGTTCTGACTCCTCAACTTGTATGGGCATAGTTTAGTCTTTAATCACGACTTTCCCTTCTTCTTGTTCTTGTTTCTTCTTCTCTTCTCTCTTTCTCCTTCTTAGCTCTTACTCTTCTTTCAACTTCTTCTCTATTTCCTGCAACTTCCTTTCTTCTTCCTCCAACCTTTTATTCTCTCTCTTCCTGTGCTCTACTCTCTTTATGCGGTGTTTCCTCTTTGCCTCCAGTGCCAAAATTGCTTTCTCAGTGATAAAATCTTCCCTGAACTTGTAGCTTTGCTCAACCTTTGGGTTCTCGGAAACCTTCCTCTTACCCTTGTCTTGCACTAGTTTGCTACTCATTAGCATTGTTGTTGTTGCTTCCTCAGGTGTTGTTGTCTGCAGAGTAGCTTTCCATTATGTGGCTATGATGACTGGTTCATTTATCTTGGAGTGGTTGTAACAATACCTCCAAGGGTCCTCCTCTGCCCAATGACATGCCCCGTGGATCCATGGATAATACACTCTCACATAGTGGTTCTTGAAAATCTCATGGGGATCATATGGATTGTAATCTTTGGTGTCAAACTCATACCTCACAATCTCCTTGGCTTCGACATCTACATATTTCAACCTCCTGATCTCGTACAATCCAATCTACAAAGGAAGAGGATGCCATGGTGCCTTCTTCCTCCTATTCATCCACGTTAACCCTATGGATATGTGATATGAAACCTCTTGCATGACCAACCTATCTGTGGCAAACCTTGGTAGCACATGCGAAGGCTTCTCTCCGCTAAACATCCTGATGAAGGTGCCACCGGTGAGGCATACCAATTTGCAATGTTGAGTATTGCCTCCATCGCTTCTTGGGACATGCAAGGTGGATATTGCTCAAAGATAAACTTGTATACTGAGGTGATGAAATGGTCAAATAGCCTCGCCATGACTCCTCAATAGCTGCACTTGGATAGAAACTTGCAACAAATGTTCACAACAGCTTTTGATGGTGTCCATGTCCAACCCATGCTAGGAAACTGATGTTGGGCACAAATTGCATCAAGTAGGTACACAGACATATAGAATATCACTTGCTCATCCTTGGGCAGATTTCGGGCATTAGTCACATGAAATTTCATCTGAAGATCGAACAGATCTGACTAGTTGAATGGCCTTTTGTCATTCGCTAACTGGTCCAACACAACCACCCAACTCTGTGAAAAGGTATTTGTGCTCTCTTAATTGTACAATCGACATGCAAAGATGATCAAGAGTTGGTAGGCCTTTCTAAGTGACTTAGTCTTGTAAACATGATTGGGTGTTGATCTGAGCTTCGACATCTCTTTCACCCAACGCTTTATGATGTCTACAGTGTTCACATTGTTGTTGGTGGCAAAGAAAAGTGCATCCATGCAGTTTAACGGTTGTGGTAAGTGATGCATCTAATGATAGTTTTCCGTCCTAAAGGTAGAAATTTGTGTTCCACTGGCACTGCTCAATGTCATCGTCTCGGGATCTGTATGTGAGATAATCTAGTGAATGATGTCCACACATGGGAAGTCGAGGTACCTGCATGCAACCTTATATAAGTTTGACTTGTGGATGTTGACATAGACCTGCCTATCTTCTAGATCTTCCTTGAAGCTTACTGCAAAGATATCCTTGATTTCCTGCCACATTATGTTCATGTCCTTATCTATGAATAGTTGTGTGTCTACATAGACTGACAAGTTCATTAACAGCAGTTCAACAACATCCCTAGTGCTAATTTCCACTGTATCCTTTGACGCAGCTCTCTTGGAAGCCATCTTACGTATATTGTTGATGAGATGCTCAACAAATATTGTACCTGGAGACAAAGAGGACACTCATGGCATGAAAATGTTAGCTTGAAACCAAAAGCACTTCAAGAACATACCAAGCAACAAACTAGGTAGCTACTGGGAAGGATTGTGCAATTCTGGGTTTCATAGATGAGGGACTATCAGCTGGATCTACGCATTATGCAGTCCCAGCTACTAGTGGGGAGGTGATGCTAACTGGAACTGCACAAATATGGAATTCAATATGGCATGTGCTGACTGGGCTTGCGCATTGTGCAATCCCAGTGGCAAGGCTGGCTCCTGGAACTGCGTAGTGTACAGTTGGAGCCAGTCCTTGGCAGCCTCTGTGCGATTCCTAGAGCTAAGCCAGAGCCTTGAGATCTTGAAATGCACAGTGCATGTCGAGAAGAGCTAGATTCGGGCCAAGGAAGCCAAATCTGCCTAAGGGAAACATGAAAACGAGCAGATCTTAAAGTGCAAGTGATTGTGTGTGCAGATCTGATTGAATGATGATGCATGCAATCAAAACAAGTGCAAGAATCAATCAAATTGAAAAATAGTGAAGCTTGTGGAGAGAGTCGCCGCAACGACTACCGTCAGTGAAAAAATAGGGTAATGCATGCGACACTTGAGAAAGGAAATGAAAAACTTAAAATAGCACTTCTACAAGCTAAAACAAATCAAAATTCCAACGATTGTTCAATAAAATAGGTAAAACAACGCACTCACAAGCCAAGTAAACAAAAGTGACAGAAGAAGCAACAAAAGACAAGAAAAGCAAGACTTACCCAGATAAGTTGTGAAGACTGTGCCGAAGGTTCCTAGATCTCCTCGGTAATGTCAAAGCTCCAAGATCGAATGTGAAAATGAGCTATGGTGACGTCCATTAAATAGATTTGGTCAATTTTTGGTTTATGACGCGAAGGCCAAAAATCTAGGAAAAAACGACACACAGTGGAAGTTTCAAAAATAGCTCAAGTGTAACTCTGACTGCTAAAAATAGATCCCTATTTTTTAGGGATGCTTTTTCACTTTTTTATTTTTGCAGGAAAGGCTGCCATGCATGCACAGATAAATTGCGTAGTTCCGGGGAGAACTGGGCAACTCACTGGCACATGCATTGGGCAGTTCCTGAGGGAATGCTTTTGCGCAATTCCTGGGTTGATTGGCTTTAGCTGCCTCTCATGCTTTGTGCAGTTTCTCAGCTAAAAGTAGGCTGCTAGCTAGCTCTACACAATTCTGGAGATGAAGCTCATTGTTGGCTTGACCTGCACATTTCCTGAGAGCAAGGTTGGTTTCCCTCTAGGATAAGGCAGGGCTAGAACTGGATTTCAACCAATTCAAGAGGTCAGCTTGTGGTTAGATAGAAAATCCAGTAAACAAACACAAGCTATAAAGTAAAAGATACAAGTCAATGAAAGCACAAGAACCTGGTTCAATGCAAGATAACTTGCTGGGATTTTAGTAGGGAGGCTCCAAAACGAAGCGTAGGAAACATTTTGGAGGGTGGTTGTAGCCACTACAACGTGTTGGTGTTTAGATAAAGTATATACACCCTAGTTCATGATGGTGTTCATTGCAATCCACTTTGGTATAATTCATACTTATCCATTCATGTTGATCACCTGCATTCCTATATTTCTCTACAACATGATTGGAAACTTGCCTCTCCATATGTGGGTGTGTCTCCTAGTTATGTTGTGTGTTGTTAAGAATATTTCTGGGTGCTAGACTAGGCCCCCCACCTTGAGTCCTTTCATCTGTCATATGTTCCAATTCTGATTATTAAAGTTTCTCTCTGTTGTTTGGAGGTTAGAATTAGAGGAGATCACAACGAATATTGCAAGCCTAAGCAAGTCAGAACAATTCCAATCTCTTGTTTCCTTTATTCTGTGTAGATACTTCATTTCGTTTAATTTGTGCTTCCCCTCCTGTGTGTGGTCTGTGTGATTATTAGCCATGATTCCTTACAAAAAATGTAGCAATTATGACTCGTCAATGGGCCAGGTCTCGACATGGCATAGGTGGGTGAGGTTCTTCGGAGGGTTCATGTGCTTGAGCCCTATCCTCAAATTAATTATTTTGTATACAAACCCTACCTAATATCCAACAGGAATAAGGGAAGTAGAGGAGGAAATCATCACCTATCATGATCATCATTCTAATTCTGAAGTTATTGTAATTATGGCCAATTAGGTACTTGATATAGGTCATACGAGGGGGTACAAAATCAATATTTACATATTATGGATCTCTATTAACAGCTAAATACACACATTAACAAAGTTATTTAACAAAATGATGCAAAAGATGAAATGGGGGAATTTTTTAGGGTGGTTATTTTTTGGACTATTTTCTTAAGAAAAAAATTGTGTGTGTGTGTGTGTGTGTGTGCAGTTAAAAATTCACCTATTTTTTATGTATATATGACTAAATTGATTATATTCACCAAAATTACTAGTTTTAATAGTAAATTACATGTTTTTTTACTGAATATTCGCCTACATTATATATGTATAATTTTTCAAACCAGAATAATCCCCTATATTACTAGGCCATAAAATTTGAATCCTTAAAAAATACTTGGATGAAATCCTTTTGATAATGGATGAACTCCAAATGTAGTTCAGAGATGTGG
Organism: Pinus tabuliformis; assembly: GCA_031772625.1. Lineage (NCBI taxonomy): Eukaryota > Viridiplantae > Streptophyta > Pinopsida > Pinales > Pinaceae > Pinus > Pinus tabuliformis. The sequence continues at coordinate 1,156,673,653 of CM062818.1, read as the reverse complement.
ACATGCACTTAGCAAGGATCAAGGTAGTCATCATGGATGGAAATGGACCTACTCCTCCTAATAGTCCTATTGACCTACTGCCTATTATGGTGGATGTCTTCACCTCTTCTTAATTCTTTGAATGTTTTGTTTTTTTACATGTTTGTCTTTATAGTTTGTCTAGGCTTGTGATGTCTAATAGCTTTTGTTTAGTTTTCATGGAAGACTCTTTGGCTAATAAACCTTAGTTGTGTACTCTTTTGAATACTTGTATCTATTTATTTTTTGGACAAATGCTCTCCTATTTTGCCAGTGGTCTAGTTTCCTAGTGGTAAACCAAGGACACACAAGGAGATAGATAATCTATAATTCCTTCTATTTAATAGAAAAAATTAATTCATTCAAAAAAAATATTATTCTTTATCTTTTTGACATCCTTTAATTTTAGACTTATACTTTATCTTTATTGTCAAGTATTTCCTATTTTACCTTATTATTTTTAATTTTTATACTTTACTAGTTTCTATTTTACAATATTATTTTTGTTATTCATATTTTATTATTTATATTTTAATGTTTACATCATATGTGCTTTATTGATATTTTTAAATGTTGGGTTTTGTTAACTTATGATTTTTATCTAATTGTAAAGAAAACATTATTTTCAAGTTTAATGTATTATAATTTTTAATTAATATGATTTTCATGGTTTATGTATTAAAATTGTTAATTAAACATTTTTTTAATTTAATATATTATAATTGTTCATTAAAATTGATGAACAATAGGGTAAGTCTATCCATTAATTTCCACTTAATTATTTTTATCAATCTCTATCATAAAATGAGTATTGTCATATAAATTTTATATTGTAAACTATAAAAAAAGGTAACCTACTAATATAGGGAAAAAAATAAAAATAAAAAATAGTGAAGCAAAATGTTTTTTTTGCATAAGTCATTTTCGCACTAATATTTTTTCGAGAAGCATAGATATCATAATGCAAAGATCCAAGGAGCACCATGAACCCAATCAGAAAAACTAACCTAGAGAACACAAGAAACTAAACTCACACAATAAAAGTGAAATTATTAATGCTTTATAATACTTTCAATTAAAACTAGTCAAATATTTTTATTTATTTTTATTTTTTATTATAGCTAAAGTTGCTTTTTATTTAATGAATATTTTATTTTTATTTTTTTAAATATGAAAGAAATTATACATTTCCCTCATATTAAATTGTGTAATATGTTTATTGTCTTTTTTGTATTAGGGGTTTACGCAAATGGGGTAGCAAATGGGGTAGGGATCTCTACTTGAATGGTTCATGAGGCACAATACTTGCTAAGGTTTTGCAAATGGGGTAGCAAGCTAAGTGGGCTTGATTGTGGGGAAAACTCCACAGTTAAGTGCGCTTGAGCCAGAGGAGATCTGGGATGGGTGACCTCCCGGGAAGTCTTGGTTACCGGGTGCAAGCCCCGGAAGTGACGATTGATGCTATGTGATTCATTTCACTAGTTTCAATCCCACTTCTTCACCCCTGTGAGCATCACCCGATGCAATGAGTGCTAAGTGAACAATTCAAAAATCATGAGAAATTAGTGACTACCTCTCATGGAAATAGTCATACATTAATGACTTACTTAACGCAGTTGAATCCCAAAAACGATATCTAATGTTTATTGTCTTTTATGTAAAAAAACTTAAAGGGAAAAAAATATAACTCAAAATATTTAATCTTCCTAAATCTTAAATTAAAATATATTTATACTAATTTATTTTAACCTTCCTAAATTTTAAATTAAAATATATTTATACTTATTTATTTTAATGAAATAAAATTAAAATGAAAATATTATTTTTATATTTCCGTCTTTCGTTTACTCACAATAGTTATATTTATTTCCGCTTTGTGATGGAAGGAATTAACAATTAATTAGAATTACGTAACACAAGGTCATTAATAAGTTTTATATTAAAATAATATTTAGTAATTTCTTCACTCCCCTTTTAAAAAGTTAAAAAAAATTATGCTTATTTTATGATAAAAATAACATTTACAAACTCAGCTTTATTAAATTGGTAATTAAATTTAATTTTGATATAATTGTTTAAAAAATAAAATTTAGGTTGCCGGGAGTGGTCATCTTTTATTTTGATGACTAAAGAGAGGTACAGTGTGTTTGGGACTGGGTATTTCATCAAACAACTAGGTATAATTTTTGGCCTTATGAAGAGTACTAAATTAGCCTTGGCCAAAAGAATAAATAAAGCAAGTAAACAAGTTAAAGAGTGAGGGAAGAAATGTGCAAACCACAATACTTCAAAGGATAGCTTTGTGATTGAAGAAATTTGAAGAGATTGAATTACACCACATATACATGTGATTAAATTCATAGGCAAGCAAGCTGGCTAACAAAGGAGCAATCCTGAAACAAGGTGTTATGGAGTTGGATCATACACAAATCATATTTTCCCTTTTACCATGATGAATTCAAAAATTCATTTAGTTAAAAGTGGTGGTCATTTCGGTCGTCGAATTGGCAGATTAAAAAATAAAGAAATCAATAGGGAGTCCTCCAACATTCCTTTTTCTAGAAATCCCAATAGTGGTTGGCTTCCCAGTAGGTATTGGTACTTATTGAGTAGGGAGGATTCGTGTACAACAGTCACCTTGACATTCGACTCAAAATCCAAAGGAGGCTCATATTTTCCACAAGGCGAAGGTAAGGACAAATGTGGAGAATGGATGAGCATGACCAGCGTTCTCCATTAATAGCATGGATCATAGCAACAAGATCTCGTACACTAGGTTTAAATGCAATCAAACTCAAATTAGTTGGGGAAATTAATCCTCTACCAAGAATGGATCATTGTCACATTGAGCTGATTTGGGCAAATTTGGTAATAAATTTAATTTACTCGCGACAACAATGCTGGAGTCGAGTGCCTGATTATATAGTGCATGCACATGTGAGTGCAATGCTAGATTTATAGAAATAGAATAACATTCTTTCAAGGGTTTTAAGTTGCAGGTAGTTGGAAATGAAAGTTATGGAGGCATTCGAGTGGGGAGGATCAGGAGCATCTAAGTCGATTAATAAACAACCTAACAAAGGTGGTGGTTTCATTGGTGGAGCTGACGAATAGGAGAAGTGAGATGACAGAGCAAGAGAAGGAGGAAAAGCTGGAATTGTTGGAGAAAAAATGTGATTGGTTGCAAAAGAAATTAGATAAGAAGTTGGCAATTATTGAGGTAGAGATTGCAGTGCTAAAGCTCAGAGTGAATGGAATGGAGACACCCCCCAACCAAGAGATTGTGATCAAGCAGGAGGATCTGGAATTTTGCAAGGGCCAACCAGGGAAAGAGATTAAAGGACCAGATGAACAAAGAGAAAGGGTGAAAAAAACAGCAGAGGAAAAAATGTGCAGAACGTCAAAGGTTGGGCCAATAGGAGCAGGTTAAAATTTCAGATATGGATAATATGTTGCAAATATATTATGTATCTAGGATTTTTTTGTAAATATTATGGTAGATATTAATGTAGAATTGTAGTTAGAAGATCTCAAAGAGGTAAGAAAATACTCTTATGGATGTAATAGAAGAGTGAAGCCTATAAAAACACTGAAAGGTGTAAAAGGTTCTAGCCTTGTAACCAACCCCTCCTTTCATATAACATGATAACCATTTCATATATATATATATATATATTATGGAGCCTGCAGCTCAGGTCGGTGGGCTACAAGTAGGGTTTTGTAGTTTTTTTCGTTTTTCAGGCACCTAAGATGGGGAGAAGCGGTAACTGGCAAACTTTTCACTAAAGACGGTTTAAGGCAAGCAGCTATTCCTCCATCTCTTTGTTATAGACATTGCTAGTGGCTTTAGAGTGCTTAAGGTTTCTGATTTTTCGATATGCTAGTAGATGAGTTGGACTACACCATGGACCCCTATGAACACACCTCTATCTGGAGCGATGTGCCACCTAAGGGTCCAGTAGGGTATGAATGGCCGACAGTTGGTGATGTGAACTCAGGGATCTATTCTTCCCTCCCTACTTTGGAATCGGTTCCTATTGTCTTTGAGGCTTTTCCCCCTATCTCAGTGGCAGGTTGTCACGCTTAAAGTTTCAAACAATTATTCGTGACGAAAAAGTAGAAGGAGTTAGGGCTTGGATTTCCAATCTCATATGTGAGTGTGGCCCTCACTCATCACAATCTCTCGATGGTTTTGTCTGAGGCTGATAAGAAAAAGGATTTAACTTTTATCTTTTTGGTTTCTGATGCAAGTGCAGACCTTATTCATCACAATCTCCTGAAATTTTTGTCTAAAGGTTTTTTAGCTAAGCCCTTTTTCTAAGCTAAGAAGGTATGGCCAGATGAGGGTTCTCTTGACTTAAATCCTTGCAGCCCATGTTCTCTTTATGATAGTTTCAGGAAAGTCTATTTAGGGTTTTCAAGGCCAATGGTTGGGGATGGAATCCCCTAGGAGTTTGGGTTTTCTCGTGTAGGTTTTTCTTCGGAAGGTCCAATATACCTCCAAAATTCCTATGTGTTGACTCCTATCCAATTTGAGGGCCAGGAGGGTTCTCAGTCCCTGTTGTAAGAAACCCTTGTTGAAAAAAACTAAGAGGGAAATGTGTCGTTGACGAGAAAGAATAGAAAGGTGCTTAAGTGTATAAAGGCTAAAGCAAACCTTGAAACCTTGGCACTCGACAAAGGTGTTCGCTTTGGGGATATAATGGAAACCTATTAGAAGTTCATTGTTGGTAGAGCTTAAGGATGGATCTTCTTTACCAACATCATCAGGGGATGGATTGGGGATAATTAGAGCAAGTTGATCAAAGAATCCATGTTGGTCAAAATCCTAGCGAGGGGATGGTTCATGTCAAAATTTTCTAGTGCTAATGATTTTAGTTGGGTATTTGGAAAACCTTGGTGTATTGACTCGTCGTCAGTTCTAATCTAAAAGAGGATCCCTCTTTGTGGTGCTAGCAGGGAGAAGCATGGCTATGGTCTGGTTTGGATTAGGTTTGTATTGACGGTGATGGATGTCGGAAAGAGTATGGGGTTTCCTCAATATGAAGTCCCATGTAGACATCACACCGTTTGGGGTAGGAGCCCCATCTGGGAATTTGGCCTGGCCACTGTTATTGTTAGAGATTTTCCTTGGTTGCAATTATCAACATAAGAGGTTATACATAAACTTTGAGATAAGCAAGTAAGTTGACAATGTGAAACATACAATTGCAATGTATATAAGGTTCTTCCATGAATATAGTAGAAAGAGTTATCCTTTAAGAGAAAAGTAATAGCACTATTCAAGTAAAGACACACAAGAGCATAGAAAGAATCATAATTAACCTACGAAATAGTTCACATAGTAACAACAATCATGAAAGCAAGTAACAATGCACATTCAACAAGATGTATACCAAAGCCAACGAAATAGATCATTTTCTTCAGTATGTATGAACACAAACATAGACCGCAAACATTAAAAGAATAGTCTTACAACATCGACGATACATGCATGAAAGTTTGTCATCTTTAAGAGCTTCAAATATTGAGTGAAAGTTCCAAGTTACACAATCACAATGATGCACCACTAGCTCCAATAGTGGAACGTTAAGCCACCACTTTCTCCTCAAAAGGATGATATTCTCTCCTATGCCTAGCTTCATAATCCAAGGTGAAAAGTGCTTTGCTTGATCTAGGAGGCTTTATTTATAACAAATGAGGTGACTCTCCACCTCCCATGTGACTCTTGATCTCCCCCATGACTCTTGAGCTCCCATATGACTCTAGGACTTCCTATTGACTTTCCGCATTCCATGCATTACCCTTGGGCTTCCACACATTTTACACTTTCTCATTTTGGATATAAAAAAATTACATTCCACAAATTGTGGAAAAATACATGGACAACATAAGACATTTGTGATGACAGTTTGAGAAGCCATATTTTGGCGACTATGATATAAGGATTCATTGTGATGTATCAATGCCAAGTTCCTCCCTTTGTTGCTATATCTTCATTTATCCATCATGGATTTGATTTGTACTTCATCTTCACCCTCCAAAGGGCCGGGATAAGTCTTGGAACCTTCTAAGTCAATGTGAGTTATCATCTCTTTGTCATGGTCTAATATTCCATTACTCCTGCATGATGATCTCTTTGTGTCTCATCTCCCTAAGTGTCCTCTTGCAACCTCTCCTTCATGACCTCCTTGAGCATCATATTGCCATGTTAGGATGATAGTACTTAAAAATAGAGTTCACTCATGGCAAGACAATATCAGTCCCAAAATTACCTAGTTTACCTTGTTTCCTTATGCAACATGTTGATTTATGATGGGATAGTACGCAATGATTGAAGGAAAAGGCATTATTGGGTGCAGTGCACAAAGTCAGGAGGCAAGGAGTGAGGGTCTAAACACTATGATTGTGCAATGTGCAATGGCAAGGTAGAGGAAAGGCATAGATTGCGCATTGGGCAAGTCCAGGAGGCAAGGAAGGTTTATTGTTCACTGAGAATGTGTAGTTCGTAGTGCTTGAAGGGACGGGTCTAGATGTTGTGCATTTGAGCACTGCAAGAGCTAAAAGATGACCTTAATGCTTACTCAAAGTGCACAGTGCAGAGTGGAGGCAAGGTTGGTCAAGTCATTCCGCAGTGGTAAAGTTCAGGAGACAAGAGTAATAAGCTTGGGAATTGTGATTGTGTAGTGCATAGTTACTGAGGAAGAGACTCTAGGAATTGCACCGCTGGATTTACCAAGGGTCTAGATATGACCCCACTATTCACTAGAAGTGTGTAATGCACAATGCGTGGAAGGGTTGATCAAAATTGCGCATTGGGAAAATGTAACCAACAAGATGAAGTGATTGTGTTCTAAAGTTACTCAATTCGCAGTTGAAGGAGGTTGTCCTCTAGGATTGCATAGTACGCAATTTGGGAGATAAGGTCGTCATCACTGTGGTTTAGGAATGCACAGTGCATAGTAGCTTGGGGTTGAATACTGGTCATTGATTGTGCAAGTTGTGAGGACAAAGAGAACTCCAAAATTGGCTAAGTGTGAGATCAATAAGACAAAAGAGTAAGAGTAAGAGCATACAACAAGTCCTAAACATGATCACACACACATATATAGTTAGCCACATGACAAGAAGATACACAGTACCTAAAATAAACATGTATTCATTGAAACGACAACAAAGTGACACTTATCTCCAAGTGTGACACTTAAGATGTAACCCTTTATGACACAAGTGTTGACTACAAAGAGAAAGAATGCAATGCCATGGGAAAGTGTCCAACACGTGTTCTAATGATAAATAGCATCAACTAGTGCAAGGGAGTGCACAGGATCTTCCCCTAGGAGATGTTCCATGCTACTCTTAGGGTATGCGAAAACAAGTGAAAGAGACAAATGCAAGAGTGAAAGTGTTGCATGTGAAAAAGAAATAAAACACAAGCAGAAAATACAAGAACGAAAGAACCCAAAAGTGAAATTTTCAAAAGATAGAGCAAGCGAAAACGACACATGTAAGAGAAAAATAAAGCAAAAATGGCACTTGAAAAAGAAAAAGCGACGGCTGAAAAACTCACCCCGAGGATGGGGCATTCGCCACCATGAGTGATAGATTGCTCCTTGTACTCCCAAAGTGCACAAAGCTCAAAAGTGAAAGAGAATGTGAAAATGAGCTCTATATTGGACTTTTTATATAGGGAGAGTAGACATACAATTAGAGTTAGAGTTTGTGAGTGTGCTTCATGCATGTCGAGAAACTAGGAGCCAAGAGTGAATCGACTACCACTAAGAGGTGAGACAGTACTAATTTGAAGAAGAATACTCTCACTGTTAACAACTATTGTGCAATAACTATCTGCAAAGGATGTTATTACACTATCACTGAGAACTACGCAATCATTGTGTTATGAATATAATTCATAACAATTAGTTAAATAAAATAAATATAAATATTACATAATTAAATATTATTTAGGTTAATTAGTCATTAAATTAAGTGAAAAGGCATGTCTAAAAGACATGCCCCTTCACGAAAGGTCACCTGCTGAGGTATAAAAGCAGGGTCCTCATTGTACATTCAAAACATCTTATACATTTTATATAATAATAAATAATTATTTTAAATACCTATGTGTATTTTTAACAATTAAGCCTACAAGCTATCAGTTTCATGCATCAGCATAAGTTTTTATGTTACAGTGGTATCAAAGCCATGGCACACGATATAATCATGCAGGCCTTTGAACGTAGTTTGCCACACAATGTGCCATTACGTTCACATTCTGATTATGTTGAACAAATCAATATTCAAGAAGCAATTCAGCATTTAGAAAAATCATGTGTCGAAGCTGCAACATGTTTTAAGGAGAGTTATGCAGAAATCGATAATAAGGAAGATGTTGGTGATGGTGGAAGGAAACAAGGTGAAGCATTAGATGATTATAATGTTGAAGATTCCAATGAAGCTGACATAGATCAAGATGAGGATTCAAATGAAGATGATCTCAACAAGGATTGGGATGGGGAAGAATAATTCAATCAAAATGTTGATAATGATGAATATGAAAACGATACAAATCAAGAGGATGAATTTAATGATAATGAGGATGAAGAGTTCTGGATCGATGGAGAATTTCTAGAGATCAATGGACGGAAAGCTAAAATTCAGACCACCAATGGAAAAACAGTGGTTGTGGACGTTTCAAATGCACACCCTAAAGATACTGAAGCAGTGCCTGGGAGTGTGGATGATATGACAAAACTAGCTTATTTGCATAAACCGGGAGTTCTACACAATTTGTCAACTAGATATGAACTTGATGAAATTTATACATATACTGGGAGCATACTGATTGCCATCAATCCTTTTAAAAGACTTCCTCGTTTGTATGATAGCCAAATGATGGAACAATACAAGGGGGCTACATTTGGAGAGCTAAGCCCTCATGTTTTTGCCGTTGCATATGCTACATATAGGGTGATGATCAATGATGGAATAAGTCAGGATATTTTAGTCAGTGGTAATGTTGGAACAGGTAGGGGCACAGGAAGGCGCAGTGACACTGACGGTGGCAGAGGAAGGGGAATTGGGGGCACCGGTCCTTCTTCGTCGTGGGCTGATATTGTTGATAATCCAACAGAAGAAGCACCACCAGAGGTGGAGGAGGAGGTTGTGATTGAGGAACCAATTTACAGCTGCAAAGTTAAGGATCTTCGGCCTGGAACCACCGGCCATACTCTAACTGTTAAAGTCATCAATTCCACTCCCATTTCAACTGTCGGCGCTCTACCTGTATCTGAATGCCTTGTGGGAGATGACAGCGCTGTCATTTTATTTACTGCCAGAGGCTCGCAAGTGCATGTAATGAACCCTGGAACCACGGTGGTTCTGCGGAACGCGAGGGTTACAGTATTTAGGGGTTCAATGCGACTTTCAGTGAAACAGCAAGAGCTAAAATCAAATCCTGTTCTTGAAGCCTTTGGCAATGCAAAAACTGTCAGAAATAACAATTCGAGTCGCTTTGGTAAATTTGTTGAGCTTCAAGTTGACAAGAATGGGGGTTGCTTCTGTCTTTTTTTCTTCTCAATTCTCCATATATGTTCTGTCGAGGTTTCTTATAAACAGATTCAAGATTTGTCTGGTTTGTGTGTAACGATGGATCCCCAAGAAGGAAAGCAAGAGCCCAAGTTAGTGTTAGCCCACAAAATTTTTCTGCTCAGACATCTGGATGTTCCTGACATTGAAAAAGTTGAGCTCAAGAATGAGGTTTTCAACCTTATCAAGGCGGAGGGAATGGCGAATTTGTACGAGTCATTATATGAAGAATTTGGGTGGGAGATAGATCAAAGCCTTTTACAAACCATGCGGGGTAAGATAGAGGAGGAACTCAAGAAACTCGACGAAAATGTTAGTGATGCAAAAGAGAATTTAGGTGAAAGCTCTGTGCTTGTCCGTCATCACCACGACTGGACCACTCAAACAGCTTCCGACTGTCCTGTCTACCTCGATTCCGCCATCTGCACGTTGAATAGCCATCCACTTTCCGTCTGGGCCGCCAAACAGGCCGTCAGTTTATCTATTCCCACAGGCTGACAGTCTATTCCATTAAATGAGACTGGAATGCAGGTTGAGGTTGTTCCTCCGCACGTTTTTGATAAGCTGCAAAACTAGTCACTCATTCACTGTTAATTAAAAAAAAAAAAAAAAAAAAAAAACGTTTGTTGCCACTGTCATAGGTTATGCCTCGGTGACACAACGGGTCCGCTAAAAATGGTCCAAAAGCACAGTCATATAACGGTTATGCGTTCATAATGGTCCAAAGCATAGTCGTATAGTCGTATGACGTTAAGCGTTGGTCACACCGTTTGAAAACGACCATTCAGTAAATACGGGTTTTTGATAAAATATTTAGGTTTATATATATATATCTCAAAGAAAAAAATTATATATAAAACTTACACATATATACGTATAACTTAATAAAAAAAAAAAATCTAAAATATATTAAAAAAAAATTAAACTTATTAAAAAAAAAAATTAATTAATTAATTAATTCCAAGGGAATGTCACTGACGAGCTATAAGACGCCAGATTATATAGACACTAGTTGAAGAAATCCCTCAGCAATATAGCTTTGAGGACAAAGCTTCTAAAGGGAGAGGCTATGTTATGAATATAATTCATAACAATTAGCTAAATAAAAGAAATATAAATATTACATAATTAAATATTATTTAGGTTAATTAGTCATTAAATTAAGTGAAAGGCATGTCTAAAAGACATGCCCCTTCACAAAAGGTCACCTACTGAGGTATAAAAGCAGGGTCCTCATTGTACATTCAAATCATCTTATACATTTTATATAATAATAAATAATTATTTTTAAATACCTGTGTGTATTTTTAACAATTAAGCCTACAAGCTATCAGTTTTGTGCATCAGCATAAGTTTTTATTCTACACATTGTTACAAGGCACTGTGTAATCAGTGGTTCACAAGGAGTGCGTAGTGACTACCTCAGGGAACTGTGCAGTCACTGTCTCTAAGACTTGCACAATCATTGGTTCTTAGGACTGCATAATCACTATAGCTAAGAGCTACACAGTCACTATCACTAGGAATTACACATTCATTGGCACAAAGAGTTGCACAACCATTGTTGATAAAGAGTGCACAGCAATGAAATTGTGAAGTATGCTTAGCGTATCTTAAGATATGTGCTATGAAAGCATCAAGAGTTGGGCATGTGCAAACAAGTAGTTCGGTAGTTAGGATTCCTACAGGAAGACTTAAACACTTAGACAACATGACCGAGCATGACATTAATGGCTCGAAATGAAATATGGCATGATCATAAGGAGGCTCCAAGATTTGAATGTAGGCAAAATTTGGAGGGTGTTGTAGTAGTGACAACACTTGGTGACACACTGAAAGAACCCCGGATTCTTTGTTTAGGTCTATCCTTGAGCATGAGGTCTAGCCTTCTGAAATTATTGCCTCATCCTATTGATTACCCTAGCTTCCATGCTCAGCCCAGTTATAGATGTAATTTTTTCTATCCCCCCTTGTGGGCTTAACACATCTCACAAGGCTAGCCAAACTTCAGTGGTTTCAATTAGGCAGTAGGAGTATATGAGTTCCATGAGTTTAAGATGTTCAGAGTTTTATCATTGTCTGTGGTGTTTCTCCACTACAAGACGGCCTATTAATTACCCCGATGGAGTCACTCCAATGAATCACAACCATTGCTTCACTGCCAGTGATCTTGTTTAGTACCCCGACGAAGTTGCTTGCTTCACCTCTCTATGCAGGAATCATTTCTCTCCTTTAACTCTTTATTTATTTTTTATGCTCATTGGAATTTTATCAGTGTTTATTTTTCCAAGGGTGAAAGAGGGATCCTGAGTTATTTTATGAGAAAAAGAGGTTGTTTTTTGTTTTGCAAAGACTCTTATATGTAAGTCTGAAATTAGTATACTCTCTTAAGTTTTTCTCCTTTCTCTTTTCTACTTGACTGAGTTGACACGTTTAAATACAAACAACATAAATGGTCGATTCAAGGAATGAAGATCCTATGATATGTATGGGCATCGTAGATATGCTTGAGATTTTCTTTATGATGAAACATATTTTCCGTACATGCATCATTGACCTTAAAACATATTTAGGCCCAAACAAAAAAGTAGACCAAAGATAATCCAAGCATTGCTAGTTGTCATGGTTACCCTTTCAACCTTTTCCACATTACTATAGAACCAAATAGTACGGGTTTCATACATTGTCTTATTAAAACAAAACATGAACAAAGACATGAAATAAAGGGACATAACATAAAAGAGAGAAATAAGAAAGAAAAGTAAAGGCTAGTAAAGGTTATGTGAAGAACAAAACTCAAATGAAAAAGGAGAAGCAAGAAAAGTGTTGTAATGCAATGCAAACATAACTTGAATGAAACTAAGCAAAGGAACATAACTAATCCTAAATCCTAATATATCTAAACTAAAAGGTAAGGATCATGTGAAATCAGATTTCCAATGAAACCATAAGAGTTGCTCTTGACCTGCAAACAGAAAGATATCAAAGATTAGAAAAGTTATGAAACAATGTGCAAAGATAAAGATGTTTACCTAAACAATTTCCACAAGAAATTGAAGGTCTTGTATAAAAGCATAAAAGTGTTCTCTAAAGACTTTCTTTACCCAACCTATAGATTCACCTTGATGAAGGGAGCTTGCAAATGCATGTTCATCCATATTTTCATTAAGCTCAAGATAAAATTGGAACTTATGATTAACAATAGAGCTTATTAGATACGACTCTTCCAACCAATTGGCAATTGGATCCTGAAACTGAAAACAACCAGTTTGAAAAGATTGAAATTCTTATAGAGATAAGTGATTAAATAGTGCATTATCCCTATGAGGAGAATCCAGTGAGAAAGAGATAACTTGATCTTGTTCAGGAAATTTGTCAAGGTCGTGAGGGTCTGACATAACCATCAACAAGAATTGAAGTGCCTCAATTTCTTGAAAATTATCCAAATAGTGAGATAGTGAATCATAAATATTTGTGGGTTTGATGCCATAAATAGATTTAAGCCATCAAATACCATCAGATAGACTAGTGAGAAAATAACTAATGAGATGACAGTTTCTAGTATGTCAAGAAGACTTATCAGTTAGCATATGAGATCCTATATCATCCAAAGGCAAAGATGTGTCGATTTGCAAGATTTTACAAATTTTATGTACATCCATGTGAGATATGCATTCCAAACTTGATTTCAATACAAGGGATTTACAGGAATCATTAGCGCCATCTTGAGGGTTAAGAATATTAACTTGAAAATTTTGAAAGTCCTTCAGGAGTGAGATTAGATCCAATGAAACAATGTTGAGAAAATAATTATGCAAGAGAATTCTAATCTGACCTAGTTCAAAGATCCTATCAAGATTGTGAGAACCTGGCCTAACCGTCAACTGGAGTTGAAGTGCCTCGACTTCCTAACAAGTCCCTGAACTTTAAATTTTTGAATTATTGAATTTTGAAAGCATGATTAGTTCAACATTTGTGTGAAGGTGACTATCATCAATTATTTCAACAAGATCATTATGAACCAAATGGAAGTTATTGGAATCAATAGTTTCATTGGGTGTTTCAACATCGCCAAATAGATTGCCCAAATTGTAAGAAAGGTGATCAATGATTATCGCATCATCCTATTCATTATGGGAAACCTTACCACCTTGTCTCAACTTTGAATTTGATTCATAATATTGTGAGTTTGAAGAACATGGGATATTTTCGTCATCAGTTATTTACATGCATCACAACACAAGTGATGGTGAACTATGAAAGAAATTCCTATGAGAAACTATTTTATGATCAGATGAGATTCCAGGTAAAATCTTTTCAAATCCAAGTATTCTTTAAAAAATAAGATACCATCCAATGCACTTGGGCATTCATCACCACATATCTCAGTGAATTCATTGGTGTCAGGGTGATGGTTTTCCAGGCCCTCATCTCTGTTAAGAGCTTCGGTTTCATTCAACTGATTGCCAAGATCAAAATATCCTTGATCAGCCAAGAATGTAGAAACATCACCTTGAAATAGAGGCATTTGAAATAGAGAATAAATATGGAAAGTGTCTTCATCCTTTTGCTCCTCTGCTAGTGAGATATTCCTACCATGTACCTGATCACTATGCGAACTAGCACATTGAGAATCAAAAGTATCTAGAACAATTACTAGTAGAGTGGATTGATCAAATGAATTAAGGTAAATGGAGCCATGAGATGTAAATGATAAAGGATGACACGTATCCCTCAAAGAAGAAATACTTTCAATTAGATCATATTCAAGATTTGAATTGTCAATGTCATCTGGAGGAATCAAGAGATCATTCTTCACCTCAGGCTCCATGGATTTATCAAAAAATTAAAATATCCTATGGATAATATCTTGATTATGAGAAGTAAATGAAGGTGGGATAAGTGGATTAAAAATTTGATTTCAATATTTCCTAACTTCAACAACAACACCAGAGATTACCTTGTTTGATAATGAAAAGAGAGTAGGAAAAGGGACAAAAAGGGTAGTAGGTTCCTCCTCTAGGATTCAAGGTGTCTCATGATCAATATAAGTTGGAAGAGAAAAATCAACCATGGATTCAGATTCAAATTGTTTCAAGGATATTAGAACCAAATGTTGAAACTTCTCACTCATGGAATCCCAATCCACATATTTTTCGAAAAATTCATAGCAAAGGTGAAGAAATCGATTAAGAAAATCCTCTAATGATTCATCAAGTTCCATTCTAAGTTGATTGATCCTTTTATATACATCTTGATAATCATACTTTTCAAAAGCTTCACAAATATCCTTAACAAGTTGCTCAAATGAATGAATAGAAGAACCTAGTAACGTATGACACCAAAGCTTGAAAAGACCTTCAAGTGTGAGCGTCACATCCTTAAAATGAATTCCATTAGAAATACAAAAATGAAGAAATTGAATCATATCTCCAAGGGAAATTAGTTCTCCCTAACCATAAAACTTAAATTGAGACAAGTTATGAATAATTTCCACATGGATAGCAAGATCAATATCTTTGGAAAAACATCTTGGGATTAGGATTTACGGATGAGTCATTTCAAGAGGAATATTAAAAATAGAATCAACGAGATCAGCTTGTCATCTGGACCTACTTCTAGCACCAATTGTTGACAGTGTTGGAAGTCTGCCAACATAAGGGGCCTCCCCGATATGAAGTCCCAACTAGACCTCACAACAGTTGGGATAGGAACCCCATTTGGGAATTCAATCCAGCCACCATTATTATAGGATATTTTCTTTGGTTGCAATTATCAACATAATATATCATACTCAAATTTTGAGATAAGAAAGTAAGTTAACAAAGTGAAGTATACAATTGAAATGTATATAAGGTTCTTCCATTAACATAGTAGAAAGTGTGAGCCTTTAAGAGAAAATTAATAGCATTATTCTAGTAAAGACACACAGGAGCATAGAAAGAATCATTAATTAACTTGCAATATAGTTCACAAGGTAATAATGATCATAAAAGCAAGTAACAATTCACATTCAACAAGATATATACCAAATCCAACAAAATAGTTCATTTTATTTAGTATGTATGAACACAAACATTAAAATAATAGTCTTAGAACATCCACGATACATGCATGAAAGTGTGTTGGATATAAGAGCTTCAAATATTAAGTGAAATTTCCAAGTACACAATTACAATGATGCATCACTAGATCCAATAGGGAACTTTAATCCACCACTTACTCCTCAAAAGGATGATCTTCTCTCCTATGCCTAGCTTGAGAAGCAAGGTGAAAATTCATTTTGCTTGAGCTATGAGGGTGTATTTATAACAAATGAGGTGACTCTCCACCTCCCATGTGACTCTTGATCTCCCTCATGACTCTTGAGATCCCATGTGAATTTTGATTTTCTACATGACTCTAGGAATTTATAGTGACTTTCCACAGTCTAAGTGTAACCCTTGGGCTTCCACACATTTTAAATTTTCTCATTTTGGAAAATACAAAATTACATTCCATAAATTGTGGCAAAATACATGGATAAATTATGACTTTTGTGATGATACTTTGAGAAGCCATGATTTGGCAACAGTGGCATGAAAATTCATTCTATCAATGCCAAGCTCTTATCTTTGTTTCTATGACTTCAAATTCTTCATGATAGGTATTTCTTATACTTCATCTTCACCCTCCAAAGGGTCTAGACAAGTTTTGGGACCCTCTAATTCAACACGAGTTGTCATCTCTTTTCCTTGGTCCAAGATTCCTTTACTCCTGCATGATAACACTTTTGTGTCTCATCTCCAAAAGTGTCCTTCTCATAACCTCTATTTCATGTCCTCCTTTAGCATCATCCTACCATGATAGAATGATAGCACCTACAGATGAATTTCACTCATGAAAATGCACTATCAGTCCTGAAATCACCTATTCTATCATGTTCATGCAAGGTTTTGATTGTGATAGGATATTGTGCAAGGATTGGGAGGAGGGGCCTAGGAATTGCACAAGTTTTCACTACAGGGAGCCAAGGAATGACCTTGTTTTCCACTGGGATTGTGCAATGTGCAATAAAGGGAAGTTTCATCAAGACATTGTGCAGTCATAGTACATAGGCTTGTCATTCTTGTCTCCTACCATGCTCAACTGCACAATGACTTGATCAAATTTTGCCTCCACTATGCACTGTGCATTTATAGTGGATAGTGGGGTCATCCCTCAGCCCCTGCATTTCTAAATTGTGCAATGCATGGCTTCCCTTCCTTGAGCACTGCACATTATGCATTCTTAGAGAGCAGACCTAGTAATCTTATCCTCTACACTTGCCCACTGCACAATGTCTTGGTGAACCTTCCCTTTATTGCGCATTTCACAATACATGTGGATAATAAGGTCATTCCTTGGCTCCTTGCAGTAGCAACATGCACAATTCCTAGGCCCCTTCTCTCAATCCTTGCACAATATCTTGTGACAGATAGCACCTTGCATGAACAAGATAGAAAAGGTGATTTCATGACCGATATTGTCTTGTCATGAGTGAACTTCATATGTAGGTGATATAATTATATCATGGCAGGATGATGCTCGAGGACATCAAGTAGATGTTAAGAGAAAGACACTTGTGGAGATGAGACACAAAGGTGATATCATGCAAGAGTAAAGGAATCTTGAACCAAGGCAAAGAGATAGAAACTCATATTGACTTAGAACGTAATTCCAACACTTGTCTAGACCGTTTGGAGGGTGAAGATAAAGTACAAGCAAGACCTATCATGAAGAAGTTGAATTCATAGCAACAAAGATAAGAGCTTGGAATTGATACAATGAAGTCTCATGCCACAGTCGCAAAATCATGGCTTCTCAAAGTATCATCACAAAAGTCTTATGTTGTCCATGTATTTTTCCACAATTTATGGAATGTAATTTTGTATTTCCAAAATGAGAAAATGTAAAATGTATGGAAGCCCAAGGGTCAAAAATGGAATGTGGAAAGTCACTAGAAAGTCCTAGATACATGTAGAAACTCAAAAGTCACATGGGAGTTCAAGAGTCATGAGGGAGGTCAAGAGTCACATGGGAAGTGGAGAGTCACATTTGATATAAATACACCCTGATAGCTTAAGCAAAAGGACTTTTCACCTTGGCTTCTCAAGTTAGGCATAGGAGAGAAAATCATCCTTTTGAGGAGAAAGTGGTGGCTTAACATTCCACTATTAGAGCTAGTGATGCATCATGGTAATTGTGTACTTGGAACTTTCACTTAATATTTAAAGCTCTCAAGGCCAATGCACTTTCATGCATGTATCATGGATGTTGTAAGACCATTCTTTCAATGTTTGTGGTATATTTTTTTGTTCATACATACTAAATAAAATGAACTATTTCGTTGGCTTTAGTATAT
This sequence comes from Pinus tabuliformis, assembly GCA_031772625.1. Taxonomy (NCBI): domain Eukaryota; kingdom Viridiplantae; phylum Streptophyta; class Pinopsida; order Pinales; family Pinaceae; genus Pinus; species Pinus tabuliformis. Next base: position 1,156,655,664 of record CM062818.1, on the reverse strand, counting down.
ATCTTGTTGAATGTGCGTTGTTACTTGCTTTTATGATCATTATTAGCTTGTGAACTATTTTGCAGGTTAATTAATGATTTTTTCTATGTTCTTGTGTATCTTTACTAGAATACTAATATTACTTTTCTTTTAAAGGTTAACTCTTTCTACTTTGTTTGTGGAAGAACCTTATATACATTGCAATTGTAGGCTTGACATTGCTAACTTACTTGTTTATCTCAAAGTTTACGTATGATATCTTAGGTTGATAATTACATCCAATGAAAATCTTTAAGAATAATGGTCTCCAAGCCAAATTCCCAAATGGGGCTCCTATCCCAAATGGTGTGAGGTCTAGTTGGGACTTCATACCGAGCAGAACCCTTGTATTGGTGGACTTCCAATACCGTCAATAGGTTGTCAAGTTTTGCTCCTGAACTCTGGTCTAAAGATATATTTAGGATCATTGGTGATAAATTAGGCTCTTATGGGGATGCGAATAGATATCATGAGATGAATGGTCAAATAGTTGTTACTCAATTCCTGGTTAATCTGGATACTTGATAAGACTTAATAGTGGAGCTAAATGTCACTTACAAGGGCTATGCACACTAGAAGATTCTTGACTATGAATGCATCCCTTTCCACTATCGAAGGTGCCACAAGGTAGGCCATGTTTTAAAGGATTTCCCCCTAATGTATGTCAAAAGAAATGGTAGGGTGTTTCATGGAGAAGAGGCCGCTAGAAGAAAAATTAAAAGGTGGCTTTAGGGTCTTCACCCAGATAATCAAACCTAGAGAAGAATGTTGCTTCAAAGGAGCCTACTCTTATGGAAGATGAGCCATGAGTCAAGTCCGAGAGTGCCAAATATTTGGTTCCCACTACTAAGGAATTCAACCCTTCAACTCCGACTACCTATGCGTTGGGTATTGGCTCTCTTTCCCTTCTTTTCTTAAATAATATCGATTCTTTGATTTTTCTTGCTACGGGGTCGCTTTTCCCTCCCTTTGATTTTATTTTATCAAACGTTGGGGTTTTTGGTTTGGATATTCATTCGGTACCTTGTTTTATTCATGTTGTCCCTGTATGTTTCCCATCCTCGATCCCCTACTCAACCAGATGCCTTTTAAATTCATCGAAATCCTACCCCCTATATAACCTTAGGTCAAATTATAGACAATTTGACTCTTTGATGGCCATGGGGGGTCTTGGGACCTCTTCCCCATCCAAGGTTATTAGAAACCCTCAGGATCGTCAATCATTTATCTCCCAAGCAAATCTCAAAGCAATCTAAGAGGTTGTTGTTGCAGACAAAAAACTCTTGTTGCATTCTTAGAGAAGTGTAGGTCCCAGGGGAGGTTTCCCCATTATATTCATCTCCTTCAACTATCATGGGCTTTCTAGTCACCCTAAAAGACTATCCCTGAGAACATTGTTTCTTTTGGAACGCATTGATGTTATCTTTCTTCAAGGGACTCTTGTGAAAGGTGAGGTTATTGAAAGAATGCTAGAGTCTCTAATACCTGTATGGAATTTTATGGCTAATGTTGTGAGTGGAAGGTCGGGTGGGTTAGAGATTGAATGCAACCAGAAAATTGTTAAACTTCTTATATCCTGGGGTTTGGAAGGGGTTATGGGGGTTGACATTTTTTGGCTGATATGGGTATTTAGCTGGAAATTGTGAAAATTTACGGTCCCTATCAAGATAGGAACATTTTTCAGAATTGGCTAATGGGATGCTCATTCATGAATGTTGATAATGTTACTGTGGGGGGGGTCTAAATTTTTTCTATTGTAGCATCCAAAATATGGGGAATTCATGCTCATCTTGATCCTCTGGCAAACTTTTTTCCCAATTACTAGAATCCCATAAACTTTGTGATGTTGACCCCGTTAAAATTAAAACTACTTAGAGACACAAGTGAATCAGTGAAGGGTTAGTTTCTAAAAGGATTGATCATAACACTTATGGGAAGCATCCCCCTTGTCCATCAATGGGTTGGTGTGGGGGGGCAGTCATACAATCATCCAATATTCCTTGAATTAAGAGAAGAGTTAAATAAGTTGAGGGCTCCTTTTAAATTTAATTATGGTTGGCTTAAGAATGAAACCTTTCACAATATTTTCATTGAACAAAGGATCTACTATAAGCCTAGGAACAAAGGTTCAACAGTGGCCCAATTTGTTGCTAACCTAAACAGGGTTAACAAGGTAATGAAAGAATTACTTTACATAAGAAACTAAGGGATGAGGAGAATATCATACAAATTGAGCAAGATATGGAGCATTTAGAGGATCCTAAAGGAGAGGGCCACTCATTGGAGGAGACCAAGAAAAGAATTATACAATTATAATCCTCTAGGAAAATCATTTTGAAGGAGAGAGAGGAGGCATGGAGGCTTAAGAGTAGAGCAATCTTGCTAGAAAGTGGTGACAAAAAAAACATTTTTTTTCCAAAAAATTGCTAAGGTTTAGAAAGCTATAAACACCATCTGGTAATTGGATGATCCAAATGGAGGTAGGGTTACTTATTTTGATGATTTGGCTTGACTAGGGTTTAATCACTTCTGTAATTTGTTCAAGGCTCCACAAGTAGCCTCCCTCACTGAGACAATTGTGCTTCCTCAACATTTCCCGAGTTTCAAAAATTATGAAGTTAACCAATCTCTCATGGAACTTGTATCGGTGGAAGAGGTGCAAAAGATCCTTCACATTTTTCAATAGGATAAAATCCTAGGTCCTGACAGTTGGTCGCTGGAATTTTTCTCAAAAAAAAATTAATTCTTGGGAGAAGACCTGTTGAAAGTGATTGAAGAATGTTGACTATCAAGAAGGATGTATGAGGCATTCAATTCAACTTTCATTGCATTGATCCCAAAATCCAATTCTCCTGGGTTGTTTGATGACTTCATGCCCATTTCCTTATGCAATATTGTGTATAAGATGATTGCGAAAATTATTTCCAACATAATTAAATCGGTGCTATCAAAAAATGTTGCAAAGGAGAAATTTGCTTTTCTTAAGGAAAGGAAAATTCATGACGCCATTGATGTTTCTAAGGAGGGCCTTCATAGCCATAAAAAAAATTGAAGGGTATGGTTCTAAAGATCAACTTATCAAAGGCTTATGACCAGGTGAACTAAATATACATCAGAATGTTGTTAACAGATTTGGGCTTTGAGATTTACTTTATCTACTGGGTTATGTTTTGTATTATGTCTATATATTTTTTTATTCTCATCAATGGGGTTTCCTTATATTTTTTTGGTGTTAAAAGGGGAATGCGTCAAGGCTTCCCCCTATCTCCTTAATTATTTATCCTGGTGGCTGAAGGTTTAAGCAGACTATTGGTGGAAGCTAAGAGATGTGGAGACCTCAAGGGATTTGTCGTATCGAATGACCTAACCATTACTAAATTGTTTGCAGATGAAATTATACTCTTTTGTGATGGTTCTAGAAGAGATATAGTAGTAATCAAGTCAACTTTATCCCTTTTTGAAAGGGCTATAGATATGGTGATTAACCTTCAGAAATATTCTCTTTCTGAGGTTAATTTATCCAGGTGATGAGCCCCAAATTTGGTAACATTTTGGGCTCATTTGGCCTAACTACCCTTGCTCAATCCTTCATTTTTCATAACTTATGCATCATTTTTTAGTATGTTTATGTCATTTGTACGAATAAGGGCAGTCACTATTCCTAGGTGGCTAACACGTGCTCATTTCAGGTTTTTTGACACATGTTGGAGCAAAACCAAGCAGATAAGGGCTAGGAGACAGCCAAGATGGGGTTGAGGATTCGTAGGAAGGTTGTCCACGGCATTAAATAGCCTTCCTCGGGATCTTCACCCCCAAATCCGAGCTCCAAAAGCCACCACAACCGGATCTAGAAGGCAGCCAAACAGATTTTGTGGAAGCAGTTGTTCACTCCCAGTTTGGTCAGCCAAGTCCCATAGCTTTAGGAGGCCAGCTTGGGGCCTCGTGATGTATAAATGATAAGGCTTCAGCCTTCGAAAAGGACTTTTGAAAAACTGTTGCACATTCTGCACTACGAGCTGCCAGCTCTGTTTTTGCTCTTTTGTAGCCATCATTGGCATACATCTTGACTTATGATTAGTATTTTTTTAATGAGAAGCAGTCAGATTTGATCTCAGCTCTGAGTTTCCAAAGGAGCCATAGCTCTCGGGGTTGGGCCCAACCTGAGAGCCTAGGGCCTCCTTCTCTTGTATTGATATCTTTTCTTTCAGCAATATGGTTTTCTTTACATGCATTTGAAACGCAGTTTGTTGAGTTAGATTTCATGGTGTGATTAAGTAGGTCATTGTTAGAAGATAGAGTTGCTTCAGATGTCCAGAGTAGAGTAAAGAGATTAGAATTGATAAGAGTTCCAGAAAAGGGTTGCCTGCACTCTCATTTTCACCTCTTTCTAGGGGCTGGAATTGCAGACAGTGCTACCCAACAAAAACACTAGTTTGCGTACTCATGCAATCTTTGGTGTAATGTTTTCAGTTGTAAAAGTTATCCATGCGCTCAGACCTCTTGGAATGTTTCTTTGCTTCAGTACCATACATGGTTCTCTTTAGAAATAACATTGTTGTTCATTGGTTTCATTAACAGTTAGGATGGATTGGTAATATTTTGATTATGTGTAGGACGTGGATGATTTGGTTCAGTTTACACTGTGCAGTGCATCGCCATCACTCTCTCGTCCATCTAAGCTTCGTCCAGGCCAACTGCTCATCTCCAAATTAGACCCCTCATCTCACAACTACTCTGCTGCCCACGTCATCCTACCTCTTTGGCCTTCCATTCCCTCTGCCCTCTTTAAGACAAACTAGCTTTCCACACCCTCTCCTCACCGCATCTCTCTGTCACTAAGTCATTACAAACCCCTCTCCTACCTCCCTATCCATCCATGCAGCCTCTTCCACTCACCCATCATCTAAAATCCAATCGTAGAACATCCTGTAGGAATTGCTGAACATCCTGTAGAAATTCTGAAACATCCTGTAGAACCCCTGCAGACTTCCTGTAGAAGCTCATAAACGCGGTTTCTTGGCAGCCAAACTTTTTGAAACTCTCTAGAAAGATGTTAGAGACTCCTTAGACCCTCTCCGAACCTTCCCGACCTCTTCTAAGCATTTCTCCTCCGTGATCCGCCTTTGCACAGTAAAAAGCCAGTTAAAAGCACATGCATGATAATTCTAAATAACTTATTCAAAAATACAAAAAGATGTTTTCTTTAGGTGGAAGTAGTCTAGACCCATGCATCTTACCTTCATAGAAGTAATGGCATCTCTTTCAGTAGTTTGCATTCCCATCTTTGCATCAGTAGGACTAGCTGGTAAAATTAGGGTTTGCTAGGGTTTGCGTTTCTTGTTGGCTTTCAGTTTCTTTCCACAAGTAGATTAGCTTCCTTTGAGTTAGCTTTCGTCCATCAGTTAAAAAGCTTCTTCTAAGAGGTCATAGAAGTTGGCTTAAGCCCCTAGCGGACTTGTGCCAGCTGACCAAGTGACAGCTGCGGCAAGAGCTAGTACTTGTGCATACAGCACCGTCGCTTCCAAGTTTGTTACGAAATACCGGGTTGATAAAATTAAAGAAGGAAGTTTCAGGAGTTGTAGCATTATTGCTACAATATTGTAGCCCACCATCTTTTTTGCGCCATTGCCGGGGAAGCGTCAGAGTATTGGTGATTGTTGCTTTTCTTCTATTTTCCTACTCTCGCCTTCTGCTAAGTAGTTTATTTCATTTCCCTTCTGCAATTTCCTTTCCGCAAAAGTAGCATAGACATTTCTTGCTTTCATAGATTAACATTTCAATTCCGCAATTTCATTTCTGCAAGCTAGATTAGCATTTCAATTCTGCAAGCGTAGCCTATCATTTCATTCCTGCAATTTCATTTGAGCAAAATAGATTAGTTCTTTCATGCTTTCATTTCAAATCCGCATTTCCATTTCAGCAAGATAGTTAGTTGTAGTTCAATCTGTTTTAGTTTTGCAGGTACCAGAAAAAAAAAAAAAAAAAAAAAAAAAAAAAAAAAGCAATCAAAAGTCTTTCCATTTCATGCCTCGTAGAAATCGAGATAAAATAGGCAAATTCTTACCCAACACCCCCACCACATCACTGAGTCACCCTTCTCTCTTCTCTGGTGACAGTGATCCAGAAGAACCTATAGGCGAGCCTCCTGAGATATACGAAGATCCTATAACAGAAGAAGAGTTAGAGAACACTCCATCTGAAGCCATGGCTGACAATCGGGGAGAAGATGAGAGAATAGAAGGTGCCTTCCCCATCTGAGATACCAATGGAGACATGAAAATGAAGAACATAAGCCCCTCCGCTTTACCTCACTTCCATGGACTGACTACTGAAGACCCTGATACCTTCCTGTTTGAGTTTGTCATCCTTTGTCGAACCTATGACTATATCGAAGATGAGCAAAAACTGAAACTCTTCCCCTCTACCCTTAAGGATGCAGCATTACGCTGGTTCATGGGCTTACCTGGGAACAGTATCACCACTTGGGTCCAGATGCAGCAAGCTTTCAATACCAAATACCGGGACTACTGTAGGTCCAAGGAAGCCAAGGGAGAAATCTTTCGGATGACCATGGGGAATGATGAGTCCTTAGAAGATTACGAGGAAAGGTTCCAACTTAGCTATAAACGGGCCAGGTGCACACTTGACCCTGAATCTCTCAAGTTGGTCCTGCTCCGAGGAGTCCTTGAAGACCTCTTAGATACCCTTCACATGCTAGTTGGAGGAGATATTTACCAACTACCTTATGAGGATATAAAGATTGTGTTTAGAAACCACTCTAGGGCAGCCCGAAAAAGAGGTAGAGGAAACCTTCTCTCAGCTAGTATTCCTTTCTCTAAACATGAGTTTGCAAATCAATTAGAGGACCTCAAGAGTGAGGTGAGACAGACCATTGCCATGCAACTTGACACATTCCGAATCCAGCAGAAGAAAGAGGAAGCTGAGAGGGCTTTGGCTATCTTCTACCCTAGGTGTACAAGGAAGCACCCTAAGAACGAGTGCCCATTACATTCGGTTGAGGTATGTTTTGTTTGTGAGGAGGACCACCCCACAAACCAATGTCCAACCTTACCTGGGCTTAAAGCCATGTACCAAGGGACAGAAGCGCCCACTGAACCTCTCTATTTCCTCAATCAAAGGAGGCCACATGGACCTAGACCTTACCAACAGGGGATGCAAGGGACACCCCAAGCTTATTATAGCCCCAACCAATCTGCTCCTATGCCTTCCTGGGGTCCCCCTGCTCATCCTTCCTGGTTTGTGCCTCCTCCATGGTCTTACCCGCCTCAGTACCATACTCAGCCCACTACTCATTCGTTTCACTCACATGCCCAGCCACAGCCTCAGTGGAATGCACCTCAACCGGGGTGGAGGCCCCAGTACAATACTCCTCCCGCCATTTTGCCTCCACCACCAGCTCAACCACAACCATTACCTCTTGCTCCTCCAAGGCAACCCCAAATGCCTGCTCAACCGAACCCGAACCCCAACAACCGATAGGCCCAGCAGGTATATACTGGGGAAACATCATGCCCTACATATGCTGTGGAGATCCAGGAGATCAACCTGCGATCTGGAAAGACTCTTCCGAATCGCCAACTTCCTCCCCCAGAGGATGAGGAAGATAAACAGGAACGTGAACCAAAAGCCATTCCACCCTTTCCTGAGAGACTAACGGCCACCACACAACCCAACCCAGAGGAGGATGAGCTTCTGGGAGAACTCAAACAGTTGTGTGTGAGAATACCACTTCTCCAAGCCATCAAAGATGTACCTATATACAACAAACTGGTTAAGGAAAAGTGTTTCAGACACCCAGGCAGGCGAAAAAGAGACGCTTCAACCATCAATGTCATAGGACAACTGTCTGATCTTATGTTGGGGCAAGTAATCTGCCCAAAGTATTTGGATCCTGGTAGTCCTGTAGTTGATGTCCACATCAATGGCACCATCATACCACACACATTGATTGATCTGGGGGCTGCCATTAATGTGATGACCAGAGATACCATGCTCAAACTCAACCTTCAAGGTTCCTTGAGAAAGACCTCGACAGTCCTGCAACTAGCAGATCGCTCCACCGTGACTCTCGAAGGGATTGTAGAGGATGTCTTGGTCTCTGTTGACTCTTGGGAGTACCCTGCAGACTTCTTGGTTCTGCAACCAAAGGCAAAGCTTACTGGATACCCCCTTATTTTGGGAAGGCCTTGGTTAGCCACTGCAGATGCTTACATAAGCTGCCGTGCAGGAAACATGACCATCAAAAATGGTCCTATGTCCAAGCAGCTAGTCCTGTACCCTCCTGCCCAACCCTTATTAGAGCATGACTTACCACTTTGGTTGGAGGAAGGAGAAGAGGATGAGGTGTACTCAGCACCCTTGTGCACCCTAGACACCACTAGGGGAGGCCCCCCAACCGAGGATGATTTGATTGAGACCTTGATTCAGAATCCACCTCCCAGTGCATTGTCCTTAGAGGAATTGGTGGAGGATGCCCAAGCCAGCACCTTAGTGGATCTTTGTGTGACCAACCCAGTTGCTCCCAGAGTCAAAAATGTGGAGTTCGGCCACGAGAGAACGTTAAAGATCAGCTCCTCCCTATCTCCTTCCCAAGAAAAGGAGCTGTGTAGTCTGTTGGCCAGTCATCTAGATGCTTTTGCTTGGAGCTATAAGGAGATGAAAGGAGTCCATCCTTCGGTCTGTACCCATCACATCTACATCAAAGAAGATTGTAAACCGGTTCGGCAACCCCAAAGGAGAATGAATCCAGCCCTTAAGGACATCGTCAAGGAAGAATTGCAAAAACTGTTGGATGCCGGATTCATTTACCCCATCTCGGATAGCGAATGGGTGTCCCCTCTGGTGTTGGTTCCCAAGAAAAACGGGAAGTGGAGAATCTGTGTGGACTACCGAGAACTGAACAAAGCCACCAAGAAAGACCACTTTCCTCTACCCTTCATAGATCAAGTGTTGGATGGACTGGCGGGAAAGAAGTTTTTCTCTTTCCTAGATGGGTTTAGCGGGTATAACCAGATCCAAATCAGCCCGGAAGACCAAGATAAGACCACCTTCACTTGTCCTTGGGGTACCTTTGCTTACCAAGTTCTCCCCTTTGGACTATGCAATGCTCCTGCCACCTTCCTGAGAGCTGTCTTGAGCATCTTTTCTGAGCTGGTCCATGATTCGGTGGAAATCTATATGGATGACTTCACTCCTTATGGGTCCAACTTCCAGGAAGCATTGTCCAATCTGGGAAAAGTCCTAACCAAGTGCATTGAGATGAACCTGTCCCTTAGTCCTGAAAAGTGTGAATTCTTGATGACTGAAGGGACCGTGCTAGGACATACCATTTCTCGCCAAGGGTTACAGGTGGATCCTAACAAAATTGCTCTCATCAAGAAGGTTCCACCTCCTCAGAAGGTACGAGATGTTCGAAGTTTCTTAGGTTTAGCAGGGTATTATAGGAGATTCATTAAAGACTTCAGTAAGCTAGCCTCGCCATTGTTTGGCCTCTTGGCAAAAGATGTTGAGTTTAAATGGACTGACGATTGTCAGAAGGCTCTGAATGAATTAAAGGATAAGTTGGTGTCTGCCCCAATCTTGAGAGGTCCAAATTGGACCCTACCTTTCCACATCCACACTGATGCCTCGAACAAAGCCATAGGGGCAGCCTTAGGACAAGTTGAACAAAAACTTCCATACGCCATATACTTTGTCAGCAAAAACTTATCCAAGGCAGAACTGAATTATACTGTAACTGAGAAAGAATTCTTGGCCGTGGTCCATGCATTGAACAAGTTCCGACATTATATCACTGGCTATCAAACATTTGTACATACTGATCATGCTGCAATTAGATATTTAATGAATAAACCAGATGTGAATGCTCGTATTATTAGATGGTTACTTTTGTTGCAGCAGTTTGATTTGACTATCGTTGACAAACCAGGTAAAGAAAATGTTGTTGCTGACTTTTTGTCTAGATTGGATTTACCTGCAGGTGAGGATGGAACAGTGGATGACCAGATGCCAGATGAACATCTATTTGCTATCGCAGTACTCTCTCCATGGTTTGCTGATATAGCAAACTACCTTGTCTCAGCACAGTTCCCTCCGCACCTATCCTCAAGAGAGAAGAGCAGAGTTGTAAGGAAGAGTGCCTCATTCACTTGGATCGGGGGCAACCTGTTCAAGCTTGGCCCCGATCAGATCTTAAGGCGTTGTGTAAGGGAGGAGGAATTCTTTGATATCCTCCTAACTTGCCATGACGGGCCTTGTGGAGGACATTTTGCAGCCAAAAGGACTGCCTTCAAAATCGTACAGGCATGCTACTATTGGCCCACGCTTCATCAAGATGTCAGAAGGTATATCAGCCAATGTGACCGATGCCAAAGGATGGGGAAACCGACTCCAAGGGACGAAATGCCTCTCCAACCTCAAGTGACTCTTGAGCCATTTGAGAAGTGGGGTATGGATTTTGTGGGTCCAATCAATCCTCCTTCGAGGCAAAGGTCTTACATCATTGTGTGCACAGACTACCTGACAAAGTGGGCAGAAACCAAGGCAATCAAAGCAGCGACAGAAGAAAAGGTGGCCGAGTTCTTAAGAGAAAACATCTTCTACAAATTTGGCTACCCAAGAGAGCTAGTCACCGATCAAGGAAGCCAGTTCACCTCCAACTTAATTGAAGACCTACTCGCTCATCACAAAATCAAGCATAGGACTTCCACCCCCTATCATCCTCAAGCAAATGGGCAGGTGGAAGTCACTAATAGAGCATTGGAAGGGATCTTGACTAAGGTAGTGAGCAGCAGCAGAAAAGATTGGGCAGATCGCCTGGTTGAGGCCACGTGGGCTTACAACACCACTTGGAAGACCACAACCGGCTTCACACCTTATGAGCTGGACTATGGGAAGAGATCTTTGTTGTCAATTGTGTTTGAGTACAACACCTTGAGGATGGCAGCTCAGCTGGACCTGGATCTCAGCCATGCCCAACAAGAAAGGTTATTCCAGTTGAATGGATTGGACGAGCACCGAATGCAGGCCCTTCTCCAGTCAGAAGTGGTTCAACTTCAGAGGAAGGTATGGCATGACCAACACCTCAATGACAAGCAATTTCAGCCGGGAGATTGGGCGCTGTTGTACGATTCCAGGCATAAGGATTTCAAGGGGAAGCTGAGAACCAGATGGCTGGGACCATATGCAGTGGAAAAATGTAATGACAATGGGTCTGTTCTTATTCGGACCATTGATGAAGAGGCCATCCCCATGCTCGTCAATGGGCATCGACTAAATATCTACAGAAAACCTCTTTCAAGGCAAGAATTCATCAAAACTGTGGAAAAATCAGTGCTGGTCATAGAGAAGGGTTCTGCCTCTGTTTTGGGCATACCCTGAGCATCTCAAAAAAAAAAAAAATGTATATAATAAATATCCTTGGGTGAAAACCTTTCTGAGGCTCCCAAGGCAGATGGTAGGGGTGAAAACCTCATTGAGGCGTCCCTGCTGTCTTTCTGAAAATGTTTGAAAAAAGACCCTTGGGTGAAAACCTCTCTGAGGCGCTCAAGGCATATGGTAGGGGTGAAAACATCACGGAGGCGCCCATGCTGTCTTTCAAAAAAAAAAAAAAAAACGAACAAAGAAACAGGGAAAACAGGTTCAAGATTTGACAATTCATGCAGGTTGTAGGTATTCCATGCAGGAAAAGAGGTCCCTCAACTCAAGGACAAGGGTCCCTACTATGCTACCAGGTGACCTCACCAGCACTCCCTCCAGAAACACTCATCTCTTCCAAGGTCTGGGCATGATTTGATCACAGTTTAGCCTTCTACAGGAAGCTACAGGACTTTCTACAGGAAGTTCTGTATTTCTACAGGAAACTTCCTGTAGAATCTTTGGACGGCCCAGGACCGACTGTGTGGGAGGATTTGAAGCCGAGGTCCAATACGGAGGCATGCAAGCCAATGTTTTTCTCCATCACCCACTACTGTCACCTCCTTCTACCACCCTTGTTGCCATGCAATGGAAATACCTGCACAGTCAAATCAGAACGTTGGATTCTCAGAAGAAACAATTCTCAAATGGAATAAAGGATGCAGAGGCCCCATGCGCTACTTATCAAAGCCATCCGAGGACCCTGCGACCGTGACCGTGATGCCACCATTTCCACCGTTTCGGCATGCACCCGAGGAGGAGAAACGGCTACAGGATATCCTACAGGAATCCTGTAGCAGTTCATCCAGCTAGAGCGAACACCGTGAAGGCACCTGCAACACATAGAGCGGGCACATGCACCATCCTCAGCCAGGTAACAAGTCTCGTAACCAGCAGCAGTCGGCAAGAAGGAACCCCTGTTCCTGTGCATGAAGCAGCAGCAAGCGGATCCGTCACCCTCGTCCTGAAGCCTGAAAATAACGTCGCGACCGCACAAGTAAGTGCCTCACCCTTTTTCGTCAAATTACATGAACAATGCTCTAAAATGTATGTGAGTATGAAAATGAATGTGTTGAGCCAGTCGTGTAGCCATTCAACTGGCCACCATGACCAGTCCGATGGTCTCGTCAGATTTGGAAAGTGTTGGTCGTGTCAAGCAAGACAGGAAATGGACACGTGGGAAGCGTCCAGTCGGGGAGAAGCGGCGATCTAACAGAAATGGCGGCGGTAGATATGCAGGGAATGATGCGACGATCAGGCAGACTTACAGTGGAATAATCATAGGTGACATCGTCCAACGGTCCGGCAGGGACAACTCACCCCCGCGCCACGAGTTCCGCAGGGATTCAAATCCACCGGCTAGATCGTGTATGGCACTCCACTCATTTATCATCAACCGCTTTGCAGTCGAGTAAGCGTCCAAAATTCCCTGAAGCCTGTTACTCCGAGTCCTCGGCTTGTTCAAACGTCTGGTGGTTGCACAGAAGGCCCAGAACCACTGACGCGCTCTCCAGAACCCGTGCGCGACTTCTACAGGAAGCTGCGCTACAGGAAGCTCATCGCTACGGAGGAAATCAATCTATTCACGACAAAGGTGGCGAATTGGAAAAGGTAAGCCTGAACCTGGTCCTCCCATGCAATTGGTTTGAAGGGTGGCGAAGTCGACGTCCTAAAAAAGTAGAACTACAGTTTGCGTGTAAATTTGCAAGCGTCGTCTTCCTTCTGCATGAGAATTATCGTCGTAGTGTATATGCGGGGTTTTCTACAGGATTTGGTTCGTAATCGAGCCCATGTCAAGGCTCACCTGTAGATAGCCGAGAATTCACGAACTGTGTGCTTGACAGAGGCGTAATTCTGCGCTCTGTCTAAGGAAATCCCAAAGGCTCATCTTTTGATACGGGCCAGCCACCTCTGGTTAACACAGCAAGCTTTCACCATGTCGGGTGGTTTCATTAGGAAAGAACCAACAGACTCAAAGAAGCTACGGGAGAACCCTGAGGTGGTAGACCTGTTTTCTCGTGCACGATGGATGTCGTTCTGCGACAAGCTTCAAGGTTATGATGACGAGGTGGCAGAGGAATTCCTACGAGCTTTGAAGCCAAAATCAAAAACGTTGGCCGTTGTCAATTTTAGGGGTTTGAATCTCAGACTCACCCCATAGTTCATCAGCAGAGTCACTGATCTCCCGATGGGGGTACCGTGGGATAAGGAGGAGAGAAAGCTAGGCCAGAAGGCTAAGAAGGAGTTCTTTCTGCCGGAGGAGCAATTCTCAGAGGATAAGAACGGGGTTCGCAGAGCTAGCCTACAGCCACTCTGGAGTGAGGTCAGCCTCCAAATTATGAAATATATCACGTGCGAAGGACGATTCAGCATCGTATATGGGTACCATTTCTGGCTGCTCACCGAACTTAGGCACCAATTGGACCTACCTTCAGAAAACAAGCTAAGTATTCCTTACTTCCTCCTGCAGTCCATGACTGAATGTGCCACCAAATTACGAGAGGGCACGCTAGACCTGGTAGCCCATCATGGGCTCATTAAGCTCCTCGTGGAGGATGCACTCCACACATACACCGTCCCTCTCTCGTGGGAAGCCTTTCGAAATTTGACTAAGGATGGTGACATCAAAATGTTGGCCAAGGAACTCACCTCCTCCAACAACGAGGAGAAGGAACCAATACAAACAGAGGAGAAAGGAAAAGGCCAAGAAACCATGGCCAAAGCACCAAAGAAAGAACAAAAAGGGAAACCAGAGAAACACCAGGTTGCCGAAACAGAGGATGACAAACCCACAGTGACACCCAGGGAGAAAAGGTTACAGAGTAGGGTGGAAAGGACTGAACAAGTCCACGTCAGCGAAGGCACCTCGAAAGCAGCCTCAGCAAAGTCAAAAGACAAAGCACCCTCAGCCAAACAGGCTAAAACGGTGCCACCTGTTTCTACAGGAAAATAAAAAACGGCTTCTACAGGAAGCCAGAAATCAGCCGCTACAGGGCTTTCTACAGGAAGTCCTGAGAAAGGAAAACAGAAGGAGAAGATAGCCGAGATCCTTGCAAGGGAGGCAGCAGCCGTGCTGGCCACCCTTAGTACCCCTCCCAAGCCGAAGGAAAAACGAAAGAGGGAGATCCCTCTGTATTTCAAAGCCAAGAGAAGTGTGAGAATCAAAACAGGCAGGCGCCAACCTCCATCCAGCAGTCCAATTACCATAGAAGACACCCCTACCTCGCCAAGGGAGAGGTCCCCCTCAAAAATATCAGTCACTTATGAGCGGGGGAGCCCGAAGACAACTGCCTGGAAGGAGAGAATGGACAGATTGGCTTCAAAAACCCCGCTACAGGATGCTGAGGCCGTTCTACAAGAAACATTGGCCAGGCTCAAAGAGACCGAAAGAATGGAGGGGGAGGCAGCCACATCACCACTTAGGGAAGACGGAGCAGAGCCACTGAGGGAAGAAGAGGTGGAGCATATTCTGGAACCTAGTCCCCAACCAAGCTTGAGCTCGTATTATAACTTTTTGGAGGCTGGAAAAATTATTCCATAGAAATTCACAGTGCCGCTTTTCTTTGCGTTGGAGGAAGAAAGAGTGAGAACCCACACGTGGATGAAGATAGCTAAATCTAAAGGAGTGGCAGATATAGGCCCCTTGGAGGAACAACTCAAGGAGGCATGAAGAGAATTAGCTATGGCCAAACACGTGGGAAACTGCCAGTGGGTATTCCTACAGGAAGAGAATGAGAAACTCAAACTGCAGCTACAGGAACAGAGGAAAGAAAGGGGCACATCATCAGGAGACACTACAGAAGAACCTCAAAGCAAAGAAGGACTACAAGTTGGTCTTGGGGAGCTAACCTCGCATCTACAGGAAAGGGAACTGCAAGCACAAATCGAGATACAAGCTCTAAAACAATAGTTGCAACAAAAAGAGGCACAACTGGCCTGCATGGCCAGTTGGGCCATGGATGCTCTACGATGTAGACAACCGGCCAAATCTTATGGCCTATACCTACGGGACCAGTGGCTGCAATTCCAAATTAATGCATTGGCACAGAGGGGTATCTCCCAAATCCAAGACCCCCAGCAGTTCACAGAGTTATGCAATATCAGTTCATCAGAGGACAAGGCCAAGCTATCAGAGTTCTATCTCCATAATTTGGCCCTTCCTAATGTGACTTCATGGGATCCCAACACAGTCATAGGAGATATGCAGTTGATGGCATTTGCCTCATGGTTGAACCATGAAGAAAAGAGAGCAGCAAAGGTCAAAGAGGTCATGAACCGAGAGTTACATGAGCCAGTGCTGATTAGAGCAGAGCCAGGGGATCCCACTGCATTGATATCGGCCCACCAACACTTAGCCACCAAACCTCAAGCTTTATTGAAATACATGGATCAGCAGGCTCAGGCTATAGCACATTTCGAGGATATGGAGCGACTATTAGGGGACAATTGTGTTCATGCTTGCACCCGCAGATGGAACACATTGTCCCACAGCCTCAAAATCAGAGAATATCACACTCCAACTCGAATGAGGGAAGCTCTAGTACGGTTCCCCCTCTACAAGAAGTCCATACAGAACCTCCAAGCCAGCTGGATTGGCCTCAAGCTAAGCCCACCTTTGCTTTTAGGATTGTTGGAAGGCAGCACAGAAAAAGAAGAGCATAAGCAGTGGGAAGAGGTGGAAAGGAAGGCTGGGTTCCATGCCAGTGAGGAGGATACTACTTCAGAAGCCTGGGATGTGAGAGTGGCGGTGAAAGCAATGAAGGACGAGGAGCTGGATTAGTTGCTCAGGGATGAGCAATCATTTTAGCTGGGGGGTGATGATGAGCCCCAAATTTGGTAACATTTTGGGCTCATTTGGCCTAACTACCCTTGCTCAATCCTTCATTTTTCATAACTTATGCATCATTTTTTAGTATGTTTATGTCATTTGTACGAATAAGGGCAGTCACTATTCCTAGGTGGCTAACACGTCCTCATTTCAGGTTTTTTGACACATGTTGGAGCAAAACCAAGAAGATAAGGGCTAGGAGACAGCCAAGATGGGGTTGAGGATTCGTAGGAAGGTTGTCCACGGCATTAAATAGCCTTCCTCGGGATCTTCACCCCCAACTCCGAGCTCCAAAAGCCACCACAACCGGATCTAGAAGGCAGCCAAACAGATTTTGTGGAAGTAGCTGTTCACTCCCAGTTTGGTCAGCCAAGTCCCATAGATTTAGGAGGCCAGCTTGGGGCCTCATGATGTATAAATGATAAGGCTTCAGCCTTCGAAAATGACTTTTGAAAAATTGTTGCACATTCTGCACTACGAGCTGCCAGCTCTGTTTTTGCTCTTTTGTAGCCATCATTGGCATACCTCTTGACTTATGATTAGTATTTTTTTAATGAGAAGCAGTCAGATTTGATCTCAGCTCTGAGTTTCCAAAGGAGCCATAGCTCTCGGGGTTGGGCCCAACCTGAGAGCCTAGGGCCTCCTTCTCTTGTATTGATATCTTTTCTTTCAGCAATATGGTTTTCTTTACATGCATTTGAAACGCAGTTTGTTGAGTTAGATTTCGTGGTGTGATTAAGTAGGTCATTGTTAGAAGATAGAGTTGCTTCAGATGTCCAGAGTAGAGTAAAGAGATTAGAATTGATAAGAGTTCCAGAAAAGGGTTGCCTGCACTCTCATTTTCACCTCTTTCTAGGGGCTGGAATTGCAGACAGTGCTACCCAACAAAAACACTAGTTTGCGTACTCATGCAATCTTTGGTGCAATGTTTTCAGTTGTAAAAGTTATCCATGCGCTCAGACCTCTTTGAATGTTTCTTTGCTTTAGTACCATACATGGTTCTCTTTAGAAATAACATTGTTGTTCATTGGTTTCATTAACAGTTAGGATGGATTGGTAATATTTTGATTATGTGCAGGACGTGGATGATTTGGTTCATTTTACACTGTGCAGTGCATCGCCATCACTCTCTCATCCATCTAAGCTTCGTCCAGGCCAACTTCTCATCTCCAAATTAGACCCCTCGTCTCACAACTACTCTGCTGCCCACGTCATCCTACCTCTTTGGCCTTCCATTCCCTTTGCCCTCTTTAAGACAAACTAGCTTTCCACACCCTCTCCTCACCGCATCTCTTTGTCACTAAGTCATTACAAACCCCTCTCCTACCTCCCTATCCATCCATGCAGCCTCTTCCACTCACCCATCATCCAAAATCCAATCGTAGAACATCCTGTAGGAATTGCTGAACATCCTGTAGAAATTCTGAAACATCCTGTAGAACCCCTGCAGACTTCCTGTAGAAGCTCATAAACGCGGTTTCTTGGCAGCCAAACTTTGTGAAACTCTCTAGAAAGATGTTAGAGACTCCTTAGACCCTCTCCGAACCTTCCCGACCTCTTCCAAGCATTTCTCCTCCGTGATCCGCCTCTACACAGTAAAAAGCTAGTTAAAAGCACATGCATGATAATTCTAAATAACTTATTCAAAAATACAAAAAGATGTTTTCTTTAGGTGGAAGTAGTCTAGACCCATGCATCTTACCTTCATAGAAGTAATGGCATCTCTTTCAGTAGTTTGCATTCCCATCTTTGCATCAGTAGGACTAGCTGGTAAAATTAGGGTTTGCATTTCTTGTTGGCTTTCAGTTTCTTTCCGCAAGTAGATTAGCTTCCTTTGAGTTAGCTTTCATCCATCAGTTAAAAAGCTTCTTCTAAGAGCTCATAGAAGTTGGCTTAAGCCCCTAGCTGACTTGTGCCAGCTGACCAAGTGACAGCTGCGGCAAGAGCTAGTACTTGTGCATAAAGCACCGTCGCTTCCAAGTTTGTTACGAACTACCGGGTTGATAAAATTAAAGAAGGAAGTTTCAGGAGTTGTAGCATTATTGCTACAATACTGGAGCCCACCACCAGGGATGAGCTTGTTCATGCTCAGTCTTTGTTCCCCTTTCATATGATGAAATTTGAAGCACGAATGAAGTATTTGGGTTTCCATCTAAAACCAAATGACTGTAGAAAGGGGGATTGGATTTGGCTGATTGCAAAAATTGAAAAGAGGCTAAAAGTTTGGAGTTACAAAGGCCTTTCCTGAGTAGGAAATTTTGTGCTTATAAAATTAGTATTGCAAGCCATTCCTGTATTTTTTATGTCTCTTTCATGGATCCCAAAATGGATTCTTAATTTAATTTGTCAATTCTATTTTAGATTTTTGTGGAAGGGTCCAAAGAATGTGTGGGCTTTTCCTTGGGTAAGGTGGGACAAAATCACATTACCAAAAAAATGGAGAGGTTGGAGTTTAAAGAATATGATTCATTTCTCTAAAGATTTAGCAGTCAAGGTTGGATGGAGGCTTATATATTCTTTAATTCTATGGACTGAAATGGTAAATAGGAAATATATACACCCCGTATCTATGGAAGAATGGATCATACCCCCAAATAAATCCAGGTTAAATGTCTACGTGGTCTGGAAAGCATTTTTGGCATCTTTCAACATGATTGAGAACGGTTTGGCATGGAAGGTTGGAACTATAGAGAGAGTTATAATTGGAGTAGATATGTAGGTTGGAGGTGGTGCAAATTACTAGTTGCCTCCTACCTTGGTGGAATTTTTTTAATGACAGTGGAAATTTTACTTTGAATCAAGCAAAGAACCTAGAAAGCACATCCATATGGGCTCATGGTTGGGCAAGTGTTGCACAATTAACTCTACATAATAATTTTTTATCCCTTTTATAGTATTATACAAATGATCTCAATATCTCACATGTCAAAATAACTGAGAATGCAGATACTTTACAATGGGTACATGTTCTATCTAGCAACTACTCTCCAAAGATGGGATATTTGCACATCATTGTTGATAAAGAGTTGGAGAATGTGGAGTGGTGGTGGAGGAAAATTTGGAGGTTGGGTTGCCCTAACAAAGAAAATTTATTTCTATGGTGCATCCTTGAAAATAAGGCTCCCATAGGGGATATTTTACAGAAAATATGTTACATGGGGCCAAGTTGGTGTGCTCTATGTAAAAACATAGAGGATACAATTTATAATTTATTATTTTATTTTCCTTATTCTTCTATTATATGGAACACAGTAAGCATGCATTTATCTTTAAATCTCAAATGGAAGGGACCTTCGTGCAAAGAAGCCTAGAAAATGTGGTGGGAAAGTGCATACCCAAAAAACCTCATAAACCTCCCCCCAATTTTATGTAGGGGTATTTGGCTTGCTAGAAATAAAATCATTGTTAAATCTCAGTATCTCTCCTCCGACAGAGTGGTCGACCAAATCACTGCTATAAAATATTTAATTACCGATGAAGTTGTATCAGACAAACCCAGGATTATTGGTGTTAAAATGTACCATTTTATCCCATGGGTATATTTTAATGGGGTGTCCCTTGATAGGGGTGTGTGCAGTGGTGGAGAAATATTATACCTGTTTGAAAATCACTCTTTTAAGCTTTAAAGTGGGATGGGAAGGGGATGCAGAAGACTTCAGACTTTTGGAAACTCTTTGGTTGTTATTAAATGGTTTAATGAGAATAATCGATGTCACACTCACACATTGTTTCCTATTCTTAATGAAGTTTTGTGATTAAAGATTTCTTTTGATCAGATTACATGTGCTCACATCTATAGGAAAAGGAACATTATTGCAGATGCTCTTTCCAAGGTTGGTGTAGAATAGGCTATGGGGGTTTGGAAGATTCATGAGAAATTAGTGGGAACATCCCTGGAGTATTATCATAGGCCTTTCTTTGAAGGCCCACAGATGGTTGATCAAATCTCATGATACTTTCAGTTTTCTATTTATTTTTTATGGTTCTCGGGATTTTCCTCCTTTAAAAGTTTGACTTTTAGTTTTGGTATTTTTTATTTTTGATGATCTATATTTATCTAATGGACATATTATATGATGGGACATGATATGAGATTTAAAAAACCAATTTTGATTTTTTAATGACTGACTCTTTTTTCACAAAACAGTATTTTGGCATGCACAAAGTGCATATGTAAAAATCTAATTTTCACTATACTTAATGGAAATTATATTATAGTTTATGTGATTTTTTTAATGTATTAAAATAAATTTGGTTGTTAAGAGTTGTGTTGTGTAGCATAATAGAAAAGCATCATTGAACCATAAAGAGAAGATTGTTGTTGAGTAAAAAAAAGGAAGGAGATATGAATTAAAGATTGTTGTTTGTATAAGAATTGAGGAAAGTGCCTCTATATCCAGTCTAACAATATGATCAAATAGAGGTCTAGGAGATAAATAACATTGGATCAGTAGATCCAAAGGTGATTGGTGTCTCTTACAAGTTGGTGCTTACAAATATGAGGGGATTGGTTTCTCCTGCAAGTTGTTCTTCCAAATTTTAGGGGATTGGTGTCTCTTGCAAGTTGTCCTTGCAAATCTGAGGGGATTGGTGTCTCCTACAAGTTGGTGCTTGCAAATTTATGAGGGTTGATGTCTCCTACAAGTTGGTGCTTACAAGTCTAACGGGATTGACATCTCATGTAGATTCGTGCCTTCAAAGATTGTAATAGTAGGTTGGTGCCTCTTTCAATCAAATAATTATAAGAAGTTTTGTGGTTTTCTCCTGGAAGGGTTTCCATGTATATCTTATTTTTAATGATCTTACATCACTAGTTTATTATTATGTGATTGAATGTGTTAAATAGTGTAAAATTGTATTATATTCATTCACCCCACACCCCCACACCTCGCTCTCAGTATAATTATTAATCCAACATATATTGCCTAGTAATATGTTAACAAGAATTAAACAAGGTATGTGCCCTCTTGCATGCAACATTGGATTTGGCAGGTTGGTATTTGGACACAGGAAGCTTCTAGAAGTACATCCACCCTAGTTCATGATGATGTTCACTGCAATCTAGTTTGGTATATTTAATACTTATCCACTCATGTTTGATCACTTTCATTCCCTGCATTTCTATGCAACATGATTCGAAACTTGTCTCTCCATATGTGGGTGCCTCTCTTGGATATGTCATACTTTGTTAAGAAGATTTTTGGGTGCTAGACTAGGCCCCCCAAACTAAGTCCTCCCACCCATCATCTGTTCCAATTCTATTTATTAAGGTTTATCCATGTTGTTTGGAGGTTAGAATTAGAGGAGATTGCAACAAATGTTACAAGCCTAATCAGCTCAAAATAGTGTCAATCTCTAGTTTCCTTTAGTATGTGGAGATCATTCATTTCATCTAATTTGTGTTTCCCCTCTCATATGTGGTATGTGTGATTATTGGTCTTTATTCATCATGAAAATGTAGCAATTATGACTTGTCAATGGGTTGCGTCTCGACATGGAATAGGTGGGTGAGGTTCTCTGGAGGGTTACTATGTAAGAGCTTGAGCCTTATCCTCATCTTAAATATTTTGTATAAAAACCCAGCATGATATCCAATAGGAATTAAGCGAAGCAAAGGAGGATATCATAACTAATCATGACCATCATTCTAATTATAAAGTTATTGTAACTATGGTTAATTGGGTACTTGACACGTGCCATGTGAGGGAATGCCAAAATCAATATTTGCATACCATGGATCTCTATTGGAAGCTAAATACACTCTTGGACAAAGTATATATATATATATATATATATATATATATATATATATATATATATATATATATATATATATATATATATATATATATATATATATATATTCAACCATTTGGTTAAAAATTCGCATTTTTTTGCATATATCTGATTAATTGATGATATTCACCAAAAAATTACTATTTTAATAGTAAATTACATGTTTTTTAATTGAATATTCACCTACATTCTATATGCATAATCTTTCAACCCAAAATAATCACCTATAATACTATACATAGGTGTAATATTTGAATCCTTAAAAATACCCTGGATGAAATCCTTTTGATGATGGATGAACTCCAAATCCAGTTCAAAGATGTGGACATGTGCCTAGCAACGAACAAGACAGTCATCATGCATAAAAATGGACCTGCTCCTCCTAATAGTCCCATTGACATGCTACCTATTATGGTGGATGTATTCACCTCTTCTTAATTCTTTGAATGTTTGGATTTTTTTACGTTTCTCATCATAGTCTGTCTAATTCTTTGATTGTTTGGAGTTTTTTACATGTATGTATTCATAGTCTATCTAGGCCTATAAAGTTTGATAGCTTTTGTTTAGTTTTCATGGTAGACTCTTTAGGTAATAATCTTTGGTTCTATACTATTTTGATATCATTTTACCTTAAACTTGTACTTTATCCTTATTTTCATTTTCCCCCATTTTACATTATTATTTTTATTTTTTATATTTTACATTACTATTTTTATTCGTCATATTTTACTATTCATATATGTGTACTTTGTTGATAGGTTTATGTTGGGTTTTATTAACCTGTAATATTTACCTAATTATAAAGAAAATATTTTTTTAGGTTTAATGTATTACAAAAAAAAATTAAGTTAATTTGTATTTCCTCAAAAAATCAGATTATATCGTATCTTCATCACCAATGATCATGGTACACCAAACTACATTTACTGCATTCCTAGAATTAGATCCCATGATTGGTCATGGATTTTTCCTTTTTTCCTTTTCTTTTGTGAATGTCAATCCATCCCATTGAATTATCACAATAGATAGATTATTGACATCATTTCTTTGAGAGAGTTCCATTGCCAAGGATTCTACCATGTTGGTTGTCTCCTTATCACTATTTGATTGATCTGACTCATGGGTTAGTTTTTTCCCGCTCATTGTAGAAGCCAAAAATATGGTTTAACATTTGAAGGATAACTCTCCTCCATTGAAGGCTTAGATGGTGCCCCTTAAGGTTGCACTAGGTATGGAGGAGTTGATTTAGTGGTAAATGTTGTTTGTTGCTGAGGGTTACTTTTCTTTTGCGTTGGAATATTCTTGGATCGTTTTTCTCCCTTCAGATCTTTCCATCCACAGCTTGTTTATTTCATAGTATAGGGGGAAGAGGTCCCTTTGCAAAGGGTCATACATTTTGAATATGTCTAGGTTGTTGATAACTCCTACAATGGAAGCAATATTTTCATAGTCCAGTGGTTGTAAAAAATCTTACCCTCCCATTTTAATAGGATTTTATTTGGCAACCCTTTACTGAGATCCACTTCAGTACATATGCGGAAAAGGGTGAGAATTCCTTTTGAAATTCTTTCAGCATCTATTTTTTTGAAGTGGCCTATTAAATTTCCAATATCTTCTAATATATATGATTATGAAAAATGGATGGGTAAGTTAGGAATTCTTACCCCTACGGGATTTTCCATAGATGTCATGGCAAGAGGATTAAATTCCAAAAACCATGGTTTCATTGAGAGACCAAAACGACCCAAAAACCAGGGACTATGTTCAAAAACCCTTTGTCGGTCCTCAAAATTATTGAAGAAACATACAACGAACCCTTTTGAGTAAATAACAGCTCAATAATTTGAGACTAGTTCTGGTTTACCCATTCCTGGAGAGTTGATGTTGAGGGCCAAAACCATTAAAATGGAGTGTATGTTGCTTGGTCCACAACAAATGTTGGCCTTAAGAGATATTTAGGGTTCATAGATGAATGTCTTAGATTTAGGGCCTCCTTTAAAGACTTAGGTTGGGAGGATGAAAACGTCCACCAACCTTTGGCTCCATCTCTCAAACTAGTAATTAAAGAGATAGAGGCATCCTTTGATATGCCATATTCTCTAAGAGATTTCAAATCAAGTCTATCCATTAATTTTATCAATATTTATCATAAAATTACTATTTTCCTACAAATTGTGTTCTATAAAGTATAAAATAAAGGGTGTCCTAATAACTTAGAAAACAAAAAACAAAAAAATAAAGTGCACAATTTTGTAAGATTCACTTTTGCATTAATATTTTTTCATAGAAGCATAGATATCATAATCCATAGGTCGAGGGAGCACCATGAACCCAATGAGAAAAGCTAATCTAGAGAACACAAAAAAAAAAAGCCAACACACTAAGAGTGAGATTATTGATGTTTTATAATTATTTCAATTAAAACTAGTGAGATATTTATATTATGGAGAATTTTCTAGGGAAACTATGTTAAGGATTTCTAATCCGTCCAACGTTTTGAGTGGACACTCCACCCATCGTCAAGGACCATAAAACATCATGATATTCAAAGAGTATTGAGGAGTATTTAATTGGAGCAAAATATAAAGTAGTCGTTAAGAAATTAATATAAAAATAATCAAGGTAGTTGTTACAGGAATGGATTTATAAGCTCAAGTTGAAGGGTTTGAATTAAAAATTAAGCAGAAATAAATTTTAAATAAAATAAAATCAAAGATAAAATAGGGGTGTTATATTTTAAGTTTAATAGGGGCACAAGGATTAAGAGATTCAAATTAGGGGAGCCAAACCAAAACTAATATAAAATTAATAATATTAATAAGTTGAGTTGTGTTGAGAAATGTTGGCTTAGTGGGTCTTGACCCAGGTTCAAAGTTAAGTTTTGCCAAACAAATCCCTACACAACTTGCCCTTTCGGCATCAACCCACGGAGCGTGAACTGAAATCTCACCCGAAGCAGTATGGGGGGTGTTAGAACCAATTTTCTGCACCCAAAGATGAGCGTGATGTTGTTTTATGCCCTAAACCTGCCTTCGCGTAGATTGATAAGCCCTTGGGGCTTATCGGTATAACTTCTCTTAATCAGATTCTATACCTCCGCGAACGTTCATGACTGCCTTTTGCAGACCCTAAACAAGTGAATCAACCACTTACGCGCCTCTGTGATTACTCCTAGTTCTGTATTTACAATAAGATATTCTTCGTGTAAACAGTTATCATTACTTGTGTTCATATGACAATATAAATCAGGTAAAATCGCACATCAATACAGTAATAATTCGTAAATCCATCATTCATCATAACATAATAGTGCATCCATTCATAACAGAAATAAGTAGATAAACACAGGAATTTCCGAAATAATCTCTTTATTAATACTTCAGTTCTTCTTACAGACTCAAGACTTCCCTACGCACTCAGCTGCAGGGGTCTACGCACTCAGTTGTGGACTCTACTCTACGCTTTTGCGCACATAGCTGCAGAGCCTCTCTTCTACTCTAAGACTTCTTCATTCTTTCTTCTACTAACCCATTACATTTATCTTCATAGATATCTCCTCTACCTTAGACTCTTCAAGACTCTCCTTTTTATACAATCCCATGGTCTGCAGACCATGGGTAGATCTATTAAAATCGACACAAATTACATAAAATAAGGGTAAAACCATTTATGACACTTTACTATCTACACACTCCACAACCACATCTTACGGAGATTTTACATTCTTTACAACAAAACTTGGGTTTTTTCCCCAAAACTTGGGCTTTTGCCCCAAAATTGACCCTAGGGGACCCTGTCCCAACAAGCCCCCAACACAAATATTGCGACTGACCCATGAGTCACTTTGTTGGCGTGGAGATCTTACTACAGAGACCTCCCAACTCAACTTGTGCTACTTCTACCTCAGTCACGCTCTGCGTGGCTGCCTGTTTGATTTGCTCCACCAGTTGCTCTGTTGTTGGTCCTGCACTTTCGTCCTTGATCTTTTGTTGTGTTCTTTGTAGGCTTTCCAGTTTTTCCTCAATGGTGGCGGAGATAACATAGGCCTCATTTATCCAAGACCCCAATCTGGCCTTGAGGGCCGCCTCTTCCCTTTGCGCTACATCCACCTGTTCGAGCAATTGTTTTGCCTCATGTATCTTGGCCAATCACATTGATATAGCGACGATGCACACCGTCTCTCTTGATTCATCATACTTTTGTTGCAATTCACGAGTTTCTGTGTTCAACCTCTTTAGGGTAGGATCTTCCTGGAGCGTCGTGACTACCTCCATGGACTGCTCAAAGAGCGTGGTGCAATCCGCCACCGCGGCATCTACTATTGTGACTCCATCCTTTACAGCTGCTTCACGTTGTTCTCTGACCTCTGGTGGAGTTGAAGGCTGTGAATTCAACTCGAGCTCTGTTATCTTCAGGTTCAATTCAAACTAAACCTTGGCCACTTCTATTTTTGCGTCACGCACACCTGCAGCCAACTTCCTGATCTTTGCGTCCACCAGCGCTTCCTCCGGGATATGCAATTCAGGGACTGTCCTACATGCCTCGGACACCACATCTACAGCTTGTTCATTTTGCGCCTGAACCTTCTTCCATGCTTACAACGTTGTTGTCTTCTCCACGAACATCTCTTCATTGCTAACCTTGTACTCATTGATCATGCTCAGCATGCACTACTCCAAGGCCTTAATCTCTGTGATCACACTTTCTTGCATTGTGTGAAGGAACTCACTGGGGAGCACAGATCACAGTATCTCGTCCAATCCCATCTTATACAAGTGACCTGCAATAACAGAAAAATCTGCCGCGCGCACCACCAATTCCTTCTTCTGTTGACTAGTGTATCCTTCTGGAGTTGTTCCTGTAGTCAGGAAGTGGATAATGTCTGCAAAATGATTGTCTGCTATGCACACCGCAAAGAGCTGCACGTCAGGCAGCCCCTCCTCTAAATTGGTAGGCTCCTCTCCTGTTTCAATGCGTGATAGATGATCTGGCCCTGCATTCAATCTCCCTGGCTTCACAATTACTTTGAAATCATACTCCTAAAACAACAACAACCATCTGCATATTTCCCCCCAACACAGGCTTGTTGACTAGGTACTTTAATGCAGAATGGTCTGTATACATCTTAAAGTGTCTGCCTAGAAATTAATGCTTTAACTTCTAGAGCGTGTACACCATAACCAACCCTTTGCGTTTGTCGAGAAATTATTTTCAGCCTTAGACAGCTTCCTGCTCACAAATGCTATCAGGTGATCAAATTCTCCTTCACTGGCCTGCGTCAGCACTACTCCTAACACGATACATGATGCATCCACATGCACATGAAATTCCTTCTTCCAATCTGGGAAAACTAAGATCGGCGCGTGACCATTTTCTCCTTCAATACACCCAGACTCCGCTGACATTCCTCATTCCACCAGAATGTAGCGTCCTTCTTCAATAACTTTTCCATCGGCGCGTAATCTAAGCATATCTCTTGATGAACTTTCAATAGTATCCAATATGACCTAGTGTTGCGCGCAGCTGTTTAACACTCCTTGGCACCTCCAAATTAATTATGACCGTGATCTTAGCAGGGTCCACCATTAATCCTTTCTTGCACACTACATGACCCAGCAAGATTCTGAAAGGGACACAAAATAAGCACTTATTCAAGTTTAGCGCAATCTGATACCTCCGGCATGTATCCAGCATCAAGCGCAAACTAGATACATGGTGTTTTACCAGTCCAAACACTGTCCAATCATCAAAATATACCTCCAAAAACTTGTGAATGAAATCTTTGAACGTCACAATGACTGTGCGTGAGAAGATTATCGTTGCATTCTTAAGTCCAAAAGGCATTATCGTATACTGAAACCATCCCCACTTAGTCACGAAGGTAGTCTTACTCCTATCTTCTAGCGCGATCTTTATTTGATGGTATCCAGAGAACCCATCAGTGAACGAATATGCTTCCTGTCCGCCAACATTATCCAATACCTCATCTGTAAATGGAGCTCGGAAAGGATCATGAATGCAAGCATCATTCAGTTCCTGAGATACACGCAAATCCTTATCTCATCCTTCTGCTTCTTTTCCTGAACTACCATTGGACTCACCCAATCGGATTCCTCCACGTGTTCAATAATACCCGTTTCCAACATCTTGTCCAACTCCATGCAGACCTTTTCCTTGTACTTAGGATTAAGGCGATATGGCCTCTGCTTAACAGGCTTCACGTCTAGTTTCAAAGTTATTTTCATCACCCCCAAATCTCCTATGATGCCTTTTAAGTCCAAAAACTTTGTGGGAAAAAAATCTTGATATTCGCGGAGCAACTCAACGACCTTATCCACCGTAGCATCATCCCAGTAGTCTCCTATCTTTGCAAAATTTGGCTCCACCTCTGTTCCAATGTTCACTTGTTTAGTTTTTCAGTAATGCGTGACATCTGGATTCTCTATCTGCGGTCCCTCAACTTCGCGATGACCTTCTACCTCTAGAATTTTAATGTTCCTTGGATCCTCATCTTCTTATTCAACAGTCACATTGTAGCACTCCAACGCATGGCGCAGCTGGGTGGTCCAATATTGTTGAATCAAATCCAAGGGATCCTGCGTATTCTGAAGATCGTTTCCTTGACCTCTTACAACGCTTTGTCAATACATTCGAACCCATATTCAAAGCTGAAAGTTATTAAGAATCCTTGTCTCAAAATATCCCATTCATCTGTGTCGTGGCGGAGCTCTATTTCCAAGTACCAATTCATTGGTATTACATCCAAAGTATGACAGAACAAATGCACCCACTCTGGTTGTGGCTCTGCTCCATAAGTGTCAGTCCATTTTGCTAAGTGATCGCATGGATCACTCCTCCCATCATATTTCTCTGTCAGTCGCACTTTTGGGCGACAAAACCGCACCCTCATCATCCTTCAGTATCCGCACCATCCATCGAAACTATCTTTATGCATACCCCACCATCTTGCGGGCGTAGCACACAGCGCAAATCTAGTGCTTGGAAGCGATGCTTCTCAGGAACTTCCCTTTCAAATGCATCCAAAAATCTATCTACGTCAGTTATACCATAATAATAAGGCAAACTCCTTACCTCTGATGATACACAGCACAACGATTTAGTCATCATGTTACAGCGCAGAGTAGATACTTCATGCAACCTATTATGTTATTTTTCCAACTCTTCATCTGAATCTGATGTACAAGAACTTCCGCGGTCCCATGAAATGCATCTATCTTCTATCAGATTCACCCAATCTTGGTCCCGCATTGTTATTTTGTAGATCTGGGCCAAATCATCATCACTTTCATAATCGCGGACCAGTTCAGTGTAGTGCGGCCCCTCTGCAGGGTCCAAAGGTACTACTACGCAAAGCAATTTCCTCTCAAATGACATTGTCCGCTTCTTCAAATTGATCACCCCATTCATATCAGTAGCCCAGTCGATCCCAAGGAGCGTGAGGTAGGGATTGTTTTCATCGACAATCTCTCAATTTGAAATCAGCCAATGCTCTCGCATCTTCAATATCTACTGTCACTCCCTGCAATCTTCCCATGGGGATAATCTTCTGTTGATTTTCCATCCTCAATTGAATCGGAGACCACTACAACGTAGGTCTCCCCATTCTTTCCCATGTTTGTTTAGGAAAAACATTTTCATCTAACCCCAAATCCAGAATAAATTGATCCATTTCGTACTCCGCTATTTGCGCAGTGAGCCTCATCTCGCGCCCTGTTCTTGCCTTATGCTTCCCATTTTTTCTGACTATGCACGGTCCTTCAAGAGAATTTTCTTTTCTGACACACTTATTTATCAACTCTTGTAATCCCTTCATGGCCTTGCTATCGCGAAGCAACTTCATACATGTCTTGAATAACGTGGTAAGCATGGAGGGGTCCATTTCTTTAAACAATTGATTCTCACTTCCTAAGGTAGATGCCTCAGTGAAGCTTTTCTTCACTTCCATGAATGTTTCTTTCGCGTACTCTAAATCAAATCCAACCTCTTTTTCTGGAGCCTTGCAGACCCACTCACTTTCTTCAGGCTGCTTTCTTTTATCTTCGCCAGTAGTAATTCCACTCTGTAGCTAGATATTCACATTAGGATCTTCTTCACAGGGTTCAACCCTCATCATCTGTAGGTTTTGGGTAGGTTTTTGAGGTTACTTCCCCTTTTCCCGCATCTTAGCTATTAATACGGGGCAGTCTTCTGTCGTGTGGTCAAACTGAGTACAGTATCGGCACGACAAGTGTGTCAGGTTCGTACACTCTCATGCCTAGTGTCCTGACACTCCACAATTGTACCAAATAACCTGCCCCCGACCTCTCGCAGGTCATCCTCCACCTCGGCCTCGTCCGCACCCCTGATATCCTCCACGCACTCCCCCACTGCCTTGATACGGAGGCTAAGTTTCTGTCTACATCCAATATGTGGGTGTTCTTTCCATCATCAACTCATAGCCACGAAAGTTACACTCATCGTGGCCCACTGATTTGTAGATGTTGTAGAAGAGATGTTGTGGTGTCTGTACAAATTTTTGCAGCAAGTAACAATTGTTTGTTACATGTTTTCCAGCTACCTGACAAATAGTTCACCACAGGGTAGGCCCTATACTTGGCCCAGCTTGAGCTTTCGGCCTTAGAGACATTGGCCCTCCTCCTGCAACATAATTCGCGAAGACCGGACAGTGATCTTTTTCATGCCCCTGGCTTTTACACTTCAGGCACCAAAATTCTTCGCGCACCTCTGGCTGAGTCGCTCTATCCTTCTTCAGACTTTGAAACTCTAGGAAAAGATTATGCAACTCCACGTGAATCTGCTGAACTCCCAAAGCAGCATCTTGAATTGATGTCTCATGCAGTCTCATTGCAATCTCCAGGGCTTCCTCCTAGGTCCCAATCTTTTGTTGTGATAAAGAAACCCTTAGGTGAGGTAAGAGCGAAGCTACAAACCATTCGTGTTGTTGTCCATCTGTAAGATTCACGTTAGATTCGTAGATCTTGCACTTCAATCTTTGATCCAGCTCCTAGGGTGTCTCACCAGGCTTTATCATGATTTCCTTAAACCCAACGATTGATTGCGCTTCAGACTTGGGCCTACTGAATTCCTTATTCAGCGCAGTTTAAATGTCTGCCAACGCAGTCGTCAGGTTATCGGTGTAGTACTTATTGTACCACGTTAACGCACGATCCTGTAAAGCAGTAACCAACGTTGCTTTCTTCATCTGATCATCTGTAATATTCTGGGTTGTCCACACGGCCTTCGCAACGAACCAAAACTAGTCTAGGTCCTCATTTCCCAAGCCCTTGAAAACCGGAAACTTCATTGCATTCGGCATATTGAATGGTGGCGGAGGTGCAGGTGGTGTGGGTGAAGGTGTATGATGTGGAGGTGAAGATTGAGGTAGTGTGGGTAGATGGGGTATTCGCAGGAACCCTTGCCTTATTAACTAGACAGCGCTCTTCGGTGAAGCTTGTGCTACTCCTTCGTCGTCACTCAGAGGAGGCTCAATCAGCGGCTATATTCAGGGCTTGTTCTCCCTCTATCCTTGAATAACTTTCCACTTCACGTAGCTCCAAACATCAAGGTAATTGCATAACCCACTTTTCACACGATAGCATTTTAATCCAAGTATTCAAAGATTTTAAATACTTACCTTACGGTCCCTTGAATAAGCGTCGCTTTGCTTCGTTGTAGCTAACCGAGGTATCGACCATGAATTTTGTCACAAATCCTCCTACAACACAATTAAGCCAATGATCAACAACATGCGCGATCTTATCTTCAAAGGCTTCAAATCTCCGCACTAACTCTGGGGTCCACACTATTGGACCATCAAGCCTCCACCTTCCCTGGTCATCTGCCAATTTAGCGATCCACTCATATAGCTCAATCGGGAAGGAATAGAAGAAAATTTCGTGTATCTCTATGTACATATACCTATCCAACCACCATTCTTTTGTCAATCGTGGATTTCTGTTTTCTTGTGCCGCGAATTCGTGGATCTTTCTATCCAACCACTCCTCAATTTCTTTCTTTGTTGGATTCCAGTGATGCGACATCATACATCTCTTTATGCATATCTCGTCCTGGCAACAGAACCATTTTTTGGCTTAGTGGGTCCTGACCTAGGTTTAGAGTTAAGTTTTTCCAAACAAATCCCTACACTATTGGCCCTTTCAGCATCAACCCGCGAAGCGCGGACTGAAGTCTCACCCGAAGCAGTATGGGGGGATGTTGGAACCAAGTTTCCGCACCCAGAGATAAGCATGATGTCGTTTTATGCCCTAAACCTGCCTTTGTGCAGATCGATAAGCCCTTGGGGCTTATCGATATAACTTTTCTTAATCAGATTCTATACCTCCACGAACGTTCACGACTACCTTTCGCGGACCCTAAATAAGCGAATCAACCACTTATGCGCCTCTGTGATTACTCATAATTCCGTATTTATCCATAACGGCTTAAGTGTTTGATAACTTTAACATACAACAAGATATTCTTCAAGTAAATAGTTACCATTACTTGCGTTCATATGACAATATAAATCAGGTAAAATCGCACATCAATACAGTGATAATTCATAAACCCATCATTCATCATAACATAATAGCGCATTCATTCATAACAGAAATAAGTAGATAAACACAGGAATTTCTAGAATAATCTCTTTATTAATACTTCAATTCTTCTTACAGACTCAAATCTTCCCTGTGCACTCAGTTGCAGGGGTCCATGCACTTAGTTGTGGACTCTACTCTAGGCTTCTGCGCACACAGCTGCAAAGCCTCTCTTCTACTCTAAGACTTCTTTGCTCTTTTTTCTACTAACCCATTGCATTCATCTTCATAGATATCTCCCCTGCCTTAAACTCTCTAAGACTCTCCTTTTTATACAATCCCATGGTCCGCAGACCATGGGTAGATCTACTAAAGCCGACACAACTTACATAAAATAAGGGTAAAACCCTTTATGACACTTTACTATCTACGCGCTCCAAGACCACATCTTGCAGAGATTTTACATTCCTTACAACAAAACTTGGGCTTTTTGCCTTCAAAACTTGTCAGGTTTTTGCCCCAAAATTGACCCTAGGGGACCCTATCCCAACAAGAAACCAATCTCTCTCTCTCTCTCTCTCTCTCTCTCTCTCTCTCTCTCTCTATATATATATATATATATCTATATATATATATATATTGGAATAAGGATAAAGAGGGAATGAAGGGGGCTGGATGAAATGATAGGGGTTTAAAGAAGGAAAGGTGTAAATGAAGTAGTTTGAAATAAAATATAATTTTTTATATAAATATATATGAGATATCTTAGTCCCAAGAGTTGGATCAAGTGATTTAGAGCCAGATGTGAAGTTCTTTGATATTGTTGCTAGTAGTTGTTGATCACAGCTTTGACTCTCTTCAATTCCCTTACAACAAGGCACGACTGATGATTTACCCAATTAACCATCCATGAAATGTGTGGAAGTACTCTGAACATGAAGTTCTTTGATATTATTGCTAGTCGTTGTTGATCACAAGTTTGACTCTCTTTGATTCTCTTGGGGCAAGGCCCAATAATCAAGGTCAACGGTTTTTCAGTTTATCATCCATGAAAAGTGGGAAAGTACTCTAAGGCTTCCCGTGTTTTCATTTCAAGTATATATATATATATATATATGGGAGGTTAAGAGATTGAAACATAGCTTAAAATGGATAAACTGGAAAGGTGATA
Source organism: Pinus tabuliformis (assembly GCA_031772625.1). Classification (NCBI taxonomy): domain Eukaryota; kingdom Viridiplantae; phylum Streptophyta; class Pinopsida; order Pinales; family Pinaceae; genus Pinus; species Pinus tabuliformis. Next base: position 1,156,621,856 of record CM062818.1, on the reverse strand, counting down.
TGAACAAAAGATTAAAAATTAAAAGAAATTTTATAAATAATTTTTAAGGATCAAATTTTTTTGGAAGAGGGAAGGGGAGGGATTTTTGAAGGGAAGAAAGGCAAAAAGAAAAAAGCAAGAAAGGGTTTTTTTTAACATAACAAATGTTTTTTTTTAATATAAATATTTTATTTTTATTTTTAAAGATATAGAGAAATCGCATGATTGTAAGATATATTTTTTGATAGAATAAAACTGAGAAAAAATTATACCTCAAAATATTTAATTCTCTCAAAATTTAATAAAATTAAAATTAAAATATTTTTATATTTATTTATTTTAATTGGATAAATTTTAAATTAAAATAATATTTTATAATTTTATATTTCAATCTTTTATTTACTCACACAATGTTTCAATTAAGTAATAATAAAAAATTATGGTTTGTGATGGATGGAATTAACAAGTACGCAGATCTCCCGGATGCGGGTGCTAATAGTTTTAATGCCGCGTGTTAATGGAGTTAAGAGGCATGTGGCTTGTCACATGGGCCTCTGTCAGCCCGGACAAGCCACGCCACTCCACGACGAAGGCTCCTTAAATTCGCCGGAAGGCGAAGCAATGAGCGAGTCTGCAATGGTTTATGCGGAGGGGAATGTCGTTAGTCTGTCTAGTCGCTTGCAGGGGAATGCTGTGGGAATGTACAGTCGTTTGCAGGCGCCATTCAATGCGCTGCAACATCCGAGGAGTATGGGAGCTATTAAGGTTGCTACCCAAACCACTCTGCCGCATCTCAAGCCGTTTGAGTGGGTGATCGCTTGGTGTAAGGTTTCTCAAGGAATTGCTGGTGTGGGAAGCCATTGTCAAATGTCAAGGGAGAGGCTCAGGATGAGCAGTCGCAGAGGAGGGTCACGGGGTCGTTCTGCCTCTCAGAGGCCTGAGATATCACCATCCTCTTCAGTAGAGATTACCTCTGAGCAAAACAGGCCTCCGGGCAGCAATGTTAGAGGAAGCTGGGGCATTCCGGAGTGTGGTCACACGGAACACCCGGCCATTCGTTACAGAATCCCCTGTGCATTTGCAAACAACACTCTGATAGTTTCGGTCACCGTGGAGCATTGCAGCAGTATTCGGGGGCGCTTGGAAACTGTGAATGTTCCGAGGGTTGATATGGAGACTCCCACTGTCGACTTCAGGCGTCCAGTTCAGAAGGATGAGGCCGGCCCCAGTGAACCTGTTCAGAGGAGCTCGTGCCAGGATAAGGAAGATTCGGAAAAGCTCAAGGGTCCTGCAAAAGATGAGCCTCACACCACGGATGAAGATTAACTCAGAAGACGCCAAGTCTGGGCAGCAAGGAATGAATTTCTCTGACCATCTCATTTTGCTGTTTTTGTATATTTGTCATGGGGTTTATGCTCGCAGTGTCGGTCCAAATCACCATAGTCTCAGTCCACGCGTCAGTCAACATGTTCACCGTGTCGTTTTCTATATACATCGTGTCGAATTATGTTCACCGTGTCAAGTAATGCATCCATCGTGTCGATTTCTGTATACACCGTGTCAAGTCATGAATCCATCGTGTCGAATACTGTATTCACCGTGTCGAATCTCTCTGCAAGGTTAGCAATGACTGATATCTTCTTTGAAGAAACAGGGCTTCGGCCCAGATGTAATATTTGTTGTAATTTTGACTTTTTTGTAATATAATTAGCTCAGTTTTATCGAGAAAAAAAAAAAAAAACAAGTACGCAGATCTCCTACTTCCATAACAAAAGGTCCTTAATAAATTTTATATTTATGTCAATAGGCATTTCTTTTGAATCCGTTCTCCTGACCATTTCGTCTACCATTTTTACGAGCTCATGACATCTATCCAATACTCTAACTCTATAGCTTGACATTTGTCCTTACACCTACGGTTTCCACCTATTTTAACTTATGGGATGTGAGTTAGCGGAATCCAGGAGCAGCGCTTTCCAAGGCAGGAGCAATGCTTTTCAAGGCAGGAACAACGGGTTTCAGCAAGAGTTTTAGAGTGCTTTGTGGGACAACTGCAAGGTTATGTGGGTTTGGAGTAGCGGGTTTGGAGTAGCGGGTTTGGAGTAGTGGGTTTGGAGCAGCGGGTTTGGAGTAGCGGGTTTCACCAGCGGCGGCAAGTTAGCAGAGTGCAGGAGCAACACTTTCCAAGGCAAGAGCAACGCTTTTCGAGGCAGGAGCAACGCTTTTCAAGGCAGGAGCAGCAGCTTTCAGCAGGAATTTTAGAGTGCTTTGTGGGACCATTGTAGGGCTATGTGGGAACAGGAAGCATGGACGAGACAACAGACAGAGGGACCTAGTCTTTGCAAGGGCCATTATTACCTCAGCAAGCTGAAGTCAAAGCATTTAAATCAAGGTTTCAAAACTATTAAAGAATTTTTTCTCCTTTTCTTTTGTCTCTTATGATTTAAGTTGTGTTTATCTCATTTAAATTGGTACAAACTAATTGAGATCAATATAAAACTAAAGCAAAACACAATAAAACAAATATGATGGTTAATTTGGAGGACCCAAAGGAAAGGTTGCCACTGTTGGGAGAGGAGTCCAACATAGAGGAGACACAATATCACTTTTTAACACAACATGAAACAAATTTGCAAACTATTCGATTACTATGGGTGGGGTGAGGTACAACGGTGGTTTGTAATCGCAAGTGAAGGGTTCGCTGCCATGTTTAAACCTTGTTCATCAAGTAGGTGGGAGATCTTATTGGTAGCACAACCTTCAACTCATTAATGGACCTTCATTTCCTCACCCTGACATAACATTGGAGGATTCAACAGGATGATGGGGTTCTTCTATGGCATATTTTCTTCAGAATGGCAATTACAACACAGACGAGAGATTGGTCTATGTAAATGAAAAACAATATAAGAGGATTTTAAGGTGTATGAAGATCTGAAAACTAAGACAAACACCTAAGAAAAAATTCACAATGATCCTGCCAAAAGTAAACAACATCTCTAGCAAGGCTTCTCAAAACAATCTTGAGAAAAGAGAAGTTATTAAGGGTCTCGAATCAAGTTGGAATAGAACAAGGGGTTTTGTAGAAAGCAAAGAAGATAAAAAAGTATATAATCACGACAACAAAGGCATATATATTCCTACATCAAAACCATTAAAGTGCTCATCGAGGCTATATGTGGAAGAGTTCATGAGCATGAAAATGAGACTCGAAATTTTAGAAGCGAAAAGGTGGTCTGAAGGCAAAAAAGTAAATGAATTTGTGGAGTACAAGGGAAATTAGAGAAGGAAAATAAAGCTCTTAAGGAACAAATCACAAACATGCAAGGTAAAAATGAAGAAGGGCAACAAGAAGTGGCTTCCTTGAAACAAGAATTAGAGAAGATAAGGGTAATCAACCTTGAGAAGTAAGAATTGGTAAAAGAAGAGGACACAACACAAACAAAGGAGATTAGTTAACATTGGCCAAATTGGAAACTAAAGAAAATCAACTAAAATATCATATAGAAGAGGCTAAGTCATGGTCACAAGTTGTAAGTGGATCGGCAAACAATAAAAAAGGAATCAATGAGAAGCAAATGAAAATTAAAATAAAAGAAGAACAAGAGAAGCAAGGCAAGGTTGAAAATATCATTATGAAAGGGTTGAGAGAATACAGTGAAAATGAAATGATCTACATCTTAGCAAGGGACTTCCTTAAAGATCAATTGAAGTGGACAGGGTGTATTCATCAAGCAAGCGGGATCAGAAAGAAGGTAGAGGGAGGAAGATATAGACATGTAAGAGTTATCTTGAGGAGTATAGATGATAAGAATACGATCATGTTGTAGTGGCTACAACCACCCTCCAAAAATTTGCCTTAGCTTCGTTTTGGAGCATCCCTACCAACCATCCTCAGCAGCATGTCATGCACTGTCAAGTACACAAGCTTCAATGGTTTTCAAGCAACATAATAGCATGTGCATGATAGCATGTTGCATTCCCCTCATAGGATGTCTCTTTGGACTTTATCCAACTGCAGGCTGAGTAGCTCCCTCAAGGAATTGTGCAATTTTGGAGGGGAACCAGTCTTCCCTCCAGGAATTGTGCAATCTTGACTAGCAGTGCGCTGGGCTCAGAAACTGCGCAATCCTATCAGTCAACCTTCCCAGTGAAAACTGTGCAATCTTGCCCAACAGGACTGCTCAGCCCAGAAATTACACAATTCTGGGCAGCAGTCAGCTGCTCCTCCCAGAAATTGTGCAATCCCTCTGGGAGCCAGCCCAGCTTCCTCCCAGAAACTGCGCAAAAGTTACCCTCATTGAAGCAGGTTATTGCATGTGCCATCAGTTTGACTGGTTCCACTCAGGACTGAGAAAACTTGACTTGCATGCATGGGCTTCTTTTTCCTAAAATAGAAAAAAGCAACATGCAAAAGAATCCCTAGATTTTAGGGGGCTATTTTTAGCAGCTGGAGGTTACATGAAAAGATCGTTTTAAAATCCTTCCTCCAATTGTCACTTTTTCCTAGATTTGTGGCATGCGCTTCATGAGCCTCAAACTTATTTATTCAAGGCTTCAGAGCTCACTTCTTCACATTGATCTTGGAGCTCTGACATCCCACAGCACATCCAGGGGTCTTCGACACATCCAGCTCAGCTATTTCCGGGTAAGTCTGCTTAACTTGTCTTTTGCAGCATTTCTGTCGCTTTTTGTGTTTTGGTTTGTGTGAGTGCTTTCTGCTTGATTTCTATGAATGCTTGCTTTCATTTTCATGCATATTAGCTTGTACTAGCACCGTTTCAGTTTTTGTTAGCATCTCACTGTTGTCGCATGCATCACACTATTTTGCACGAACGGTCGTCGATTTGGTGACTTGCTTCACCCACATGCATGTTGTTCCATTTTTTGAATCTTTTATTCATTGTTTGCATGCATGATCAGTCACTCCTACTTACACTTAGTATCGCCATGCATTCACATCCACATTTTATTTCAGTTGCCCATCGGCGGGTCTAGGCAACCTTGGCCCAAACTCTATCTCACCAAGAGAGCATTACGCAATCCTAAGAGGGAAGGCCCTGCCTTCCTCCCAGAAAATGCGCATTTCTACCCAGTGACTATCCTCCAGTCTTGCATTGTGTAATTCTGAGGGGCAGTGATTTTCGGCCCAGAAAATTGCGCAATCCAGTCACTGGGCCTGCAACCCTTGCCAGCCGAAATTGTGCATTGCGCAATCCCCGCACCTAGAAGGCCAGTCTGGATTGCGCTTTGTGTAATTCCAGTAGCCAACTAGACTTCAAAAAGTTTGGACTGCCTTTTGCGCAGTTCCAGCATCCAGTCTCCCGACCTCCCAAGGAAAACTGTGTAATCCTTGCCAGTCAATCTCAAGGTATGTTTCATGTCATTCCTCAAGTTTCCTTTGGTTTTAGCTGACAGATTTCTTTCCATGCATGTCGCCATGTCTCCAGATCTAGCAGGCGTTCATCCACGTCTCAGCAATTTAAGATCAATGGCCTCCAAGAGAGAAGGATCAAAGGACACCGATGGAAGCGCAACTGGAGCAGCAATTGAGCAAGTGTCTACAAGTTTTCCAATCTATGAAGACACCAAGTTGATTGTAGACAAGGAGATCAAATTGAAATGGCAAGAGTTCAATAACATATTTGCAGGCACATTTGGGGAAGACCTCAAAGACCTCCAAGTCTATGTGAACATTCTCAAGTCCGGCTTGTACACGATTGCATGCAAGTATCTCATGTTCCCATGCATAGACATGATACATTGGATCGTCTCACACACTGATCATGAGACAATAACATTGAGTAGCGTCAGCAGGATAGAAGTTGCTACCTTCAGGGCACAGTATTATGAACAAATGTACCATATGTCGAAGCTAGTGATCACCATGGAGACACCCTTCAGCATACCCAGTAGCAATGCAACTCCAAGGATATCTTGAAGAACTGGGTGAAGGAGCCTGCCAAATTCAGGGTGACACACAACCAGGTTTACAAGATGAAGATATTATGGAAGGCGTATCAATACTTGGTCATATTTGCATGTCAATTGTATGGCAAAGAAAGCATGAAAACCTTCCCGCAGAGTTGGGTGATCGGTGAAGGAGCCGTCCAAATTCATGATGACACCCAACCAGGTTTACAAGACGAAGATATTGCGGAAGGCATATCAATACTTGGTCATCTTTGAATGTCGATTGTATGGCCAAGAGAGCTCGAAAACCTTGCCGTAGAGTTGGGTGATCGAGTTGGACCAACTGGCCATTGAAGGCAAAGCATGCAACTAGTCTGACATGTTGGCTCATAGGCTGAAGGAATAGGTAACAAGGGCTCGGAAGCCGCCCAAAGGTTAGCAAGCAGAAATCTACATGTGTGCTTACATCTTGGATGCAAACTGTGCCCGTTAGGATTTCCTGGGCTTGAATTGGGCATGGACATCGGCGGAGACCTCTGTGAACACTTGTTGTAAAATGTTGTCTGAATGCAACTTCAGAGGAGTTATCACACAGTTGCCAAATCATTTTTTCACCCTGGTGTACAGGATGATATTTGAGCAGGATCCACCTTCATGTTGAAGGCAGTAATAGAGGCACTGATCGACATAGTGGATTGGTATGCCTCACTGTCCGGCACCTTCATACGGATGTACAGCGCGGAGAAGCCTCTGCATGTTTTGCCGAAGTTTTCCATGGACAAGCTCATCATGCAAGAGGTAGCATACCACATCTCAGCAAGACTGTCAGCTAGGTTGCACCGGAAGAAGGAGGTGCCTTGGCCCGCTCTTCCATTGAGGATTAGGTTATATGAGATACGGAAGCACGCGGATGTCGAAGCAGAGGAGATCAAGAAATATCCTTTCGACGCCCGAAGCTACAATCCGTATGACCAGCATTGTTTTGTAAAAGATTCTTGCGTGAGAGTATAGTTTCTATGGATCCATGGGGCGTGTCATTGGGCAGAGGAGGACCCATGGAGATATTGTTATAGCTTCTCCAAGCCCAATGAACCAGTCAGCATTGCTATGGAATGGTTAGTGAAGCAGCGTGAAGCAACATCCAGGAGATCACCAGCAGCAGCAGCGACAGAGGTAAACATATCGACGCATGACAAAGGCAAGAGTAAGATTGTCGACAACACGAAGGAGGAAAAAAGCTACAAGTTCCGAGCAAACCCGCTTGTGCAGAAAGTAGCTTTGGCAATAGAGGCGAAGAGGTAATAGCGCGACAAGAGAAACGCGCAAACGTAGAGAGAAAAATGGAGAATGGAGCAACTTCGGAAGGAACGTTGCATGAGTTGAAGGAGAAACTCCGGAAGGAACAGGAGTTGCGCAGACAGGAGAAGGAAGCGCAGCAGGAACAGGTACAGCAGGGGGCACAACATGGACAAACAGATGAAATTGCGCCCGTACAGGTAGTCAACTCATCCGAACAGCTAGCACCAAGCAGACAGGGTGAGCAATCGCAAGAGCGGGACTTTTCTCAAGAGATTGAACAAGCACTTGAGCAGATGGATACAAATATGGAGCAACAGGAGTTAGAGCAAGACATCGACCTTATGCCTTACCACCAGGAGGTCAACTTACCAGCTTCACCACATCTGGAAGCGAAGTAAGTCCCAAATGACCAAGGAGACATTGAGATCCTTGGAGACAATCCGGAAGGAGAGATGCACAACATCTCATTTGACGAGTCGCAACATAGAATTGTGCAATCTCACAGAGTGTCTACTCCGTATGATCACACATCTCTTGCGTAGTTTTAGGAACAAGTGATTGTGTGTGACATGCGTAAACATCTAGCAGCATTGGCCGATGCTACCAGAGCATATGTCAAAGCCACTAACTTGAGTGTTTGCTTCCTTATAGCAGAGAACCAACAAATGGCTAAGGTGTTAAAGACGGCCAAGTAGGGAGGAGAACTGGTTACAGCATCTGCCCAAGCAGAGTTGAAGAAGGAAATATTGGATGAAGTATTGTCCCTTGAGTCAGTCATGCGGGCGTTGTATTCCAAGTTTGGCACCATGCATAAAGCAGTTGTCCATCTCAATGGTTAGCATGATGTTGTTGATTACATGCAAACATGGATAATGAGATACAAGGGAGCCTCGTTACACTTGCCCAAGATGATGAAGCCCAAAGCGGTCGAGATGAAGGCACGCATCCGGAGCCAGATTCAGAACTATGAAGATCTCCCGTAGCTCATCAATAGTTTGCAGGCTTCCCGTGCACATGTATTTAGGAGTATGGATGTTGTTGTGCGCGCACACATGATCCCATGTATTGGAACACTCACCCAGGCAAAGACAAAGGCACAGGTCCGACTGGAGCTTGACTCGTACTTTAACAAGCTGATGCGCATAGACACCAGCCCAGACTTGGTGATCAGTGCAAACACCATGCATCAGTATGTTGCTGGACCAGCCACACTCAAGACAATGATGCGCATGTTATTAGACGACTTGGAAAGAGGAGCCCGAGTAGTGTACCTGGATGCAATGGAGGCAAGAGTTCATTTCCATAAATATGTCACCACATAGTACATGGACATTATCACAGACTACCAAGCATGGCATCAGTTCGCTACTGTTGACCACCGTGAGGATGTTGAAAAGCTGGTCTTAACACAGTTTTTTGAGTCATAGTGATGTCTTACATGGCTTGCTCAAGCCTATTTTGTTTCACATGGGTACATGTGCAGATTGTATGTAATGTCTTGTCAAGTGGGATTTCAAGTTGATAATTCGATGTAACAGTCATAGAGTAGATGAAGAGTCATAAGGGTAGATGAACAGTCATAAAGGGGGATGTCAAGGGCCACCCCACCCTTTGCTATTTATAGTACCTCATAACTCATTGTAAGGGCTTTTAGTCAGCCAAGCTTCCAATAGGAGTATCTTAGAGAGAGCTTGGAAAGTATTGTAACGAGCCTTGGCTTCTCCACTGTGCAGATCTAGTATATCTCTTTGGAGGAGCAGGCAGCAGTGACTTTAACGTTTCGTTGTCGGAACTAGTGGTTGGTCATGGTTGTATTGTATGACAGGAACTTTCATGTCTTAATATAATAGAGCCATAATGTTTCACGCATATGTCGTATTGTATTTTAGTTATCTTGTTTACTCTAAATGATATATGTATATGTTTGCTTACGCATGCATGTGTAGCTATTTTCTGTATATGTATGTATGAATCTTACTGAAATGTGTTGTTGGTTTAACCATCACTTTGGATTGCTAGCTCACTTGCCTTCCAGTTTGTGATGCATCTTAGCTTGTGTGTTCCCTTCTTAACTCTATGCTTTCACAGGTTTCCAAGGGGTGCACTCACCTCACCCTCCATGTGTTAGAACTGCTCATGCACCTTCCTTGACTTGCTGCATATGTCACACCCTTGCTACCAACAGGGACATCTTACTTGCCTCTGTGTGAAACTGCGGTCAAGGCGATACCATATGACCCACTACTGGGACTCCTACACCAAATAGTTTGAGTCCTAGATGGGACTTCTTACCGGGGAGATTCCCTAACATGTTGGCGGGTCCAGCACCATCAAAATTTATGGCACTAGAAGGAGGGCCAGATGACAAGCTGTGTCCTCTCATCTTGTTTTGAACCTTTGTACATCTATCATGGATTCTATCGCACTCACCCCTCCATGATGTTTTTCGCATGTCGAACCTCTCAACATCATGAGGGAGTTTTTTAATCTCTTGTCTGAATTCACATATGATGGTGAAGGCGAAGTGGCCTAGCTTGAGTACTTAGTATACTTCTATGCATTCCTTGATAATGCAAACGAGTTCTATGCAGAAGAGGTCAGTTTGTTGCTTTCATACACACTTCATTAATCCCCACAATGGTGGTGCTCCAGCCTACCGGCTGACAGCATGCACTCACTCGAGTAGTTATATGATCTCATTGAATCTACCTTCCATCATTTCAATCCAGAACCTCTTGACCAAAAACTGTTACAACAACGAAAGGCCCCGGATGAATCATCTACCGATTTTTTGCAGCACTTCCGTGTTTTGCAGTTTGAAGCTCTGAAAAGTCAGATGAAATTTCCTTATCTTTAGGATAGATTTGAATATTGTCTTAACAAATCAGTCCATCCCAAGAAGAAGTTTGAGCTCAAGCCCCGCTCAGTATACTTCAATGATGGAGCTACACAATCACAGGCAGATACAGTCACTGTCACTAGTGACTGTCCGTCGTCCCCCCATCAAACAGCTCCACCACTACAGAGTGATGCGGGAGAATAGGCACACACATCTATTCAACTATCACATCCTTCCAACATCACTTCACTTAATTTTCACACAGATTTGGTTGTGATTCCATTGATTTGCCACATGTATTTTGTACCTCAACCTCCGTCTTCGTACTCGGATGATCCTCCGAATGATATTGTCTTCTGTTCTTCCATTCCATACTCTACATTTGTTGTGAACGAGGATCAAGCCATCGACGGAGTTGCAACCAACATGTGCTATCATTCATAAATAGTATGACTGGGAGCTTGAGCATCAACACTAGGCAAAGGATGACTCCCTTCTATCCAAGCCTCCTCCATTTTTTCCTAACATCTTTGGTGAACCTGCCATCCATGATTTCGCATGTGTAACTCTGTCTACGGATGCACCCATTGTTGATCATTCGCAGGACACACCGGATGTCATTCCATCATCCGAAAACAAAGAGGACCAATTATTCATTTAAAATCCACTTGACTTTTCATCTGCTTTTTCCGGAAACACAGAGGGTGAATTTATCCACTTCTCATCTGCCCCTCTGTTTGATTCATCAGATCATGAGGATGTCGATGAAATAATTGGTTTCTCTTATCGTAGTTGTCGTGATCTATTTACTCCCCTATTTGATCACGATGATGATCCTATCGTAGTTGATTTTTCAGAGTTGCCTGTTTATGATGATCTAATTGTCGATGACGTTGAAATCCCACAAACTTTCGAGGCACTTCAGCCCGAGCTAATGGTTATGTCAAGCCCTCGCTGTCCTGAGGTTGATTTCACTTCCGATCAGGAAATTGTTGAAACACCCAATGCTCCTTATCACTCATCTGTATGCATTGAAGATCAATCTCACACACAGATCATACTTCCTCCACTCGAACTACATGATCCCATCACTCATGTATTGGAGGAATCTTATATTTCAATCACACGTGCACGAGGCAAGTTGTCTTTGTTTCTTTCATTTGCTTGCATGTCATAGTCAAGAGTATGTGTATGCTTAACAGTTACATGCAATGTCGCATAGCACCACAATAAGTCCACGGACTACTTGTCATGTGTTTGCACTCACTTATGTTCTGTGGACACAGTAAATCTTGAAGTTTTGTTTATCTTCATTGTTATATCTTTCTTGTTTGTTGGTTCGCACAACTGTGTTGTTTGCAAACCATGCCTTCACCAACATGGGTCAACCAATGCACTGGTGGCTGCATTGGAAGTATCACTTCACGTGATTAGGCCCATGCACCGTTAGCTTAGGAGTAGGAGTAGTGTTTGCTTTTGGTTGTTTGCTTGCATGCTTGTTTGCTTACTTACCTTGCATGTTTGTTTGTTTGCTCTCTTGTTTGTGTTGACACCTAATCCTCTGCGATTGGGTGAATGTGGAATGTGAACAGTCATCAAGAAGATGAACTGATCAGTCACATTCATGTATATAACAATAGCTACCTAATGAAATAAATGAATCAGTTTTTCTGCCAAGTTTGGAGTTACTCCTGGTCTGACATGGTATCAGAGCCAACTCCTTGTTTTAGCTATTATGCTCCTGTAACTCCTCTGTCCTGGCCTCTGCCTCTGCCTCTACCTTATTTCCCTCAGTCCTGAAATAACCTGCCTCTGCCAGTGCTGCACATCTGTTCATACTGTCCAGACAGAAGCGCTTTGAATGCGGTATATGATATCAGTTGAATGCGTAAGGGTCTAGACGTTTTAAGGATGGATTGCTTGAAAGTTTTTTGAAGCTAAACGAAGGGAAGCTGCAGCCATTTTTTATTCAAAAGAATACTCGTAAGTGGCTTATGCGGAGAGCATACATTTACCTCCATTCAGCGGCCATTGCTATACAGGCTGGAGTTCGTGCATCTTTTGCACGTCAAGCATATCTTACGAAAAAAAAAAAAACAATTGCTGCAGTTAAAATTCAAGTATATTTTCGATGTGCTAGAGTGGTCCTGGTGTGACATGCAGTTAAACTTGTAGATGAAACTTGAAGATTGTATCATAACATTTGAATGCAGTCTCTACCGTCACCCTTCCCATTATTGTTTAAAACGCTGATACGTTGTTCAGTGATACGCTGTTTATTTAAATCGTTGTCCCATTAGTGTTTAAATCGTTGTCCCATATTTTTTTGTTTAAAACGCTGTTGGTGCCGTTGCTGTTCATTCAAAGCCTTGTGTATGTAGCCAAACAAATAATAGCACATAACATCTGTCTGTCTCTTACGCTGGTAAACACCCGAATTCTTTCCAATTGCTATTTTCGACCACAAATTGGCTTGGTTTCTTCTAAATCAATAGTTGTGCCCTAAAAAAAATGGTAGAGCATTGGGGCTGGAATGTCGAGTAGGAGCTAGAGGCACATTGGGCTCTCATTCGATCCTCGCTGCTATCTTAATTGTGATTGAAGATCTCGGAGCTTCGGTGCTCTGTCTGAATTCGCTTGGCCGATTCTCGATAGAATCCACAGCGAATTTGAATGCAAAAGGGGCTCACGTATGCATTGAAAGTAATTTGCATTGAACAAAAATTGTTTCAAGTGTTGGATGCTCGGAGGCTGGTTCTCTGAAACATTTTTTAAAATCAATTGTGCATGAAAAGTTACACTGACATTTTACATGTGCTGAATTTTTTAATGTTGTGCTGAAGTTTTTTTTTAAAAGTTGTCCAGCACTTTAGTAACATTGCCATATTTTTTATTACTGGCTTCAAGGTCTAGAGAATCAAAGGGATTTATGGTGATTTTTTAGTCTCTTCACTGAACTTTAAAATTGTAATACCGTTGCTGCTCCAACTTTGTAGAGCTCGCGGTTGATACCGTTGCTGCTCCAACTTTGTAGAGCTCGCAGTGAATGATTGATTATTTCCCACGGAGATTTTTTTTTGAATACAATTTCACTGTATATCAACAGAAGTATTTTTTTTTCAGAATGCATTCAATCATCTCTATGGTAGGAATAGTTCTCACTGGTAAAGAGAACTATCCTGAATGGTCCCGGATGATAAAACACACCCTCATCTTCAATGAGTTGTGGAAAGGAGTGTGTGTCGGAGAAGGAGACAATGAACCAGTGCAGCCTACATCAGACAAAGAGCTCGTCATTTGGGAAAACAAGAACAGCAAAGCCTATGCATTAATCGCAGCATCTGTAAATGAAGAAGTAAGTCGCCATATTTCATCATATTCAACTGCCTTTGAAGCTTTACAAAAGCTGAAAGAACTCTATGACTCACATTCTGCACTTGAAGTTGTTCAGCTCATGATTAAACTCTTCACTCTTGAACTGAAAAATAATGATCCTCTTGCTCTTGCATCTGAAGTAAAGTCTATAATGCATGATATTAAATCCACTAAGGTTGAGCTGGATATCCCTCTTATTGCTTTTCTCAAGGCACTCTATCCTACTTACTCCAATTATCTTGAGTCTCTACAAGAAAATGGAAATCTTAAAGATATAACCTTTGATTCTCTTGTGAAAAAGTTTGCTGAAAGAGAGAAAACCTTTGGAAAGAAGATAGTCCCTGAATCTTCTGAAGAGACTGTTTGCCTTGCTCATAAAGAAAAGCATCATGCTCAAGATTCTACAAGAGGAAGAGGTGGACGAAGAGGAAGAGGAAGATACTTCAGAGGTAGGGGGGGCAGACATTCTCAAGCAGAAAAAGTAGATCTGCATTGCATTCACTGCAAACGAAATGGATCACATGATGCTTCTACATGCAAGCTACCATGGGACAAAATTGAGCAGAAAAGAAACCAGCAGAAAGGTAAAACTGATGATACAGACAAAGGTAAAGCACTTGAATCCGCTCACTATATTGAGGCACAATGTAACATTGGAGTAAATGAAGATTTTTTTAATGCTTCACTTGCTTCTTCGAAAAATGATTGGTTGCTTGATTCAGGAGCAACCTGTCATATGAATCATAGGAAATATTTTTTTGAAGATTTCACTGACAATGTTGATGGAGCAGTATACTTTGCAGATCAGTCAAAAATCAAGCCATCAGGGCTTCGCACAATCAGGCTTAAACTGCCTGGTCTTCCAGACTTTCTTCTAGATCATGTTCTATATCTCCCACAGCTCAAGAGAAACTTGTTGTCCTTGGTCCACATCCGCCAGCAAGGTCACTCCATTCATATGTTTGATGGCAAGCTTGAGGTAAGAAAAGCATCTGACCACTCACTTGTCATGAGGGGAATAGAAGAAGAAAGGCTTCTCAAACTGCAAGGAACCTCTGCTCATGCACAACATTTCTCATATATTTCTCATCATGAAGAAGGTACACTTCCATCAAGTTTATTATGGCATGCTAGATTTAGACATTTAAACTATGACAGTCTCCGCTTATTGAAGAAAAATGGTGTTGCTGGTTTGCCTACAATTCCTAGGAAACATAAGCAATGTGATGCTTGCATTCTAGAAAGCATAGCAAACAGTCTTTTCATGATTCACATTCAAGAGCACATAGGAAGCTTGAACTCATTCATTCAGATTTATGTGGTCCAATGCCTGTTCCTTCTGCAAATGGAAATAAATATATCATGACATTTATTGATGATTACCCCAGAATGTGTTGGGTTTATTTATTGAAGAACAAATCTGATGCTTTTCAAACATTCAAGAATTTTCATAAATGGATTGAAAATGATGCACAATCTCATATTGGGTCTATTCGCACTGATAATGGAAAAGAATATACATCAAATGAATTTGAACACTATCTTCGCCAACATGGGATTAAACATCAAACAATTGTGCCTTATAATCCCCAATAGAATGGTGTAGCTGAAAGAATGAATAGAACAATCTTGAATATGGTACGATCCATGCTCTTTTTCAAAAATGTAAAGATAATGTTTTGGGCTGATGCTGTTCTATGTGCTGCATATATAAAGAATAGATGTCCATCTAATGCTATAAGAAACAAGACTCCTTATGAATTGTGGTATGGACATGTTCCTTCGGTAAAACATCTCAGGATCTTTGGTTCCACCTGTTATGCTTTGATACCAAAGGTACATAGAAACAAACTTGGTGCTAGAAGTCGTAAGTGTATCTTCCTGGGGTATTCAAACACCTCTAAAGCATACCGCCTCTATATGAAGTAAATAAAAAGTTTGTTGTATCTAGAGATGTCATTTTTCTGGAATCATCCAAATCTGACAATGTTGTTGAGCGGCAACTTGATCGCTTGGATAGATTCGAAAAAACAAAATCATTTCAAGAATTTGATAATCAGATTCCACATCTTGAAGGGGGGATTCCTATACTAGATCAACATGTGGAATCTTCTTCTGAAGAACAATCTCCCCTGCATGAAACTCCAACAACGGATGATGCTTTAAGTGATGTAATTGATAGAATTGGGAGACTCAATCTTGATTCAGTCCCAACTCAATCAACAGAGCAGCCTGGACCATCTCAGAAAGGTCCCCCAAAGTGGCTGAAAAAGACACTTGAAAGTGTTCATCCTGATGAAATTGGAAAAACAGGAACCAGAAATTCAAACCGACAAAATGGAGGTGATGTAGATGACTCTAATTCACCTGTTGATATGGATGTTACTTATGATTGTGAATTGAACTTGTCTACAGATTTTGAACCAACTTCCTTCAAAGAAGTTGCTTCTCATGATGAATGGAAAGAAGCGATGAAAAAGGAGTATGATGCCCTCATAAAGAATGGCACTTGGAAGCTGGTTGATCCTACATTTGGAACCAAACCAATTGGCTGCAAGTGGGTCTACAAGAACAAATACAAAGCTGATGGCTCACTTGACAAGCACAAAGCTAGGCTTGTGGCAAAAGGCTTTGCACAGAAGGAAGGGGTCGATTATGAGGAAACTTTTTCCCCCACAACAAAATAGGCCACCATCCGGACACTCTTTGCACTAGCTGCTCAGAATGGTTGGAAAGTCCATCAAATGGATGTAAAAACTGCATTCTTGAATGGAGATCTAAAAGAGAATGTTTTTATGTCCCAACCTGAAGGATTTGCTGTGAAAGGACATGAACATAAAGTATGCAAACTTGTGAAGTGCTTGTATGGCCTCAAACAAGCACCACGAGCCTGGTATGAAAAACTAACTGAGCATCTTCTGAAACTCAACTTCAATCATTTTGATCTTGATGATGCAACTTTATTTGTCAAGAAAGTTGGCAAAACAGTTGTATATCTTGTGGTATATGTAGATGATCTTTTAATGACAGGGAACAATGAAAGCTATATTGCATCCATAAAGAAAGAATTAGGAAAAAGTTTTGAAATGACTGATTTGGGCTATGTTCATTACTATATTGGCATTGAAGTAACCCAACATCCAAAATCCATATTTCTTTCTCAAAAGAAATACATTGGAGATTTGTTAAACAGATTTGGCATGACAGAGTGCAATCCTCTTTCTACTCCAATGGAACAAAACTTAAAGCTCACATCTATTGAAGGAAAGGAATTTGAGGATGCAACAAAGTATAGACAGCTTGTAGGAAGTCTCATCTACCTCACTACTACCAGACCAGACATTTCATTTACTGTTGGAATCCTCTCCAGGTTCATGCAAAAGCCTTGTGAGGGACATTGGTCTGCTGCAAAAAGAGTTCTAAGGTACTTGAAGGGAACTCAAGACCTTGGAATCAAGTATACACAGGTGGACGACTTCAGCTTGATTGGATACTCTGATTCAGACTTCGATGGAGACAAAGAAACTGGAGTATCTACTTCAGGATATGCTATGAGTCTTGGATCAGGAGTTGTCTCTTGGAGATCACGCAAACAATCAGTTCCAGCAGATTCCACAATAGAAGCAGAATACGTGGCAGCAGCTGAAGCAACGAAAGAAATTGTGTGGCTCAGGAAAATTCTTGAAGATTTGCAGGTAAAACAAGTACAATCAACTCCACTCATGATTGACAACACCTCTGCAATAAAGTTGGCCAAGAACCCAAAGTTCCATGATCGTACAAAGCACATCAATACTAAATATCATCTGATCCGACATCATGTTGAGGCCAAAACAATCCATCTTCATCATTGTTCCACAAATGAGCAAATTACAGACATCTTCACCAAAGCGCTTGGAAGAGAAAAGCTTGAAAGATTCAGAACGATGCTTGGACTCACCAACATCCCTTCAGATTAAGGGGGGGAATGTTGACACCTAATCCTCTGCAATTGGGTGAATGTGGAATGTGAACAGTCATCGAGAAGATGAACTGATCAGTCACATTCATGTATATAACAATAGCTACCTAATGAAATAAATGAATCAGTTTTTCTGCCAAGTCTGGAGTTACTCCTGGTCTGACAGTTTGCTTTCTGGTTTTCTTTTGCATTTACTTCTGCTTTTGCTTTGTTTTGTGTTTTTTTGCTTGTTTTGCACTCGTAGGTTAGTTTCGCATGGAACTGCGACTAACTCTTGAAACAAGCTGGGTAAAGTACAAGAGGACTTGTGTAGTTATCAATACTTGGTTATATGTTGTCCTACCTCTGTATGAAGAACCTATTATCTTCAGTACATGATACGTAAATGGAAAATACGTACTTTTCGAAGTGAACCTTGGTGAAAACACAACGCTTGCGCGCGAACTAGTATCACCTACTCTAGTCGGTTGTTTTTGGGTTAATCCTTGTCAACTCAGTCAAGTAGAGTGAGGTGAGGGGGAAAACTTTAACAAGCACATCAGAGGTATATATAAACTACTTCTCTGAAGGAACAACCTCTTATGCTCTCAATAAGTCGAGATCCCTCTTCCACCTCTAAAATGAATAAGGGTTATGCACAGTTATGAAAATGCAAAATGTAAAAAATGAAAAGTGAAAAAATCTAAAAGAAAATGAAAAATGAATAAGGCGAAAGAAGAGAAAGGCTTCTTGCACAGAGAGGTGATGTAAGTAACTCCGTCGGGGTACCAACCAGGCTTGCTGGAAACAGAGAGATACTTGTGTCCCTGCGTGACTCCACCGAGGTACTATCCAAGACTACTGGCAGCAGAGCAACACCAGAGATGAAACTAAGACTCTAACGACCATACTGCTTGTGCACCAATATACCCCTCATCCCTAATCGAAACAAATGTGTTGACTTGGCTTGGAATGTTTGTCGACCGACCAAGAGCTTGGCAGATGCTACATCTCACAATCAAGCAAGTGTGGAAACCAAGATGAACAGAGAACTGAACAATACTTCTGGAGGTGTTAGACTTACTTTTCATGAACAAGGTCCATTCAAAGAGCTGGAGATCTACCAGTGTGTCACCAAGTGTTGTAGCGGCTATAACCACCCTCCAAAATTTTTCCTTAGCTTCGTTTTGGAGCCTCCCTACCAACCATCCTCAACAACATGTCTTGCATTGTCAAGTACACAAGCTTTAGTGGTTTTCAAGTAGCATAACAACCTATGCATGATAGCATGTTGCATTCCCCTCACAGATTGTCTCTCTGGACTTGGTCCAGCTGCAAGCTGAGCAGCTCCTTCAAGAAATTGCGCAATTCTGGAGGGGAACCAGACTTCCCTCCAAAAATTGTGCAATCATGAGTAGCAGTTTGTTGGGCTCAGAAACTGTGCAATCCTGTCAGTCAACCTTCCCAATGAAAACTGTGCAATTTGGCCCAGCAGGACTACTCAGCCCAGAAATTTCACGATTCTGGGCAGCAGTCAGTTGCTCCTCCCAGAAATTGTGCAATCCCTCTGGGCAGCCAGCCCAACTTCCTCCCAGAAACTGCGCAAAAGTTACCCTTAGTCAAGCAGCCTGTTGCATGTGCCATCGGGTTGACTGGTTCCACCCAGGACCGAGAAAACTTGACTTGCATGCATGGGCTACTTTTTCCTGAAATAGCAAAAAGCATCCCTAGATTTTAGGGAGATATTTTTAGCAGTTGGAGGTTACATGCAAAGATCGTTTTAGAATCCCTCCTCCAATTGTCGCTTTTTCCTAGATTTGTGGCATGCGCATCATGAGCCTCAAACTTATTTATTTGACGCTTCAGAGCTCACTTATTCACATTGATCTTGGAGCTCTGACATTCCACATCACATCCAGGAGTCTTCGACACATCCAACTTATTTATTTCCGAGTAAGTCCGCTTAACTTGTATTTTGCAGCATTTCTGTCGCTTTTTTTTTTTGTCTTGTATGAGTGATGTCTCTTTGATTTCTATGAACACTTGTTATCGTTTGCGTGCATATTAGCTTGTACTAGCACCGTTTCAGTTTTAGTTAGCATCTCACTATTGTTGCATGCATGACATTGTTTTGCACGAACGGTCGTTGATTTGGTGACTCACTTCACCCACATGCATGTTGTTCCATTTTCTAAATCTTTCACTCGTTGTTTGCATGCACGATCATTCACTCCTTCTTACACTCAGTACCGCCATCCATTCACATCCACATTTGCTTTCAGTTTCCCGTCGGTGGGTCTGGGCAACCTTGTCCCGGACTCTGCCTCACCAAGACAGCATTGCACAATCCTGAGAGGGAAGGCCCTGCCTCCCTCCCAGAAAATGTGCATTTATGCCCAGTGACTATCCTCCAGTATTGCATTGCATAATTCTATGGGGTAGTGACTGTTGGCCCAAAAAATTGCGCAATGCAGTCACTGGGCCTACAACCCTTTCTAGCTGAAATTGCGCATTGCGCAATCCAGCACCCAGCAAGCCAGTCTGGATTATGTATTATGCAATTCCAACAGCTAGCCATCCTTGAGATAGCCCAGACTGCCTTTTGCGCAGTTCCGACAGCCAGTCTCCCGGCCTCCTAGGAAAAATTGCGTAATCCTTGCCAGTAAATCCCCAGGTATGTTGCATGTCATTCCTCAAGTTTTCTTTGGTTTTAGCTAACAGATTTCTTGTCATGCATGTCACCATGTCTCCAAACCTAGAAGGTGTTCGTCCGACTCTCAGCATTTTAGGATTAATGGACTCCAAGAGAGCATGATCAAAGGACACCAATGGAAGCGCAACTGGAGCAGCAATTGAGCGAGTGTCTACAAGTTTTCCAATCTATGAAGACACCAAGCTTATTGTAGACAAGGACATCAAGTTGAAATGGCAAGAGGTCAATGATGCATTTGCAGGCACATTTGGGGAAGACCTCAAAGACCGCCAAGTCTATGTGAACATTCACAAGTCCAACTTGTACCAGATTGCATGCAGGTATCCCGTGTTCCCATGTGCGGACATGATACATTGGATCGTCTTGCACACTGATCCTAAGACGATGACATTGAATAGCATTAGTGGGACAGAGATTGCTACCTTCAGGGCACCAGATTATGAACAGATGTACCATATGTCGAAGCTAGTGATCAACATGGAGACACCCTTCAACATACCTAGTAGCAATGCCAACTCCAGGGATATCTTGAAGAATTGGGTGAAGGAGCCTACCAAATTCAAGATGACACCCAACCAGGTTTACAAGATGAATATATTGCGGAAGGCGCATCAATACTTGGTCATAATTTCATGTCGAATGTATGGTTAAGAGAGCACAGAAATCTTCCCGTAAAGTTGGGTGATTGCGTTGGACCAACTGGCCAGTGAAGGCAAAGCATGCAACTGGTCCGACATGTTGGCTCACAGGCTGAAGGAACAACTAACAAGGGATCAGCAGCCGCCCGAAGGTCAGCAAGTAGAAATCCACATGTCCGCTTAGGAGTTCTTGGGCTTGAAGTGGGCAAGAACATCGGCGGAGACCTCTGTGAACACTTATTGTAAAATGTTTCCCGAATGTAGCTTCGGAGGAGTTATCATACAACTGTCAGATCATTTTGTCACCCCAATGTACAAGATGATATTTGAGCAGGATCCACCTTGCATGTCGAAGGCAACAATGGAGGCACTGATCGACATAGCGGATTGGTATGCCTCACCGTCCAACACCTTCATACAGATGTACAGCATAGAGAAACCTCCGCATGTTTTGCTGAAGTTTGTCATGGACAATATTGTCATGCAAGAGGTATCATACCACATCTCGGCAGGACTGTCAGCTAGGTTGCACCGGAAGAAGAAGGCACCTTAGACCGCTCTTCTGTTGCAGATCAGGTTATATGAGATACAAATTTTCAAGCATGCGGATGTCGAAGCAGAGGAGATCAAGAAATATCCTTTCGACGCCCAAAGCTACAATCTGTATGACCCGCATTGTTTTGTAAAAGATCATTGCGCGAGAGTATAGTTTCAGTGGATCCACGGGGCGTGTTATTGGGCAGAGGAGGACCCATGGAGATATTGTTATAGCTTCTCCAGGCCCAATGAACTGGTCGGCATCGTTGTGAAATGGTTAGCGAAGCAATGTGAAGCAGCATCTAGGAGAGCACCAGCAGCAACAGCAGCAGAGGTAAACATACTGGCGTACGACAAAGGCAAGAGGAAGATTGTTGACAGCGCGGAGGAGGAACAAAGCTGCAAGTTCCGAGCAGACCCACTTGTGCAGAAAGCAGCTTTGGAAATAGAGGTGAAGAGGCAACAAAGCGACAAGAGGAACATGCAAAGGCAGAGATAAAAAAGGAGAATGGAGGAAACAGAGAAGGAGTTACATGAGTTGAAGGAGAAACTTTGGAAGGAACAGGAGCTGCGGAGGCAAGAGAAGGAAGTGCAGCAGGAATAGGTATAGCAGGGGGCACAACATGTACAAACAGATGAAACTGCGCCCGTACAGGTAGTCGACTCATCCAAACATTTGGCACCAAGTAGACAGGGTGAGCAATCGCGGGAGCAGGACTTTACTCAAGAGATTGAACCAGCACTTGAGCAGATGGATACGGATATAGAGCAACAGGAGTTAGAGCAAGACATCAACCTTATGCCTTGCCACCAGGAGGTCAACTTACCAACTTCATCGCATCCAAAAGCGAAGCAAGTCCCAAGCCACCAAGGAGACACTGAGAACCTTCAAGACAATCTGGAAGGAGAGATGCACAACATCTCATTCGACGAGTTGCAACATAGGGTTGTGCAATCTCGCAGAGTGCCTACTCTGGATGATCACACATCCCTGTGCAGTTTGAGGAATGAATGATCGTGTATGACATGCGCAAACATCCAGCAGCATTGGCCGATGCTACCAGAGCATATGCCGAAGCCACTAGCTCGAGTGTTCGCTTCCTGATAGCATAGAACGAGCGAATGGCTAAGGAGCTACAGATGGCCAAGCAAGGAGGAGAACTGGTTAGCATCTGCCCGAGAAGAGTTGAAGAAGGCAATATTGGATGAAGTATTTTCCCTTGATTCAGTCATGCGGGCGTTGTATTCCAAGTTTGGCACCATGCATAAAGCAGTTGTCCATCTCAATGGTTAGCAGCAATGATGTGCTAGGAGAGCACGTATCTTGTCAAACGTGCATGTTGTTGTTGATTACATGCAAACATGGATCCCTGTTACACTTGCCCAAGATGATGAAGTCCAGAGCGGTCAAGCTGAAGACACACATCCAGAGTCAGATCCAGAACTATGAAGATCTCCTTTCGACCATCGTGAGGATGACAAAGAGCTGGTCTTCCCACAATTGTCTGAGTCATAGTGATGTCTTACATGGCTTTATCAAGCCTATTTTGTCTCACATGGGTACATGTGCAGATTGTATGTAATGTCTTGTCAAGTGGAATTTCAAGTGTCAATAGTTGGATGTAACAGTCATAGACTAAATGAAGAATCATGAGGGTAGATGAACAGTCACAAAGGGGGATGTCAAGGGCCACCCCACCCTTTGCTATTTATATTACCTCATAACTCATTGTAAGGGCTTTTGGTCAGCCAAGCTTCCGATAGGAGTATCTTAGAGAGAGCTTGGACAGTATTGTAACGAGCCTTGGATTCTCCACCATGCATAGCTATTATATCTCTTTGGAGGAGCAGGCGACAGTGATTGTAACGTTCCGCTGTCGGAACTAGTGGTTGGTCATGGTTGTATTGTATGACAGGAACTTTCACGTCTTAATATAACAGAGCTAGCAAGTTTCATGCATATTTCGTATTGTATTTCAGCTATCTTATTTACTCTAAATTATATATGTATCTCTTTGCTTACGCATGCATGTGTAGCTATTTTTTGTATATGTATGTATGAATCTTATTGAAATGTGTTGTTGGTTTAACCATCACTTTGGATTGCTAGCTCACTTTTCTTCCAGTTTTTGATGCATCTTAGCTCGTGTGTTCCCTTCTTAACTCCATGATTTCACAGGTTTCCAAGGGGCGCACTCACCTCACCCTCCATGTGTTAGAACCGCTCCTGCACCTTCCTTGAATTGTTGCATATGTCACACCCTTGCTACCAGCAGGGACATCTTACTTGCCTCTGTGAGAAATCGCGGTCAAGGCGATACAGTACGACCCACTACTAGGACTCCTACACCAAACGGTTTGAGGTCTAGTTGGGACTTCTTACCGGGGATATCCCCTGACATGTTGGCAGGTCCAGCACCATCAACAGATCCTTAGAAATAGCACGGGGGATTCACTAGGGGAGCAATACCATACCACGTGCATTCATATTGGGGGATATATATTGAGGAAAAAATGGCATAATATATTGAGCATATAATAGGGGGTAAAGGGTTTTTATATTGACAAGGATAAGAAATGGAGCTTAAAATTAATGAAAAAATATAAAGGGGTATAAAAAATATTATTGAAAATATGGATTACTACAATATCTAGTGAAAGTAGGGGTTTCTTAAATTAGGAAGGTGTATTGGGTTCATATTGGTAGGGGGTTAAATAATGTGATTTTTAGAGGTATTTCCCAATATATAGTCAAATTAAGGGTATTGTTTAGTATGCCATTAACGCACGTGCTATGTTAGAGGTTTGTTGAGTGAAGCCCCCATGAGAAATAGAGGATTTCTTACATGCACACACATCTACCTAGATGAGGACTTGACTCTTGCTCAACAAGATCAACAAAGAAAGGAGTGGGAAAAAGTGAAAGCAACAAGAAATGAGGGAAAGTGGGCATGGTTGAAGAACGGGAAAGCTCAAATCAGTGATCGGTTCCCAAATAAGAAATAGGAAATAGGGGCCCCACTAGATTACTTACAGGTAGTAAGTTGGAATTGTAGAGGTTATCCATGGAGAAGAGGTTTGCGGTTGGGGCCCATAGCAGAGGGGAAGGATATTATCATTCTTGTAGAAACACATGAGCACAATGGATGCAAGGTTCTAGATTTCGAGGGTTACAAGAATATTTCAGTTTGGAACAAAGGGAATGAGACAAGCAAAGGACATGGGGGGTCACAATGCTAATAAGTGAAAATGGTGTGGAATTGTAAAAGTAGAAAAAGAGGATCCGAATAAACAATACACTTGGCTGCAAATAAAAAAAAAGGAGGTTACTTTCAGGTTGGTGGCTTGTTACTTTGCCCCAAAAAACTCAAAGATATATAAAAGAATAAATTTAGACAACGAAGACATGTATGCCTCATTGAAGAGAGATATATCTTTATTCAACCCTCTTAGGGAAATATTGTTAATATGTGACTTTAACGCAAGGACATCTAATAACCAATCCCTCCAGTTGAGCAATGAAGAAAGAGGAGAAAACAATCCCCTATGGTTGGAAGAAGGGGGTATTCAACCTTGGGAAAGGGATTCACAAGATGAAAATGGGGGTGTGACGCACTTTGGGGCAGAATTACTAGGGCTTTGTAGTTTGTTTGGCATGGTTATTTGCAATGGAATGAGAAGGTGGCCAACTTCAGGAGGTATCACATGCAAAACTTACAATGGTCAAAGTGTGGTAGATTATGTAATCTTCTCTCAAAGTTTCACCTCTAGACTGTTGAAGTTCGATATTGGGGACTGTCCTATCGAAATGAAATCTGATCATGCCCCTCTATTTGTTAAGTTGAATTTTTCCCATAGTAGTCCACACAATAGGAAAACTCTTGGAATACAAAAGAAAGCTCTTTACAAAGGAAAAATCCTCATAAATCAAGAAAACAGGGAATGTTTCTCTTAAGCAACAATTTAAGACTATAGAGCATGGTGTGGTAAATAAGACAACCAATGAGGCGGTTTGTCATGTTCATTGCAATTTGTTGATCCCAACAATTCACAAGGCCTTAAGTGCATGCAAAAGGTCCCACACTACGATCGGAATTGCAATTACTTTTCCAACAAATCCATGGTATGATGAAGAATGCAAGGCAACTAGGAGATCTCTAAAAGAGAGAAAGTGGAGCAGAGAAAACAAGAAAGAATATGAAAAATTAGTACAATAAGAAAAACAAGAATATGTAAATGGAAGAAGAAAGGAGTTAATCTCTCTTGGAAAGCACAACCCCAAGGGATTTTGGAAAGAGCTAAAGCAAGGGAGAAAGCAGATTGAAAACAATATTACAGGTGGCCATCAGTTGGAGTATGTGAGGCTCCTCTATCAATGGGTGCACGAGAAAGATACTCCCCCCCACAGGGGCTGCACTAGTGGGGAAATACCATACCACATGGGTTCATATTGAGTGATATATATTGAGGGGAAAATGACATGATATATTGGGGGATATATAGGGGGTGAAGGGTTTTTATATTGTCGGGTATAAAAAATGAAGTTCAAAGTTAATGAAAAAATATGAAGGGGTGTAAAAAATGTTAGTGAAAAAATGGATACCTATAATATATGGTGAAAGTAGGGGATTTTTAAATTGGGAAGGTTTATTGGGCTCGTATTGGTAGAGGGTTAAATAATGTGATTTTTAGAGGTGTTTTCCAATATGTAGTCAAATTAGGGGTCTTGTTTAGTATGCCATGAACGCACGTGATATGTCAGAGATTCATTGAGTGAAGCCCCCATGCCCCCCCCCCCCCCCCACAGTGAACACTTCAGTGGAACTATTCATAGAGTATGATATCAAGAAAGCAATAAAGAATTTAGCAAGCGGTAAAGCAAAGGACATAGATGGGCTTAAAGCTAAATTCCTAAAATGGGGAGTTGAGCGCCTTGCTCCTCACTTAAAAGGAGTTTTCAATGGGATCATCTAGGATGGCTTTCTGGGAGAGTGGACTACTAGTGTTGTCATTCCTCTCTTTAAGAGTGGAGATATCAATAACCCTTATAACTACCACACCATTATGGTCAACCCCCTCATGGGCAATCTTTTTGGGAGCATGATAGAGTGAAGAATCAGCAGTTGGGCAGAAAGTGAGGGAAAAGGGGAAAAATGATAAGCAAGCTTTAGACCTAAACACTCTACCATTGACCAATGTGTCTCCCTTAGACATTTGATAGAGAAAGTTTGGAATAAGCAAGGTGAAATAGTGTATTGTTGTTTTGTGAACTTCAAGAAAGCCTTTGAAATAGTGCCTAGAGCCAAACTATGGAACAGAATGGAAGAGTTTGGTATCCTAGATGAGTATAGAGCAGCAATTCATAGACTGTATGAGAAGGTTAGAGCTAAAATTTAAACAAGTGAAGGAATGTCTGAATGTTTTAGTAGCTATATTGGTGTTAAACAGGGATGTCCTTTATCCCCCACCTCATTCAGTTTATATAATGATAAGCTAGAAGCTTGGTTAAGCAAAGTGGATGGAGAAGGGGTTCATCTAGCAAGCTACGTGGTAAAGTTGCTCCTATACGCAAATGATCTTATTCTAATCTCAAAAACAACGCATGGATTAATATAACACTTAAAGGCCTTATAACACTTTTGTCGAGAGGTTGGGATGCAAGTGAACATTAACAAGACCAAAATCATGATTTTCTCTTTAAGTAGAAAAGACAAACCAAGCACTTTTCTTTTCGAAGGTAGCCCTTTGGAGATAGTGAAGGAATACAAATATCTTGGGATTGACTTCCACCATAAGCTCAGTTGGGAGACTTGTAGGGCGAAAATAATTCAGGGAGGATGGAGAGCCTCATACTTACTCCAAAATAGGTGCAAAAAAGTTGAACTTTGGGATTGGAAAACCAAGAAAACCCTTTTTGGTTTGTTGGTTACGTCAGTTGTTCTCTATGGTTGTGAGGTATGGGGAAGTAGCATGTCAACTTGTAGTTGGAGACAGTTAGAAAGAATATAGAAACAACTAATTACTAGCAATCTCAAAGTTAAAGCCACAGTCCCGTATGAAATCCTTTTGGCTGAAGCAGGGACTTTCTCATTGGAGGCAACAGCGATAATAAGCTATTTAAAGAAGGTTAAAAGCATGGATAACCAGCGTTGGCCCAAGATAGCTATGGAAGAGGAATTGGATCGTAGGAAGAAAAAGCAAAACAAAAATTGGTTGACTAAGTGGGATATCAAGCTGCATGAATGTCCTAACACCAACAAAGAAATAAAAAAAATTGTGATGGAAAAACTTAAAACTGCCATGTGGACTAATCACAATGGATGTAAAAAAGCATACTACATCAAAGAGTTCAATCCAACTTGTGACCATGGGTAGAAAACATATTTAGGGGCAGCTATTAAAGGAAAAGCAAGGGTGCTAGTGGCACAGTTGAGGATAGGATCACATCACCTTAGATGTGAGACTAGTAGGTGGAAGATTCCCAAGGAGGTTTGGGAAGAGAGAACTTGCATTTTCTGAGATAAGGGTGTGGTGGAGATGAAATGACACTTTGTCATGGAGTGTGCAACCTATGAGGATATTGCAGTCTGTGTGAAAACAATCTAAAGATTGACAACATGCACCATCTATGGGCCCATCCATGTTGAGTTAGAGTAACTGTAACTTGTAGTTTTCTTCCTAGGAATTTGGCTTCGCACTAATTTCATCCTTAAAAGCACTTGTGAAATCAACTGTAATTTCATCTTCTTTCTGGTAATTTGGCTTTTGCACTAATATTATCTTTCAAACCTCGATTGAAATCAAAGTAATCTCACCTCCGGGGTAGGGAGATGGTTGTTTAATTTACTTTCAGAAGCGCTTAAGACCTCTAGTAAAATTAATTGTAATTTCATCTCTATGTGGGGGATGGTGTTATAGACAATTTTGTGCCTTGCAGCATCAGGCATGAATTGTCAATAATCCAAGGGATCCAAAGTCCCTAAACATGATGTTCCTACCCCTAGAGGAACAAGGTCAGCAAGCCAACAGCTCTCAGATCAGTTCTCCACCTGAAAACACTCAAAAACAAGCAATCCTGAAATCAAAGCAGGTGCTCCACTAGGCTTCTGCGCTGAAACTCAGTTGCTCCATGGTGTACCTGCATTGCAAAGCAAGTGGAACAAAGGCCACCTGCGCTGAGCGAGATGGGACAAGTGGCACAATGAGTCATTGCTCTGGAATCTTCCAAAAATGACACTTGGATCAGGGATTTCGCCTTGTGATGAGTCAGAGGCTCTGTTTCTCCAAGTGGAAGCAAGGTTCTCCAAGTGGACTCAAGAACTGAAGATCAACTGAAGAGAGAGAGGACACAAGGCAGCTACACATCAGTTGCAAGCTGACTCATCCTTTCTCAATTCATCTATATATTGAGCTCTCTCCTATGAGCTCAGGAGGCTAGAATTTTGTGCAAAGTAATGATATGCTGTTGGTTTCACTATAGAGCTATTGGGTGATTGCTTGAAGGAGGTGAAGAGGAGAAATTCTTTCTGCTGGGAGGTGTTGCTGGATTGGAGCCTTCAATGGTTGTAACACTCTCAGAACTTTACTTCTTCTATTAATAAAAGCTATTGAGGTTCTTCTATATACACTTGTTTCAATGTTATGTTGTGATGATTGTATATTTGATTTATGCTAATCCTTGAATCAGTTATGATTGCATGCTTCTTGTAGTTTCCTTCTTGGTTATTTTGCAGGATCTCATTGTAGCTGGGCCAGCAAAAGAGCAAAGAGCTGGGAGCAAGCAAGCAAAGAGAAGAGTTTGGATTCGACATTAAGCGCAAGGCAACGGTTAGTGCATTTCTTCATTCTCTCTTGCTTTCATAAAGAAGTAAACCTTAAGTAGTTTTCTTTACAGTTGTTGTTGAGGTACTATCACCCTTAGAGTGGGATAGGGTCATCCGAATCGGATACTTTTCCCTACAACAGATGGGGAGATGGTTGTTAAGTTTAAGTTGAGAAGCGCAATGGAGTTTAATTCCATGGGCATCGAAAGATTGCAGAGCAAAAGAATTGGAGTTCCATTCCATGGGCATTGAAAGATTGCAAAGCACAAGAATTTGAGCAAATGCAAAGATTTCAATCTCATCGTCACTGATGCTCAAACCTAAGAAGGTGTGGTTGTCGAATATTTGTGCAATGAAGTGAATAGCAAAACGATAACATCATTTATCATTAATTGGATTAACTATCTTACACAATAAACAAACTAATTTAAATTTTAGATTTATTTTTTATAAAATTAATATAATTTAAAAAATTTAAAAATTAATCAAATTTTATGACGTTCAAAATTTACTATATAAATATTTTTTATTCAATTTTAAATCTTAAAAAAATCTGTTAAAATCTTCTCAAAATCATATCAGGGAGATTTCTAATATATAAATATTTTTTTTCACTTTTAAATTAATATAAAATAATTATTAAAATATATATTATTATTTTATTCACTTTTAAATCAATATAAAACATCCAAAAAAATCTACTAAAATCTTCTCAAAATAGTATCGGCCAGATTTTCAATATATAAATATATTTTTGTCACTTTTGAATCAATATAAAAATTGATTAAAAATATATAAACAGCTTTTATTCACCTTTAAATCAATATAAAACATCGAAAAAATCTATTAAAATTGTATCAACCAAATTTCAAAACAATGCAACCTTTGACTTCTGATATCGTTACATTTTTAAATTCCAGCAAATGATTGTCAGAGAGATCTAAGTTGGGATGGAGTTGTCCATAAAACAATTCATTCACCCAACTTTGGATTGCTCTGTTTAATAAAAAAATAATTTGGTGATCTGATCCCTTCGAAAGCCATGAATCATGTTGAACGCAGTTTTCAAACAATTTGAGTAAAACTCTCGGAAAATGAGGTAACTTGATTGTACATCACATTACCAAGTTGTTTTTTTAAGTTTTTTTTTGTTTTTTATTTGATTTTTCTAAAATTTGGTAGGAATTTATTTAAATCACAAGTTTGATGGGTAACCCCTATACAATCTGATTTCTTTAAAATCCAGCAAGAATTTATTTAAATCACAAGCTTGATGGGTAACCCCTGTACAATCGAAGTGCCCTAGGGTTTTTCAAGGTGCAAATCCATATATACAGTAAAAAAACCAGTTTAAATAACACAAATCAAAATTTCATTTCAAATTAAGATAACTGAAAGTCACACTAAAAACAACTCCTTAAATTATACGGACATAACCATGGGCCATCGTGTAGTCCCCCCAACCTCGGAACTAAAATTATGTAGAACTAATACATTTGCCATGGAAATTGAGAAATGCACATGGTTCATAGCTAATAAGTTTATTGCTTATTTATTATAGTAAACTTATTGTAAAAGAAAAATGATGGAGTTATAATTTGGTTGTAAGATTGTGAATTTAGTTATTTAAGATGTGTTTTTAAATGTATTTATGTTTTTAGTATTTAAAAATATTTAAAGCATTTAAATTATTTGAATTTTTTCATTTATAAAATTAAAAGATATAATTTTAATAAATCTCTATTAAACTTGAAACAAATTTCACTAAAGAAAAAATTAAATTTAATACAAGAAAAATCTTAAATTTGTTGCAAAATTGACCAGGGAACAAAATTCACAAAGAAAACTCAAATAGGGAACAAAATTCACAAAAAAAACTCAAATTTGAAACGGGGAAAAAAACTTTAAAAGATGATTTTGACTCTACTATGTTTAGATTTTGCTTAAGAATCTCTCGAAATTAGTGTCTTTGATTTGCCATCACAAATAGATGATCATAAATTTATTTGATATATTTTTAAGTTAACAGAGATTTATTTTCCACTAAGGTAGGCAAGATAAGCATATATATTTTTATATTATTAAATTCATATAGATTAATTTAGCAAATCTTGTAAAAGAATAAAAATTATAATTAATTAATGAACAAATTTAATTTTTTCATTATTTAAATCATTTAAAATTTTAAAGAAATTCAAGTTCATATCTTTAAAGATCACCCACTCAAATATTAACTTTTACAGAATTTCACCCACTCAAATATTAACTTTTACAGAATTTCAGTGATACGTAAGCATTGTGAGAGAATTTTAACATGTTGAACCCATTTCTAATTTCTATTTTTTTCTTATTTAATGGATAAGAATTTTAATTATGAATTGTTCTCATAATATTTATTTGATATGGACATTGAGCTGGTTTATAATGAATATGATTATGATTGTAAATTATAAATTAAAAACAAAATAAAATCACAAATACACTAAACAATCTAAATTTAATATAACAATTATTATTTCAAACCAAAGTACAATTCTTTTAGCATTTTTAACGGCATCTCTTTTCACTTTTTGAGGCAATTGCGACTAAACTATTATTTAATAATTTCATCAACAAAAAATTTACACTTATTTTATGATGAAAATAGTATTTACAAAATTAGCTTTATTAAATTGATAATGTATATAGTTACAAAGTCAAAGAGTGTGATAATGTATATAGTTTCAAATCAAAGAGTGTGGTAATGTATATAATTACAAAGTCAAAGAGAATGGAACATTTCAATGGCGTTTTTTTATTAGTCCTTGTTAAAGTAGGACTCTCGCAATGGATTTGTTTGTTGATTTGCTTTATCAACTTATAATGTTTAACTTTGAAAAATAAATATATATTTTTTAATATTATTTAAAAAAATATATTTTTCAAACATTTGATTGAACTATAATTTGAAAGTCTTAATGGCATGTAAAATAAATATATTTACCAAAGGTTCTCAATATTATTTATGTTTTCCTCAACACTTATATAGGAGTAAAATTGTAAATGTATCAATTTACATGCAGGTTTGTGTGTGTCTCTGTAAGAAATTAATTTATTCACTTCACATCATAATTTATTAGCTCCTCCCAAAGCAAGACTATATGAATCCATTTCCCTATTAACCACTATTAATTTAACTAACATTGACCATTATAAATTATAATTTTTTATGCAATTTTTCTAATTGCATTTGTCTTTAGTGCAATTTTTTGGACTTTGGAATCCAGACGAAAAAATTGAGGTGAAACCTTGATTTGTGTTATTTAAATTGGTTTTTTGACAAAACCCCCTAAGGCATTTCGATTTG
Organism: Pinus tabuliformis; assembly: GCA_031772625.1. Classification (NCBI taxonomy): domain Eukaryota; kingdom Viridiplantae; phylum Streptophyta; class Pinopsida; order Pinales; family Pinaceae; genus Pinus; species Pinus tabuliformis. The sequence continues at coordinate 1,156,589,454 of CM062818.1, read as the reverse complement.
CAGGGGTTACCCATAAGCTTGTGATTTCAATAAATTCCCACAAAATTTTAGAAAAATTAAATAAAAAAACCACCCAAAATACTTCAAAAAAATCTCACTAAAAACAACTCTAATATAATCACATGCATGAACTGGTATCTAGTACCTCTGAAGCATGGATTGGATTTATTTTATTTTAATGGAATTATCCAACTTAGTGACGATGGTGGAATCCTATTTTTAAGGAGCTCGCATGTGTTGACCCACATATAGGTGAGAGTTCTATGTTGCTAGGATTTGTGTGCGCTCAACTAATAGTAAGTATATTGCCGTTTTCAATAAATTTGTAAGATTGAGTAATGGATGTGATAATTGTGTAACATTTAAATTTAAATTTAAATTTAAATTTAATTATTTTAAATATTTAATAGTGTTTTATTAATATTTAATTATATAAATATATATATTTAAAAAACTTAAATTAAATTTATTATTTTCAAACATAATTATGTTTAATTTACTTTTATCACATTTGTTTTCATCATACTTGTTTTGCAAGACAAGAATCTTTTTCCTTTCGTATATTTAAATAGTATATTATAAATATATGTGATCAATGTGGTTTGATTTTTAATAATGGATTTTAGTGTAAATAGGAGTTATTAGTAAGCATAAAATACGAATTTAATAAATTATTTATATTATAGTTTATGTAAATTTTTTAATATATTAAAATAAATTTGGTTTATTTTATATATATATATATATATAATAATAATTGAAAATTAATATTGGAAAATGGACTTTTTATTATATTTAATTATTGAGTTGAAAGGTGTATTTTAGATTTCAGAATGAGGACAACGTGTGATTTAGCCTGTACTTAATGTGGAGTTGACACATGTTTTTTTTAAATAAACATAAAATATTTAGAAAAGCATTGTTGAATACACATGCTCACTTAGTTTTAATTAAAAGTATTGTAAAACATTAATAATACCAACTTCAATATCGTCACTTGATTTTCTCGAAGCTCTCTAGCCCAGTATAAAAGAGATGTTGTAATGCTGTGTCTTTCGTGTCCTATCCTGTTATGTAAATATTTTGACTCAGTCAAATTATATTAAAATTAAAAAAAAATAAAACTAAATAAAAAACTAAAGTTAATAATTAAAATAAAAATAACCGATTTACTGTTTTGGCTCCAAGTTTTGACAACCCATAGTTTTTTACATTGTAATCTTAACTCATGGTTTTTCCCATGATATTCTTCTCTAATGTAATCTATTTAAAGGCATAAAATTCCAATAAATTTTTCTTTTTCCAAAAAAAAAAGATTTGATTACACTTTGGGTGTTATTTACCAATCCAATGACGAAAAACCACTCTAAAGAAGTCTATGGTATTCAGGATAGCAAATTACTAATTTGTCGTTTTATTTTACCACCATCATCCTCAAAAAATATATATATAATATATATACTAAGTAATACATGTGTGTGAGATGAAATGTGTGCGTGTGATGAAATCTCTTAAACTATTTTATATAGCCTATGCCCAAAATCGGTGTTTCAAATATTTTCCATTATGATCTATCTTCACTTTGGTGAATTTTTCTAATTAAGCATTTTTCACTAGAATCACTAATTATATCAAAATGACATTTATATTAGTGATAACCTTGGAAAGTGGTAATATGTTGGTTTCTTTTAATTAAATTATAAGTTGTTCTTTTAGAATATTGTTTAAGATATTATAATTCAAGGAAAAGTCATTATTGAAAAAAGGTTTATTTAATTTTGTGTGTTTAGACATTAATTAAGCATTCTTCACTAGAAACTCTAATTATATCAAAATGACATTTATATTAGTGATAACCTTGGAAAGTGGGTAATATGTTGGTTTTTTTTAATTAAATTCTGAGTTGTTCTTTTAGAATATTGTTTAAGATATTATAATTCAAGGAAAAGTCATTATTGAGAAAAGGTTTATTTAATTTTGTGTGTTCAGACATTAATTTTATTGTGATGGTTTGTGATCGATTCGTGCAATTTTAACAATGAATAAAAGTGGTTTTAAAATATATTAAAAAAATTTAATGTAGAAAATTTAAATTACCACTTTAAATTCAATCACTTCACAATATATGAGAATATATTCTCAATTTTAAATCAATAAAAAAGGTTTAAAACATTGTTGAATATATAAATATATATTTTATAGAAGATTTTATAAAATTCTTTTAAATATAAAATTGAAACCAATTTATGCACACATATCAAAATAGTTTTAATAAAACTAATAATTAAATCAGGCTATATTCATCTTAACTCATTCGAGAGGAAACAAAACTCTTTTCACTCTAAAAAAGTTGCACCTCAAGAAATTTGATCCCTCTAGGTTGTTGGTAGATCTAGAGTTAAGATGGATCTAGATTGGTTAATATGTTACAACCCAATGTGGTAAAACTATTTCATTCACTCTAACTAAAAAATAAAAAGTGGTAAAATTATTTCATTCACAAATAAAATATTTAGATGTCCACATGACGTAATATAATTCCATATCAACTTTAATAAGAGATGAAGTAATTAAAAAAATGAGCATTATGTTCAAACTTTATACTTTTCAAAATATTTCAAGACAAAATATAAATAAAATATTTGAATTCACTAATTTGTGTAGATATCAACTTCATATATATCTATATGTAGAAAGAAAATGTTAAAATAAAATATTATAATATTCTATATTGTAAAATATGTAATGTCTCAAGAAAAGCGTAATTGAAAGATAAAAAATAAAATAAAAAATATCAAGTACTTCCTAATAAGAATAATAAGAGTGGGGGGAGATGGTTGAGATGAGTGCTAGGGTTTCCTGCGATGCAAAATGCATTGTTTGAGAGTTTTTGCTCGTCTGTCGTTCTCGCGGTGATCCACCTAATGGGGATCTCATATTATAATGGGTGATGGAGGAGGGTTGCAGATACTTTGAAACAATCTTAGTGGGGAGATGGTTGGATCAAGACCATTTGAAATCAACGTTTTGCGCAACCAACAGGATTTTGGCTCCTGTGAATTCTCTCTATTGGGATCACTTCCATGTAGGATCTCTTCTTCATAAACCCCGATCTATCATTTCATTGTGGTTTTCTTGTAGAATATGACATAATAATGTTTTGCGCAGATAGTTGGGGTTTGGGCTTCATGTTTATCTCGTTTGTTATAGATCACTGCAACATAAAATCGGATCTACATTTCATATTTTGTCTTTCTACAAGATTTAGCATTATTGGGGTTGAGAAGTTAGCATGTTTGGGGAAATCATGGAGGTTAGATATGGTTTCTCTTTCATATATTTCCATGTATCTAGTTGCAGGGTCTCTGTGGTTTATAAAGATCTGGCATTATGTTCCTTTCATTCTAGGAGAGATGGGTATGGATTATAACAGTTCACATCAGTATCATGGGCATAATCGAATGACCTCGCCTTAGATTTGGCCTCTTGTCTCAGATCGGGAACCCATTTCCTTATGCTCAAAGGCTCGTTTGTCATCAAACAAATATGGATCTAAAGGAGCCTTTCCAAATTTTCACAAAAACCCTAAATGGGAAATCACATCTCTTAGAGACTAGGACCTCATATCTAGTAAGAGATTTGAAATAGAAAGTCCAAAATAACATGGGTATACCGTCAAATCTTTCAAGTTTGATTTATGAATGAAAATTGTTACAAGATGACATCTGGTTGAAAGACTACTGCATCGAACGTAATTCAACTCTCATCATAAATCTAAGGTTGCTGGGAGGAAGTCCAGGAATGAGTAACCCCAATAACGCAAACCCTATAAACCCTATTGTATCTATTTCTTTTAAGGATGCATTGAAAGGAAATCCAATCGCTTCAGGTGATCAAGCCCAAAATCTTCTAGGACCTTACATCGTTGAGAAAATGGACAAAGTACCAGCTATAGATATAAAAACCCCAAAGGTAAAAACATATTTTTTTGATTTACAAACTCTAGCATTGATTTTTCGTTTTAATGGTTTCTAATCGAAAACTGAAACGTATATTAGTGGTTATAATCCTCTTGGACTACAAGCTATGATATATATTTACGCTCCAAAAGGCTTCTTCATGATACAATTATTTTCACATCTAGATATTAGCAACGTTCTAAACAAAGGGCCTTGGTTTTGGGGTAGAACTGGCCTCTTTTTCACCCCATGGCTTCTGGAGTTTGATGCTAGTAACGTGGTGGTAACAATGATGTCAATTTCAGTGAGTTTTCCAGACCTCCCTCTTCCTTTTTGGCACCATCACGTCTTAGAGGATATCAAAAACACCCTGGGAAATTTTAAAATATCGATCTGGACAGAATACCAAAAGGTATTTTTATCTTTGTTAGGACATGCGTAGAGATCCATCTTAGTAAATGCCTTCCTGATCGTCTCCTCTTAAGATATGAAAACTTTCATTGGACACAAGTATTAGATTACGAGAACGCAACCTTCAGATGCAAATATTGTTTTCAAATGAGACACTTGTAGAACACATGTCCACAGTCTAAAAATGCCCCAAAAATAAAAAGAGGTAGACCACAAAGCCAACAGGATGGTAGTTCCCTGACACCTTTGAAGATGAAAGAGAAGAACCCAAGGAAAATAATCCAAACATAGAAGCACAGACTCAACCTGGTAGCCAATCAAATGGTGATGGGGGGGGGGTTCAATCAAGAACTGTGGCACCTAGTCTGAAGGACCCTGAATCAACAAAGATCATAGTAGCATAGCAACCAAAAATGCAAACATTCAGAGAAACTGAAACAGGAGACATAACGAGATCCCATATATCTGAGATCTCGAACTTCTATAAGGAACTACCCTCGCAGGTAAATGGCAATCAAATGGCAATAGTAACAACATATCCCAATAAAATTTCTTATTGTGCATTAGTCGTCAAGTTGATATGATCAAATTCTTTTGAGCATCTACAAAAAATAATTTTGTTCTTTGAATAAAATTATGATTTTTCCTTAGAAAAAAAATAATAATAAGAGTGAGTCCTCGATGGAGGTGATGGACCTGGGCAGTATAGAGGTCAGTGAGGAGGCTCAACACCTAGTAGATCACGATAAAGGACAATTGGGATAATGTGGAATTCTGACATTATGCACCCTCGTGGGGAGTAAATAATACCTATGGAGGGACGAAGAGCTATTTACAAGCTGGTTAGGGAGGCATTTGTAATTGTTTGAGCTTTGGTATGGAAGATAGAGGGGTGAGAGTTGGTTTCAGTAGGCATGAGGAAGATGGCACTATGCATGCATTGAGAGGGGCAAGGAACTCTAAGTTGGAGGCTTGACACTTTGTTGTGGTTGGGTGGTATGTTGGTGAAGGTTATAGGGTAGTCTAGGGGTTCCAAATCTGGGACATTGGCATAAAGGGGACCAACCAAAAAATTACAAAAAGATCAAAGAAAGCTTCAACACTATGGGGCTCTTGCATGGTCGCATGTCGGCTAGAACTAACCTATAAAACTCTGCGCAGGAACTTGGTAAGGATTTATGGCTTCTCTGAGTGGTTTTCTTGTGCAAATGTTGAATTTTTAGATGGGTATTCTCTCTTTGTGGAGTCTTGGCTAAAGTACCTGAGTCATTATTGGGGTATGGATAGTGACATTGCTTTTCTCTAGTGGTATGTCGATGGGTTGGGTTGGAGGGGTTTGATCCCTATCTTTGTCTTTGCCAGCCATGCTCGGTGTTTGGTTTTGTTGAGGGGTAGCGCCATCTGTCTAAGGTTGGATATTTTAGAATGTCATTGTATGAATGTTGTCACAAGGGGGGATATAAGGGAATTCTTTGGACCTGTTTTTTGGTATGGTAGCCAATTGAGAGGCCATGTGGTTGACTCCTTCAGTTTGAGGTCAGTGGCTTGGATAGGGGGTGGGAGGTGTCATGTTGTTCTCTGAGTTGTAGCAGGTTGTTGGTGGATCTATGTATTGCCAGAGTTAAGGTATGTAGGTGAGGTCATCAAAGAGAGTTCTCACTATGGGGTTGTGGTTTACAAACTAAATTGACCTTTGAGTGGAGGGTTTGGTTGTTTTCCTAGTATTCTTAGTTGTTGATTCACGATTTTTTTCGTGGATTATATATATTTAGGGGGGGTTGATTAGCATAATATGCATCAACAGCGAGGCAGGGTGACGAGGGGTATTGGCCCTAGGGGTGAACATGATGAACACCCCAAGGGAGACCACGGACTAGGTGAGGTGATAGACCCCTTACCAACACAGTCCCCTATAATAGTGGAGCTTCCCCCTCCTTTTAATATCCTTGACAATCAACTTAGATATGTGACTCTTCGCCTAGAGCGACTTAGTAGGGACCATCATGATGACCGAAATGCAGTTATAGGATTCTTGAACATTATTCAGTGTAACCAATGGAAAATGGAGGATCATCTAGCCACCTTACAAAGGGGTCAAAGGAGAATCTATGAGAACTTGAAACATATGGAACGACAGCTAGTGCATTTGGAAAAGCATGCCCATTATGATTTCAAGCCACCTGCAACACATGGCGCTAAACTAAAGGACCGAAGCTGCTAAACCGAAGAACCCAACTCCGGTTCACTCCTCTGATCCCTGATGGATGTGGGTTGTATTATAATCTTAAATTTTTCCTAGTCTAAATGGTCATTATGGCTCTGATTAATTAGATTGTATTGGCTTCTTGTTATTTGCCTTGGTTATTATCTTTTGGCCAACAAATTTGGTAGGAGTGAGGCTAGAAGAATTTTGAGGATCTATAATTTTGTGATGCATTTTCTCCTAATATAATAGAAAGCCCTTGATTTACAAAAAAATAATAATAATAATAAGAGTGAGATGTGCAATTCATTCAATTCTTAAAATAAAATTGATATGTGACATTTAAAAGTATTCATAATCATATACAAGAATTTCAATGTGGGTCATCAAGAAAATATTTTAATATGCAGGATTAAGTAATATTGACATATACTTAAAAATATATTAATAATAATAATAATAAAACATTTTAATATGGACAATGTAGTCCATAGATAAAATATCTCAATGCACATGTTATGTAAAATATTTTAATGTCAACTATATATACATTATATATTATTTAAAAAATTAATGTATGTATCATATACAACACTTGAAAAAAATAAGTTTTTATGGTTATATAAAGCTTAGTTTTTTTTTGGCCTTACAAGTTTATGCACTCTGTATCAACATTTTGGTCTATTTTTAGGTTTTTTGTTTTTTTTGGAGTTGCAAGTTTATGTACTCTATATCCATGCATCTATATTGGTTCTAATAATACACCTTCCTAACCATTAGTCATTCCATATGAATCATTCTTATCATAAACTCTTAATCTACTTCATGAAGGATTATGTAATACCAATTTTAAATAATAATTATAGAAAAGCAAACCCATCAAAGACTTGAACCTTGAATCTCATGGTTTACATAAGACTTCATAACTCAACAATTGTTAATTGAGCAAATCACTTGAGTTTATGTTAGTGAGACTTCGTAATAATTAATTTAAAGTATGAAAAGTGCATAAAAATTACAAATTGCACTTTAGGATATTTATAGTTTTGAAGTTAAGGTAGATCTAGTCTTGTTTAGATTTAATTAGCATATTATTATATTATTATATTATGATCAATTTATTGCACTCTGAAAAGTGTGGGGGTATTTACAAGTCAATAGGAGAGATATGTATAATGTGTGTGTCTAACATTGGCTTAGTCAACACAATATAATATTTAAAATAAAATGAATTTGAAAAAAAAGGATTACAAACACACATAAATATAAATCTATTTTAATTGGAATATTTTAAGAACCAAGAGATTTGAATCTCAATTTATTTTTGATCTCCCAATGCTTAATAGGTATGAAAAAATGGATCTACTATGATTAAATATTAAATTATAACTATTATAATGTTTTCATATAAGAAAGTCAATATATGTGCATATGTCTCCCACCTGAATTGTAGAATGCATCTTTTGGGATAATAGCATACTAATAAAAATATTATTTAAAAATGATATTTGAGTTGTGTACTTATACATAAAGTAGGCAGTCCTCCCAAGATGGGTTGTGGACCCATGTAGATAGGATGCAATCACCAAGAAGGTTTTTCAATCTATACATCAAAGTTGACTAGGTTGGCTTTAACCATAACCTAGTAATACAATAAATGATGATATTAACTATTATAAATGCAAGGTCAAATGCATTAATGACACAATATGAAATTTATGTGGTCACATATGAATATTACACCATTTTCAACATTACTAACCTAGAGTTGCAACATTTCTAAAGAAAATAATTGGAGGAAAATCAAATAAATCTTGAAGTGTTTTATAGTTTATAACCTCAAATTTAAAATCAACACACCTAATCCAATCCTCCTCTTGAAAGCAAGGCTTCAACCTATTGAGAATATTTCCATGATTAGGAACCCAATATACAAGCATAAGTTAATTTGCAGGAGGATAAGAGGATTCCTAGCATCGCTTCAATTCCAATAAAAGTCACTTGAGACTTAAAAGAGGCTGACAAAAGGAGGTTAATTATTGGCTAAACCATGTAGAGGATAAAGAAGCATTCTGCTCTACAAAACATAGATAACATTAAAAGCCTTATCCCTGGTCATTTTAAAGAGAAATTGTGATGCAATGAATAAATAAAGAATAAGATAAAGTTGATGTTAGTATGAAGAGATCGTCAAACCCAAGTTAAAAGAGAAAATGTATTTTTTCATTATACCTAGTTTAAGTAATAAAATTAACATTTCAAAAATTATAACGAAGTCTCATGAACTTCATAGTGACGTCAAGAATTCAAGAGTACCTAAAACATAGTGAGAAGAAATAATCTATTACTTTTTATGCTAAGAAAGTGGAAGATGAATGGTGGGAAGAGGAATAATGCAAAGTGATTCCTTTTCCCTAGTTGACTTTGCTTTCCTACATGTATCATTGGAGGAATACACATGAATTCTCTTGCAACTATATTTCACTGCAAGATGTTGACATCATCATTGTTACAAGTTTTGGTCAAGCAGTCATCCATGATGGATTTCTTATGAGTGAGATCCTATGATTTATGACTTGTGGAGGATCACTTATAGGTGGATAAATGAGTGTTAATATTTCTTTAGAGGTATAATTTATCAAATGTTTTGTTTTTTCTCTAAAGCAAAGCAATGTAAAACAACCTTCTCAAAGAAATTTGTGAAATAAATAGAAGTCATCATTCAGCTAGAAATTCCATCTATGGAACCAAAAATTAAATCCCTTGTATTCCTATCTGAGCATGCTCTCATTGGAAATTTTGTAGGCCTTAATTAGGGGAATTTTGAGGTCAAAAATGGGCCTCAAAGCAAAAAATACACTAACACAATCAACTTTAAAAGAATCAATAATATTTAAGATGATGATCTCATCTGCAAGGGTAAATATTTTTCAAACGAAAAGAAGAACACTACTTTTTTTAATTGTATTTTTGGCTTCTATCCTTATAGAATTATTCAAATGACAAGTATAGGAACTCATTGGATGTGGATTAAATTATGCATCCAACGATTACACACTCTGCATACTTTTGACCAGACCCATAACAAAAAAAAAAAATGAAAATACATGAAAAAGCATGTTTCTTCATGAAAAAAATGTCCCTTTCAAGAAACACATTTTGTTCATGTATTTTCAATTTATTTTGGTATGGATCTACTCAAAAGTATGCAAAGTGAGTACTCATTGGATGCATAATTTAATTCCAATCAGTGCTTACTATTGGCATTTTAAGTAAATCTATAAGGAGATAAGTTAAAAATACAATTTAAAAAAAATATATAGTTTCTTTTATTTTCTTTAAAAATTCATAACCCTTATTTTATTATTTTAACTATTATTTTATTATTTTCCTTAAGAGGCTCATTCAAGACCTTAAAATTCCCTTATATGGTGTAGACTGAGAGCTATGGTGTAATGGTTATAGAGCACTAGCCACCCAAGATTCATGGTGTAATACAATAGTTTGCCTCTTGTTGAGGTTACTTTATGTTTCTCTTTTTTAACAACAAGGATTGTAACTTGATATTTCATTCTAGACATTATTTCATGGAATCAAAGGGAGTGAATTTATCTCTTTCAACTATTAATTTCAATCAAAAAGAGGAAATTATCCCTCGTATGGGTTAGGCTACCTAATATCCCTTTAACATTTTTGAATGAAAGATCTCTCAAAGATATTGGGAACAAAATGGGTATATTTATATACAAAGAAAAGCCAAAAGAAATATGTACTTTTTCACACACATATATCTGAGGAAGTGGACCTATAGAAGGGACTCTTGTAGGATCTACAAATCAATATGGATAGGTGAAGCCATTGATAAATCCTAGATTATGAGCAACATCCTTTCAAGTCCAAATTTTCAAGAGGACTAGCCACCTTTAAAGCAGCTATTAAATAAAGCTAATGAGTTTAGAAAGACACCTAGTAGGTGCATAAATCCTTAGCATAAGAGGACATAGCTAGTAGAATCATTCTAGCAGGATCCTTCCAACTCAAGAAATAATATATTTAAAGTTCTTTAAAACCTAGAACATTCAAAAAGAGAAATTGTAAGGGACAAAGGATTGTTGAAAGATCCCATCTTTGATGTCATCTATACTGAAGGTGGTGGTCCAAAAATTTCGTGGATGTTCCACTGGATAGTTCCTCATATTAGAATTAGTAAAATAAATTGAAAATACTATGAGGTTTAATTTCCTTAGACTCTGGATTTATTAATTACTGATTTCAGCTTAATCATGTAAAAGATAAGATGAAAAAAATAGAGAACAATAAAATGCAATCGCAAACCAACCACAATAAACAAAATAAACACTCTCGGCAACCCTTACGAGAGAAATCCCAGCTGGAAGGTGTGCTTGCTTTGCTATATCTTACTCTAAACCGGAAATAATACAAGTGTGAAAGGAGAAGGCACTCTCTATGGGGTAACTTGAGGCCTATGGCCTAATAAGCTACTATAGATACTAAAACTTTTTTTTAATTCTCTCTCACTCACACTCTTGAGTTTCTCTTCTACTATGGAATAAGATATAATCGAAATGAATTCAACCCCTTCTCCTCCTAGTGGCCCAATTTTAACACAGTTCAATAGCCAACTATGGGTTAGGTTTGAGTCCTTAAAATCTCAATCATAATTACAACTTGACCCTTCTAGAGTCTTCTTCATATTCCTCATGTGGCTAACCCCTTTTCTATGAGTAACAAGGGCTAAAGTAACCTCCTCTCAAACAATGGTGGTCAAACACAGTAGGTCAACTTCTTGGAGATATAACTTTCTCATACGAGCTCTAGATGAGGAGATTCTTATGCCATTGGAAGGGTATCGATGTGTAGAATATGGAATCTTAGTCCATAGTAAGTATAGGACCACAAAAAAATTTCATTTAATGCCTAAACATATCTCTATAAAAAATTCACCACCAATTTTTTGAACTTGGATTGCTAGTAAAAATGACCTTACAAGTTGATTCTTATCATTTTTCCACTCTAAAAGCATAGATGAAAAATAATATAATGGTATAATACAAATTAGGTTGTGTGGATATATCCATGCTCCAAAATGATCCTGTTATTATTCAATAATAATATAATAGGAGAAAGCGTAGGAAGAAGAGGAAGAAATACAAGAATTAGAGAAGGAAGTATAAAAAGAAGAGGAGGAAGCGTGGGAGAAAGTAGAAAAGTGTTAAGCCCTATATAATCCCATGTTAACATTAAAACCTCTTATTAAATCCTCTATTGAGTGATTACATTTCAATGGTTATATTGTTATGTAGGCTAGAACCTTTCATGGTCATATTTTATTTTAATTGTAGGCTTTGTCTCCTATATGCATATGCACATGCATATGTTAATGTATATGTATATGCATATGCGCATGTATATGTATATGCATATGCATATGCATATGTATATGTATATTCATATGTATATGTGCATCTACATACACATACATACATACATACATATGAGACAAATTGTATGCAAATCTTATCGTATGCATAGTATTTCATTATAAAAGGAGGCTTCCCCTTTAAAGTGGACTGTGATTATTGGTTCTTATCATTTTTAGGGCACACGGTTCATAACATTTGGTATCAAGCATATGAACCTAGTGTTTTGGTTCTTTAAACTAGTCATCTTAGAATGTTTTTTACAATATTTTGTGTGAGACATCAAAGATAGTGAAATTTTGGGAGTATTGAGGCAATCTTGTGAGAAAAAACTTGTTAACATTTTAGATTTCTCTACACTTTTTTATATATACATTGTGGAAGTGAGGATTGGTGATTGGTCTTGAAATTTGTTTGAAACGAGGCATCCCTACATTTTCTCTATAAATTTTTTTAGGATGTTTCAGACTATGAAATTTTTTGAGAAGGAATCACAAGGTATCTAGTAAAAATCATGTATTATGGTTCACTATAATTTCAATAATATACCCTATGGAAGTTAGGGTTTGTGAATAGTTCTAAAATCAGTTTTAAATGAGTGATCATGGTATTTTTGCTATAAATTTTTTAATTTTTTTAGGACACTTTAGGCTATGAAAGTTTAGTATATACGGAGAGACATAATGACGTACCTTAGGTAAAATTTTCATTATTAGATTTGAAGAACTGGACAAGTGGCATGCCATTCAAGTTTTCTCATGGGAGGAGGCCAAAAATTAGCAAGATTTGGGAAATTTATGATAACTTTCACCTGGAACATCAAATTGTGGTCAGACCTATGGAATTACTGAGAAGACATATTAGAGGATTATAGGCCAAAATTTATGTTGCATAAGGGCTCAAATATCAAAGATATATCAAGAAAAATGTTAGCCATTTAGATGTTCCCCAAATTAAGGTTTTAAAGATACATTACTTACAAGTTACATAGATTTTGATTCTAATATCCAATTTAATTTGGTGATTGAAATTTGTGATAAATAGAACTACCATTATTATGCATCCAAAGAAAGCTACTATACCAACTCAAATCTTGGAGGATTATCCAAGACTCGTGAACAAAGTGAAGGCTTAGAATTTAGGTTCTTTGAATTCGAGAAGAATGTTAATGAAGTGGATGGTAATTTGTTGAAAAAGGTGAATTTATTAGGTTCTCAAGAAAACCTTGAAACATAAATTATGAATGAAATGGAAAATAAGATGAATGAAAACAACGAAGAAATACAAAAGTGCATGAATTCCATGGAAAAGGTTCTCTTGGAGAGGCTTCCTAAAAGGGATATTGAGATCCAAGGAAATCATCTAAATAAGGATAGTAATTTTGTTGGAACTCAATTACCTATAGGGAGTATTTTGTCATAATTGGTGGGCACAAATATTGAGTCACATAACCATAATAATGATTTTTCACTCCAAGGTCCACGTCATCATGGATTCAAGTCAGCACCAAGGAAATACTACATTTTGAAGAAAAATGTGAGGAATTCTTATGGTAATGATCCTATAATATGGATACTCCAAATGGAGCAATACTTTGATCTACGCCAAGTGGTAGCTTTTTGGAAACTATGTTTTTAGAGCAACATCAACATGCATGATATCAAGGGATTGATTCAATCTCACAATGGTTATGAAATTTAATCATTGCACTTAATGTGGTCCAATCTGAATGCATCGATTGATCGAGTTATGGTCTTAGTGATCAATCTAGTCAAATATGGTGTTGAGTTTTATTGTTAAAAATCCAAGTATTGTATCGATTTGGGGTTAGTTAGTGTGTTTGAATGAATTGTGTGAATTGAGAGAGAAGCCACATGGTGTGCATTGCAAAACAATGGAGAAATTATATGAGAAAGTGTTTATGTGCACATGGAAAGGTTAGACAGAGAAATTCATGCAAAGATCAAATGTTGTATTGTGTGATTTATAGCCAGTGTGAGTTGTGAGTGATCAAGTGAAGTGTGTATTGTGTGATGGAAATGAGTTAATATGCCATTGCATTATTTTGTAAAAAGGTGAGCGAATATGTGTTTTTTATTGTGCACATTTGTTGGAGTGTATGGTCAGTTCAATAAGGTTTTGATGGAGTGCGAGTGCACATTTTCCAACGTTAGCACTTGTATGTATAACTTGTAGAGTGTGAACTACCTTGCATGTTCTCATTATGGAAGAGTGCGATGGACATTACATAGCGTATGACAGAATATAGTGCGCAAAGACCAAAACATGGACATATGTAGAAGTTTATTCAATGACGAGAATGTTGGTGTGATTTGGTCAATAGCATATAGAGATCATTAAAAGAGAAAAGGGTAGAGTAAAGGATGGAGGTTGTTGTTACTATGGGTATAGAGTGTTAGCATATTTTCTTTGTGTTTATGTATTTCTAACTATTTTTGTGGAGAGAACTGAGTATTTAAGCATGTTGTTGGTGATCATGGTTATTCTATGTTTTATATGTCTTCTTTATCTTGGAGCATTTATCTTAGGTCATGCACATCATCTAGTGATGTATTATTGATGGTTGACTATGCTTATTGTTAGAGATATTATCTGGTTGAGTCACAGTGATGGTGCTAGAGCCTTGTCCAGTGAGGTTATGCAGATGTTGAGTGATGTTCATATGATTAATGTAAGTTGATAGCACATGTATGGCTAAGTGGATTTTCAGTTGTCTATTTTATTGCTGAGAGAGGGATAATTGATCAAGAGAGGTTGTTTGAGTTACATAGGGTTTGAGATTGTATTCAATTGCTATTGAGCATAAGAGTCATTGTGGGTCTAATATGAAAATCAATGAATTGAGGCCCATGGTTGTTTGTATGAAGTCAGGTGGATCTTAGTCTGAAACATTTTGAAACATGGTCCATGAGAGCTTGAAGGTTAAGGCCCTTAGTGGGTGAGTGGTAACTTGCTAGAAAGTGGTCGCTCATGGATCCACAATATAGTGGCATCCTTTAAGTAGTAACTTGAAGTACTTGGGAGTGGTGGATTTCTTCTATTATTGGTTGGAAGACTATTGGGTGTTATGGCATCCAACAGATGGTAGCCTACATAGTCGTGGGAGTGGTGGCTTCCAAAATATGGGGTCTACAAAGTTCAAAAAGTGGTGGCTTACATCAAGTAGTGCCCTGGAGAGAGAGTTTCTCACATTATTAACATGTTGTGGCTCGCACACTAGTGGTGGCCTATGAATATGTAAACAATATTTTGATTAATGAAAAGAAGAGGAAGAAGAGAAAAAATGGATGGTGGTTTTTCTCCTGGAAGGGTTTCCACCTTATATATGGTGTTCATGTGTTGATGGTTGCTCTCATGCTTATCTGTTTATATGTATTATTTCTTATGTTGCATGTTACGTTTAGATATGCTCATGTATTAGGTTGTTAATGATTCAATTATTGTTAAGAAGGGAAAAAGGCTGTTAAAATTGATCCATTTGAACAATATTGATCACCCACCTAGTGAGCCCTAGTATTGCACCAAGAGTGCTGCAACTCCTAGAGGCTCCTCAACTCTATTTATCAACCTGGGGTTCATACAAACTTTGAGGTGACAGTGCTATATACACAGTAGATGGAATTCTACTCATGCCACCATCAACTAAGTCATTTGATCATTGGGGCTCCAAGACCATTCTTCTACTGAACTAGTGGAGATTAACTACTGAAAGCATAACTCAAAAGCTAGTCCTAGTGTAGAAAAAGTAAATGTTTTTCACTTGTAAATGTTTTCAATTGTAAATGCTATTGAATCAACCCATGAAATAATGCAAGAATTATGATACCCCCTCTCCACATTCCCACACCACGAGTGATTGTCAACATTGCTGCCAAAACCAAATTCTCTTCCTCAGTTGATCATGGAGTTGTGTCTTCTCTTTACTGCAAAAAGGAAACTACACTAATTGCAATCAACCATATAGCTATCAAATTCACTTGAAAACAAAATATTATTCTACCAACTCACAAATCAAGAATTCATGCATCATTTATCTATTTCACACTACAGATTAAGTAATTCCCTAATTGCCAAATTTGTGATGAAGAAACTAATGTTATTTTCTCTTGTAGTAAAGGAAAAGGAATGGAGAGAATGGCCTAGGTGGTACCTCTGATCATGGAGCCCAAAATGGTGGAACCTACTCCTATACTAAGCTACATTGCCATTACAGGTCAAAACAAGGTCAAAATAGGTTACTATAGGCGTGTTATAAGAAGTTGTTACAGGATCCTTGTATTGCTACAGGAAGTCCTAAAGTGCTACAGGAAGGGTGTCAAGAGGGTTTGGAAGGTAAGAATGATGGAATAAAGGGATGTAAATATGGATGAAGGTTGTGGTGGATGGGTGGAAGGTGACCAACACCCCTAGCCAAGCTCAACACTTCAGGAAGGCCAGTTTTGGACTAGGAGGCTACTCACGATGACCTAAAAACAGAGATCAAGAACATCAGTTGGCATTCATCAAAAGAGAGTGGAGAAGTCTTGGATGGAGATTGTGAAAGGATCCCTTGCCCGCAAGTTGAACAGTCTTGCAACATCACATTCACTTGTTCTTCTTTTCATTTACAAAATATTACAACCAATGGTGGACAAGATGAGTTGAATTTGGAAACTATCTAATTGATGCTAAGAACTCTTATCTATGCAATGAATTAACTTATAAGCTACAAAAATCATATGTAAATCAAGATAACAAATGTAGACTTTTCCAAGAAATCATAAACAATAAATCACATCATGTTTTTGGGTTGTGATGGTGGAGTCCTCTAACCATGCTCCCATGAGAGAGATGAGATACAGGCCACAGTCACAGACTTTTTGAGGAGTTATATTCTACTAAGATGCAACAATTAATCAAACATTCTAAGCTAAAATAAATATCAATACATAAAAGGCACCTAAGCTACTGGGGTTGGGCCCAACCCAAGAGCTTCAGTCCTCTGGACTAACTTAGTGATGGATCAACAAGAAACTTCTCATTATCATTGCAGAAATGTCAAACACATCACATAATAATAAAAAATAGTACTCGCAAGTGCTTGAGCTCAATAGCCTCTTACCTAAACCAAAATTCGAATCCTAATGAGTTCATTGGTGTGTTAATTTATACAAAAGGGTAGTTACCAATAGCTCCCTAGAAAATATAGATGTATCTCTCCCAAACTCGAGAAAGGTGGATCTAGATCTTCTTTGAACTGCACTAAATTGGCTGCCAATGACCTCGTCCTGCTTGGCTTCCATTGACCTCGAGTTGATGAGAGATAGAGTGGTGATATTTGACTGATTGAAGGAGTTAAGGAGGTGGAAAATCTCCTAGAATATCTCCCTATTGTCTTCTCTGAGCTCCTGCATTCAAATTATCTGAAAATTGCTCCAATTCCTGCATTTAAAACATATTAGGCCACGTGACATAGCAACACATCTTTTACCCCTCACACTAAGAATAATATAACAAAATATGTAAATAAATGTGAGAAAGAGACAATTTTAAAGCTAGAGGATGGAATTGTGACCCTTATGATATACCTACTGATGAGCCTCATCACCACCCACCTCTTAGTATTTTCATCGAAGCAAGGGATTTCGGGTGCAACTTGATTGTTAGAAAGAAAATCCAAAAATATTAAAAAAAAATGGAATGAATCATCAAGGTGTGTATCTGCTCACTACTATAAACTCTTAGGTATGGACTCAAAAGGTTAAATTTGAGTTATGAGCTTATGGATGTGACATTTGGAAGTTAGTGTGTGAAGGTTGTGGCCTAGATCCTATCTCAGCTAAGGTGATGGAGAAAATGCACAAGTGAGGTGTGCAATCTACAAAAATATTCATAATGCGGATCTAGAGAAGATTGCAGATCTGAAATATGCAAAGGAGATTTGGGATAAATTGCAGGTGTTGTATGGAGGTAATAGTAGCAGCAGTAATGGTGAGAAGAATAACGGAAAGAAAAATATTAGTTAGACATGGTGATTAATGATAGATTATTTGTTAAAGTTAGTAGAGTAACAACAAAATGCAAAGATCAAGAAAAGTTATTCCAAATCTGTGATGAAAGGGAGAATGAGATCAAGGAGGAGATCATCAGTTTAAATACCTAGTTAGAATAGGCTAGAAGAATTGAGGATGTAAAGGTCAATTTACAAAAAGAAAGAAAAGGCCAAATTAAAAAGCTTAAGGCTAAAGTGGTCTCCATGAGGAAGCATCTAGTTAAGAAAGACATTCAGTGGAAGTAGATGAAGAGTACCAAGGCCTTGGATAACATGCTTAGCATTCATATATATCCCTTAGTCAGATATGATATTGGCTTTCAGAAGGGAGAGTCTAGCACATAGGCACATGTAAATAAGAATGCAGATCTCAAAAATCTTGTAGTAGAAAATGTCACCAACAATAGTAGAAAATAAGGAAGAAAGAAAAAGAAGATTCAACAACAGCGAAGAAGAGGATCCAAAGGAGCACATGTGTCAAGAATATATTTTTCTCCTATAGTTAATGTTGGCAGATTTCAAAGGAGTCAAAACCCCTTTGCTCCTTTGATGGATGAGGTATTGTGTTATAACTTCCATGATTATAGACATGTTGTAGGTAGTTGTTGAAGGAAAGTATTTGAATCTAGTAAACAGAGCATGCAACAACTTTGGCAACCAAGGAGATTAGCCATCAGGTATACGATTCCATTTAATGTATTTTGTTTCTCATGTAACTTTTTTGGCCATAAGGTAATTAATTGAAAATCTAGTCCATGAAATAGAGGAAGATTTTATGGGAGGTGGAGATCTGGCATGGTTAGCAGAGGATTTGACCCTCTAGCCACCTATCTAGGTTATGTGAGATGTTATGCATGTCAAAAATTTTGTCACATGGATAGAGATTGTATGAAGTCCATTTCTTCAAGGAAAATCCATCAAAATGAGCAGCAGATCCAGAGTAGACTCGACAAGAAATCATAGAAGAATGCACACATCAAGAAGTAGCCTACCACAGTATGGAAGAGGGAGGAGGAGTAGCAGATGATGTGTGGGATCCTCCTATGCACATTTGATCATGATGACCAATGGTATATAGACAGTGGTTGTTTCCATCATATGTCAGGGGACAAGAGTTGTTTCCTCTCCTTGAGGAAGAACAAAGATGGTAATTTCATTCTTGGAGAGAATACACCTGCTAGGGTGTT
Organism: Pinus tabuliformis; assembly: GCA_031772625.1. Taxonomy (NCBI): domain Eukaryota; kingdom Viridiplantae; phylum Streptophyta; class Pinopsida; order Pinales; family Pinaceae; genus Pinus; species Pinus tabuliformis. The sequence goes on along the minus strand of CM062818.1, from coordinate 1,156,570,201 downwards.
GGGCAAAGGAAATTTCAGTCTTGGTGATGAGAAGACTAATGCAGCTAATGTGTTACTAGTTGAGGCGTTGAAGCACAATATATTAAGCATGATTCAGATGGTAGATGGAGGCAAGGAAGTGATCTTCAATTCCAAAGGGTGTTGCATTAGGAAATAGAAGTCAAAGAGAATGGTTGCCAAAGGAATCAAGACCTTGGATAATGTGTATGTGTTGAAGGGAAGAGTGATTAGAGGCAAAATATTAAGGACAATCTCTTCCTCTTCATATTCTAAGTAGGAGAATGCAGTCCCTACTACAATCCATTGTTACTTGACAAATCTATTTAGATCAGACTATAGATGATCTATAAGGAGTGTATAACCTCAAGGGGGTGCATGGCAGTATTTTGGAAGCTTGATGAAGTATTGAAGATGAGTATCAGCAACAACATGGTTTAATCTAGATCCTAGATGCATGATCAATTCTATAGGATCAATGAGGAGGTTAGACTGATAAGAAGGAATAATGAGCTCACGGGGGAGCTATGCATGCATCTAGGGTTCAAACCTTTATTATCATTTTCCCTCTGTCTTTCACTCAATTCTTTTTGTAGCACCATTATACACAGTAGTATGAGTGAACGACATGTTAATTAGCCTTGTTGTACTTGTTCATGATAATTACTTGTTGATATGATTGGGTAACCCTAGTATGAGTCATGTGTAGGAGAGTGAGTCTTTGTCTCAAGCATACTTGCTAGAGGTGAGTCATGTTTCATTCTTATATGTTGTTGATTTCATCATTCAGTATGTCTTATAGAGATTTATTAGTCTTGGTCATGCATAGGACCAAATTATTTGTATCACTCACATATGTTCATGCTTTTTGGTCTATTGTTGAGTAGATCTTGTGGAGAGAATCACATGTATTTTGGCATGCATTGAAGAGAGTCATTATACATTTTCTCCAAGTAAGCACTATTAAATGCACTATACAACTCTAAACCTTGTTTCTTTTATCCATTGGTTGATGGTTGAGTGGTCTAGGCATGCATAGGGAATAAAGTCACTATCATAATTATGCATAGAGATGAGTCATGTTACAACCATGAGTGGACTTATGGATGCCATTGAAACCATGTATTTCAATGATGTAGCCATGTATCGTGCTTATGAAGCCATGTATTCATTGTATATCATTTGGTCATGATTGTTTGTGAGCCTTTGATTCATGAGATGTAGCTTCTTGCAAGTGGAAAGGTCACTTATTGCAGAGCAGTAGAAGTTTTTGTACAACAACATGGAGAATATTTTTGCAGCCCCCATTACATGTTCAAGGGGAGTATATTTAGAAGTGCGTGGTGTTAGTAGCAAGGCATGTTGATTTCATGTTGATAGTATTTTCTTTGGTTCCTCGTGACTAGTTTGTAGTGATGTTGGTTGTTGATCTTGTTTCATAAGCGAATCAATTAGTATCAACATTATTTATTGATATCTACGTGGTGTATTCAGTATGTCAGCATGGTGTTTCAATGTGATTTGGGCCACCCTTCTCCATTGATGTCCAAGGGGGAGAGTGACATGACCACTTGAATAAGAGTGAAGACTAGTCATTCAGAGAAGATAGTAGTGATGAAGATCAGTTTGGATGTATGGTTGAAAGTTTCCAGAGTGACACAGCCACATGAGAAAGAGTGAAGGTTTTCCAATTAGAGAAGATAACAGTGATGAAGATTATTTTGGGTGTGTGGATAAATGTTTCCATCAATGCCAAGGGGGGGAGAATGTTGGCAGAATGGTGTTGGCATTGATGTCAACATGGTGCGAGTTGTGTTGGCATTGATGTCAACATGGTGCGAGTTGTGTTGGCATTGATGTCAATGGGATTTTGGAGCTTGTGATGATGTCAAGGTTTACTAATGTGTTGCTGAAGTGTGCACAAGTCTTAGAGGTCCTTAAGGATGTGATGATGAAGTGGCGGCAATTTTTGGGAAATTTTTTGTGATTTTTCCATGCCTTAGGGAACTAATGCAATCTAGTAGAGGCCACAAAGTGACACTAACTCAGTGTTATGCTCTACTCACTCTGTGCTAGTGTAGTTTGTTGTTGGCTACCAATTCTATGCCAACGCAGTTTGTTGTAGGCGCAAAAATGAAATACTGCAAGCACAAACCTCGGTAATTTCCCAAGGTAAAGATTGGAAGGTTCGAATGAGGTGGTTTGCAACATTTTGGCTGATCCAGTCTCTAGTGAATGGTGTGAACATATTAATTCTTCATGTGATGGTGTAGTGATCAAAATTAGTCTTCGAGTAATTAACCATTGGATTTGCTCTACAGGTTGTGGAATGCATTGATTGTGATTGAGCATTAGTGGCATTAATCTAGTCATAAAGTAATCGTTGAGCAATGTGAATTGTTGAGATATGTATTGTTCACTTGATTCAGTCTCACATTGGTTATGGAATGTAATCATTGCACTTGATGTGGTCTTATCTGAATGCATCGATTGATCGAGTTATGATCTTAGTGAGCGATCTAGTCAAATATGGTGTTGAGCATTATTTTTAAATGGCCATGCATTGTATCCATTTGGTTTTATTTAGTGTGTGTGCATGAGTTGTGCAAATTGAGAGAGAAGCCACATAGTGTGAATGGATACATGATATTAGAAAGTGTCTTTGTGTGCATGGAAAGGTTAGATCGAGAAATTCATGCAGAGATCAAATGTTGTGTAGTGTGATTTATAGCCAATGTGAGTTGTGAGAAATCAAGTGAAGCGTGCATTCTGTGATGGAAATGAGTTATATTCCAATGCATTGTTTTGTAAAAAGGTGAGTGAATGTGAGTTTTTGATAGTGCACAATTGTTGGAGTGTATTGCCAGGTCGATAAGGTTTTGATGGAGGGTGAGTGCACATTGTCCAACGTTAGAAATTGTATGTATCACCTATAAAGTGTGCACTACCTTGCATGGGCTCATTATGGCAAAGCGTGTTGGACATGACAAAGTGTATTAAAAGGTATAGTGTATAGAGACCAGAACATGGACATTTGTAGAATTCTATTCAATGATGATAATGTTGGCGTGATTTGGTGAACAACATACAAAGATCATTGAAAGAGAAAAGGGTAGAGTAAAGGACAAAGGTTGTTGTTGCTATGGGTATATAGTGTTAGCATAATTTTTCTATGTTTATGTATTGCTAACTATGTTTGCACAGAGAACTGAGTATTGAAGCATGATTTTGGTGAGCAGGGTTATTCTATGTTTGGTGTATATGTCTTGTTGCTCTTGGTGCATTTATATTAGATCATGCACATCAATTAGTGATGTATTATGTGTGGTTGAGTATGCTTACTGTTAAAGAGTTTGTATGGTTGAGTCATAGTGATGGTGCTAGAGTATTTCCTAGTGACGGTATGCAGATGTTGAGGATATTAATAAGATTGATGTATGTTGATAGCACATGTATGTCTAAGTGGGTTTGCAACTATATATTGTATTTTTGAGAGAGGGATAATTGATCGAGAGAGGTTTTTTGAGTTACATAGGGTTTGATATTGTATTCAATTTCTGTTGAGCATAAGAGTCATAGTGGCTCCAGTATGAAAATTGATGAACAAGGCCCATGGTTTCTTGTATTGAGTCAGGTGGACCCTAGTCTGAAACATGGTCCACAAGAGCTTGAAGGTTTGGGCCTTTAGTGGGCGAGTGGTGGCTTTCGGATCTAAGGTATAGTGGCATCCTTCATGTAGTGGCTTGAGAAATTGGGAGTAGTGGATTCCTTCCAATGGTGGTTGGAAATACTACTAGCCGTTCGGGCATCTAGCAGGTGGTGTCCTACATAGTCATAGGGATGGTGGCTTACAGCAAATGGTGAACTACAAAGTTCAGGAAGTGGTGGATTCCATCAAGTAGTGGCCTGGAGTGAAAGTTTCTCGCATGATTAGCAATTTGTGGCTTGCACACTAGTGGTGGCTAGTGCATATGTAAGAATATTTTGATTAATGAAAAGAAGACAAAGCAGAGCAAAATCGGGTGGTGGTTTTTCTCTCGGAAAAAGTTTCCACATTATATACTATGTTCATGTGTTGACGGTTTCTCTCATTCTTATAAGTTTATGTGTATTGTTGCTTATGTTGCATGTTATGTTTAGATCTGATTATGTATTAGGTTGTTAATGATTGAATGATTTAGCTATTGTTAAGAAGGGAAAAAAATGGTTAAAATTGATCCATCCCTACTATATTGGTTCACCCCTCCCCCTCTTAGTATGGTTTATCTTACAACAAATTTTGGGAAGGTTTTAAAGTGGATGTGCAATTTTTTTTGGTTGAATGTGTGGTATGCTAGCAAAATAAGAAGAAACAATCAAGACCTTAGGGCTCCTACAACCATTAGCCATCCCAACCCAGCATTGGAAATAATTTCAATGAATTTTGTTACAATTTTATCAAAATCCCAAGGAAAGAATGTCATTATGGTATTGGTATATCGAACGACAAAGTCTGCCCATTTTTCTCTCTTTCTCATCCTTTTAAAGAAAGTACAGTGGCAAAAGCATCTGTGGGAAAATGCAAAAGCTACGTGGAATACCAAAGATTATTGTAAGTCACAAAGATCTAATTTTCAATGGAAATTCCTAGACTGGATTTTTTTTTTATTTGGGTACTCAATTGGCTCATATATCATCTTACCATCCTCAAACTGTTGAGAAAATTGAGATTGTGAATAAATAATTAGAAGGATATCTAAATTGTTTTGCATCTGGTAAACAAAAATAATGAGTAAAGTGGTTTCCCTTGGAAAAATGGTAGTACAACACATCCTTTCATATTTCATAAAAAAATGGCACCGTTTCTGGCACGTATGGATGTCATCCTCCATCGATCACATCACCTTCGAAACTGACTATAAATGTTAGGTAATTGTGTTGCATTCTTTGTACGATTATCTCCACACACTTTATGTTACATTGGGCATAGTAAGAGGGCAATAAGGGGGAATCCCCCTTGCATGGGATTTTGGTGGCAACATCCTGGGAAAAAAATTATTGCCTTTTTATTTATGCTTTTGGTTATTTTCAACACACGATTTTCTCCTTTAGTATTTTTGTGGAACATGGTAGTATAGCCTATGGTTTTGTAGTTTTGGTTGAGGAACTATAGTTGTATTCTAATCTAAGATAAATGGATTGGCAGTTAGTGGATGTTGCGGGATATAAATATTATATCATAATACTATAAAGAAGTAATATATATTGAAAATTATTTCTAGTTTTCCTAGTTTGGGTTTCCAAGGTAAAATATATGTGTTAATGTGTGTCTTTACCATTGCATCTTTTCTGATTTATTGATAATATATTTGTGGTGATAAATTATATAAGGTTAAAACCTAAATTTGGTATCAGAGTTGTTTTGGCTTCAAGGGGATTCTTTTGCAGCTAAGGGGATTTTCTTAGGTATGTGGTAAACCTTGTTATAGTGGAAGATCTACAAAATCAACCCTTATGGTGAAAGAAAATGATGGGAAGTTCAAAGATAGAAATTTAGAATCTCAATGGGAAGAGTTTTGAGTTGTGGAAGCTCAAACTGGAAGATCTATTGATGGAATAAGATTAGTGGATTATTATGGATCTATGCATTGCACCAACACAGGTGTCGAAAAATTAGTGGACCAAGTTAGATCAAAATGAAAAGAGAACAACACAATTGTGTCTCTCAAATTAAGTATTGTCAAATGCTTTAGGAGAAGCTACAAAAAATGAATTATGAAAAATTTAGGTTTGTATCATTTTAAGTCATCGATGAACAAATTGTTCCCATGGAAAAAGTTGTATAACTTGAGGATGAAAAATGAGACTTGGTGACAAAGAATCTAAACACACTCAATACTATGATAAGCTATCAACTATTTATATTAATATATCGTATGAAGAGAAGTGTATCAATTTGGTGTGTTATTTACTAGACTCATTGGATATTTTGGTTGTTTCCATGGGTAGTAATATAACTACTTTAAATTTCAACAATAAAGTCTTTCCCTTGTTATGAAAGGAGTTGAGATGGAAAACTATGGAAATCCAAAACACATATGCCTTGTCTATAATAGGATGATCCAAAAATAGAAATAAAAATAATTTCTCAAGTGGGATATCTAAACCTAGAGAAAGATCTAAATCTCCATGAAAAATCTTAAAGGTATGGATGAGGTGCGAAGAAGAATGGAATTGCAAAAAAGGCTATAAATCCAAAATTGTTGAGAAGCGGAAGGGATTTGATGATGCTCCTTAAATATAAACAACAACAACCTCCTCAAATGAAGTGTAACATACCCAATTCCCTCATTGAATTACAGAGGTTACAGGGTACCCAAAATCTTCTTTTTCTTTTTACTAACTTGACAACAAGCTATGATACCACTTTGTCAAATACCCCTACTAGATATATCTTAACCACACTTACAAATACTTTATTTTCATCTCTCATACATTTTTTCAAACACTTTACATGTAAACCTTTCTTCAAATAACTTTGTATGCAACCAATGAAGTAGTATTTCTCTTGTAGACATTTTGTCAAACACTTTGTATGAAATCAAATAAGAAATATTGATTTTATTCCACTTGTAACATACTAACTGAAATATACCACTTAATCAGGTAACTTTTGATTTTTGTCTTTGAGGTATTTTATCAAATAGTTTGTATGCAAATTGTGATACAACGCCTTTAGCACATTTATTCAAATCCTTTGCATGCAAATAGGCATAGATCAACTACAACAATACTACCATACAACAATAATATCCCAATCCACAAAAAAGAATTTTCGTTAGGGTATTTCATCAAACAATTTGTATGCAATGAATTATTAAACCATTTAGGTATTTCTTCAAACACTTTTTATGCAAACTAATATAGCAACTTCCTTAGGGAATATATCCTAAACTTTAGCATTCAAGTTCTAAAAACTCATCTACATTATAAATGGGAGTTTCCCTCATTATGATTGAAGTTTTAACCTCTGGAACGTCTCATATGAAAAGTTATAGCAGAAATGCCAACATGACCTCTATGATGCATGATTTTAGGAGCTTCTAGGAAGCTCGAAATCCTTTGATCGTATCTCATAAAATATCGTAACCCAAGATCTAAAAGTTTGAAAAGATTATAAATAGGATTTCCCCTCACCATGATTCGATTTTCATCTTCTACAACCTCCCAAAAGAAAAGATATAGCAAAATTTCCAACATGGCCTATTTAAATATGCATTTAGGAAGCCCAACTTCCTCTAATTACATTTCCTAAAATTTTGAGACCTGGGATCTAAAAATTGGACCAAAGGATCCAAAGGATTTCCCTACATTATGATCCAATTTTTAGCTTTTGGATCCCCCTAGAAGAAAATTTATAGAAAAAAATCCAACATGCTTTGTTTAAACAAGAACTTAGGTATTCTATGTTCCTCGACTTGTGTTGTTACAAAAATGTAATACGTATTAAAAGCTACAACCGAATAGTATAACATCTACAAACATGATAACTTTTTTGAAGGGTAAATACATGTACATATAAACTTGCGTAAAATAGCAATTAAACAATCATGCATGTCACTAAACCATCTATACCATAAGTATAATAACATAGAAATAAATATTTACCTATCGCAACTATAAATATATTGGAAATTGAAGTATGGTGAGCTATGTTCCACCCCATCATATGCTTAATTGTGATACAATTTTTCTCACATATGGCCACCCCCGAGCCAAATCTTGATGCCTTCAAGAAAACTTAACTTAGGGGTATTTCACACACACAAATTCAAACTAGATTCTAACACCAGAAGTGAAGGCCATTCTCCTTCATAAATACACAGGAAAAATCAATGATCATCTTTTCCATCTTTGACCAAGATCACATTCACAAAAAGACTATGCAAGTGTGCACAGAACAAGGGATTCCTCTTATCTTTGTAGTCCCTCAACCCTCCCCTCTTCAATGTATATATGCCACACACAACCAGGACCATTTCCAGTCCTCATAGTCATCCAATCCAAAGAAAAAGTGTTGCAACACATTCATTTCCTGTCATATAAGTTATTTATCACTCACAACTCTTAACTAGTCATAAGGTATGAACCTCTTTGGGTTCTATCATCAATCATTTTTCCAATTCGAATTTTCTGAGTGAGAGAAAGATATGTATGAGAGAATAATAGAATAGAGAAAAACTAAAAGCTAAAGAACCAAGAAGAAGAACCCCTTCATTACTCATCCCTTTTATTTTTATAATCACACATTGACCCTTTATCTTCTCAACCTTTCAGCTTCTTGGGAAGACTAACCACCACATCAAATGAAAATATTCACCCAAGGTATATTTTGCCTCTTAAGTCAAGTTTTCCCCCTCCCCAATGCATCATAATTTGTTGGATTTCCCCTTTCCTTAGCTCTAGTATTTTTATTAATAAAAATAAATATTACATCATGTAATAGATTTTGACATTGTAGTATTAATGATGCCACCAAAACATTATAAGTTCTTAATTACATTACAAAATTTGTGGTAATGAATTCCCTCCCCCTTTAAGGAACATCGTCCTTGGGGTTATACTATTTGTAGAACCATTCTGTGCAGAAGAAGGGATATGACACTTTCATGTTAGCAACATTTTCCATTTCCTTAGTTTCCACTTCGAGCAATGTCATTCAATTTTCATTATCTATCTACTTCTATACCTCCTATCATTCCAGCACACTCTTGCATGGTTATCCATTTCTTTATGAGGCTTCCACATGGAAAAACTTTAGCTCTTTGTTTCTTGGACACACCCAATGCATTCATGATCCCAATGAGTATGCACATAAATGTTTCCAAACCAATTCATTCAAGTATCCCCTTCCTTGCAGTCACATACCTTCCAAGTTTAGGTATCCCCTTCTCTACCTCCTTGGTACCTCGGGTGATCCATCCTTAGAAAGGTTTCCTTACAAAGGAATATTCTCAAGAATTATGGAGTATTACAACCAAGGCATCCCTCTAGCTTGATCTAAATAGCACAACATATTTGTTATAACATAACGCATGGTGATCAATGTATGTCATAGGGCTCTCGTGCCACCACAATGGTCTTGTCCCTAGAATTTTCAACTTCACAATGATCACCTATCCTTCCTAGATTATTCATCATCTCACCTATATCACAAGCGTACATTTTCCATGAGATTAATCATAATAATTTAAACCAAATATTCTTCATTTTTCTTTTCTTTTCCAAATTTTCTTCATATTAGAATCAAATTTCATAAACATGTGATTCTTCTCAAGATGTTTGACTCTTGCATATGGTAGTACTCATCCTTCATTATCATAACCAAAGCCATTTCAACTGTGAACTACACTTTCAATAATCCAAATAGTGGTAAGTGTCCATACATAAAACATTGGAAATGTGAGCTTTATAACATCCCCTAAAGTGATCTCATAATTATTATACACATAATAATTTAATCACATTCAAATGATTTAAAAAAAAAAATCGAAATGAAGCTATCTTTGCATTATTTATTTGCATCACATCATTCCAAGCATTTCTTAATGCATTCAAAAATTTATTCCAACATTTAAAGGGTCAAAAATATGGGTGGAAAGATGGGGAGCGGTCTTGTATAACCCCGAAGGAAATCTTGTTAAGAGGTATGCATGGGGATTGGGACAAATGAAAAACAATCAGGTAGAAATGCATGGATTATTTCAAGTCTAATATTTTCCAAAATGGCACAAGTGTCCAACATTAGAATATTGGGGGGCTCGCTTGTCATCATTTAGCACTTATTCAAAGGAACCTCACCTAGGGAAAAACATTTGGAAAACCTATTAAAAAAAATAAGGAAGATTATGAACAATATTTCAAACAAAAAGTACTTTCATATCCTAAGAAGTCAAATGAATAAGTTGATAAGTGTGCAAATCACACTTCCCGGCTTCAGGAAGGGAAATTAGAAGTAAATAGAGAATTAGGGTGGTGGAACCTACCTTAATCCTAAAGACTTAAGCTTTCTTTATGAAAAAAATATGAGCTATTTTTCCTTATTAAAAACTATCAAAGGGATTACAATAATTGGACAAGAATCATGGGATGGAATCATTATAAAAGTTTTCCAATGGATTTCGTGGAACCCCCATTACATTTTGGTCATGTAGACGTCAGACTCTCACATCTTATACACAGGACTAAGACAATTAGCAAAACTCAGTATAAAAGAAACATAGGACAACCATCCTCGATGATGATGCCATTCATGGAAAAGGAATTAATGAAGTGTCATGTCATTTCTATGCAGGACTCATGTGGGATTAGAGCGATTGCATGTGATTTAACATCAACGTAGCATAATAGTTCCCTAGAAATTTACATTTTGGAATATTGACTCGGGATAAATTATCGACGGAAGCGTAGAAGAACTTGGGAAGTTCCCTAGGAAATACCAAGAAACTAGCTTGGTGAATCATCTTCTCATGCAAAGATAATTCAATTATAGGATGGTCTCTGGCCCTGTTTTGAGTTCTAGGTAAATGGGAGGAATACTTAAGGCACTTCAATAGCCTTTAATGGGATCAACTTCTGGTTATGGAGGCTGCAACACTAGCCCTACGACTTTGGCAAGAGTGCTTGGTGGATGTTTAAAATTTAATGTTTGTCTATGAGCTTGATAATCTATAATAAGTATAGAAATGCCCATGGATAGCCTTATTTAGTATGTGTCTATGAATTGGGGCAACATCCTAGTTTAAGGTCCCCCTCTGTAATCAAATTACTGAGAATTTGCGCAAATTAGGTAGCACGAGATAATCAATGGAGCTCAAGCGAGGAAAAGGCATGTTATGTTTATGAAATGAATACCCTAACACATAATGAATTGAATTGGGAAGAATGTAATTCGCATAAGCACAGCCTAGGTGGAGCAAAGACAAAAGGTATCCCATGTTGCAGACTAGCTTGGCCCCTAGAGGTGGGGGTACTATTTGAAATATTGGGTTGCAACTACCTCTTAAGGAATGTTTGGTTCACAATGAGGCCCGATAGAGAGAAATATTTTGGCACCAACAATCAAGAAAGATATACAAGTTGCAAGTGAAAGGAAAGTGTCTCTCAATTATGAAAGAAAATGGAGGAATTACAACTTGACCTGATGGTGATGAATATGATATTGAAGGAATAGATGGAAACAAATGTTGATGTGTTGGAGAAGGTATAAAATCTGAAAGCAAATCCAGCCAGGCATGGGGATGAGTCAAAACCTCTTCATAAGCATATTGTTGATTTGCAGGAATAAGTCCAACTTATGTGCATCAGCTTTAATGTTTCCAATTTTACAAGTTGGAGTGAAGTGCAAAAGTGTCCCAACCTCAGCAAGCCACTAACAGAGGAAGATGATGATCTGTTGTAGCGGCTACAACCACCCTCCAAAATTTTTCCTTAGCTTCATTTTGGAGCCTCCCTACCAACCATCCTCAATAGCATGTCTTGCACTATCAAGTACATGAGCTTCAGTTGTTTTCTAGCAGATTTCTAGCCTGTGCATGATAGCTTATTTCACTCCCCTCATAGGTTGTTTCTCCAGACTTGGTCAAGCTATAGGCTAAGCAAATCCTTCAATAAATTGAGCAATTTTGGAGGGGAACCAATCTTTCCTCTAGAAATTGCACAATCCTGACTGGTAGCCTGTTGGGCTCAGAAACTATGCAATTCTGACTGGCAGCCTGCTGGGCTCAGAAACTGCGCAATCCTATCAGTCAACCTTCTCAGTGAAAACTGCGCAATATGGCCTAGCAAGACTACTCAGCCCAGAAATTGCGCAATTCTGGGCAGCAGTGAGCTGCTCCTCCCAGAAATTGTGCGATCCCTCTAAGCAGCCAGCCCAGCTCCCTCCCAGAAATGTGCAAATTTCTCCCTCACGCAAGCAGGTTGTTTCATGTGCCATCGGGATGACCCGTTCCACCCAGGACCGAGAAAACTTGACTTGCATGCATGGGCTGCTTTTTCCCGAAATAGCAAAAAGCAACATGAAAAAAGCATCCCTAGATTTTAGGGAGATATTATTCGTAGCTTGAGGTTACATGCAAAGATCGTTTTAGAATATTTCCTCCAAGTGTCGTTTTTCCTATATTTGTGGCATGCACTTCATGAGCCTCAAACTTATTTATTTGATGCTTCAAATCTCACTTATTCACATCAATCTTGGAGCTCTGACATCCCACAGCACAACCAAGAGTCTTCGACACATCCAACTCAGCTATTTCCGAGTAAGTCCACTTAACTTGTATTTTGCAGCATTTCTATCACTTTTTGTGTTTTGGCTTGTGTTAGTGTCATCTACTTTATTTCTGTGAATTCTTGTTTCCATTTGCATGCATATTAGCTTGTACTAGCACCATTTCAGTTTTCGTTAGCATCTCACTGTTGTCGCATGCATGACACTGTTTTGCACGAACGGTCACCGATTCAGCAACTCGCTTCACACACATGCATGTTATTCTATTTTCTGAATCTAGCATTCACGGTTTGCATGCACAGTCATTCACTCCTGCTTACACTTAGTATCGCCATGCACTCACATCCACATTTTATTTCAGTTGCCCATCAGTGAGTCTAGGGAATATTAGCCCGAACTCTACCTCACCAAGACAGCATTGCGCAATCCTGAGAGGGAAGGCTCTATCTTCCTCCCAGAAAATGTGCATTTCTGCCCAGTGACTGTCCTCCAGTCTTGCATTGCACAATTATGAGGGGCAGTGACTACTGGCCCATAAAATTGCGCAATGTAGTCACTAGGCCTGCAACCCTTTCCAGCTGAAATTGCACATTGCACAATCCCAGCACCCATCAGGTGAATCTGGATTGGGAATTTTGCAATTCCAGTAGCCAGCTAGCCTCTAAGAAGTCTGGACTACCTTTTTCGCAGTTCTGTTAGCCAGTCTCCCAGCCTCCCAAGAAAAATTGTGCAATCCTTTCCAGTCAATCCCCACGTTTGTTGCATGTCGTTCCTCAAGTTTTCTTTGGTTTTAGCCGACAAATTTCTTGCCATACTTATCGCCATGTCTCTAGAGCCAGCAGGTGTGTGTCTGCCTCTCAGCAGTTTAGGATCAATGACCTCCAAGAGAGCAGGATCAAAGGACATCGACGGAAGCGCAACTGGAGCGGAGGTTGAGCAAGTGTCGACAAGTTTTCCAATCTATGAAGACACCAAACTGATTGTAGACAAGAACATCAAGTTGAAATGGTAAGAAGCCAATGATGCATTTGCAGGCACATTTGAGGAAGACCTCGAAGACTGCCAAGTCTATGTGAACATTCACAAGTCCGGCTTGTACTGGATTGCATGCAGGTATCCTGTGTTCCCATGCGCGGACATGATACATTGGATCGTATCGCACATTGATCCTAAGATGATGACATTGAGTAGCATCAGCGGGACAGATATTTCTACCTTCAGGGCATAGGATTATGAACAGATGTACCATATTTTGAAGCCAGTGATCACCATGGAGACACCCTTCAGCATACCCAACAACAATTCCAACTCCAGGGATATCTTGAAGAACTGGGTAAAGGAGTTGGCCAAATTCAGGATGACACCCAACCAAGTTTACAAGACAAAGATACTACGGAAAGTGTATCAATACTTGGTCATATTTTCATGTCGCTTGTATGGCCAACAGAGCACGGAAACCTTCCCACAGAGTTGGGTGATCGAGTTGGACCAACTAGTCAGTGAAGGCAAAGCATGCAACTGGTCCAACATGTTGGCTCACAGGTTGGAGGAAGAGGTAACAAGAGCTTGACAGATGCCAAAAGGTCAGCAAGAAGAAATCTACATGTCCACTTACATCTTGGATGCAATTTGTGCCCGTCAGGATTTCCTGGGTTTAAAGTAAGCATAGACATTGGCAGAGACCTCTATGAACACTTGTTGTAAAATGTTGTCCAAATGCAGCTTTAGAGGAGTTATCACACAGTAGTCAAATCATTTTGTCACCCCAGTGTACAAGATGATATTTGAGCAAGATCCACCTTGCATGTTGAAGGCAACAATGGAGGCATTGATCGACATAGCAGATTGGTATGCCTCACTGTCCAACACCTTCATACAGATGTACAGCATGGATAAGCCTTCGCATGGTTTGTCGAAATTTTCCATGGACAAGCTCGTCGTGCAAGAAGTATCATACCACATCTCGGCAAGACTGTCAGCCAGGCTGCACCAAAAGAAGAAGGCACCTTGGCCAGCTCTTCCGTTAAGTATCAGGTTATATGATATACGGAATTTCAAGCATACGGATGACGAAGCAGAGGAGATCAAGAAATATCCTTTCGACACCAGAAGCTACAATCAGTATGGCCCACATTATTTTGTAAAAGATCACTGCGCGAGAGTATAGTTTCAATGGATCCATGAAGCATGTCATTGGATGGAGGAGGATCTATGGATATATTGTTACAACTTCTTCAGGCCCAATGAACCGATCGACATCTTTGTGGAATGGTTATAAAAGCAGCGTGAAGCAGCATCCAGGAGAGCACCAGCACAAAGCTACAAGTTCCGAGAAGACCCACTTGTGTAGAAAACAGATTTGGCAATAGAGGCAAGGAGGCATTAGCGAGACAAGAGGAACGCACAAAGGCAGAGAGAGAAACGGACAAAGGCAGAGAGAGAAACAGAGAATGGAGGAAATAAAGAAGGAGTTGCATGAGTTGAAGGAGCAGCTCCAGAAAGAACAGGAGCTACACAAACATGAGAAGGAAGCGCAACATGAAAATGTACAGTAGGGGGTGCAACATGTACAAACAGATGAAACTACACCCGTACAAGTAGTTGACTCATCCGAACAACTAGCACCAAGTAGACAGGGTGAGCAGTCGTAGGAGAAATACTTTGCTCAAGAGCTTGAACAAGCACTTGAGCAAACGGATATGGATATGGAGAAACAGGAGTTAGAAAAAGACATCGACCTCATGCCTTACCACCAAGAGGTCAACCCACTAGCTTCACCAGATCCGGCAATGCAAGTCCCGAGTGACCATGGAGACACTAAGATCCTTGGAGACAATCTAGAAGGAGAGATGCACAACATATCATTCGACGAGTCGCAGCATAGAGTCGTGAAATCTCAAAAAGTGTCTACTCCGGATGATCAGACATCTCCTGCATAGTTTAAGGAACGAGTGATCATGTCTAACGTGCGCAAGCATCCAACAACATTGGCTGATTCTACCAGAGCATATGTCGAAGCCACTAGCTCGAGTGTTTGCTTCTTGATAGATGAGAATCAGCGAATGGCTAAGGAGTTACAAATGGCCAAGTAGGGAGGAGAACTGGTTACAGCATCTGCCCGAGCAGGGTTGAAGAAGGAAAAACTAGATGAAGAATTGTCCCTTTAGTCAGTCATGCGAGCGTTGTATTCCAAGTTTGGCACCGTGCACAAGGAAGTTTTCCATCTCAACGGTTGGCAGTAGCAATGTGCTAGGAGAGCTCGTATCTTGTCAAATGTGCATGCTACTTTTTATTACATGAAGACATGGACGATGAGATACAAGGGAGCCCCATTACACTTGCCCAAGATGATGAAGACTAGAGCAGTCGAGCTGAAAGAACGGATCTGGAGTCAGAGACGAAACTATGAAGATCTCCCACGACTCATCACTAGTTTGCAAGCTTCCCATGCATGGGTATTCAGGAGTATGGATGTTTTTTTGCACGCACAGACGATCGTATCTATTGGGACACTCACCCAGGCAAAGACAAAGGTAAAAGTATGACTAGAGATTCACTCGTACTTTGATGAGTTGATGCGGATAAACACCAGCCCAGACTTGGTGATCAGTGCAAACACTATTCATCAGTATGTTGTTGGTCCGGCCGCACTCAAGACAATGATGTGCATGTTATCAAATGAGTTAGATAGAGGAGCTCAATCAATGTACCCGGATGTTATGGAGGCAAGAGTTCGTTTCCAGAAAGATTTCACCTTAGAGTACACGGACACCATTGCGGACTATTGAGCATGGCATTAGTTCGCTACTATCGACCACCATGAGGATGTCAAAGAGCTTGTTTTCCCACAGTTTTCTGAGTCATAGTGATGTCTTGCATGGCTTGCTCAAGCCTATCTTTTCTCACATCAGTACATGTGCAGATTGTATGTAACGTCTTGTCAAGTGGAAGTTCAAGTGTCAATAGTTGGATGTAATAGTCATAGAGTAGATGAAGAGTCATGAGGTTAGATGAACAGTCACAAAGGGGAATGTAAAGGGCCACCCCACCCTTTTCTATATATAGTCCCTTATAACTTATTGTAGAGGATGTTATCGAGGCAAGAGTTCGTTTCTAGAAAGATTTCACCTTAGAGTACACGGACACCATTGCGGACTATTGAGCATGGCATCAGTTCGCTACTATCGACCACCGTGAGGATGTCGAAGAGCTGGTTTTCCCACAGTTTTATGAGTCATGGTGATGTCTTGCATGGCTTGCCCAAGCCTGTTTTGTCTCACATCAGTACATGTGCAGATTGTATGTAACGTCTTGTCAAGTAGAAGTTCAAGTGTCGATAGTTGGATGTAATAGTCATAGAGTAGATGAAGAGTCATGAGGTTAGATGAATAGTCACAAAGGGAAATGTAAAGGGCCACCCCACCCTTTGCTATATATAGTCCCTTATAACTTATTGCAGAGGATTTTTCTCATCCAAGCTTTCGATAGGAGTATCTTGGAGAGAGCTTGGATAGTATTGTAACGAGCCTTGACTTCTCCACTGTGCAGAGCTAGTATATCTCTTTGGATGAGCAGACAACAATGACTGTAATGTTCCGCTATTGAAACTAGTGGTTGGTCATGGTTGTATTTTATGACTGGAACTTACACTTCTTAATATAACAGAGCCATCACGTTTCATGCATATTTCGTATTGTATTTCAGATATCTTGTTTACTCTAAATGATATATTTATATGTTTGCTTACGCATGCATGTGTAGATTTTAAGTATATGTATAAATGAACCTCACTAAAATGTGTTGTTGGTTTAACCATCATTTGGATTTCTAGCTTACTTGCCTTCCATGTTGTGATGCATCTTTGCTCGTGTGTTCCCTTCTTAACTCTGTCCTTTCATAGGTTTCCAAGCGGTGCACTCACCTCACCCTTCATGTGTTAGAACCACTCATGCACCTTCCTTGACTTGCTACATATGTCACACCCTTGCTACCAACAGGGACATCTTACTTGCCTCTGTACGAAACCGCAGTCAAGGCATACCATATGACCCACTGTTGGGACTCCTACACCAAACAGTCTAAGGTCTAGTTGGGACTTCTTACCTGAGAGATCCCTTGACATGTTGGTGGGTCCAGCACCGTCAACATTTCTGGCGCTAGGAGGGCCAGATGACAAGTTGTGTCCTCTCATCAAGTTTTGAACCTTTTCACATCTATCATTGATTATGTTACACTCACCCCTCCACGATGTTTTTCACATGCTGAACCTCTCAACATCAACAGGCAGTTTTTTGATCTCTTGTCTGAATTAACATATGATGGTGAAGGCGAAGTGGCCTATCCTGAGTACTTAGAAGACTTCTATGCATTCCTTGAGAATGTAGACGAGTTCTTTGCAGAAGAGGTTAGTCTGATGCTTGCATACACACTTTGCGAATCCCCACAATGGTGGTGATACAGCCTACTGGCTGACAACATGCACTCACTCGAGTAGTTCTGTGATCTCATTGAATCTACTTTCCATAATTTTGATCCAGAACCTCTTGACCAAAAACTGTTATAACAATGGAAGGCCTTGCATGAATCGCCTATGTATTTTTGCAGTGCTTCCATGCATTTAAGTTTGAAGCTCCGAAAAGCCAGATGAAATTTCCTTATCTTTGGGATGATTTGAGTATTGTCTTAACAAATCAGTCCATCCCAAGAAGAAGTTTGAGCCCAAGCCTCACTCAGCATACTTCAATGATGGAGCTGCGCATTCATAGACGGATACGGTCACTGTTACTAGTGACTGCCTTCTGTCCCCTCATCAAACAACTCCACCACTACAGAGTGATGTGGGAGAAAAAGCACACACATCTGTTCAATTATCACATCCTCCCAAAATCACTTTGCTTAATTTTCGTGCAGATTTGGTTGTGAATCATTTGAGTTGTCACATGCATTTTGTACCTCAACCTCCGTCTTCATACTCAGATGATCCTTCGGATGATATTGTCTTGTGTTCTTCCATTCTGGACTCTACGCTTGTTGTGAATGAGGATCGATGGAGTTGGTGTTGCACAACCAACATTTGATGTCATTCATGAAGAGTATGACTGGGAGCTTTAGTATCAACACTCGGCGAAGGATGACTCCCTTCTATCTGAGCCTCCTCCATTCTTTCCTGACATATTTGGTGAACCATCCATGATTTCACATGTGTATCTCCATCTATGGATGCACCCATTGTTGATGATTCGCAGAACATACCAGATGTCAGTCCATCATCCGACAATGGAAAGGATAAATTATTCATTGAAAATCCACTTGACTTTTCATCTGCTTTTTTCGGAAACACAGAGGGTGAATTTTTTTGCTTCTCATCTACCCCTCAGTTTGATTCATCAAATAATGAGGATGTCGATGAAATCATTGATTTTGTTTATCCTAGCTATCGTGATCTACTTTCTCCTGTATTCGATCACGATGATGATTCTATCACAGTTGATTTTTTGAAGCCACCTGTTTATGATGATCTATCTATTGATGAAGTTGAAACCCCCCAGACAGTCGAGGAACTTTAGCCAGAGCTGATGGTTATGTCAGGCCCTCGTTGTACTGAGGTTGGTTTCACTTCCGATTAGGAAATTATTGAAACACCCAAGGCTCCTCATCACTCATCTGTATTTATTGAAGACAAATATCACACACAAATTATACTTCCTCCACTTGAACTACACGATCCCATCGCTCATGCATTAGAGGAATCTTACATAGCAAGCACATGTGCACGATGAAAGTTGTCTTTATTTCTTTCGTTTGCTTAGATGTCACAATCAAGAGTGTGCTTATGCTTCACAGATGCACGTAGTGTCATACAACACCATGACGAGTCCACGGACTGTTTGTCATGCACTTTCACTCACTTATGTTTTGTGGAAACATTAAAACTTGGAGTGTGTTTGTCTTCATTATTATATCTTTCATGTTTGTTGGTTCGCACAACTGTCCTATTCATGAACCATGCCTTCACCAACATGGGTCAACCAATGCACTGGTGGCTGCATTGGAAGTATCACTTCATGTGATTAGGCCCATGCACCATTAGCTTGGGAGTAGGAGCAGTGTTTTCTTTTCATTTGTTTGCTTGCATGTTTGTCTTCTTACTTGCTTTACATGTTTGTTTTTCTGCTTGCTTTTTTACTTACTTGCTTTGCTTTCTCATTTACTTCTACTTTCGTTTGTTTTGTCGTTTGCTTGCTTGTTTTGCGCTCGTGGGTTAGTTTCGCATGAAACACTGTGTGACTCTTGAAACAATCTGGGTAAAGTACAAGATAACTTGTGAAGTTATCAATACTTGGTTATGTATCGTCTGACCTCCTTATGAAGAACTTGTTATCTTCGATCCATGATACGCCAATGGAAAATGCGTACTGTTCGAAGTGAACCTTGGTGAAAACAAAAACACTTGCGCGCTAACTAGTGTCACCTACTCTAGTCAGTGGTTTTTGGGTTAATCCTTGTCAGCTCAGTCAAGTAGAGTAAGGTGAGGGGCGAAACCTTAACAATCATGTCAGAGGTATATACAACCTACTTCTCTGAAGGAGCAACCTCTTGTGCTCTCAATAATTCGGTATCCCTCTTCCACCTATGAAATGAATAATTGTTATGCACAGTTATGAAAATGAAAAATGAAAAGTGGAAAATTTCAAAATGAAAATGAATAAGGTGAAAGAAGAGAAAGGCTTCCTGGTCAGAGAGGTGATGTAAGTAACTCCATCATGGTACTGACCAGGCTCACTGGCAAGGAAGCCATGCTTGTGTTCCTACGTGACTCCGTTGGGGTACTGTCTAGGCCTGCTGGAAATGGAGCAACACAAAGATGAAACTAAGTCTTTGATGACTATACTGCTTGTGCACCAATATACCTCGCATCCCCAACAAAAAAACTGTGTTGGCTTGGCTTGGAATGTGTGTCGACCGACCAAGAGCTTGGAAGATGCTACATATCACAATCAAGCAAGTGTGGAAACCAAGACGAATAGAGAACTGAACAATACTTTGAGAGGTGTTAGACTTGCTTTTCACAAGCAAGGTCCATTCAAAGCACTGGAGTTCTACTAGTGTGTCACCAAGTGTTGTAGTGGCTATAACCATCCTCCAAAATTTTTCCTTAGCTTCGTTTTGGAGCCTCCCTACCAACCATCCTCAGCAGCATGTCTTGCACTGTCAAGTACATGAGATTCAGTGGTTTTCTAGCAGATTTCCAGCCTGTGCATGATAGCTTATTTCACTTCCCTCACAGGATGTTTCTCCGGACTTGTTCCAGTTGTTGGCTGAGTAGATCCTTCAAGAAATTGCGCAATTCTAGAGGGGTACCAGTCTTCCCTCCAGAAATTGTGCAATCCTGACTGGCAGCCTGTTGGGCTTAGAAATTGCGCAATCCTGTCAGCCAACCTTCCTAGTGAAAACTGTGCAATCTAGCCCAGCAGGACTGCTCATCCCAGAAATTGCGCAATTTTGGGCTGCAGTCAATTGATCCTCCCAAAAATTACGCAATCCCTCTAGGCAACCAACCCAGCTCCCTCCCAGAAATGCGCAAATTTATCCCTCAGGCAAGCAGGTTGTTGCATGTGCCATCAAGTTGACCCGTTCCACCTGGGACAGAGAAAAATTGGCTTGCATGCATGGGTTGCTTTTTCCCGAAATAGCAAAAAGCAACATGCAAAAAGAATCCCTAGATTTTAGGGAGCTATTTTTAGTAGATGGAGTTTACATGCAAAGATCGTTTTAGAATCTTTCCTCCAAGTGTCCCTTTTCCCTAGATTTGTGGCATGCGTGTCATGAGCCTCAAATTTATTTAAATGGCACTTCAGAGCTCACTTCTTCACATCGATCTTGGAGCTCTAACATCCCACAGCACATCCAGGAGTCTTTGGCACATCCAGCTCAGCTATTTCCGGGTAAGTTCGCTTAACTTGTATTTTGCAACATTTTTGTCACTTTTTGTGTTTTGGCTTGTGCGAGTGTCATTTGCTTGATTTCTATGAATGCTTGCTATTGTTTTCATTCATATTAGCTTGTACTATCATCATTTTAGTTTTCGTTAGCATCTCACTGTTGTCGCATGTATGACAGTTTTTTGCACGAACAGGTGCCGATTCAGCGACTCACTTCACACACATGCATGTTGTTCCATTTTCTGAATATGACATTCAATTTTTGCATGCATGATCATTCACTCTTGCTTACACTTGGTATCACCATGCACTCACATCCACATTTGCTTTCAGTTGCCCGTCGGCAGGTCTAGGCAACCTTGGCCTGGACTCTGCCTCACCAAGACAGCATTGCGCAATCCTGAGAGGGAAGGCTCTGCATTCCTCCCAAAAAATGTGCATTTCTTCAAGTGACTATCTGGTAGCCTTGCATTGTGCAATTCTGAGGGGCAGTGACTACTGGCCCAGAAAATTGCGCAATGCAATCACTAGGCTTGCAACCCTTGCCAGTTGAAATTGCGCATTGCACAATCCCAACACCCAGCAGGCCAGTGTGGATTGCGCATTGTGCAATTCCAGCAGCCATCCAACCTCCCAACAGTCTAGACTTCCTTTTTTCTAGTTCTGGTAGCCAGTATCCTGGCCTCCCAGGAAAAATTGCACAATCCTTGCTAATCAATCCCTAGGTATGTTGCATGTCGTGCCTCAAGTTTGCTTTGGTTTTAGTTGACATATTTCTTTCCATGCATGTTGTCATGTCTCCATATCTAGCGGTGTTCACTCGCCTCTTAGCAATTCAGGATCAATAGCCTCCAAGAGAGCAAGATCAAAGGACACCGATGGAAGCGCAACTGGATCAGCGGTTGAGCGAGTGTCTACAAGTTTTCCGATCTATGAAGACACTGAGTTGATTGTAGACAAGGACATCAAGCTGAAATGGAAAGAGGTCAATGATGCATTTGCAAGCACATTTGGGGAAGACCTCGAAGACCGACAAGTCTATGTGAAGATTGCATGTAGGTAAATTGTTTTAACTTGAGACAAGTAGCAAGCTAAGTGGGCTTGATTATGGGGGAAACTCCACAGTTAAGCGCTCTTGAGCCAGAGGCAACCTGGGATGGGTGACCTCCTGGGAAGTCCTGGTTACCGCGTGCAAGCCCTAGAAGTGATGATTGACACTATGTGATTTATTTCACTAGTTTCAATCCCACTTCTTCACCCCTGTGAGCATCACCCGATGCAATGCGTGCTAAGTGGACTACTCAAAAATCATGAGAAATTAGTCAGTTACGACTACCTCTCATGGAAATGGTCATAGATGAATGACTTACTTAACGCAGTTGAATCCCAAAAAATGATATCTAATATAATGCACTGCGAAAACCCCCAATACTTAATTCAAAAGAGTGAAGGGAACTCTACTTGAATGGTTCATGAGGCACAATACTTGCTAAGGTTTTGAAAATGGGTTAGCAAGCTAAGTGGGCTTGATTGTGGGGAAAACTCCACAGTTAAGCGCACTTGAGCCAAAGGTGATCTGGGATTGGTGACCTCCCGGGAAGTCCTGGTTACCGGGTGCAAGCCCCGGAAGTGATGATTGACACAATGTGATTTATTTCACTAGTTTCAATCCCACTTCTTCACCCCTGCGAGCATCAACCGATGTAATGTGTGCTAAGTGGACTATTCAAAAATCGTGAGAAATTAGTCAGTTACGACTACCTCTCATGGAAATGGTCATAGATGAATGACTTACATAATGCAGTTGAATCCCAAAAAATGATATCTAAGATAACCAAAATGTCAAGTATTTAAGGTTGTGTATGTGTTGTATTCCTAGCAAAAATATCCCTATGCATGATTTATATGTGTCGAGCACAATAATATGGGCATTTTTTATTCCATTTTTTGTAGTTGTTGGAAACAATCTTTAATACTTGGGGGAGGGGTTGAATTAGTATTAAAGCTAATTTTAAATTTTATGTCAATTTATAATTTACATTCAAGCTTGGAATTCATTCATGTGAGCAGCAACCATCATAGTATGTGCAACAAAAGAAACCATTGCATAAACGTACACAACAAAAGCATGAGCAGCAAACACATAGAACACATAGGATTTAATGTGGAAACTCGAAAGGGAAAAACCAAAAACCTTTTTTTTATGATGTAAATATGAGCTTATACTCTATTACATCAATTTGCTTGTGAGCTACCACTCATAGGAAGCACCAAATCCTTTATCTTGATTGTTAGCAACTAGTAGAAAGAAGCAACAACACCCTTCTTCGTAGACACCTGATCAGCTTACCATGAAGCACCAACTTCTTAGATTTGTTGCAAGCACCAACTTGAAGCTTCATGGATTTATGCAAGCACCAACTTGCAGGAGGAACTGACCTCCAAGCTCTACACATACACCCACTAGATGGAAGCTCCAACTCCCTATTTTGTAGGCTCCAACCCACACTCAATAAGGAAATCTTTGATTTATGTAATGGCACCCACTTGTCCTGATTTTAGCTCTGCATTCATCAACTTGTCCCTCAGTTCTCAGCATCATACACTCAAGCTTCTCCTCATTTTGTTTACTCTGTAGCAGCTCTCTATTTTCTGCTATTGGCCCCCGTACAATCAACACTCAACAACTCTCAACCATTTTTTCTCCTCGTGCTCTCTTAGCCTTTCATAGCAACACACTTACACTCATAGACCTCCCCACACATCTCTACACAATGCTACATTCCCCCCAAATTGAATTATTGCGATCCATGGTTTTATTACTTTGCTACACAAAGAATAATGTTGGAACTTATGCGCACCACACTACCTGAGTGTACTCCAAACATGGCTAACCATATTTCCATATCATCATGTTTCTGAGCCACTGCAACTGTATTAAATTAAAGAGTAGATTTTTGAGCATTTTTCCATAATGATAATTATATCTAAGTCCAACATGCACAATCAAGGAGTACCACCATTAAATTCAGCTTATTTAATCAACATGGCTCTCCTTTGCAACTCTTTAATTCTCAAAGAGCTCGAGATGTACTTCATCATGTCTCTCTATGTTGTGGTCTAATCCCCATTATTCTCAGGACTATTGCCTCATGGAGAAGAAATTGAACATGTAGTCAACCTTCTTAAATTCTTGATATGGATATTCTTGCCTGTAGTTGATCTATTATACAAATCCTATGTTTAGGTAGGTTCCCCATGCTATAGGCAGAGCTCCATTAATCAAATCTTATAATCATGGCCCTTGTTGCCTTGTTTCTCCATTCCCTACAATCGCCATTAATTCCAGTAATGCCTTTGGTGCACTCTCACTCTATCTTTAGCTAGCTGCCAAATATGGAAATATTATCCAAGTATGGAAATATATGCCAAAATTTTCTTTAGACCCATTCATGTCCAAACACCCATAGGTGGGACTAACAGCTAAACGCCCGACCTCCGACTTGTCGAAAACCTGACTAGGTTGATTGCCCATTTGGCCACTTGTGTTTTTCATAAAACAAACCAACCACCGACTGGCCAAACTCCGACAATCCGAATGCCCCTAAGTCCCAACTAGGTCCAAAAATCACATAAGTCCAAAATTTCTTTAACAAAGAAATTCCACACAAAACACAAGTTCTATGTAAAACCTTGAACTTTGACCCTTTTGATCTGCATACTTTGATGAGCCATATCTTTCACTCAAAGAAGCCTTTCTTAGACTTCATCATACCATTGGAAGTATCTCTCCGAAGAATATCCAATTGTGCCATTTCCAGGAGCATTTGAACTAGTTTTCAGAGGTAGAAATGCCTTCAAATATTGGGCCACCTCACCACCATAGCTATAATATTTATAGCTTCTTTAGTTAACCTGCTATTGTGATGGATCTCTAATAAAGACTATAGCAACCATAAGACTCCCCCTAATCTTAACACTCGATGAAGATCAATGTCAAACACATTATGCATTTGATATCAATGCTAGCCCCGTTGAAATCAATGCCAACACACTTGATGCCACCTATCATCTTAACAATGCTAACAGTTCAAAAATCTCCCCCTTTGGCATTGATGGCAACACCTCATTTATCTACGTTGATGGTCACTCCTCATGCTATATCCAACAAACATAATGTAAATCAATGAATGGTTATCATTGAGATTTTTCTTCTCTTCATGAGCCACTAATATCTTTCTCTCCCCCTTTGACATCAATGGAAAAAGGCTACAAACTACTTTCTCTCTCCTTTCAAATAATCTTTGGGGGTTGAGATGATAATGTGGATTCTTCTTTGCATACTTCTCTTCTCAACTAAAGTTATCTTTTTAATGAGGCACTCGAAGCTTGCCATTCAAATGTAGCTACACCATCATGGGCAAAGACACCTTCAAAACCAAGCATTAGTAAAAATGTCTTTGTGTCTCCTTATAGTTGATGATACTAATTTAGGAACTGAACATATATGATATGCTCCCCCTTAACATATACCATATCTTCTTTGAATTTTCATCCAGTTATGAACACCTTATGGTTTCTTGGCATTTTTCCAAAGCATCTACGTATCCATCAAAACTTCACATGGTATTGTTGTTGTTGCGAATACCAACTGGTAGAGATGCATTTCAGTTTGTTTTTCACTATTGCTGCTACTACAGAATCTTTTCTCACTTCATTTTAGCAAGCTAAACTCTTCTACCCATGATATCATGCTTCTACAAGTAGGGATTGTTGCTTACACAACACCAATTGTACCAAGAAATTGATACAAATTGGACAGTGCACCAGGAAAATTCTTATGACTTCTTCTAAAAAAGAGATGTCCATTTATACAAAATATTACTTCACGTGAACCAAAGACTACCAATTGACATATAGATACCAATTAAAAACTAAGGAACATGCAAAGCTTGTTTCAATCATGTTCATGAACCCAAAATTGCTATGTATAATCAAATTCATAACTTAAATAAAATAAGGGTACTTCACCCAATATGTAAACCTTTCATTTCTTGACCATTCATTCTTCCTGAGGGTAAATATTGTTTCCTGCTACTTCTTATAAATCAACTCCCCTTAAGCCAATGCTCTCTTATATTTTGATATCTTTGCATCTATCTTCTTGCTGATCTTGTGTATTTGATCTTTCTCTGGATTCATTATCACTCCACACTTCTACTACAACCCCTCTTCTTCTCACAACATAAAATGTTGTGAACTCCCTCTGGAACCATGCTAAATGCACTTTCCTTTCTTCTACATTGTTGATATAGAAACAAATAAATTCATATTTGTACTCATCAAAGTGCCTCTACCATACCTCCAACCATTCAGATGCACATCTCAATCAATTCTTTCTTGAAGCCTGCATATGACTTCTTTGGCTTCTTTTGAATCCATTCTCTTCTTTTAATTGAGAGAAACAAAAGATATACTCCCGCTGAGTAAATTATCCTCCCTTTTCTTCCACATATTCATTGGTTGAGTTTTGGTAGGAGCATCACCTTCTAACCTTTCATTTACCCTTGTTATGGATTTATCTCCACTTTGTAGGACTAAAAAACACTTTTCTTCACCTCCTCTTTCTTCACCCAAATATTATATATGTCGCCTTCTGCTTTACCTGATGGAGAAATAAATGTTTTGTTACCTCCTATGTTTTTTAGATGCTTACACTTGATATATCTAATGCTTACAGAGGGGTCTTCCACAAGGCTAAGAGGATCATTATTCTTGATTTTATTATGATTTTTTTCTCCTTTTTTCATCATGTTGTCTTCACACACAACGCTAAATGCAAAACTCATATTTATCTACTCTTTTATTTATTTTTGTCTTCAATGATTGAGATACCACATTTGCATGCATATTTTGAGAGCCATGTCATGTCTTCTCATATTTGTAGTTTACTGCTTTGTGCCCAAAAGTGCCATAGTTGTAGCATTCAATATGACTTAGGAATGGGGCAAAGGAGTTTTGATTTATCACAACATTTTCACTATTTCTTCTCTTGTTGTTTTCATACCCCCTCCTTGAGTAATAATAAACTCTATTATTTATACTACTATACTCCTTCTCAAACATCCTATGCATTCTTAAATTGTTGCTACCCAACACATTTTGTTTTCTTTTGTACCATCCATAATCTATGGCTTTATGTCCAAAATTGTTGCAAGAAAAACAATAGCCATAAAAGAGATTTGGATACTTTATGATACCTTTTCCTTAAGACCTTTTTCCCTAAGCTATAAAGGACCTTTGTTGGTTTGCCATGCACTCTTTGTGGCCATTTGAATTGTTGCCTTGAGCTATTCTATGTTGTTGTTTAAAATGCTATCGCTTCTTTTTCTTCTCTTGTTGTTGTTGCAGTTGTCCAACAACTTATTTTCCTTTATTGTTGTTAGGACCTTCGACTACCTTTGCTTAGGTAGCTACCCCTACAACCTTTGCTTTCCTGGAGCTTGAAGCTTCTTTCAATCCAAAACCAATCTTGATGAGAGGGGATATCTACTTAACAAGCGTCTCATCTAATGCCTTTGTGGTCTCCCCAAGCTTTTGATATCGAGACAACCCTTTATTTACCCTTTCTAAGTCATGTCTCAATGACACTACTTCAGCTTGTAGTCCCTTACAGTAAGCCTCTCTTTCATTAAGCTGACTTGCCAACATATCATTCAATATACTAGCCTCTCCTTGTTGAGAATTTAGATCAATAATTTTTTTGCTCAACTTCTCATTCTTAATCTCATATTCATGTAGCTACTCCTATTGCTTGAGATTTAATTATGATAGTTCCTTGATCTCTTTAAGAGCATAGATGAGCTTATTTCTAAAATATATCTTCTTATCTAAGTATTTTTCTTCTTTGTCATAAGTACTAACTGATCCACAAACAAGATCCATTTCACTATCAGATGTCCTAGCAAAATCGTCAGCAAGATCTAGATCCCTTTATGTATATAGGGATTCTTCCACAACCCTGAGAAATATTCCTTCTTCATCATTACCACGGGTACTTTCATTTTCTCCTATGGATGAACACTAATGGGATCTCTCTTCATTCTCCTCAAGAGTTTTTACTTCCTCTTCTTCAGAGGTACCCTCATTAGCTAGTGATACAAATGTAGGTCTTTCTCCATAACAATTGTTAGATGTATGACTATCCCTATTCTTAGAAGATGCATATGAACATCTAGATGATAAAAGACCTATTTCTTTACAATTATCACTAAATAATAGCTTACCTTCTAAGTGGCCTGGCCTCTCATCTAAGTCTTCTTCTTCACCTTTGGAGTGAATATCAGTAGCTTGCACATTTTAAAGAATATATTTGGACTTTAGAGCATCTTTCCTCAGGGATGTCTTCTTCCTCTCTCTCCTTTTCATGTCTATATCACCAAAAATAGCTTCTACGAAGTCTGGTTCACTAGTAGAGCAACAAGGTTCACCAACCTTCTCTTGAGCCTCATGACTGTCCCCTCCATATACACAATGTATCTAGTCCCATATTTCTCTTGAAAACTTGCAATGGATCACTTTATTAGAGTCTAAATCTAATAGTCCCTTTAAGATAATACTTATTGCTTCACTATCATTCTCACATTCATTATACAACACCATGCTTCTAAATTAAAAACCATTAAATAGGCTTCCATCCTAAAATTCCAGACCACATAATATGCTCCATTCAAAAATGGGGCTCCTTCTGCTTTTATCCCAACTTGATTAGCCTTGTTTCCTTTTGATCTACCTTCAAGCGGTTAAGATATTCCTAAAGGAATCCTCTCTGATACCAAATTGATGGAAACAATGTTTAATACTGGAGGGAGGAGGTGAATTAGTATTAAAGCTCATTTAAACTTTATGTCAATTTATAGTTTTCATTCAAGCTTAGCATTCATTCATGTGAGAAACAACCATCATAGCATGTGCAATAAATGAAATCATCTCATAAACATACACAACAAAATCATGAGAAACACACACATAGAACACAAAGGATTTGACATGGAAATCCAAAAGGGAAAAACCACCAATATTTGTTTTATGATGTAAATATGAGCTTCTACTCTATTACATCATTTTGTTTGTGAGCTACCGCTCACAGGAAGCACCAAATCCCTTAGATTGTTTGATGGCACCTACTAGAAAGAAGCAAAAACTCCCTTCTTCATAGACACTTGATCAACTTACCGTGAAGCACTAACTGAAGCATCGACTTCTTGGATTTGTTGCAAGCACCAACTTGCAACTTCATTGATTTATGCAAGCACCCACTTGCAAAGAGGCACCAATCTCTAAAATCTACATAGACACCCACTAGTTGGAAGCTCCAACTCCCTATTTTATAGGCTCCAACCCACACTCAATAAGGAATTATCTTCTCTCTATAATGGCACCCACTTGGCCTCATTTTAGCTTTGTGTTCATCAACTTGGCGCTCATTTCTCAGCAACATACACTCAACCTTCTCCTAATTTTGTCCACTCCATAGCAACTCTCCATTTTTTTCTCTTGATCCTCATACAATCAACACTCAGTAGCTCTAGACCATTTTTTCTCCTCGGGATCTCTTTTCCTTCCATAGCAGCGCACTTACACTCACAAAGCTCTCCACACAAATCTAAACAATCCTACATTCCCCCCAAATTGCATTATTGCAATCCATGATTTTGTTTCTTTGCTACACAAAGAACGATGTTGTAACCTCTATGCATCACACTGCCCGAGCGTTCTCAACATGGCTAACCATCTTGCTATATCACCCTTTTTCTTAGCCACTACAATTATATTAAATTAGAGAGTGGACTTTTGAGTTTTTTTTCCATACTGAGAATTATATCTAAGTCCAACATGCATACTCAAGGAGCACCACCATTAAATTCAACTTGTTTAATCTATATGGATCTCCTTTGTTTCTCTTTAATACTCATTGAGCTTGAGATGTACTTTGTCATGTATCTCTATGCTATGGTCTAATATCCATTATTCTCAAGACTATTTCCTCATGGAGAAGAAATGGAACATGCAATCAACCTTCTTAAATTCTTGATATGGCTCTTTATGCCTGTAGTTGATCTATTGTACAAATTCTATTCTCAAGTATGCTCACCTATGATATGAGTGGAGCTCCATTAATCAACTCTTATGATCGTGGTCCTTGCTGCCTTTTTCTATGTTCTTTGCAATTTCCATTAATTCCAACAATGCCTTTGGTGCGTTGTCGCTCTATAATTGGCTAGATGCCAAATATGGTAATATTCTCCAAGTATGGAAATTTGTGCCAAACTTCGCTTCTGGCTCATTCGTCTCCAAACACCCATAGAGCTTTAAGTAAGGCCCTTAGCAATTAAGTCCTTTCGTATATCCAAGCCTGCAACACTTCTTAGGCTCCCATAATTTTTTTCCCTTACATAATCCTACAGGCCTAAACTTGTAAGCCCACAATGCTTGGTCATTTTTATTAACACATGCTCATGGTGTTTTTCATTGTAATAAGCTCGTACTCCCAAGGTCGTGTTACACATAAAAACACCACAAAAAAAACCTTTGGGCACACCTTCCAATGTTGGTTGGGAGGTCAAAGGTTGAACTGCATTACCTACTAAGTTCCTTCACTTTTCATGACTCACTTGGAGGCCCAACTAGCCCGAAAGCCTGACTCAGAGTCATTTTCTTTTGATTTTTTCCACTAAAGACTATTAAAAGAAATACACATGAAACCCTTCACAAAACGACCACCCCCCCCACCCGACGCAGAATTTGAGGTCCTACCACATTATTAACTTATGCCATACATATATCATGTTGATGTCATCAACATGACGTAGTGTCTCTAGGGTGGTGACTCATGTCACCCATATTTGGCCCACTTGGACACCTAAGAGTGTTGAAAGCACTTGCCACATGTCCTCTTTCTATGTTGCCACATCACTCTGTGCTTACATCAACTGCCATTTTGGTTGCCACCTGTAGCTGGTCCCACATCAGTTGGGGGTTGGAGCTTTGTATTCTTGCCAAAATTGAGGTAAACGACCGACCTCCAATTGGTTGAAAACCCAACTAAGTCGATGCCCGCCTAACCACTTTTGTTTTTCATAAAATGAATTGATCACCGACTAACCAACCTCCAACATGCTTAATGTGCCTAAGTTCCGAGTTGGTCCAAAAATCACCTAAGTCCAAAATTTCTTTAACAAAGAAATTCTGCATAAAACGCAAGGTATGTGCGGAAATTTGAGCTATGGAACCTTGAACTTTGACCCTTTTGATTTGCATACTTTGACCGGCCAATTTACGCCAGGAAGTTTGTTTCAGACTTCAACATACAGTTGGAAAGATCTCTCTGAGCACTATCCAACTGCTCCATTTCCAAGAGCATATGAATTGGTCTTATGATGCAAAATGCCTTCAAATCGTGGGCCACCTCACCACAATAGCTATAAGATTTATAACTTTGCCATTTAATCTACTACTATGATGGTTCTCTATTAAAGAATGCAGAAACCAAAAGACTCCCCTCGAGCTTAACACTCCATTCAAATCAATACCAAACACATTATGCATCTGATATTAATTCTAGCCTAGATGACATCAACGCCAACACACTTGATGCCACCTGCCATCCTAAGAATGCCAACAGTGCAACAACAACTTTCAACATATTGTTTTTTCTCTTAGTAGTTTTGTGGGGCATGTTGGTTCAACCCATGGTTTTGTAATTCTAATTAAGAAACTATGATGGTATTCTAATCCAAAGTTCATTGAGTAGGGTTTATGGATGTCATGGGATATACATATTGTACTGTAACATTGTAAATATATAATATACTAAAAAATCTGTATGTTTTTCCCAGTTTTGGTTTTCTAAGGTAAAATCTTTGTGTTAAAAGTGTGTGCGTGGGTGTGGGGCACGTGATAATGTATATTTTTAGTTTTTGTTAATAATATATTTGCAAAAATTAACTATATTTCATTAAAACCAATGTTTAGTATCGAAGCAGTTTGAATTTGAGGGGAAACCTTTGTGGCTAAGGGTTTTGCTCAAGTTTATGGTAAACCATATTGCAGTGAGAGATATAAGAAATCAATTCTTATGGTGAAAGGAAATGGAAATAAGTTTAAATATAGAGATCAAAAAATTCAATGAGTATAGTTTTGAGTCATGGAAACTTGAAATGGAAGATCATTTGGTGGATGAAGATCACAATATTGTTACAGGATCTACGTATTGCATCAATGGGGATGTTGATAGAATACTACGACAAGTTGGATCAAGAGGAAAAGAGAACAATATGATTATGTCTATCAGATTCAATATTACTGGATGTTTTAGGAAAATTTATAGTGAAGGGATTGTGGAACAAGTTAGGGGCTTTGTATCAATGTAAGTCCCTAATGAGCATTTTTTTCTTGAGAAAGAAGTTGTATAACCAGAGGATGAAGGATGGAGACTCGGTGGAAAAGCATCTAAATGCCTTCAATATTTTCATAAGTCGGTTATTATCTATAGATATTAATATTTCAAATGAAGATAAGTGTATCAGTTTGTTGTGTTCTTTACCATACTCATGGGATAGTTTGGTTGTTTCCATACGTAGTAATGCAACAAATTTAAGTTTTGATGAAATAGTCTCATGTGTGTTATCAGAGGAGATGATATAGAAAAAAAATTGAATTTTAGAACATATATGCCTTATTTGTAAGAGGATGCTCACTGGATAGAAATAAAAATAAGTCCTCAAGTGGGAGATCGAAATACTAATGAAAATTCAAAGAGGTATGTTGGAGTTGTGGAAAAGAAGGGCATTATAAGAAAGGTTGTAGATTCAAAACTGTTGAAGGGAGGAAGAAATTTGATGATTCTCCTTCTACAAAAGCAAAAACCTCCTCAAATGAAGGAGTGGATGTATACTTAGCTTATTCAAGAACATGTGTAGATCATGAGGCATGCTTGGTTGATGCATGTGAATCTTTAAATATAACTTATCATAGGGATTGATTTTTTGTATGAAAGGTATGATGGGGGTGATGTTTTTCTAGGAGATGAATCGATAACTAGAATCATTAGATGAGGAAAATTCAAGTTGAATATAATGGATGGAAGGATTAGAACACTCCTTGATGTTTTGGACATCCCATTATTGGCCATAAATTTGATTTTTGTAAGCAAGATGAGCTATATAGATGTAGTAAAAGTGTTTGAAAAGGAAACCTACAAGATGGGTCACAAAGCAATGGTATTGTTGAGGAGATTTCATATTATAAGTATGTATAAGCTTCTAAGAAGCATTATTATTGATGGGTACAATAGTTCCATTGCTCCTAAGAGTGGAGCAGAAGAAGGAAAAACTCCTAATGTCTCTAGAGCAAAG
Organism: Pinus tabuliformis; assembly: GCA_031772625.1. Taxonomy (NCBI): domain Eukaryota; kingdom Viridiplantae; phylum Streptophyta; class Pinopsida; order Pinales; family Pinaceae; genus Pinus; species Pinus tabuliformis. The sequence goes on along the minus strand of CM062818.1, from coordinate 1,156,536,581 downwards.
AATATGTTGTGGCAATAAAGACAAGGACATATGTAAAAAAGGTCCTTTGAGTACTACATGATAAAGGTATGTCTAATTACTCGTGGAATTTGATTTATGTGAACATTTCTTATATGAGAAGTAGAATTGGGTAAAAGTATCCTTTGGTGCTACGAGGGAAGAGGGAATACTACAGTTGGTGCATATTGATGTGTTTGGACCTATATCGGCTCCATCACTAGGTAAATCTATATAATATATCTCATTTACAAATGAATCCTCAAGGAATACATTGGTTTTTTCCTTGGGAAGAAATCTAAATTCTTTGATAAATTTAAAGAGTTAGAGGCTTTTACAAAATTATGTAGGCAAGAAAATTAATGTGTTTGATTATGGATAATGGCATAGAATTATATGAAAATAAATTCAAGGAATTATGTAAAAAATGTGATATAGAAAGGCAAAAAACTACTAGATACACACCTCAACATAATTGAGCTATAGAAAGGATGAACAAGATGTTGATACAAAAAAGTAGGGAGCGCCCAGTGGTGCCAATTTAGAACATAAATTCCAGGGAACGGCAATGTACTTCTTGTTGCCTAGTAAATAGATCATCATCATCAACATTGCATAATAATACATCTTATGAAGTATGGACTGGTAAGAAACCCTCTCTTAAACATCTTAGGGTATTTGAATCTGAAGCTTGTGTACACACTCCAAAGGAAAATAGAAGTAAGTTCGATGATAAAGCTAAAAGGTGTATCTTTGTTGGATATAATGATGGTATAAAAGTTTATAATCTTGGAACCCATAAAATAAGAAGGTTATGTATTTTCAAGGTGTGATATTTAGAGAAATCAGAGATGTTATCCAATAAGAAGTCTTACCCAAGGGAGTAAGAACCCAAAAAAAAAATTACCTGCAAACAAATACACAAAGATTTTCCCCTGGATCCCAAAACCGAGACTACCAAATTGATTTTTCATTATGTTACTTTCAATGTTACAATACATATATATACATGTGGAAGCATTCATAAATCCCAATCCATTAACCTTGAATTAGAATCATCGTAGCTCCCTTGAACGGATCTACAAAATACCATGGGCAGAAAACCATCATCCCCAAAACCATGTGCTAAACCCACGCACAAAACCATAGGTAGGTCTGCCCACCTAATATAGGGTCCAAAAAAAAATTCTCAGGGCACTGCCCCAAACCCTGTACAGAGGGGCTACCACCCCCTAAAACCCCCCAATACGGGGGGTTATGCCCCCCCGTGCGTGCGACTAGTCATGGAAAGAATATAACACACGCCCAACGTTCTCCCACTTGTTGTTTTCTTTACCACACAAGGGGTCACAAGAGAGATTAGTCATTGGTTCAGCCCAACAACACCAATTATTTCTCTACACCAAGAAAAAACTTTAATACTCACAAACTTCATCAGCGCATCTGCATGATTCTTCAAAGTATCCACCTTTACCAACAACAACTTTTTGTCCTCAACCATATCCCTCACAAAGTGATACTGAACATCAATGTGTTTTGTCTTTGAATGATAAGCAGGGTTCTTTGCCAAGAAAATTGCACTTTGGATATCACAGTCTATCCTTATATCTCGTTGTACTAACCCCATACTTGAACACAATCTCTACAACCAAGCTGCTTCCTTGCTTGCATGAGTGGTTGCCATGTATTCTTCCTCTGTAGTTGAAAGTTCCACTACAGACTATCTCTTTCTCATCCAACTGATTGCTCCTCCAAATAGGTTAAACACATACCCACTTATAAATATTCTTCGATCCAGATCTCCAGCCCAGTTTGCATCAACAAATCATGGATGTCCAAAACTCTATCAATCTTGATCTTCCTTGGTAGCACAGACCATAATCACTAGTGTCACGCAAATGTCTAAAAACCCACTTCATTGTTATCCAATGCTCCTACCCTAGTTTTGACATAAACCTGCTCAATACTCCCACTACATGTGTAATGTCTAGTCTAGTATAGACCATTGCATACATCAGGTTACCGACTGCACTTGCATATGGAACACGAGACATGTCCTCTTCCTCTTCTTATGTCTTGGGACATTTCTCAACATATAACTTTACACCTATAGGAATAGGAACCTTCACCGGTTTACTATCCTATATATTAAACCTCTATAATATTGTCTCGACATACTTCCTCTGGTTTAACCATAACTTCCTCTTTTCACGATCTCATTTAATTTCCATGCCCGAAATATAGTTTGTAGCACCAAGATCCTTCATGTCAAATTTGGAGGACAATTGGGTCTTCAAATCCTACATAATTTCTTTGTTATTTCCAATCAGCAACATATCATCCACATACAAGACCAAATAAATAACACGATCACCGATTAATTTAAAATACACACAGTGATCCGCTTTGCTTCTGGTGAAGCCAATTCCCCGTATATATGTATCAAATTTCTGATACCACGTCCTTGGTGACTGTCTCAACCCATACATAGACTTTTTTAACCTACATACCAGTTCTTTCTTACCCTTCACCACAAAGCCTTCAAGTTGCTTCATGTAGATCTCTTCTTCCAGATCCTAGTGAAGAAATGTTGTCTTCACATACATCTGTTCTACCTCAAAATCAAAATCAACAACAAAAGAAAAAAAGTAATCTAATAGAAGCTACCTTGGCAACAGGAGAAAAATATCACCAAAACCAATTCTTGACACCTGGGAATAACCTTTTTCTACCAACTAAGCTTTGTATTTCTCCACCTTGCCTTTTGTGTTCATCTTCTTCTTAAACACCCATTTGCTTCCAATGGGTTTCCTTCCACCTGACAACTCCACTAGATCCCACGCCTCATTTTTTCCAAAGATTCCATTTCATCAACCATGGCTTCTTTCCAAAGTTTTCCATCCTCTAAGTATATTACCTCCCTGACAATTTTGGGATCATCGCCAATAATATATAAAGAAATTTTTTAACAAAGCAGACGGACTATACCTTTCTAGCTACCTTCTTTCTCGAACTGATCTTCTCACAGCTGGAGTTTGTGGCTTTTCATCTTCTTATTCTTGTTCTGTTGTAGAGTTTGATTCTTCCTCCCTTAGCTCAAACTCTATCTTCTCAAGTTCCTTTGGTAAGACTTCATGTTTAATAACATATTTCACCTCTCTAAACACCATATCTTGGTTGTACACAACCTTCCTTGTTTCTGGGTTCCAAAGCTTATAACCTTTTAAAACATCCTTACACCCAATAAAGATGCACCTTTCAGATTTACTATCTAACTCGGTTCTTTTCTCCTTTGGAACATGTACATATGCATCATAGCCAAATACCCTCAAATGTGAAAGAGAAGGTTTCTTGCCAATCCATATCTCATGTGGATTCTTATCCGCCAACGTTGGTGAAGGTGATTTGTTGACCAGGTAACATGCAGTGTCCATCGCCTCTACCCAGAATTCCTGTCCTAACCTGACACCACTGAGCATGCTTCTTGCCTTTTCCATCAACGTCCTATTCATTCTTTCTGCAACTCCATTTTGCTGAGGTGTGTATGGAGTAGTCTTTTTTTGTGCTATACCACACTTCTTACAGAACTCTTCGAATTCCTTATTGCAAAAATCTCCACCATTATTTTTCCTCACCACCTTTATCTTCTTCACTGCCTAGTTTTCCACTAGAACCTTAAATTCTTTAAACCTCTCAAAGACTTCATATTTCTTCCTAAGGAAATATATCCATGTATTCCTTGAGAATTCATCTATAAATTATACATAGTACATAGACTTACACAGTGATGGAACTAACACAGGTCCAAACACATCACTGTGCATAAGCTCTAATATCCCTTTCACCCTCTTAGCACCAGAGGGGAAACTCACCTGATTCTTCTCTCCATATACACAATGTTCACAGAAATTGAAATCCAGAGAGAAATTAGACATACCTTTTACCATACCATTACCATGTTGTATTCAAAGGCCCTTCTCTCCAATATGTCCAAGCCTTTGATGCCATAGTATGGTCTTTTCTCCAGATACCACTAGATTTTCTGCTCCACTTTCAGGAACCACAGAACGGTTGCATCCATCAATAACAGTACTACCCAGAAGCTTGTACAGAGTTCCAATCTGAACTCCCCACATCAATACCAGTGCTCCCCGAACCATCTTGCATGTATCTTTCTTGAACACTGTTTTTACACCTGCATCATCCATCTTGCTTACAGAAATCAATTTTTTGGCCAATGCATGAATATGCAGAACATCCGGAAGTGTTCTAATCCTTCCACCTTGCAACTTCAGCATGACTTTTCCACGTTTGGTGATTCTAGCCTTCTTTTCATCCCCTAAGAAGACATCACCACCATCATATTTCTCATACTCGCAAAACCACTCCCTATGGGAGTGAAGTGAAAGGATGCACCTAAGTCAATCAACCATGCCTCATGATCTACATGTGTACTTGAAGAAGAAGCCAAGCACACATCCCCACCTTCGTCTAAGGTGGTTTTTGCCTCTGTAGAAGGAGCATCATCATATACCTTTCCTTTCTTGGGATCTTTAGATCTACAATCCTTTTTGAAGTTCTCTTCTTTTCCAGATTTCCAGCACACCTTTACAAGGTTTCCTAGAGATTTAGATCTCCCTCTAGATTTAGATCTCCCACTCAAGGGCTTATTTTTGTTTATGTTTTGGGACCTTCCTCATATAGACAAGGCATCTCCATTTTGCCTCTCTATTTTTTTTCATCTCATATCCTCCGACAACAAGGATGAGACTATTTCATCAAACTTCAAGGTAGTTATATTGCTACCCATAGCAACAACCAGACTATCCCACAAATCTGTTAGAGAACACAGCAAACTGATGCACTTATCTTCATCTAAAATTTGTATATCAATAGATAAAAAATGGCTTACCATAGTATTAAAGGTGTTTAGATGCTCTGTCACCGAGTCTCCATCCTTCATCCTCATCTTATACAACTTTTTCTTCAGGAACAATTTGTTCACCAAAGACTTAGATTGGTACAAATTCCATAACTTGACCCACAAATCCTTCGTCGTAGCTTCCCCTAATAAATTAAACAATACTGAATCTAAGATACACAACTGTATTGTGTTCTTTTCCTTCCGATCCAAATTCACCCAGTCTTCTGCTGACATTGTCGTTGGTTTAGTACCCGGATCTACTGCGATCCATTGATCTTTATCCACTAGCAGATCCTCCATCTTGAGCTTCCAAAACTCAAAAATCTGACCATTAAATTTCTTGATCTCTATCTTTCCACTGATTACCATCTTCTTTCACCGCAAGAATCGATCCCACAGATCTTCCACTAAATAGGGTCTACCACAGGCCTGAGCAAAACCCTTCAGCAGAAAAGGCATCCCCTTGAAGTCGAAACAAATCTAATACCAAATGTAGGTTTTAACTCTATACAGAAATTACCTAAAAATGAATTCTTAAAGAATATAAAATATACAATGGCGAGAAACAAAAAACAAATACACAGAGATTTTCCCCTAGATCCTAAAATCGGGACTACCAGATTGATTTTTCATTGTGCTCCTTTCAATGTTACAATACATATATATGCATGTCAAATCATTCATAAACCCCAATCCATTAATCCTGGATTAGAACATAACCATCGTTCCCTTGATTGGATCTACAAAATACCATGGGTAGAAAACAACCATGCCCAAAACCATTTGCAAAACCCATGCACAAAACCATAGGTACGTCTGCCCACCTAATATAGGATCCAAAAAAAACTTCCAGGGCATTGTCCCGGACCCCGTATAGGGGAGCTATCTCCCCCAAGAAATTCCCCAACAGGGGGGCGCATGTGACCCCCATGTTGCGCCTGGCGCAATGAACAAGGGGACCTATCCACCCCCCCCCCACCCCCCAATGCGCGTGCGACTAGTCGTGGAAAGAATATAACACACACCCAACACCACATACTTCGATATTGAGGAGATTGTTTTGGGAAAGAAGGAAACCATAAAGGTATAATAAACTTGATCGTTATTCTAATTTTGCTTTGTTTATTACTAATGATGATCCTAAAATGGTTAAGGAGGTATTCGATTTATAGGATTGAAAATTATGGAAAAGTCCATGATGAAAAAATGGAATCCTTAGTTAAGAATTAGGCTTAGATCTAGCGAAGATGCTAACTAGAAGAAATTCCATTGGTAGCAAATAAGTGTTTAAGAAGAAGTTGAAGGTAGAAGGAAAAATGGACAAATACAAAGCTCATTTAGTAGAAAAAAGTTATTCCCAATCAAAGGGAATTGACTTTGGTGATATTTTTTTTCTCCTATTGCATGGTTAACTTATTTTAGATTTCTTTTATATATTGTTGCTACTTTTGATTTTGAAGGGAAAGAAATAACTGGTATGTAGGCTACAAGAGTCTTTGTATTAGTTACAACAATCCCCAAGGATGTATTATCCAAAATTTGATACATATATATTGGGACTTGGCTTCAAGGAGCAAAGCACATCAATATGTGTATTTGAAATTAGTTAGTGATTGCCTTATTTATTTGGTCTTGTATGCGGATGATATGTTGTCGAATGGAAATGATAAGAAAATCATCTAAGATGTAAGAACTCAATTGTCGTTTAAATTTGACATAAAGAATTTTGGTGCTACAAATTTCATTTTTGGCATGGAAATTAAAATAAACCAAGCAGACACAAAACTCTGGATAAATTAGAGGAATTATATTAAGACAATATTGTAGAGGTTTAGTATGTAGGAATGTAAACTAGTAAAGATCCTTATTCCTATAGGTGTAAAGTTATCTACATATTAGTGTCCCAATACATAGGAATAGGAAGAGGACATGCCATGTGTTTTGTATGCTAGTGTGTTTGGAAACTTTATGTATGCAATGGTATGTACTAGACCAAACATTGCACATGTAGTGGGAATATTGGGTAGGTATATGTGTAAACCAAGGAAGGAGCATTGGTCAACAATAGCATTGGGTAGGTATTTTTGTAGCACTACTACTTAATTGTGTTTCCAAGGAAGAATGTTGCAAATTCACTAAGAAATTATGTGAACACAAATAATTTCTCTTATATTAGAGAATCAATGGGCATTGATGATTTGGATTGTCGATCATCTACTCATGTGACCCCTTATATGCGAAAAAAAACAAGTGGGAGAATCTTGTGTATGTGTCATATTCTTTGAATGATTAAACCCATGTGTGATTTTTATGTGCTAGGTGCAACAAGGGGGTCACATGGGGGGTGGTAGCCCCTCTTATTTGGCGTGTTCGTAGAGGGGATGGAGCCCTCAAAAAATATTTTGGATGGTTGTTTTCATCTGTTTTTGAAAATTTTGAGTACATGATTTTTACTTTTAGTGATATTGTGGTACATGGTGGTTCAACACATGGTTTTGTAAGTATAGTTAAGAGACTAAGATTGTATTATAATCCAGGGTTAATGGCTTGAAGTTTTATGGATGTTGTAGGATATACATATTATATTATACCATTCTAAATATATAATATATTGAAAAAGCCTTTCAGGTTTTCTTGGTTTTGAGTTTCCAAGGTAAAATATTTATGTTAAATGTGTGTGTGTGTGTGTGTCATTGCATCTTTTCATTTTTTATTAAGCATATGTTTGTAGCAATTAACTATACAAAGTTAAAACCAACATTTAAGAGGTTAATTCTTTTGACTTCAACTTAAAACATATACACCTTTGCAACAATAACTAACTTATGCAATAATGTAAGAATTTCTCTTAAAATATATATATATAAAGTACATAAGGCAAAAACCTTTAAGGTAAAGTCACAAATAAAAGCCAGGATGGCACTGAAAACATGCGTAAGCGTCTTTTTTAAGTCAGTAGGGTGAGAATGTTAGTAGCAAATTTACCGACGATTTTTCTTTATAACATTGGCACATCATATATATAGATATATATATATATATATATATATATATATATATATATATATATATATGATGTGCCAATGTTATAAAGAAAAATCGTCGGTAAATTTGCTACTAACATTCTCACCCTACTGACTTAAAAAAGACGCTTACGCATGTTTTCATCGCCATCCTGGCTTTTATTTGTGACTTTACCTTAAGGGTTTTTGCATTATGTACTTTCATCAATAATTCAAAAAAAAATTCAAGCAATGGAATCCTTGATCAACATATGGATTTATGTGCAACTACATTTTTTACAACATTAACATTTCTCACTTTTTTTTATCAAATATCATTTTTTTAGGTTTTACCAACAACTTATTTCACAAAGCACAATCATACAACCTTTGATTATTCCCACCAACATAGCACTAGAGAAATTTTGAACATGAATTTTCCTTCTCGAGAGACATCGATGTTGGAACCATTCTTGAGATGCATGCAAACAACCTCCTTACATAATACAGAATTGCTTCAATTTATGAAATTACAATGAAACTTGAGAAATCTTAACTGCACTTCATAACTTCATGTGATAATGTTTTAGTGATTCCTTTAAGTGCATGGCTAACACATTAGAAAGCATGCATATATATATATATATATATATATATATATATATATATATATGTATATATATATATATATATATCACAAAAGAAAAGCCATAACAATGTTAAAATTTAACCATTACATAAAATGTAAAATACATATAATAAATAAAATTTGAACATGTCAAATGGTTTCCAAGGAACAATTTCTCTCTTAGACATAACAATCTGATATGAACACCACCCTAGTGTTGGGTATAATGTGACAAGATAATGAATATTTAGTGGCTTGTTTTTCTATAATGACTTCCAAAAATGTTATCCTGAGTTGAAGTTAGACAAATTATTGAGCATTGATATGACAAGTATCACACATTAACCATATTGGTGGAAATTTTGAATAACTAAATGCTAATATTGATTGAAGCACATCAACAATTTGTGACTGCTAGCACTCATACTAGCTTGACCATCCCATTATCAATGTATTGATTGCACAAGAAACCATTTATGGCTAACTACAATTTTGTCACAATATTACCAGGTTGAGCTAAAATTATGGCAATGGTTCAAAGTTCTAAAGCACTTTACTACACTTAAAACTTCACTCCCTGCTAATAGAAACTTGGTTAATCATGGATTAGGACCAAACCAAGAATTTAGCATCTATGCAAGGATGCTCTTCCCATACTATCAAGCCCACACTGAATCAACAATGTCTCTCCATTATCAATGCATATCTAGAAAGAGGTCCCATAACATATGGGTGCCAACAAAAGTGAAAATTACCTTTCAAAATCTCCAAAAGGGATAAACATATCCATGGAGAAAACATGTCCATGGAAAGGAGAGTTGTCCAAAATATGAAGTACACATGGCATTGTGGAGGTACCACCTTGCATTTGCATGGATAAGGATTTTAGAGGTCAATTCATACCTTTTTGGAATGTTTCACCAATATCGTGCATGGAGGAAGACTTGAGGGGACAATACATGTCGTGTGGTCACAACATAACCCTTTTCTTGCTCTTCAAGTAAACCATTTGTATGTTCCTTGTATTACTATGCTTTTCACATTACATCATGTTCATTTAATTATTAAATCAAGAAAAGATAAATGGATTTAAATAGTGAATACTAGAAGTAATAAAAGCATCAAGTCCTAATTTATTGGTTGGACATTGGCCTTGGGATCCTAACTACGGACTTAACAAATTCCATATTTATATAACAACTATGTATATTGAGGAAATTTTTAGTAAGTCCAAATAACTAAACCTCAAAATCAAATTATCATCTATCTACAAGATATGTATCAAAATGAGGTGTACCACCACTATAATTTATGAATGAATCATGTCCTTTAGGAGCATGTAGTGTCGGACATTATTTTGATGAATTTAAGGAAATAATATTGTAGTGATAAACACCATTATAGCACACCCAACCCCCTGAAGTTGTATTAGGGCTATGGGATGTAACTAAACTTGAGTTTCAAGTTTTATTATGAACATGGGTTTATCATAGTTCCTCTTTCTTCCATCGCCTCATATTTATGATAGTGTAATCGTCTTCTACGCATTAAAAGATTTCCAATGACATAAATTTCATCTTGTTTTGAGCTATGGGCACATGGTTATGCCCACTTGAAGATCTAACCCTTAGTGGACACATCATCATTCTTACATTCCACATGGATGACACATGTCATACCTTGGCCATGTGTCACTCTCGCACTAGTCCTCATCTATTGGTAGTCCTTTATATTGAAGCCCTTCCATATTGAGATTTTATAAAAGTGCATTTTTCCAATGTTCCAGTGATATGATATCCCAATATTCTAGTATTATGATATGCCAATATGCCTATTTCCATAAACCTCCAATATGTCAATATATTGATATGTTGATATTTTCATATGGAATGTAGAAATTCTAACTGTAGATTAACCTGATTATGCAATATAACTAAAGCAAAATACTTAATCTACTTCTACAATCAAACTTGTGGATGCTTAATAGATTTGAGCAAGATCAAGCGGAACACATATAACAGAGAAGAAGAATCAATACACATGAAACACAGAAGAATACTCTGGGGAAAGCCTCAGCTAAAAACCCCGCTATTTGTATTATCATACAAGTGGAAATATATCAGGATTGTACACAGCTTTAGCTCTCACAACTATCCAGCTCTTAGTACAATCCCTCACTGCTACTCATAGACAAAATAGACTGCTCATATGCCTTCTCCTCTGCCCCCCAAGCCTCCTATTTCCTTGCATAGTTTTCCATGGGTGATCCAGCTGTAACCTTGTGTGACACTGATCTCACACACTGCTCCAACACACTGTAAAACTGCGCAAATCTCAAGGAATGAATTCCTTCTGAATGCAAGAGTTTTCCTTATAGGAAAATTCTTGCAACTAATAGTACATTGTCCCTGTCATTAATCTCAACTGGGTATTCCTTTGAACTGTCATGCATGAGTTATCGATGAGAGAATCTTCAGTTATCGATGAGAGAATCTTCAGTTATCGATGAGAGAATCTTCAGTTATCTGGAGTACACTAGTTTGATGCATGCATGCATTAACTAACTGAACTCACAAATAGTTCCTCAAATTGTTTGGAACTAATTTAACTGGAATTAACTCAGTTAACTGAGCTAACTAATTACAACTCAAATACAACTCACTCTTATCTCCTTAATCAAGGGATAATCTCCTTAATTTAAGGGATAATTGTTGCATGACTTCACAAAGAATTCTAGCTTGAATTTCTCCAACTAATTAACTCAAGATGAATTAATTAATTATTTTTCAAGCAGCTAGTGAGACTAAATTCGAATTTTAATTCAAGGACAATTTAAAATTGGAATATTCTTGTTGCCACATTTCAACACTCCCTCTCAACAAGAAATGGATTATCTGCCACCCCGATCATGTCTCTATGGAACTTGAATTTACACTTTGACAATGCCTTAGCCAAAATGTCAACATCTTGCTCCTCGGTCGAAATATACTGCAACAACATGATCCTCTTCGCCACACAATCTCTGAGATGATGATACCAGATGTCAATGTGCTTGGATCGATCATGAAATATTGGGTTCTCATAGAGATTGATACAACTTTTATTATCACAGTAGCTCACAGTTGGATCCATCCTCTGATCAAACAAACCAACTAGAATTTTCCGCATCCAGATGGCCTCACATGCTACCTGACTTGCAGCCATGTATTCAGCCTCTGCTGAGCTAATGCAACTGACCTCTATTTCCTGCTGTACTAAGAAACTGCAACTGACCCAAGGTTGAAAATTCCTCCTGATGTGCTCTTTCGATCTGATGGACTCCCTGCCCAATCTACATCATTAAAGCCCTATAGCTTCACTCCCTATGTTCGTATGTACCATAATCCATATTGAGATCTTCCTCTGAGGTATCTCAAAACATGCTTAGCTGCCTTCCAAAACATCTTGTTAGGCTGAACCATTGCTTGACTCAACTGGTTCACTACATAGCACAAATATGGTCATGTGTTCACTAAATACATTAGTGAACCCACAAGCTGCCGATACACAGTAGCCTCTATTACTTCTCCTGAAGTAGCATCCTCCTTCCCCTAGTTACCTGCTAGAGGAGTCTGCATGGGCTTGCACTTCTCCATGTGGAATCTCTTGAGTATCTCATTGGCATACTTGCCTTGAGACGCAAACACTTCCCCATCCTTCTACCACACTTCCATGCCAAGAAAGTAGTGCATGAGACCCATGTCTTTCATCTCTAATTCTCTTGCAAGGTCCTCCTTGCAAGACATGATCAACTGATCATCACCTGTCAATATGAGATCATCAACATAAATTACAATGATCAACTGCTTACCTTCCACCATGATGTGATACAGGTTCCCATCTGCTTCACTCTTTTTGAAGCCCAACCTGGTGAAGTAGTTATCAATCCTGGTGTACCAAGCACGAGTTGCTTGCTTCAGTCGGTACAAAGCTCTCTTGAGTCGGCACACATGCGACTCACGATTGAAGGTCTCAAAACCTTTTGGATGCTCTATGTACACCTCTTCCTCAATCTTGCCATTGAGGAATACAGTCATCACATCCATCTGATGGATCTTCCAACCCATCTGTGCTGATAGTGCCAACATCGATCTGATAGATGAGCACCTTGCGACAGGAGTAAAAGTCTCATCATAGTCGATCCCCTCGACCTGTGAAAAGCCACAGGCAACAAATATTGCCTTATGCTTTTTCCACACTATCGTCAGCAGCCTGCTTTACTTTGTAAAGCCAACGGGAACTCACAACTGACTTGTTCTCTAGTCTTGGAACCACATCCCAAACACTGTTCCGAACTATGAAGTCATACTCCTCCACCATAGCATTAACCCAAATCAGCTGTTGCACTGCTTCCTCAAAGGAAGATGGCTCGATCTCAACACATTCCCCAACAAGGGCCATGTAACCAGTGTACCTCTCAAGTGACCTCCTCTGTCTGCGCTGAGAAGATGGTTCTCCCACATTCTCTCTCGCATCCGACAATAATCTATCAGCTTATCTTGTGCACTTTTGTCCCTCTCTAGAAGACTCTGCTTGAGTGGATGTCTCCACTCCTAGAACCTCTACATGCGGCTACTCCACATCAGTCTGAGGCTCCTCCTCCTTAGGAACTAACAGCTCCTCCACAGCCTATAGTTGGAGCTCCCTCTCAAGGGAAACTCGCATGGCCTTCTGCTCATCAAACTTGAGATCTTTGTGAACCATGGTCTTTCGACTGGTAGGCAAGTACACCAGATAGTTGTGGGGTGTACCAGTGTATGCCACAAGTATCCCCAACTCTGCTGTCGACTCAAGTTTCTTCCAGGCATCCTTGGTCACATGGCAATATATAGATGAGCCAAAGATCCTGAAGTGACCCACATCTGATCTCTTACTGGAGAAAGCTTCCTCTGGTGTCTTCATCCCAAGTATGCGATGCGGGCTTCTATTCTGCAAATAGACTGTTGCGTTGCATGCCTCAGCCCACAAATGAAGTGGTAGGCCTTGGTCATGCAGCATCGCACGAGCTTCCCCCACAATCGTTCTATTCTTCCTCTCGGCCACCCCATTCTGTTGTGGGTTATGAGATGTCGTCAACTCCTGTTTAATTCCTTATGCTGCAGAGAAGTCCTTCAGCTATTGAGAGACATACTCTCCACCATTATCGCTTCTCAAGGCTTTGATCTTCTTCCCTGACTCTTTCTCAACAAAAGCTTTGAACTCACAAAACTTTGAGAAGGTTTGGTCCTTCTTCTGCATGAAATAAATCCAACATTTACAAGAAAAATCATCAATGAAAATCACATAATACCTTTGCTTCATGGTGGATGTTGTTGAGAATGGTCCACACAAATTAGTATGAACTCGCTCTAAGATCACTTCAGCTTGACTATATCGATCATGAAAGGAAGACTTGGCGTACTTTCCCAAGGTACAACCTTTGCATGTGTCCACTTGCTCAAGTTTACCTTTGGGAAGTCTGGTAGAGATCTGCTGCATTATCTTCAAGGCCCCATGATGCAAATGGCCCAACCGCATGTGCCATAACTTGCCAATGTCTTAGCTTTGCACCAATTCTGCTTTCGAGCTCAATGCAGCATAATCATCCACCTCTATTTTATAGAGATCCTTCACTCGAATCCCAATCCTCTTGGTTTGACCCGTGGCTATGTGTCTTAGGAACGCCTTTCCTTTACTGAAGACAACATCGTAGCCTTTGACCTCCAACATCGCGACCGATACCAAGTTCTTCTTCAGTCCAAGCACATACTTTACATTATTCAAGGTCAGAGGAGCTCCATGCTCCCTCTGAAAAGAAACTGTGCCTTCTCCTGAAACACAATAATTTCCATCATCACCCATCTCTATGCATCTTGAGGTGTTTCTCCTCCAAGGTACTGAATAAATTTTTATCATCGATCATGTGGAATGATGCTCACTGTCCAGATACCAAACACAACCCACCATCAATGAAACCATGCATGAAATGAGGGTAAAATCCCATTTGAACTGAGAGGCTAATGCCTCACCTTCTGATCCTTTCGAGGATCCCTTCTTGGATTTCTTCAATGGGAAATTAGTTGCATAATGGCCCATCTCATGACAATTAAAGCATCTCACTTTAGATTTGTCAATTTTCTTCCCTCCATGAGAATAATTAGATTTGGAATGGGAAGCCTTCCCTTTCCCTTTCCTTGCCTTACTTGCCAAGGCCAAATTTTCTTCATCATCATTCTTTGATGAAGAACCATCTCTTGTGATCCTCTTGATCTCCTCCCGCATCAGATCTGACCACAGTCATTCCCAATCTGACATTTCTCTCTTCCATTCATAGATTCTTGGTAGCTATTCCATCTCTTTGGAAGGTTGAGGAGAGCGAAGCTCGCCATATCATCATTGGCAGTAGTTATTCCCACAATACTAAGCTCATCTCTATAGGTGGTGAGCTTGTTCAGGTATGTGGAAATCGTGTCTCCCTTCTCCATCTTTATTTTCCAAATATTATCCTTGAGCGCTAGTTTCCTCTGGTCGCTACTATTCTGATAGAGGTCCTTCAATGTCTTCCACATTGAAAACAAAGTCTCCCTCCTGTGGAGACTCGAGACAATAAGGTCTCGAACTCCCTCCAGAAGAATATGTCTTGCCTTCGCCACACACTTCTTCCATTCAGCCAATTCTTGTGCATTAGCTGCAACTGGCTTGGGGATTTCTTGATCAATGAAATCCTTCAAACTATTGTCTTCTAATACCCCTTCCATGCAATCTTTCCATGCTATGTAATTCGAGCTGCCATCCAGAGCATACTTGAGTCTCAAGCCATTGAATGCCATTGGTGAACTTTGAAGTATGATAAGAATTTGATTTTGCACCTACAACCAAGAGCTTCAAACTTCAAATTTCCCTTCTCAGTATACTATTCACAGCTTCGATCACCTATTCTCTGATACCATGTAGAAATTCTAATTGTAGATTAACCTGATTATGCAATATATCTAAAGCAAAATACTTAATCTACTTCTACAATCAAACTTGCAGAAGCTTAATAGATTTGAGCAAGATCAAGCTGAACACATATAACAGAGAAGAAGAATAAATGCACATGAAACACAGAAGAATACTTTGGGCAAAGCCTCAGCTAAAAACCCCGCTATTTGTATTATCATACAAGTGGAAATATATCAGGATTGCACACAGCTTTAGCTCTCACAACTATCCAGCTCTCAGTACAATCCCTCACTGCTGCTCATAGACAGAATACACTACTCATATGCCTTCTCCTCTGCCCTCCAAGCCTCCTATTTCCTTGCACAGTTTTCCCCGGGTGATCCAGCTATAACCTTGTGCGACACTGATCTCACACACTGCTCCAACACACTGTAAAACTGCGCAAATCTCAAGGAATGAATTCCTTCTGCATGCAAGATTTTTCCTTATAGGAAAATTCTTGCAACTGATAGTACACTGTCCCTGTCATTAATCTCAATTGGGTCTTTCTCTAAACTGACATGCATGAGTTATCGATGAGAGAATCTTCAGTTATCTGGAGTACACTAGTTTGATGCATGCATGCATTAACTAACTGAACTCACAATTAGTTCCTCAAACTTTTTGGAACTAATTTAACTGGACTTAACTCAGTGAGCTAACTAATTACAACTCAAATACAACTCACTCTTATCTCCTTAATCAAGGAATAATCTCCTTAATTTAAGGGAAAATTGTTGCATGGCTTCACAAAGACTTCTAGCTTGAATTTCTCCAACTAACTAACTCAAGATGAATTAATTAATTATTTTTCAAGCAACTGGTGAGACTAAATTCAAATTTTAATTCTCAATTTTAATTCAAGGACAAATTAAAATTGGAATATTCTTGTTCCCACATTTCAACATGGAATAGTGGGATATTGATAATTTTCTTTAACTACTAGTCCTTACAAATTCCCAATATTTCAATAGGTTGATAGACAACTTAGCATGCTACATAATTTCTCTAACACCCAATAGCCATCTAACACATGGCAAGTGGCCAACATGTACTCCACCACATGGCATCACTAACATGTGTCACGTGTCACTCACACTTACACATCTAACAAGCCAAAATATAAAATTTGGGTGACACGTCATATATATGGCACTGCCACATCATCATTTATGACGTCATGTTGATGTCATTCTTCATGATTCCTCGATACTCCAGCATCTGGTGCCATCATTTAATGTGCCGAGTTAACATAAATTTTGTCATCAAATGAAGTCTATCAACTTAAGCCATGCCATACCAAAGAATTCATTATATGGGCATTTCTCCCATTTTTTTGGTGGCTTGGTATTAAGTAAATCCCTCCTTCTGCCTAGCTCTAGGTCATGGCTCTCATCAAACCATGTGACCCAGGGTGGAGGCTAAGACTTCCAAACCCCAAATTTCAAGGAGTAAATCCCTAAATTTCTACCCAAATCCTCCAATTCCTAAACCACCTCTAGAGGATCGAAGTTAACTTTTTAGGTAAAAACTATTGCGCAAATACTTTGAAAAATTCAAAGCTCTTCAACTGCTTATAAGGGAAATCAAACCACTTCCTTCAACTATGAAAATTCAGGCTTCCTCCTCTCTATCACTTAGGAAAAAGAGAGGAGGATTGTAAGTTGACCTAACTCTGGAGACATAAGTGTTACAGATCCATTTGGGCACATCAAATCCCAACATTCAGATCAGTTATTTAGGACTCATAAAACCCTAAAATCAGTTGCTTCATGCCCTAAACAAGTCAACCCTTTGAATGCCTCCTTCCCAGACAGTTTCATGACTTGAAGACATCCAGAAATTGCCTCTAGAGGGACTAGCATAGGTAAGCCCTTATGAAGGTGTGCTGCAGAGTAGCTAAGTCCACTGCCAGGGTGCTCTGCAGAGCACTTAGGCTTCCTTTCACCTGCACTGGGTGAGAATGAGCGAAATTCACATAGGGTTTGTGAATATTCTTATCTTGTGGAGTCATCTAGAAGTTTCCTTGTCTTATCAACTCCTATCAGCTAGAAAATGGATGAGGAATGAATTAAGGATCATCCTATCCTCTCATCCTTTCCTCCATGGAACTAATTCTATGGAAGGACATTTAATTTTACCATTAATGACAAAACCTCCTTCATCTTCCTATAAATTTACCACTCATCTAAGTGATTAGGGGCTAGATTATGTTGAATTGTAAGGAGATAATGCTGCTATGAGACTTGACTTTGGAGCAAATGATGTGATGCCACAAGCTTGTCTTGCTTTTGATGTGATGTGGATGGGATCCAAGCTGGAGGAATGACTTTGAATCAGACACTGATGGTTGTAATTTCTTCTTCTATCTAATAAAGTGTTTGAACCTTTTTCCATATTTGTGTTCTTTCATAATGCTTATATGTATGAATTGCTTCTGATTCCTTTCATTTATATTCAATGGATCGTATGCTTTCATTAGTTTTCGTCTTCTATGTTGACAGGGTACTTTTCAAGTGGTTTAAGTACGGGAAGGAGCGATGGAATCGGTACAAGGGAGAGGAAAGTGGAACTACAGGTAGGCCTTTTATCCTCTCCTCTTATCTATTGCTTATAGGGAAAGTCTAAAACACTTTAAACTGGTGTTCTAGGCACAGCTACTTGTCTAGTGAATTATTATTTACCAGTAGATGCTAAATTCTCCAAAACAAATTGGCGACTCCACTGGGGAAGAATCCTCCTTCCTAGTAGCTTATCCACCTCCTAATACATCCTTGTAGACTCTATTTGTTTTCATAGATTGTAATTCAATTGTTTACATTGAAAAAATTCGTCAAAACTGTGTCAGATTGCCTCTTGAAATGGCTTATTGTCACCAACGCAGGCTTGTGAGGGACACAATACACTGCAGAGCATCCCTGGCTTAGGGACAGTGCTCTGAAGCACACTGTCTCCCACCCTGGGCTGCGTTGATCCTCCTAGGATCAGTTTCCCACCTTTGGAAAGAGTTTTTTACCAAGTTTTCTCTGTTTGACTGTTTGTTGATTGATCAATGAATGGCATGTCTCTGAAAATGAGTGTTTATCTCCTGGTCTAGCCCGAGTTTGGTTGAATTGATTAATGTTTCTTCATGTTTTCTTTGTCATTATCAATCAATAGTCAAAGTTAGGATATAATTGATTAATCTTCATTCGAAAGAAAGTGTTGTAAAGTCTTCTCTTCCTTCGAATCTGAACTGTCGTAAAATTCTTCGTTCATATGAAAGATTGATTGATTGTATGTGCATATTTCCTTTTTGTTCATATTCACATTACGAGAATAGAAAATAAATACATGCATGTTGCATTGAAAAAGTTTGTATGTGCTGATAGGAATAGTGTAGGGAAATTTCATTTAGATTGTGCTCTTTGCTCTTTGATCAAAAGAAATCTGATTGCTCTATCCCTAAGTAGCTAGGTTTTTCATCGTTAAATTGAATGGAAAGAATGCTTATCATGACAGTTTCATTCCTAGGAATTTCAGAATACATCACATGCTGAACTTGAAAGGTAAATTCCTAAGCAAGATCAACTTAAAATAAACATCAATTTACCTAATGGAGCATTGTCATTAACAAGAACATTTAGTGGTTCTAGGCTAGAGACGTTTTCCGACGTCATAAAACAAAGCAGTTGTTACTAACTTGTCTGCAATACATCCCGAGTGTGATACGCCATTCCATGTACATGAGTATATCGTAGCTCATCCACGTACCTTCAGGTATATAGGACGGTGTTACAATACGTAAAGTATATGGGAATGCTCTCACTGTGCGATTTTGCATTAGACAGCACTTATACGGACTAGGCCTCCATGTACCTTCGTGTATATATGGGAGGAAAACTCTAGGTTGCTATCCATCCTTAAGTAACCAAGTCGACCACCTTGTAAACTGTGATACACTGAAAACAACATTCGGGGAGATTGCCTACCCATACTTCTTGGTTCACCAGGAGGTATTCTGCAGTTCACAGTTGCTTGGTAAAACTTTTGCCTAGTATACCCCTTTTTGTTTATTTCTTTATTGATAATAAAATTAATCAGCAATCGTGGAGGAACATCAACCCATACCTCGTCGTTTGCGGAGAACAACGAGCAAACTGCCTTTTCCACCCAAAGCAACACCAATTCGGGCAAAGTGGTCTCGCTTAACTGAGTATAGTACATCAAGAACTCCTAGTTCTTCATCTGAGTTACCTGAATCATCTATTTCAGTAAGTACAGAGACTCCAGTTACTCCAACATTTTCTGGCCCATTTGTTTCTGAAGAAGAAGTTTCACAATTACCTGAGGACATTAGTACTAATCATAGTGAAACAGTAACCGAGGTTGTTCAACAACAAGTTGATCCTCAACTTGAAGTTGCCTAACAAGAAAGTACTTATGAACTTGAATCAATTCAACCAGAAGTTAATCCAGAATCTATCCCAGTTCAAACAGAAGTTACATCTGAACCTGAAGTTGTTCAGGAACCTCTTTCTGAAACTGTTGTTCATTTACCCGAACATCTGGACTTCGAATTTGAACATTCAGAAGTTGTTACTTTACTGGAAGACGATCAACCGATTACCCCTCAGACATCAGTAACTATTGAAACTTCAACTTCATCAACACCAGAAATCTTTTACGGACCTGACAGTGAAATTCTTCCACCGGGTTTAATTGCTATAGAAGAGGAATTGGAAGAAGATTCCACACCTGGAACCCCGTTTCACTTGGGAACTGGGATTTATGTTTACCCTAAACTCCTGATTTTTTCGCTTCATTTGATCCTGCTTATTTTCAATTACCCATCGATTCTTTAGGACAAATTTTGGGTCAGTTAACTATGGTTGAACAACCGTCAACATCTCAGACTGTATCATCTGATGCAGCTGCAATAGAATCTTCTGTTGTAACCTCTTTGATGTTTTCTACCACACCTGAGTCGCACCTGTAAGGTGAATCATCCATCCTGGTTGGTTACCAATCATTGTCTGGAACCCACTTAAGGGTTTATTCTACACCATGGTCATCACCCATATCCTCAACCAGAATTTTACCTAGTCCTTCTGATCCGGATTTAAACAGGAACGCAACGAATTACAGAGATAACCATATACACAAAGATGCAGCGGAAATAATACTTCATTTCATTAATAGGAAATACTGAAATATGCTTACAATCAGAAATGGAAATAAACTAGCTAGGGCGATGGTAGCTTATCTCTGAGAAGAGATGTGATGGCTACATGCCTCTGAACTGTGTTACAATGAGGCTCGAAGGCCTATTTATTGTTGAGAAACAATGGAAAACCCTTAACATTCCAAAACCTAACCCTAGGAGATGAAACGCCAAACTGTGGGCCCCGTTTGGGGGTAAGTTGGTACATCAACTTCCCGGGGTCGTAACTTTGGCATATGATCTCCGTTTGACGCGTACAATAGCTCATTAGAAAGATCTATCCGAGCACTATCATTGTTGGAACGGGCAACACCAGTCCATTCCATGGACTCGTGTTGCCCCTAGATTCCCCAAAAAATGTCGTTTAGGGCCTCAAAACGGCTCCGGAAGTTCAGGACCCGAAAAACTGCTAAAAATAGTAAGTTGTGCTACAATTAAGGAAACTGAAAATGCTGAGAAAGACAAAGGTGGGGGTCCAGGTGGACTTGGCAGGTGGCCACCAATATCCACCTGGATCATTCCTCCCCCCTTAGGAAGCAATGGTCCCCATTGCGTTGAGCTCCTCCATGAGATGAGGAAACTTCTACTGAACTTGTTCCCTGGTGAGCCACTTGCCCTGCTGAAGGAGTTGGCCTGCTTTGACAACTCGATACAGTTGGATATTTTGTTGGCGAGTGTTCTTGATCTGTGTGTCCATGATCCGATCAGTGGCAGCTTGTTCCATGCAATCTGGATTTAATTCTGTGGGTTTGAGCTATTCTGCAATGTCGGATGTGTCTAGCAATGGTGGAAAGTATGGCCGAAGGCGGTCCACATTGAACACTGGGTGCAGGCCAAGGAATGGGGGAATGCTGAGCTCAAATGCAATGTCTCCCACAGCCTTAGTAATGGTGTAAGGACCATATCGGAGTGGTCTCAATTTCCGATAGGCTCCAGTAAGGCGTTCCTTTTGCAAATGCAACCAGACTTTGTCGCCCACCTGAAACTTGTGTGGCACCCGATGTTGATCAGGTCGCTGCTTGTACTTGGCATTTGATTTCTCAAGAATGTCATGGACCTGCTGGCGAATATGTTGGATGCGCTCAATGAAGCTGGTGGCCTTATCTGTATCGGACTGGACATGAGTTGAATTCATGTGAGTGGCTGCAAGTGGCATGGCCACATCAATGGGACATAGTGGCTGGAATCCCAAACCCACCTGAAAAGGGCTATGGCCAGTGGAGCTGTGAAGAGCTCGGTTGTAGCTGTGCTGAACATAGGGGAGGCTCTCGTCCCATGTGCATGGATGCTTTGAATTATACATGCGCAGAATGTGCACAATCATCCTATTGACAACCTCTGTCTGGCCATCAGTTTGAGGATGGAAGGCTGTGGACTTCGTGAGTTTGGTGTCCAGCATTGACCAGAGACTGGACCAAAATGTGCTGAGAAACCGACTGTCCCGATCTGAGATGATAGACTGTGGGATCCCAAAGTGCACCCACACTCGTTCGAAGAAGAGTTTAGCAGTGGCTTCTGCTGTGATATTCTTCTTGCAGGCCATCATAATGGCCATCTTTGAGAACCTGTCGACGACCACAAAAACACAGTCATTTCCATGCTTAGTGGAAGGAAGGCCTGACATGTAATCCATGGAGATGGATTCCCAAGGTCGACTAGGGGTAGGCAACGGGGTATAGAGGCCTTGCTTCTTAATGGTCGGTTTGGCAATGGCACAGGTAGTACATGATCGGATGTACTTCCCAACATCCTGTCGAAGATTCGGCCAATAGAAATAATTTTGCAGTACTGCCACTGTTTTCTCAACCCCGAAATGCCCAGCAGCCCGACTGTAGTGTGCTTCCCAAATCATCTTGGCACGCTCGCTTGAAGGAACACAAAGGTGACCGAGGTGGCATAATAGGGCATCCTGGAGGTGAAAATCTACAACCTGCCGACCCTCCAAGAGTGTCTGGTATGTGTGGCTGAATTCTGGGTCGCTTTTGTAGAGAAGTGGCCAATCAGAAGTCTCATGCCCGCAAGAGTTGAGCACGGTGGTTAGCGCCATGATCGGTGGTCGACTGAGGCAATCTGCAACATTATTGGTGCTGCCCTTTTTATACTTGATATTCAAGTGAAACTGTTGCAGGTATGTAGACCACTTCTGATGGCGATCATTCTGCAATTTCCCTTGGGTCTGTATGAACTGCAGAGGTCGGTGGTCTGTGTGGATGACCGTTTCCTTCCCCAAAATGTAATGCTTCCATTGTCGGCAGGCCTGTACAATGGAATACATCTCTTTATCATAAGTGGGGTACTTCCGGACTGTGTCTGAAAGTGTTTCACTGTGATATGCCACTGGATGTCCATGTTGAGTAAGGACTGCCCCAATAGCATAGTCAGAGGCATCTGTCTCGACCTCAAATGGTTGTTGTAAATCTGGTAACGCGAGCACTGGTGCCGTGCAGAGGCGATCCTTCAACTCCCTGAATGCCTTCTGTTGAGATTCAAACCAAAAGAATTTTGCTTTCGCCCCGCCCTTGGTGACTTGACTCAAGGGCCAAGAAATATGAGAAAACCCCAACACAAACCTGCGGTAGAAGTTGGCAAGACCTAGAAAGCTGCGGAGCTCTGTTAGAGTGGTTGGAGAGGGCCAATCCCGAATGACTTGGACCTTGGCTGGATCGACATGCACCCCCTGTTCATCAATGATGTATCCCAGATACTGAACCTCGGTCATGCCAAAAGTGCATTTCTCCAAATTGGCACATAGCTTGTGTTGCCGCAGTGTTTGGAGAACCTGTCGGATGTGGTGGAGGTGCTCTTCCCAACTCTGGCTGAAGATCAGAATGTCATCCAAGTATACTACTACAAAGGAGTTGGTGAATGGCCGCAAGATGTCATCCATTAGCCTCATAAAGGTTGTAGGAGCATTCGTCAATCCGAAAGGCATGACCAACCATTCGAAGAGGCCCTCCTTGGATTTGAAGGCAGTCTTCCACACATCTGAGGGTTCGATTGGTACCTGGTGATATCTTGACTTCAGATCGATCTTGCTAAAATATTTCGCCCCCTTTAGTTGGTCTAGGAGGTCATCAATCCGCGGGATCGGGTACCTATTACGGACAGTGATCTTGTTCAGCGCCCGATAGTCAATACAGAGTCTCCACGTCCCATCCTTCTTCTGTACCAACACTATCGGGCTCCCACAGGGCGAAGAACTCGGACGGATGTGACCTTTCTGCAGGAGCTCCTGAATCTGCCTCTTGATTTCATTGTTCTCCAGAACGGAGCGCCGATAAATTGGTCCATTGGGTAGCGGCGCACCTGGGGTCAGATCGATGGAGTGCTTGACCTGACAGTGCAGAGGAACCCCTGCCGGGGAGGTGAAGATGTCTTCGTACTCCTCCACAATCTTGTCCATCTGCAGCTGCCGTGCAGAGGGACCCCGTTTGGAGGTCGCGGCCACTATCTTCTTCCCTTGAGGGCGTATCATCAGGAAAACAAATTTCCTGGTTTTGGAAATGATCTTACTGCATTGTTTTGCAGTAATCAAAGAGATGGCGGCAGGTGGTGCTACCTCTGGTATCCTGAACAACTTATTTCCCAATGTGATAATAACAGCACGGGGCCTTGATTCATACACAGCATGTCGCTTCCACAAGTATGGTTGTCCTAGTAATACATCACAAACTTCAAGGGGAGCAATGTCACACAATACCTCATCCGTGAAGGGCTTGATGTTGTACGGAAGACGACACTGCTGGCTCACGCGAAGATCTCGTCCTTGGTGAAGCCACCCAATGGTGTATGGCTGTGGATGGGCTGTGGTCGGTAAGCCCAACCGCTTCACGACCTCTGCCGAAATGAGGTTCTTTTGACTCCCGCTATCAACAATGAACTGTATCGGGGAGCCCTTTACCCACATCTGGGAGTGAAAGAGACGCTCCTCCTCCTCTGGATCTTCGGGTTCATTTTTCTGGATCTTTGCGGTAGCAACAGTGGCGCTGGGGTCCGCATCAATGATCTGCTTCCCTTTTTCATACCCCTTATCGGGTTCTGACTCAGAGTCGGAACATGCATCTGATTCTGAAACCTTTAGCTCAGCCACCAGTGACTGCTTGGCCCGACACTCACTTGTGTTGTGAGTGGAGCTCTTATGGAACTTGCACCATTTTCCAGTGTCCTTTCTCGGCTTCGCGGCGCTGTTCTTTGCTTGCAGCTTCGGCTGGTTGTCTTGGGCTGCCCCGCCTTGGCTTTGTCCTTTGTTCTGTGGTTTAGGGGCACCTTTCCCCTGCTTTGGATTCGCAGATCCAAAGTCTCGCTTCTTTTGTTTAAACTTCTGCTCGACCTTGACGGCATACCGGTATGCTGCGCCGAGCGAGGGGATGTTTAGGAACTGTATTTCTTCCTGAATGTACTTGTGCAGGCAGCCACGGTATTTGAGTATCAAATGTTGCTCCGAATCCCTGATACCCAACTTTGTGCGAAGGGTATGGAAAAGATTGGTGAACTCCGGCACATCTTGGTCCCTTCCCTGCCGCAGCGTGGTCCACTTTATGTATTCATCCTCATAGCTCCCGACAGGGTAGTACTGCTCCTTGATGGCATCCCGGAACGAATCCCAGGTGGGTGCGGCTGAAAATAGTGAGCCAGTACTTTCATCCTTCTGCTCGCAGTAGGTTTCCCACCAGTCCTTGACGTGGGGGGCTGCTTTGAGAAGAGCAAAAACAATCTTTTCCCGACTCGAAAATTCATGAACAGAAAAATAACCCTCTAGCAGATTTAACCATTTATCTACGGCATCGGCGTCTATCTGACCCTCGAATATGGGGATTTCAAAATTCACTTGTACCTTAAAGGGTGTGGCGTTTCCAGAGGAGCTGCTGGAAGCCGATGCGCCGCTTCTGGGTAACCGCTGAAGGATCTGCGCAAAGCTGTCCATCATCGCGTTCCGTTGTCGCTCGAGCGCTTCTTCGAGCAAGATTTTGATGGGATCTCCTGCCCCCTCGTCTTTCTTCTCGTCCGCCATGGGAGGCCGTCGGGATTTGCAAGGCTGGTCTTGCAAAGGTTCAACCAGTTCGAGCCCTAACTCCTTATATCCCGACCTTGTTGGGGACATGCAAAGAAAAACAGAGAAAAAGCAGACCGCTTTGATACCACTGATCCGGATTTAAACAGGAACGCAACGAATTACAGAGATAACCATATACACAAAGATGCAGCGGAAATAATACTTCATTTCATTAATAGGAAATACTGAAATATGCTTACAATCAGAAATGGAAATAAACTAGCTAGGGCGATGGTAGCTTATCTCTGAGAAGAGATGTGATGGCTACATGCCTCTGAACTGTGTTACAATGAGGCTCGAAGGCCTATTTATTGTTGAGAAACAATGGAAAACCCTTAACATTCCAAAACCTAACCCTAGGAGATGAAACGCCAAACTGTGGGCCCCATTTGGGGGTAAGTTGGTACATCAACTTCCCGGGGTCGTAACTTTGGCATATGATCTCCGTTTGACGCGTACAATAGCTCATTAGAAAGATCTATCCGAGCACTATCATTGTTGGAACGGGCAACACCAGTCCATTCCATGGACTCGTGTTGCCCCTAGATTCCCCAAAAAACGTCGTTTAGGGCCTCAAAACGGCTCCGGAAGTTCAGGACCCGAAAAACTGCTAAAAATAGTAAGTTGTGCTACAATTAAGGAAACTGAAAATGCTGAGAAAGACAAAGGTGGGGGTCCAGGTGGACTTGGCAGGTGGCCACCAATATCCACCTGGATCACCTTCTCTAAGGGGAACTCAACAGTTCAATCCTGCATATCAGTATCAAGCTGGGAAATCTGGTCAAAAAAGACCTATGTATCCATTAAATATTGGATTTCCACCATATGGAGAGCAATATGTTTATTCACCATATCCTCCTTATTCTGGAGGACTACCATATGGTAATATCCCACAGTATTCAAGTCAATCTGGAATTAGAGTTTGTCAATGGGAACCAACAATTCCAGTTCAACCGAGGCTTGTGTATCCAACACAACCAATGCAAATTCTGACAGCTATTCCTACTACACCTGTTGTTACAACTGTACCACAGTCACAAGTTCAAACTGTTGTATCCCAACTGGTACAAATTGATCCTTCTACCTTGCAACCACAAGTTTCAATTCAAGAAGTTCAAGTTCCTCAAGTTGTTGTACAACAACCACTTGTTTCTGGAGTTCAGCAACAACCTCAGGTTAGTGTACCCTTATCTGGACTGACCCAGGCTTACACTGGTATAGTTTATTCACAACCTGGCCAACCTTTCATTGTTGGACAGCAACAACCGTTAAATCAACAACAGTTGTACCAACAACAACAACAGTTGATTCAACAACCATGGTAGCCTCAATTTCAACAACCCCAATTCCAGCAATTCCAACCCCAGTTTGGACTTGTTTCACAGGCTCAACCTGGTTTTGGTCAATCTCAAGCTTACCAAGGTCCTAGTCAACAAGGCTTTGCAGGTTATGGACAACCACACATTCAACCTGGTTATCAACAACCACCTTATACTGGTTTTGTTCAACAACCATACCAAGGTTACCAAATGCAGATGCCCTATGTCGGTATGCAAAGACCTATTGCCCAGGCAATTCCATGATATCGCGGATATGCTCAACCTAACTCGAATTACCAGATTTAAATCAGCTCACTAATGATCCAATCTTATATTCACCTTGGTGGCCGGTAATTCCGCATAAGTTACCATCTGACATTCCGAAATTTAACGGAAATCCTAGAGAAGACCCGTCAAATCATGTCATGACTTTTCATTTGTGGTGTTCATAAAACTCCTTAAATGATGATTCAGTTAGACTTCGTCTTTTCCAAAGAACATTTACTAGTCCAGCTACTAAATGGTACATTGAATTACCAACAGCTTCTTTCGATCATTTCACCACATTAGCCACTACATTTTTGACCCACTAGTTACGTATCAGATATGAGACTTGAACGGAACTCCTAACCAATTTTAAACAAACTACTGCTACCCATATATCAGATCATATTCATGAGTGGCGGCGTCATTGTCTAATGGTTAAGACATATGTTCCCAATCAACTTTTACCTTAGTGGTTCATAAAATCCTTGTTGCCAGCAATCATCAAGGATGTGGCAAAAGGTGGAGTTGTCACAGAAGAGCAAGTTATTGCTCATGCCCAATACTTTGATTTGATTTACACACAATCTGGCACGCTTTATGATAAAATTCCCAATGCACCTCGACCAATTCTCACTATTCCCCCTCCTCCACAATTGAGTGAGGACTCTCATGCCAGCGATGGTGTGATCTGTTCTTCAAGCACACAAACAGTAGGAAGACCATTTGGTCAAACTCTTGTTGTTTCCAATCAAACAACCAATGCATAAAAAAATACTCTTTCCTTTGAAATTAATGTCGTGTCATCTGACGAAGGAAAAAATCCAAATCAATGAGGGAGCAAGAAAAAGGGGAAAACAAAAAGAAACAAGAAAATTCCCCTCCAGAGAAATCATCTGATTCCTCTACTTCGGCAAGGAAACTTCGTTATCCATGTCTGATATGTAATGACGAGCATTTACAAGAGATTGTCCACACCGCTCTGAGGTCTCTAAACTTTTAAAGACTTCAAACGCATCAGCAATGTTGACTGATTCGTTTCGAACCCTGGAGACACATTTGGTTGCAACAAACCATGCTTCCACATCACAAATACTCATGTTATCCATCACAAAGCCACAAAACGAAGTTTTGGTGTCAACGAGAAACAAAGATTGTGGAAATTCGTCACCATCATTGAATAATCAAGCCATTGATTAACCTAATCCTTCGACTTCAACTACATCTGAAGTTGTTCCACCTATTGTACCTGAATTGACAATAAAACCACCAAAGGGAGTTGTGCACAAATCAACATTCAACCCTCGGGCTCGAGCAGCTCAAAATTATAACATAGTGGAAGATCTTGCTCAATCGCCTTCTACTATGTCGACACTTGAGGTGTTGCAAAATTGTCCCTCCCAGAAGTAGGCTTTACTGTCAGCAATAGGTGGAATAGGTCCTGTGGATTCAAATCTTGTGGTTTTTAACCATGCAGGATATACACCACAGTTACCAGCGCAATTAGCTTTCCTAATCCAAGTGAAAGCTCTCAATAAAAATGTTCACTGAACTATTATTGATGAGGGGGCATCCACTTGCATTATGTCCATGAGCTGCTGGAAAACACTTGGTTCATCGTCGTTGTCACGATCACCAACCACGTTGAAATCTTTTAATGGAAGAACAGATACTCCATGTGGGATTTTGAGTAACCTGCAAATCGAACTAGGAGGCAAAACAGTTACTGTTGAAGTTAAGGTAGTTGACAGACCCCTCGATTACAACATTTTACTTGGAAGGCCTTGGGTATATGTTATGGTTGTTTTGGTTTCCACGTACTTTCATACTATTGCATTCCCCTTTAAGGGTGGAATCATAGTCATTGATCAGCTAACCTTCTTTGCCAACAGTTCACAAGCTATGGGAAGCATTCTGTTGGTACACAGACCCTTGCTGTCACTTCAAAGTGTTGGAGTAGGTCTCTTTAAAGATCCTTCCCTAATGGGTACTTTTACCCTCCCGTCACCATCTGATTTGGTGGAAGTGGTAAGAGTAGAGACTTGCAACATGATTTCCTCCACCTCATCTGATTTAAGGAGAATTACCAACAAAGTTGAAGTTGATAGTAAGATTGAGGTTATGTCGTTAAGCCCCATTGAATCATCATAGCAATTAATCTTTCAAGCTTGTGTAGCAAACCCAAATCCGCACTCAACAATTGTATGGGTAGATAGGTCGTTATAATATGGTACCTCTTCGGATCCTTTTTCATGTATACATTCTACGGATGAAGGAATCATCCAATCAATGATGATAGGAGAGGAACCATGGGAAGATTATCATCATTGTTCCCATCTTCCAAATCACATCGAAGATTATTCGAATGAACTAAGCCACCCATCAGTCGTTGATTTTTTATCAAATTCAATTTTCATAGACACGATCGAATCTAAGCGAAATCTGTCAAATATTGAAGAAACGATTTCTATCAATATTTCGACCAAGCCTAATATTGTAGAGAACATCCATGTCAGAAAATCTTGTTCTCCATTGGAACTTGATAAATATCGTGCTCTTTTTCATGAATTTAGAGATATTTTTGCATGGTCTTACGAGGAGATGCCAAGCATTGACTCTAGTATTGTTGAACTCAAAATTAAAATGTACCCTGATGTCAAGCTAGTTCAACAATGGCTTCGACCTATTCATCCAAAGAAATTTGTTGCAATTAAAGCAAAAGTTGGAAAAATTTTGTGGGCTGGTTTCATTTACCCTGTTCCTCTTACTGACTGGATTTCCAACATTTTTCCTCTCATGAAGAAACAAGGAATAATACGAGTGTGCGTCGATTATAGGGATGTAAATCAGGCATGTCCAAAGGACAATTATCCTACACCTTTTATCGACCGATTATTGACGAATGTGTCAAATGCGAAATATTCTCATTTATGGATGGATTTTCCAGCTACAATCAAATCAATATACACCCACAAGACTAATTGAAAACAACTTTATTTGTCCATGGGGCACATTCGCCTATGGGAAACTCCCATTCGATTTGAAGAACGTTGGGGCCACATTTCAGAGGGCTATGAATTATGCCTTCCATGACATCAAGCACATTGTTCAACCTTACCTTGACGATTTACCTACTCATTCACGAAAGCGAATTGATCACCCGCAACATTTGAGAGCAATATTTTTACAATGCCGACACTACAAGATTCGACTCAATCCACACAAATGTGTGTTTTGTGTTGGTTCTGGTCGTTTGCTTGGATTTGTAGTGTCTCAAGAAGGGATTCGACTGGATCCATTAAAGGTTCAGGAAATTCTGGATTTTCCTCCACCTTCAAATCTTTTACAATTACAGAGACTCCAAGGGAAAGCCAACTTTCTGAGGAGGTTCATTCCTAATTACGCTGAAATGGCTAAAGGTTTTACACGTCTTTTGAAAAAGGAGATACCCTTTCATTGGGATCAGGTTGCGCAAGCTTCCTTTGATGCTCTTAAAGATACCCTGATTAGAGCTTCATTAATGTACTCTCCAAATTACCAAAATGACTATTACCTGTATCTCGTCGCTGCAGACACAACCACTGGCATGGTTTTAGTCCCGGAAGAAAATGGGATTGAACATCCTATTTATTACTTGAGTCGTAATCTCAACGATACGAAAAGTAAGTACTCATACGTAAAAAAACTAGCTTTGGCAGTTGCGCAGGCTGTTCAAAGATTGCGCCACTATATCCTATTATGGAAAACAACTGTCATTTCAAATTGCAACCCTATGACATACATTTTGTCACGTAAATTACTGGGGGGCAAATATTCAAAATGGATAGTTATTTTACAGGAATTTGATTTAGAATTCATCAAGTCTAAGTCAAATAAATCTCTAGTTTTCACTGAGTTACTATGTGACCTTCCCTCGACCTCCATTGAAAACATCCAAACCATCAATTTTGGATGAGTCTCTATTTCTAATTTCGTCATCTGATGCCTAGTATGGAGATATACTGATCTATCACCAAACCCAAACTTTTCGGCAAGATACCTCTTGCTCGCAACAACGACGTATTTGTTACCAAGCCAAAGATTATCTGACCATTGGCAACACTCTTTATCGTCGTGGTATCGAAACGGTTTTACGAAGGTGCCTCACACGTGAGGAGGCCGAGAAAGCATTGAATTATTGTCATTCAGGTGCCTGTGGTGGACACTTATCTAGATATGCAACCGCACAAAGGATTCTTCGTGTTGGTTACTTCTGGCCAACTATATTTAAAGATTGTATTATTATTGTCCAAAGTTGTCATGCATGCTAGATATAGGACCAAAAGAACAGATTACCACCTGCACCACTGCATCTAGTCGTTGTTGTTGGCCCATTCGCTAAATGGGGTATTGACTTTATGACATGTAACCCCACCTCAGCCGAGGGGCATGGGTATATTATAGTCGGTGTTGACTATTTTACCAAATGGGCTGAGGCGATGCCAACATTTAACAATAGTGGCGAAACGGCTGCTCTTTTATTTTTTAACCATGTGGTTGCCCAGTTTGGTGTACCACAAGCCATAGTTACAGATCATGGGTTGCATTTTCACAATCACATGATGGCTGAGTTGACTGCTAAGTTAGGACTGTCACATGATAGTTCTACTCCGTATTACCCGCAAGCGAAAGGACAAGTTGAGGCCATCAACAAGGTCCTGAAGCAGATGTTGCAAAGAATGATAGGGATTCATAAAAGAAACTGGCACTTAATCCTGTACTCTGCCTTGCGGGCATATTGAACCTCGGTGAGAAATGAAACTGGATTTACACCCTTTAAGTTGGTGTATGGTTTGGATGCAATCTTACCGATACAATGTGAAATTTCATCGCTCAAACTCGTGATTGACCTATTACCTGACACTTCTGAATAAGATGCGTGTTTCTTGGAATTAATCCATTTGGATGAAACTCATCGTGATGCCGCATTGGCTAACAAAGCACATAAGAAACGTATTAAGTCGCAATATGATAGGAATGTCAAGCCTCGTATCTCCTCATAAGGAAACCTGGTCTTGCTTTACGATCAGGAAGTTGATAAACTTGGAGCAGGGAAATACGAACCAATGTGGATGGATCCTTATGTTGTCAAGCGTGTTCTTGCGAAATGAGCCTACGAGTTAGTAGATTATGATGGGATTCCATTATCGCAGCCCTGAAATGGGTTGTACCTTAAACATTACTATGCTTGATTAAGTGTAGTAAAACTCATTGTATATATGCTTTCATTGCATGTGTGTCTTTTAGAGATTTTTATCTGGTTAATAATCCGCTTTTCATTTGTTGCAGATGTCAGAGTCTTCGGAACCTTTTTTTGGTTACGCCAATGGTGCTAGTCGTAGTATGCAAATTTGTCTTCTGCAGCATGGGCCATTTTCGCTTCAAGTGGCGAGTTAGTGAGTTTTCAAGGGATTTGTATCAGTCAATCGAAGAACAATATCGTTGAGTATAGCATGTTGATTGAACTACTCTCTGATGCCATTTCACTTGGCATTCGCCAAATCATCGTTAGGCTGGACTCGCAACTTGTTGTACTACAACTAATAAACATTTATACTGTCCGAAATCCAACAATTTTTCATATGTTCCTTAGAGTTCGTATTTTGGAAAGACATTTTGAACACATTCAATATCAACGTATTTCCAGAAGTCTTAACACATTAACTAATTCTCTAGTGAATTATGTGTTAAATAGACATTTGTGACATATGTAAAAGTGATGTTTTCAATTCACATCTTCAGTTGAATAGGATTGCATATAACCATAAAAAACTCTAAAAGTAAAATAGATAGGTGTTTTAAAAGTTTTTACAAAATTTGTGCCCAAGACATATTTGGTCATCTGACCCGAAAACTCAAAAATGCATACAAAATATCCTAAGTAGATCTAGTGGTGCTCATGGTAACAGGTCACAGCTTGTGCTATCATACGCAAAAGCCTAGCCCAACGGCTAGGAACACCAATAGTGTGGCGTTGCAGCCTCATAGGTAAATCCTTTATCCGGATATCCGAAATGCTAAGGGTTAATCCCTCTATGTGATCCTACAACTCTGCTAAGGTCTCGGCCAAATCCAAGTCCTGGAGAACTACTCTCCCGATGTTTCTCTGTGCTAGCCCACCTACAACCTGTTGGTGTACCGCAGGTCGAACAATACCCACATCTGTATGCATAAGAGTAATTTTAGTTTAGTCTTGGAAACATTAAAAAACACAAAAAACATGTAGAAACTTGAAAAATCAAAAAACACTTTGGTCAAACAACTTACCCATAGCACCCCATTGTGCTCCAACTGGTAGAATCAAATCTGGATCTCCACAATAATCCATCCCTAAGTATGGATGCTTCTCGATAACGACATGTTGTCGCTCAAGCCAGCTGAAAAATGCAGGGGAGAAAATGATTGTTGACTGACCAACATGTCGAGCCATCAATTCAACCCACCTCTGCATACGTGGATCTCTCGGACCAGCCACACCCAGTGATACATGTTGTGGTTGCATCAATGGGATTTTCTCTAAGGCAAAAGCAATCAAGATCAAACCATAGCAAAAATTCTTTGTCTTACCACTTTTCACCTTAGTCAGTTGTTCTTTCAGCAGTGAAAGTACAACCTCGCACCAGTTGAAAAATTTTGGCTCTAGACACTCTAGTGCATATTGCATATAAGATCTATTCGCCAGATGTAGTGTCACACTGCCAGCCAATTTTGCAATCGTAAAGAGGATCATTCGTAAAGGCAAATCACTCACATCCCAGATGTTTATTTTCCCATCCCTGCTAGGCTGTGTACCTGGCCGACAAAACTATCTGATGTAATCTCTCACCGATTCACCTCCACAGGAAAATCCAGAAAGTGAGATGGGGGCACCTCGCCTCGACAGTCTAGTAAGAAAGTAAATATCCTCAATAGTAATAGGGACCATCTTGTCCCTAATGTGAAATGTTTGATCTGTCAGATCCCATGAACAAACAAGGAACTGCAATAGTTCTATTTGTTGCCTCATTCCGGACAACTTGAAGTATTTGAGTAACCCGCAATTCCTAAGGGCCTCAACTGTACCTAGGTTATTTAGGGCAACCATGTCTTGTTCTTCATGCTCTCTTTCTCACCATGTAATCGACATTCTGATCTGGTGAAAGCTTGAAACACAATCATAAGCTAAATTAGGATCCATTCCATGCAAAAAACAGGGCAAATTTTGGAGCAAACAGCTAAAACAAACTTGGGAAATGCGCTCAGTGTAGCCTAGACACAGAGACAGTGCACTGCAGAGCATCTAGCCTTCTATTTGGGTGCTCTTCAGCACAGTTTTTGATGTGAAAGCCTGCATTGATCCCAGAGCAAAAAAAATGAAACCCTAAGGCCCCCAAAAAACCCTAAAACTTGCATGAAATGACAAAAGAACGGACCAAAAAGAAATTAGAGAGGTTTAGTTCCAACCTGGTCCGGACGGCTCAAGAAACAGTCCGTAGAATATTTCGTAATTAGCTGGTAAAGTTTGAGGTAAAAATTGAGCTCAGAGCACAAAACTGGATGGTAAGTTCCAAATGGTAAAAATGATATGGTAAAAACTTATTCTATGTTTATTTCATGTTAATTAATTGACTAAACATTAGTATTTGCCTATTTTTACTTATGAAATAGATATTTTTAATCCATTTGGTGATGTTTTGAGCAGGTTTACAACTGATTTGCAAAATTCAACGTGCTGGATTGTAAGTTGTACTTTTGACCATAGAGCACACTTTTATCTCTTTTTCGAGCTTTGTTAAAAATGAAAAAGGAACCCCCTTGGAGTCCTCTTTTAGCTCTTTTCAGACTCTCTAAACATGAAAATATTGTCAAGCACTTGTCCTTTCCAACTCATTAAAGGATTGGAAACGATATCTCTCTTGTATTATTTTAAGCTTTTTCGGACTTGAGAGATTAATTTACGAAAAATAACTAGTGGAGTTTTCTTTTTGTCCCTTTTCAAACTCTCTAAACATGAAAAGGACAGAGTTATCTTTGTCGTTAAACTCGTTAAAAACATCAAATAGCGACAAACTTGTCCATATAGACAAGACTGAGTTTCACCATCGCTAGACTCGTTAAAACATCAAATAGCGATGGATTCGCCCGAAGGGTGAAATTATACAACAAGCATATGTTATCCTCCTCAAGCTTGATAAAAATAAAGAGGTACTGGTCAGCAATGACTAGGGAAAATGGAAAAAGGGGAAAACCACTTTATGGTAGCAGGTCGCTCTTGAACATGACACTTTCACTCCATCACCGTGACTATCTGGGTTGGGTTATTAGCTTGATGGTTATCACACTGTTGGTCTATAATACCATCCATTGCCTTGTTTTGGGTGAATGCTACCAATTCACTTTAATGTCACCGACATGTTCAAGAGAAGTCATTCAGTCAAAATCCATCTTTTGCAATACCATAAACCTTCATTTTCATGACCGCCATTCCTGAACTTTGTGTCGTCAGTCAAATTCCATCTCTAAAATCACTACACTTGTTTCGTGTCGTTGATGTGGGATACATCAAGGCCCTCCTGCGACGAGTCACTTCTTGTCGACATCAACTCATTATCCAAGAAGTTGACTTAGAAACACCCATTCAGTACCTTGAGGCTTGCATACATCAATGGCAGGTTTCTCGCTTTCAGCGATAGGCATACATCAATGGCCTTCGACCAAAAGACTTTGTATGGTGTTCGACATCAAATCATCCATTCACACCATGTAGAATGTACTGCAATACCTTAAGGATCATTATCATTATCGGTGATTTCTCTCGCATATGTTAACAGCTTACATCATCGGCTGGTAATCAGATGGTGTCTTCCCATGTTCAACTTCAGATCACATATTCACATGGTTAGACTCGTACTTGAGCAAACGGTTGAACGAGATTGAAGACCCCGAATCTAGTTTCATCCATCCGGGCTGCGATATCAGGAGT
The DNA here is from genome assembly GCA_031772625.1 of Pinus tabuliformis. Lineage (NCBI taxonomy): Eukaryota > Viridiplantae > Streptophyta > Pinopsida > Pinales > Pinaceae > Pinus > Pinus tabuliformis. The sequence goes on along the minus strand of CM062818.1, from coordinate 1,156,500,188 downwards.
ACTAAATCATATGTACAATGGCTTTACATTGATGGTCATTCCAATCATGGGTTTATATCTGTAGATGACTGTTTATGTACATGTAATGAAAGTTTATAAATTGAGCATGGGTATGCCTTCCCTCATCTATTCATGTAAAATAAAATATCATGATATATGTATTGTAATTGATGAAGGTCACCTTCCACTTCGATACATCCTCATCACATCGTAAAGCATTTCATTTGACATTGGCATTTTTCCGACTTCATGCTTTAGGGGGAAACTGTTACAGATTCATTTGGGCACATCAAATTTCAACATTCAGATCAGTGATTTAGGACTCATCAAACCCTAAATTAGTTCTTTCATGACCTAAACAAGTCAACCCTTTGAATTCCTCCTTCCCAGACAGTTTCATGACTTGAAGACATCCAGAAATTGCCTCTAGAGGGACCAGCGCAAGTAAGCCCTTATGAAGGTGCGCTGCAGAGTAGCTAAGTCCACTGCCAGGGTGCTCTGTAGATCACTTAGGCTTCCTTTCACCTGCACTGGGCGAGAATGAGTGAAATTCACATAGGTTTTGGGAATATTCTTATCTTGTGGAGTCATCTAGAAGTTTCCCTATCTTATCAACTCCTATGAGCTCAAAAATGGATGAGGAATGAGTTAAGGATCATCCTATCCTCTCATCCCTTCCTCCATGGAACTAATTCTAAGTATGGAAGGCCATTCAATGTCACCATTAATGACAAAACCTGCTTCATCTTCTTATAAATTGACCACTCATCTAAGTGATCGAGGGCTGGATTATGTTGAATTGTAAGGAGATAATGCTGCTATGAGACTTGACTTTGAAGCAAATGATGTGATGCCACAAGCTTGTCTTGCTTTTGATGTGATGTGGATGGGATCCAAGCTAGAGGAATGACTTTGAATCAGACACTGATGGTTGTAATTCCTTCTTCTATCTAATAAAGTGTTTGAACCTTTTTCCATATTTGTGTTCTTTCATATTGCTTATATTTATGAATTGTTTCTGATTCCTTTCATTTATATTCAATGGATCGTATGTTTTGATCGGTTTTCATCTTCTATTGTGTTGACAGGGTACTTTTCAAGTGGTTTAAGGACTGGAAGGAGCGACGGAATCAACACAAAGGAGACAAGAGGAAAGCGGAACTACATATAGGCCTTCTATCCTCTCCTCTTATCTATTGCTTATAGGGAAACTCTAAAACAATTTAAATTGTTGTTCTAGGCACATCTACTTGTCTAGTGAATTAGTATTTCTTAGTAGATGCTAAATTCTCCAAAACAATAAGGAACCTCAGGCTCATACCAACATACAAGTCTCCCTTTACCATTTTAGTTCATAAACTACTATTATCATAGTTAGTCCTTGTAGCCACACTAAACATCTCAATTTAGATATTCATGATACATTGTGATTACATATAATCATTTAGAAGGTTTCCCTACCAGAAAACAACATATTCATAAAGAGAATACTAACCAACATTCAAGCAATATATGCTAGTTACTCAGCTCAATGCTCATACATATTCCATAATGCAATACAAATAGACTTAAGCTTATCATTAGAATTACATACATAAATGCAACATGTTAATAAGCATGACACTTTAAAAAGCATTTTCATTTCATTGACAACAAACTACATTTCACTTATCTAATTCAATTAAACTCGTTGGGCACTAAAGAAGGAACAACCACTCTCCACCCAATAATAGGCACAACTACACTATAAAAAAATTGTAGTTGGCCACCCACTATCTAGATCCAATGTCTAAAAGATGCTTTGCTTAGGGAAGTTCAACATCGTTCAACTTAGGGTATAAAGTATGAAGGAAATTCCCCTTCACTTGTAGGAAATAGGGATGCCACCTCTCAAGCATTGAGTTTGGGCTAATTGTACAAAAAAATACGGCCACAAATGGCCCACATAGTGTTGAAGGAAATCCCTTTAGTGCTCTATAAGATCCCTCAATGATTCACCTTCGCTTCAATTCTTCTTGTGCACATAATAACTAGATAGTCGAGTTCCTCTCACTCTACCCAACTCAATTTGAGGACTTCCTTGTGGATTTCGTCAACTATCACATTTCAAGCATGGACTCCTGCACAAGTTTTTTGTGAGTTAGGGTAATATTTTATCTCCCTCTATCCAAGTCACTTTCTTGTAGCCTCTACGGTTCAATTTCCAAACATGAGTTTATAAGTCACCTGTACAAAAGGGAATATTGGGTTCACATCGCATAGTCTCCCTAGTTAGAAATTTGTACCTCACTTCTATTGTATATCTATCTCCAATGGTGAGCATCACATCCTCCCCTTCATGACTGCTACGTCATATATGAGAAATATTGGGTCCCTCCTTAGGCTTTCAAGTCAACTATTATGTATGGTATGTAGCCCATGCTTGGGCATTATAATACCTCCTCCCCCATCTCTCTCACAAATACCTAGCATTAGGTAGATCAACTAGAACATCAAGATTCAAAATCTTTAATTTTAGAAAGTATAGGAAGAAACTTCCAAATCTCCCTTACAACCTTCCTTAAGCAAGCTATCCTTTCAAACATTGGGATCCATAGACGTGGTCCTTCTCTTCAAACTTAGTGATTCATTTTTTAATTTAATAGGATATTTACATCAAACAGGTATGCCAATATGCCATGCTATCCATCTAACATTATCATCATTTAATTACATTTACAAAACTCAAGGATTAGAAAAGCGATACTATAATCCCCTCCCCTTTAAAGGAACACCATCCTCAATGTTCTATTATCTGTAGAACTGAATCGATATAGAGAACACAAATGTGTATGCCTTTTCATGCATCCTCCAATTCCCAAGTTTCTTCATCTAATACAAAGTGCTTCCAATGCACCTTGACCTTCATCATGACTTGATTCTGAAGTGTTTTCTCCCTCCTATTAAGTATGCATTGAGGCTCTAATTATAATTATCATTCGGGATCCACCTATATCGATTCCCAATCAATAGTATCATTAGTGTCATGTATATAACTTTTAGGAAAGTATATATGAAGCACATTATGTTCCTTCAATATGGTAGGCAAGGAAATTATGTATGCTATTGGCACTACTCTCTCCAAGATATGTCAGGGTCCACAGTATCTACCAAGTGTGACTCTATCTACTTTATTATCCCAACTATTTGGGATATTTCACTTCCTACCATACAGGGCTTCAAAAGGGCTCATCCTTAATGACTCTTGATAGCCATTGTTGTAATCAAATTCCACTAAGCATAGAAAATATTCACACTCCTTAGGGTGGTGCATAAGATACATCTTGAGCATGTCTTCTAATATCATGTCCACCCTTTCTAATTTTCCATTGGTTTGAGGGTGATAGGTTGTGTCAAAAGCTAGTTGGGTTCCAAAACCTAGAAATAAGTCCTTCCAAAAAATTGAGGTAGACTTTACATCCCAATAAGATATGATCTCCTTGGCCATGCCATGCAATCTGAAAATATCCTTTATAAAAAGTTGGACAATATTAATTGTCTTATGTGTAGACTTCATGGATATAAAGTGACCTACCTTGCTCAATTCATTTACCACCACCATGACTACATCATGTTGTTTAGGGTTTCTTGGTAGACCGGTGGTGAAGCCCATTAATATGACTTCTCACTTACAAAATTTGTATTGGTTGTGACAACCCTCTTGGGTGTTTCATTCCACTTTGAACTATTGGCATTCTAAATATATAGCAATATATTTAGTAATTTCCCTCCTCATCCTTGGCCAATAACATAAGTTTTTGGTGGTTGTTATCATATTTTGATATCATGGATGACCTGCATATGGTCTTCTTTGAAACTCATCCATTATGAGCCTATTTAAGTCAGCTACATAAGTTATGTATAATTTTCCTTATATAGTAATAACCTTATTCCATTAGTTGGTAGTTATCTCTCATTGGTCCCTTAGGCTCTTGTTGCAAGAATTTACTTACATGATGGAAGTGATCATCTTCATGTAGCACTTATATGATTCTTTCCTTGATGTTTTCCTGACATGTACTAATGGTTACAATGTGTATCACCTTTATGCTTTTGCTGAGTGCATCACCACTCGATTTTCTTTATCCTTGACGTGTTTGATCTCATGGTCAAATTCACTAATAAGTGTCATCCACTTAGATTTCCTATCATTTAATTGAGTTTGATCAAACAAATACTTAAACCCATTTTAATCCATCATTAAGATGAATTTCCTTCCAATTAAGTAGTGCCTTCACATTTCTAAGGCATGCATAATAGTTTCAAGCTCCAATTTGTGTGTCACATAATTCCTCTCATGTTCATTTAATTTCTTGTACTTGCAATTGATCACATGTCCATTTTGCATGAGAACTCCATCAAGTCCCTCTTTTCAAGCATTGATCAAACCAAGATACCTTTATCCAAGTTTGCAATCTTTGGGATAGGGGCATGTGTGAGAAGGTGCTTCATATATTCAAATCTCTCTATGCACTTTGATGTCCAGTGAAACCTTACTCCCTTATTTTGCAATGTTGTAATTGGGTGCCTAATCTTCCAGAATCTTTGAATCGATATTATGTAATATCTTGCTAGCCCATAAAAGATCTTATTTTTGTTACATTATGGGGAATAGGCCACTCTAGTATGGCTTTGATATTTTTAGGATCAACTGCTACTCCTTCTCTTAAGATAACATGACCCAAGTAATGCAGTTTTGATTGGAATAAGTTGCATTTACTAATCTCGATGTATAGTTGGTACTCCCACGGCATTTGTAACACAACCTTGAGGTGTTCTTTGTGCTCCTCTTTAGTCTTTGAGAAGACTAGAATGTCATCAATGAAAAACGACATGAAATTGTCCAAATACTTGGTGAGAATATTATTCATAAGACACATAAATGTGGTTGGTGTGTTTGTTAACCTAAACAACACCATAATTAACTCACAGTGTCCATATCTAGTCTTGAATGTCGTCTTGTTAATTTCACCATCTTTGATCTAGACTTGATGATATCTCAATCTCATATCCATTTTGATAACATTGTGGCTCCTCTCAACTTCTTAAAGAGATCATCAATCGTAGGAAATGGATGTTTGTTTTTTTTATCAATTTCCTTATTTAGTTATCTATAATATATACAAACCCTAAAGTTACCATCATTATTTTTCACAAATAATGTTGGAGCTCCATATGGTGACACATTGGCTCTAGTATACCCTTTATCTAACATTTCATTCAACTATATATTTAGTTCCACTAGTTCAGACATACCCATCTTGTACAATGCTCTAGATATGTAACCACCCCTCCCACATTTACCCACTTTAACTGGCCCACCAGGGTAAACATGAGCTAAGAGATACTATGACATGACCCGACCTCCTAGATCACCTTAAGTAAATGGAGTTAAAAAAAATGAAACCTTACCAACCTTCTTCAGGAGCTACAGCACCCCCAAGAGCTAAACCACCCCTCCAAGTGCCCAAGCCCTGAGTCAGATTTCCCTTTTTATGACTTGGGCTCCCATTCGCTTACATGAAAAGGCATCCGTGCAACTGTAGGCCTCCAGCCACATGCATAAGCCTACAAGGTAGCAACTACAATCCCAACTTCTCAGTTCTATGCCTGTGACCCCGGAATCAGAGCCACTGTTTCAGGGCTAGTCTCTAGACCACCGCCCATAACTTAATAAGACTTTCTAGAATGACCAGTCCATTACTACAAAACTTGATCTAACCCAACCTAACCATGACAATCATTTCGTCAAACATATTGAATCATCAAGAAGGTCTAATTCCCTCTCATAATAGTTGTTGTAACATTTGTTAGCTCATGAATTCATTAATCATTCATAAACTAATCAAAATATATCAAGAGCCATAGCTAGAACCTCTTATGAAGCCATGCTTGTAACCAAAATATAACCAAAATAATAACCATAATAGAATAGCCATCAAAGCCACATAATAACAAATATAATTACTCATGAAATACAAGAGGAAAAGATCTCTTACTAACATATGCAAAAGCCAACCAAGTTAGGGACTTTGAAGTACCACCCAACCGTAGATTGGGTTGAATCAAATCTTTCTTTCAGCCAATCACCCTCATGCCATATTCTAAGCATGAATGTGGGGCTCACAACAAAATAGCCAAGGCTTCCTCAGGCTTTACGAGCAATCCCGCCAAAATCAGCAAGGGACTCCTAGGCCAGAAACATGCACCTACAACCAGGATTTATCGCAATCCCGCCATCACTGGTCAAGGGATTCCTAGGACCAAAAAACAAAACATAATCTACCAATATTTGCCGCAATCCCAACAAAACCAGTCAAGGGATCGCTAAACCCAAAACAAGCTTGGATGCCTCTGGATTTCTTCAACAATACCTTGAGGAATTTACCTATCTCCACCCTCAGGCTTTACTGCAATCCTGCCAAAAACAGTCAAGGGATTCCTATGCCCTTGGGAATTTTCTTGAGACCACCTCACCTGGTTCCAAAACCATCTGATAATCGAAAGCTCAATCGAATGAAACAATCCCACCACACCATGGTTATCTGGAAATGGCAAGGCAAAGCTGAAACCACTGTCACACCTAGAAAAAATCCATGCCAATGACAATGAGAGAACCAAATACATACATGCATGTACCATGCATTCACCAACCAGATAGCAAATCACACATGCAACCTGTTACCTACAAGTTTTCCTGCTAAAGCTTATTGATCCAAATTTTCCTTGCTTGTCCCTTACTTTCCTTGTCCTTCATTTGCCTTCCTTTTACAATGCTAGAGTACTCCAAGAATACTCTAAGTGTGAAAAAATATAAAATAATAGAGAGAGCTCCACCATAGAATTGTCCAAAGTCTATGAACTCATCCTCAAAAACCTTTTTATCATTGAGGCCTCTATTTTCTTCAGTTTCCTTCATTTTTTCCTTCAATTTCCCTCTCATGCAAATCTGTGACTCTTCACGTTACTTTTCTCCTATTTTCCTTTATTTTCATAAATAAAATATCAATTAATGCATCTTTGCCTTTACCAATTTCCCCTTAGCCATAATAACCAAAATGAACAACCACTAGGATGTTTTGCCCAACATTTCGCTTGGAATACGTGTCCCATGACCTTGGTCTTATTTTGCCTTTATTAACTTTTATTACATGAATTTTTAACTGAGGGTTTTTACAAACCCCTCCCCCTTATGGGAACACCATCCTCGATGTTCTATGACACCTATGATCGACAAACCGCTAAAAACAAAACATATTGCCTATGGAGCTTTATAACCTAGCTCGTTGAAATATTTACAATGACCACTACTAAAAACATAATAAACATACCATTTACTGGAGCTTTATAAGATAACTCATTACAATATTTATAATAACAACCACACATACTTATGCACTTTTGCTTCAACTAGAAAATAATCACACAGTCTATGGAGCTTTATAAATCCAACTCGATACAATATTTACAATAATATATACATATGCACATTTGCTCTAACTAGCAAATAAAATGATATGAAGTCTACATCTACAACAAGGAAATCTAGAGGCTCACACCTCCACTCTCATAGTAATACCAGGATTCACCTCCTTCCTAGGAAGTTCAAAATCCACTACCAATGTCAAACTCGCGTCCAATGTCTAGCGCTATGATCCTTGCTCTACATGTTCCCTCAATGAACAGTTATTGACTCATTGTTCCAAGGCACACTGTCAATGTGCTTCTGATTCCATCTGACAATACTAGTGACCAAAACAAATTTATTCCCCAGACTTCCCTTCTCTACTACATAGTCCCTCGGGCAATCTGATCATCCCCTTCCGTGCAAATGCTCACCTTCCAAGTTCCCATCCATCCCCTTTCCTGGGCGATCCATCCCTTGGCAAGGTTTTTTGCATCGTAAGGTCTAAAAACCACAACATATCCCTACCTCAAAACCATCATACCAGTCAGAGCATGCTCATGGAAATCAATGGACACTGTTGGGTACCAATGTCCCATAATGGCCATATTCCTGAAGTGTTTTACCAACATATTATTTCTTGTTCCAATTCCTTTTTGTTGTTGTTAATAATTCTCTGGCAGTCAATCCAACCACCCAAATAGGGCATTTCCATGCTTTCCTATACCAAGCACATAATTGTCATTAGACTCGAAATGAATTGAAATAAATTCAAATCATACCTCATTGACGGCCTGTCACTAAGGTACACCTACAATTCTATTCACTTCATGTCACTTGCAAATCAAATCATCTCTTGATCAAATTATCATGTATAAACATATCACATCTGGTTAGCTTAAAACGCAAACATCATAAATCATAATCGTGAATCACATACAACCATCATAAATCAGAATTATAGGTCACATGCATAATTAAAACTGAAATAAAATATTTATACTTATCTTTCAAATGATTCTTTTGCTTTTGTCTTTGTTCTTTTTGTACACACACTGGATCAGTTGCCACACCTGGCAAGCACCTAATGCCTTTGATTCTCTTCAATCACGTACACATACACATAGTGTACACCACATGCCTACAACCACACATGGCATACAACATCACACAATACATGCACCTACACCCGACATACAACACATACACCTACACCTAATGTACAACACAACACATACACCTACACCCGGTGTAAAACACAACACATACACCTACACTCATGTACAACACAACACATACACCTACACCCGACGTACAACACAACACAGACACCTACACACGGTGAACAACACAACACAACACATATGCCTACACCCTGTGTACAACACAACATATATACCACAACACAATACGTATACCTCCACCCGGTGTACAACACAATACATATACATACACATAGTACAACACAATGAATACACATGTCACGATACCACAACTACACAATGCACATATACAATACCACATGTAGACAACACAGCATGTACGACATGCACACAATACCACATGTACACAACACATCATGTATGACATGCACACAATACCACATGTACAACATGTACATAGTACCACTTGTACACAGCACCACCTACACAATGTGTACACAACACCACATATACACGACACCACTTGCACAACGTGTACACAACACCACCTGCAAAACATGTACACAACACCACCTACACAAACACAACACCACATGTACACAACACCACCTGCACAACATGTACACAGCACCACGTGCACATAATAACACATGTACAACATGTACACAGCATCGCACACACACAACACCACATGTACACAGCACCACATGCACACAACACCGCATGTACAACAAGTACAAAGCACCACATGTACACAATACATGTACAACATGCACACAACATATATACCCAACATCGTATGTACAACATGTACACCACAACTCAGTACACAACACTGCATATACAATATGTACATAGGACCATCTATACACAACACTACATATACGATATGTACACAACACCATGCATTCACATCACCGCATATACAACATGTACATAACACCATATATGCACAATACCACATATACAATATGTACACAACACCATATATACACAACACCACATGTACACAACATCACAGGTACAGCATGTACAACATATACACAACAATAGTACTGCACATCAAGAAACCGCATTGACTCTACCAAGCAACCTTACTTCCAGTGTCTTCCCACTGTCCATGCTTGTCCTAGCATGTCGCAAATCACACTGCTTTCATTCCGTTGATGTATCCCTCAACATTACCTGTCCATAACATAAACACGGGCATAATATAAACACATAATATCAATTCATATCCACATGATACTAACCTCATAGATATGTCAGGGCTACTCTTTCCACTCAATTCCTCATAAGACTAGGAACCTCTTCATGCCATTCACCTGCCTAAGCAACCATTCCTCCACAGGAATGATCCCTAAAAACCCTGTCAGAAAACAACTGTTATGAAACCAGCTCACAAAAAGATAGAAAAGATAGATCAACGCCTTAGAAATAAGCCTCTTCGAGGGGGAAACCTCCTTTACATTACACAAATGAACAATTCTTAGATGATTCAAATGACAAAACCTTCTTTCTATATATAGGATTCTAAGGGGTCACAATATAGCCAAAGTCGACCTAACAATAATAATATAAAGGCACAAAAATAATAATAGTGGGATTCTATGGGGCACAATAATAACAATATGGGGACAATGGGGCCACAACAATAACAATAAGGGATACAATGACAATAGTAATGGGGGAATCACTAATATTATAGGGACCTAACATGCCCCTCCTTCAAAAAAGTGTTGTCCTAAATGCTTGAGTAGTTATAGATGCTTCAGTATAAAATTCTCATCCTCCCATGTGGAATCTTCAACGGGTAAGTTCTTCCACTTGATGAGATACTCTGAAATTGATCTTTTCCGTAGCTATCGAGTTCTTGTTTCTTTGACTACTTCAGGTTCCAATATGATTTTTCCTTCCTCATCAAGTTCTGGCAATATTGTTTGAACTGGAAGCTTGTCACCTATGACCTTCTTTAAGCATGAAACATGGAAAACTGGGTGCACTCGGGAAGCTGCAGGAAGCTCTAATTTGTATGCCATAGTACCTATCTTTTGCAACAGCTTGTACAGACCATAATACTTTGGTGATAACTTATTATCCTTCTTAGCTTGCTTGAGGGACATTTGTTTATATGGTTGTAACCGTAGGATACCCAATCACATACATCAAAACTTCTTTCGCTGCGATGTTGATCTGCCTGTTGTTACATTCTCTTCTGTGCCAAGGTGAGGTTATCCTTTAAGAGTTGGAGAACTTGTTGTTGATGCTCGATGTGGTCTTCCACTGCTTGAACCTTAGAATTTTCTCTTAAATATGATGTGATGGATGGTGGATGATATCCATAAAGTGCCATAAATGGGGTCATTTTTGTTGCAGTATGGAAGGAAGTGTTATACCACCATTCAGCCAAAGGCAACCATTTGACCCATTGTGTTTGTTTATTAGATAAAAAGCAACAAAGATATCCTTCCAGACATTTGTTTACTATCTTAGTTTGCCCATCAGATTGAGAATGATAAGATGAGCTATGAGCTAACTGAGTAACAAGACAAGAAAATAATTATGTCCAAAATTTTCTAGTGAAAATGGGATCTTTGTCACTTACAATAATCTTTGGGTTTCCATGTAGCTTTTGAATTGTTTCCATAAATGTAGTAGAAACTGTACTCGCTTTAAATGGATGAGATAATGCACAAAAGTGTGCATATTTGGTAAGTATGTCAACTACCACCATGATAACACTCTTTCCTTCGGACTTGGGTAAACATGTGATAAAATCCATTGAAACCTCCTCCCAACATTGGCTTGGAATGGATAAAGGTTGTAATAGTCCCGGGGTCTTAATTGTTTCAACTTTATTTTGTTGTCAAACCAAACATTCCGCCACAAACTTTTGAATATCCGATTTAAGCCCATCCCAAAAAAAATATTTCTTAACCATGTGGTAGGATTTTAGAAATCTTGAGTGCCCTCCTAAGGGAGAGGTGTGCAATTCCATAAGAATATTTTGTTTGAGTTGTGAATTCTTACATAGGTATAACAGATCCTTGTACCATAACGTATCATTTTTCTAGCTAAATGTATCAGATGTACTGGGATCTTTTTGTATCTTTTGAATGAGTGCCCACACTTCCTCATCATTCTTCCATTCATCCCTTGCTTCGTTTATCCAATCTAGTTGGATAATATAAATGGTGCAAAGAAATGCTTCCACATCCTCATCCTTTCTTGAGAGTGCATCTGCCACAACATTTTGCTTCCCATTTTTGTAGATGATTTCAAAGTCATACCCCAACATCTTTGTGACCCATTTTTACTGCTGTTTTGAAGATAATCTTTGTTCTAAAAAGTATTTAAGACTATCATGATCTATTTTTACCTTGAAGTGTCTTCCCTTTAGGCAGGGTCGCCATTTCTTAAGTGCATGTAGTATTGCCAACCATTTCTTCTCATAAATAGCTTTGTGTAAATACTTTCCTTTGATTGGACGACTTTCGAAAGCAATCGATCTTTCTTATTGCATTAAAACAACACCAATTCCATTTCCTGAGGCATCACATTCCACAATAAAGGTTTTTGTGAAGTCCAATGTAGCTAAGACTAATGCTTGGCACATTGCTTCTTTAAGATATTCAAAGGCCTTCATTGCTTCTGGAGTCCATGAAAATGCATCTTTCTTCAATAATGTTGTTAGAGGTGCTTATTCTCCCATAATTCTTAACAAACTTGCGATAATACCCTGTCAACCAAAGAAATCCTCGTAGATGCTTTATGGATGTGGGGATTTTCCATTCCTTAATGGTTTTAATTTTGCTAGGGTCTACCTTAACACCTTCATGAGATACAATATGACCCAGATATTCCACCTCTTGTCCTCCAAAGAAACATTTCAAGTTTTTTGCATATAATTGTTTCTCCTCCAATAGTTTGAGCACCATGTCAACATGTTGGACATGATCCTTCCAAGACTTGTTTTAGATTAGTATATCATCAAAAAATACTAACACGGATTTTCTAAGGAAGAGTTTGAAAATGGAATTCATCAAACCTTGAAATGTAGAAGGTGCATTAGTAAGGCCAAAAGGCATGACCAAAAATTCATAATGACCCTCATGAGTTCTAAATGTTGTTTTTGGAATGTTTGCAGTCTTCATTTTGATTTGATGATATCCTGAATGAAAATCCAACTTGGTGAACTAAATTGATCCATGCAATTCATCAATGATAGGAATGGGAAATTTATCTTTAAATGTGAGCTTGTTGAGCTCCCCATAATCTGGACACATGTGCCATGGTCCATCCTTCTTGTGAACCAATACTATTGGAGCAGAGAAAGAACTTTGACTAGGTTGAATTATACTAGCCTCTAGCATTTTTGCAACCATATATTCAATTTCACGCTTTTGGACATACGGATATCTGTAAGGCCTGATGTTTGGAGGACCACTTCCTGGAATCAAATTAATAGCATGATCATGATCATGAATAGGTGGGAGGCCTTTGGGAGTCTCAAATACCTTGGAATGATTGTCCAAGACTTTTTGGAGATCTGGAAAAATGGATGATTTCGATGTGGGAACCTCTAGTGAACATAATTGTGCAATTATGCCTCGTAGTCCTTTCTTTAGAAGCTTTGTCATTCTGTTAGAGCTGATTATCTTTCCCGGTTTCCCTGCGATACCCCTTAATTCAACTTCCTTTCCTTTTGAAGAGAATTTCATGAAAAGTTCTTGAAAATTAAAAGCTATTGTACCCAAGGATTGTAGCCATTAGACTCCTAGTACAACATCAACACCACCCATTGGAATGGAAAGCATTGGGCTATTCAATACATATTCTCCCATGGATAGCTTGATATTATGGCACTTTCCTGAGCAATTTATGGTTCCTCCACTTGCAACCATCACTTGACACTCTGGTGCTAGATATATGAAGCAATTCAATTCCTTGGCTATCTTACAATGAATAAAATTATGGGTACTTCCCGAATCAATCAACAATATTACCTTTTTCTTCTTGATATGCCCTTCTATCTTGATAATTTGAGGAGTGGTAATTCCAGCCAATGCATTACAAGATATGGTCAAATTCATTTCTTCTTTTTCTAGGGTTTTTTCCTAGTGTATATCCTCTTCTTTTGACATTTCTTGTTCCTTTTCTTCCTCCTCTTCACAATCTATGTAAAATAATTTATTCGCAGCACACTTATGACCTTTAGTGTATTTTATATCACAACTATAACAAAGCCCTTTTGCTCTTTTTTCTTCCAATTGTTGTGGTGTCAACCTTGTAGGTTGTGGATGGCTAGGGGCAGCAACACTTCCATCTTTATGATTGTGAGTGGTAGGCTTCCTTGTTGCCATAATTTTGCTTTCCATTTTTCTTGCCAACCTAAATGCCTTCTCCAATGAATATGGTTCCCAAAGGAAAAACTCATGTTGGATGTTATCTTTTAAAGTCCCTATTAACACATCAATCCTATGCTCCTCTGGAATATCTTTTACCCTTATATTCAATTTTTGGAAGTCCTTAATGTGCTCCATCATTGAACCCTTTTGTTTGAGATTTATCAATTGGCTAAAAAAAGTGTTGCTTTTTGTATCCTCATAATGTGCTATCATTTCATCCATTAAAATATCCCAAGTGACAATTTGTTTACGAGAGCAAAGTCATTGATACCATACAAACTGATTTGGTTCCAAATATAAAGTTGCAATGTGTACCTTTTGTGTGTTTTGCACATTATGGAGATCGAAAAATTGCTCCATCTGTAGTATCCATGTTCTGGGATCCTTGCCATCAAACGTCCTCATATCAATCTTTGGAACATGGTGGTTCTTCAATCCAACATTAGAGTCTATGAAATCATGATTAACTTTTATTTTGTACTCGTCATGATTTTCCTTTACTACCCTTTCTCCATTAGTAAGCATTTCCTGTAGAAAATTTGTCAAATTTGTCTTCAAATCTGTCTTCAAATCTTCCATGCCTTTCTTTAAATCATCCATCTTAGCTTCCACATCATCCATCTTAGCTTCCACTTCATTCATCTTAGCTTCTACGCCTTTATTTAAACGATCCATCTTAGCTTCTACACCTTTCTTTAAACCATCCATCTTAGCTTCCACGCCATACATCTTAGCTTCTACATCTTTCTTTAAACCATCCATCTTAGTTTCTGTTACTTTTTGTGAGAGTGAAATTTGTTGCACTTGGTCTCGTAATTCTGATATATCATGTTGCATTTCTTCCTCTTCTTCATGATTCATGCTAGAGATTTCAGGTTGCTTACTAGGTGTTTCCATTTTCTTTCTTCGGGGTATCAATTACCGATAATAATGCTTAACTATGCCCTTTGAATTCCTTCAAACTAATTTTTCAAACCAAGCTCATGCAAAAATTTAAAAAAAACTACACACCTTTTTTCACTTTGTAGGAGCTCGATATTGAATCTAATGTATCTCTATAATTGTGGATCTCCAAGGTCTGAAATTCCTTCCTGCGGTAACCCTCTGAGTAATCTTTCTAACCCCGTAAGTCTGATCAAGATTGGAAACCCCAATGAAGATTTATGCCAAATCTCCCACGATGCCCTGAGTATAGACTAGTTCAGTAGAGAGAACTTGTACGACGTGCCGCGGGTCATTGTTTCAACCTTAGGTTCTAAAAATGATACCCAAAAAAACTGCAGTCCGTCCTCTTTCTGTAACTTCTGACGAAAATTCAATCTGATGCTCAAAGCGAAAGTTATGACGATTTTCCCAAGGTCACCTGTTTGGAATGTAATTCGAGGGTCTGCAAAAACCCTAACTTCCTCAGATTATATCTCTAAAAGTATAATGAGGCAAGATATGAAATTTGGGCTCGAGCTTCAATGATATTTCATCTCAAATGGGTTTTTCTTTTGCTTCTGAAACATCGCCCAAAAAAGAAAAAAAAAGAAAAAAAAAAAATTATAGCGAAAATGCCACAATGACTTATTTGGAGCAGCAAAACCCTAGAATCCAAAGCTCTGATACCAAATGTTATGAAACCATCTCACAAAAAGATAGAAAAGATAGATCAATGCCTTAGAAATAAGCCTCTTCGAGGGAGAAACCTCCTTTACATTACACAAATGAACTATTCTTAGATGATTCAAATGACAAAACCTTCTTTCTATATATAGGATTCTAAGGGGTCACTATGACATGACCCAACCTCCTAGATCACCTTAAAAAAATGAAATCGATAAAATGAAACATTATTGACCTTCCTCAGGAGCTATAGGACCCCCAAGAGCTAAATCACCCCTCCAGGTGCCCAAACCATAAGTCAAATTGCCCTTTTTGTGACCTGGGCTCCCAGTCGCTTGCATGACAAGGCATCCATGCAACTATAGGCCTCCAACCACATGTGGAAGCCTGCAAGGTAGTCAATGCAGTCCCAATTTCTTAATTCTGAGCTTGCAACCTTAGAATCACAGCCACCTTTTTAGGGGCAGTCTCCAGACCACTACCCAGAACTTGATGAGATTTTCCAAAATGATAAATAACATTAAGATGAAGCCATTACTACAAATCTTGATCAAGGACTTGACCTAACCCATCCTAACCATGACATTCATTTCGTCAAACATATTGAGAACATGAAATCTACAAGTCATGAATGCATATCTGAACAGAGGCGTTTGATACTTATCTGAGAATCATCAAGAAGTTCTAATGCCCTATCATAATAGTTGCCATAACATTATTTAGCTCATGCATTCATTAACCATTCATCAACTAATCAAAACATATCAGGAGCTATAGCTAGAACTTGTTATGAAACCATGCTTGTAACTAACATATAACTAGAATTATAACCATGATAGAACAACCATCAAAAACACATAATAACAAGTATAATTACTCATGAAATACAAGAGGAAAAGAGCTCTTATTAACATATGCAAAATCTAACCAAGTCAGGGACTTCCGCCTACCACCCAACCATAGATTGGGTTGAACCAAATCTTTCTTTCAACCAATCACCCATGTGCCATATTCCAAGCATGAATGTAGGACTCACAGAAAAACAACTAGGTATTCCTCAGGATTCACCGCAATCCCGCCAACTATGCTTTACCAATCAAGGGATTCCTAGGACCAAAACAAAAAACATACACTATCAGGCTTTAACGCAATCCTGCCAAAACTGGTTAAGGGATCACTATGCCCAAAACAAGCTTGGATGCCTCCAGATTTCTTCACCAATACCTTAAGGAGTTTTCACGTATCCACACTTAGGCTTTACCGTAATCCCGCCAAAATCGATCAAGGGATTCCTAGGCCCTTGGGAATTTTCTTGAGACCACCTCACCTAGTTCTAAAACCATCTAGTAATCCAAAGCTCAACTGAATGAAAGAGCCCCACCACACCATGGCTATCTGGAAATGGAAAGGCAAGGTTGAAACCACTGTAACATCTGGAAAACCCCATGCCTATGACAACAAGAGAACCAAAATTCATAGATGCATATACCATGCATTCACCAACAAACTAGGGAACCACACATGCAACCTATTACCTGCAAGTATTCATGTTGAAGCTGCTTGATCCAAATTTTCCTTGCTTGTCCCTTTCTTTCCTTGTCCTTCCTTTTTCAATGCTAAAGTGCTCCAAAAATGCTCTAAATGTGAAAGAATATGAGAGAATAGAGAGAGAGCTCCACCATAGAATTGTCAAAATCCTGTCAACTGATCCTCATAAGCCTTTTTTATCATTGAGGGCTTTATTTTCATCATTTTCCTTCATTTTTTTCCTTCAATTTCCCTCTCATGCAAATCTTTGACTCTTCACCTTCCTTTTCTCCTATTTTCCTTTATTTCCATAATTTAAATAGAAATTAATGCCTATTTTCCTTTGTCGATTTCCCCTTAGCCATAATAACCAAAATGAACATCCACTAGGATGTTTCTCCCAACATTCAGTTTGGAATACATGTCCCATGACCTTCATCTTATTTTGCCTTTATTAACTTTTATTACATGAACTTTTAACTTAGGGTTGTTACTATTGAGTCCCAAACCTGCATCTTCCCTATATACCTTTTCAGCCTTCTTTTCCATTTATTTGATCCACCAAGTTGTCAAATCATTGCATATTAGTCTAAAAAGAGCTTATGAAATGGTTTCCTAACTATGTTTATGACTGCTATTTGATTTAGATTTTTGTTCAATTAGCTGCAGAAACTTGTCACTTTCCGTAGCTAGCTCAAGTTTACGCAGCCATTTTGTTAAAGACTATGTTACAGGTGTCCAATGGAGAATCCGGCCACATGGGCAAGCTGCAAATGACATGTACATGGAGTGTGTCCCCTTGGTTCAGCCGAATCACTCACAAATAGCCATGGTCAAAGATGGTCAAAGGAGGGGTCAAACCAAGAGTTTTGCAGTGGCACGGCTCTGTTTTGCCCACGTGAATTTTTGTGTGGGAAGATCCTCAATTTCCGGAGGTGTTCCAACACCTGTGGATCAATCCGTGAACTGAATCGAGCAGCCACCACTCCATGGATTTACCTGTCATAATTACCATACCACTAGATCTCAGGCCGTGGAGATTTACGTGTCTGTTTGGCAGCGTAGAATCTAGGAATTAGTTATAGCATTTTCACTTATAAATAACGCGTTATCAAACGCTTGACAGTTAGCTTTTGATATGTAATCTTGACTGTGTTTTACGAGCCACTGTACCGTGCTCTATTTCTATGTTTTTACTGCACTTTAATATATGAGAAGACAGCATTCTTGAGTTCCATTTGTGACTGAGTATTGATTGGTTGAGGTTGCAGAGGGCCCCTATACACCAAAGCCATGTATCTACTGTATAATTTCTCGCCTTCTTTCATTATGTTACTGATTTTATAATTAGCTGCTTGTGTATATATTTCCTTATGTTTATAACTAACTGTTGTTTATCTTTTATTTTATGCTTTCTCATGGTTGCTAGCTGATCAGTCTTTGTCTTTCAGGTTCTTGTAGGCAGCCCGGGCAAATTACATAGTTTTAATGACTACTGACATGAGATCATCTTATCCTTTCTGCTGATTCATTTACTGAAGTTTTAATTCCAGCATTGTCATTTCTTTCAGTTTTGCTTTGCTTATTTACTTTTCTGCCACTTAGATATCATATTACTCATCTGTTTATGATTTCCTTCCTATAGCCAAGCGACTCAATTAGTGAGGAATCTGAATATTATTTGATGTAGTATGATTTAGTTTGCTTTCTTGCAAGTTAGTGATTAAACTACTTATGTCATTTTCAAGAACTGAAATATGAATGAGTAGTTAAATATTAGTTTCCTTTTATGCAATTTGATTTCCTGCAATTTAGATATCATATTACTCAGCTTGTTTATGATTACTTCCTATAGCCAGAGCGAGTCGAAAGGTGAAGGGTCAGAATTTGGGTTGAAGTAGTGTGATTTAGTTTGCTTTGCTTTCAGCCTTTAAGTTGCTTTGAGTTCAGTTTTTTATTTTTTATTTTTTTCTTTTCATACAGCAGTAAGGATACTGGGCCATTGTCACTAGTTCACTATTTTGGTACATTTATTTTCTTTTGAGAATTGATTTCATCACAGTTAGTTTGAAACCTTCTTTTTGAGAACTTTAAAGTTTGAAAAAAATCATTGTAGAAATCACCATTACCATCCATACTTGAATCATTGTAGAAATCACCATTACCATCCATACTTGACTTTCAATTTCGCCGTCTCACACTAGGGAATCCACAGAAGATAAACCCAAAAACAAACCAAAAACTCAAAAACGACAAAGAAATAAGAAATCGGTTATCTTGCATATACAGTGCACTTCACTTCAGCAGTTTACGACTCCCGGATTGACATTTTAAATAGCAATTTAGGACACACTAAATTGACCAAACATTTTGGCGCCGTTGCCAGGGAAGTGAAACTAGGTAGCCAATTTCTTTAAAAAAAAAAAAAAACAAGAAAATTTCAAGGAAGGAAAAATTGATAACTTCTCAAAGTATGCTCTCCTCTTGCACTTAGTGTGAACTGGAGGATCAGAAAAGAGAGAGTTATTGGTTTAATAATTTCTTGAGTATGCTCTCTTCTTGCACCTAGAGTGACCTGGAAGATCAGAAAGAGAATTATTAGCCCGACTTGAAGAAAAATAAAAAAATGACATGCATAGAGCAAGAGATTCTAGGGGAAGGTTTTTAGCTAGGGCCAAGAGTTCGATTTTTACAACTCCATCTACTTCAAGGAATAGACAAGAGACACCTCCATCATCTCCAACTCACACTCCTAGCCTTAGGATTCCTAGAATTCAAGAGGCAGTAGTTGAATTAGGAGACTCTCCCACACCATCCATCGAATCTGAATTAGGAAAAGATCCTTTCTTTCCTTCTACAGGGAGACACATTGTAGTTGAAGAAGTAGAATCACCTGAAGAAGAAGAGGGAGAAATTCATCCTCATTCGCCATTAGTAGAGGAACCAGAGGACTCTGAAGTCTTTGAGGAAACTATCATGACAGAGGAAGTAGTAAACGGATTCGGTAGAGGTAGAGGTAGAGGAGGAGGAGGAGGAAACAGTGGAGGAGGTAGAGGTAACAATAGGGGAAATAGGGATGGAGATAACTCATTCGGATTTCCTATAGTCGATGAGGATTCTCGAGCAACAATGAAAAACATCTCACCATTTGTTCTCCCAAACTTTCATGGGTTAAGAAATGAGGATCCTGAAACATTTCTATTTGAGTTTGAAGTCGTATGTCGAACTTATGATTATCTGGAAGACTCTCAAAAACTCAAATTGTTTCCTTCAACATTGAAAGGAGCTGCTTTGAAATGGTTCATGGGATTAGTCACTCAATCCATTAGGACTTGGAATGATATGAAACAAACATTTTTGGATAGATACCTGGACTATTGTATGCCCACCAATCATAAGGATGAGGTATTCAAAATGGTGCAAAGAGAAGATGAAAACTTAGAGGATTTACTTGAAAGATTTCAATACAACCTGAAAAGCGCAAAAATGAATAACTTAGATGAGGAAACCTTGAAAGCCCTTCTATTAAAAGCCATTAGAGATGAATGGATAGATATTTTGAACATGATGGGGAAAGGAGATATATCTCAACTTCCACTTCATGATATAGCAGAGCTATGTGTCCATCTCTCAAGGGGAAAATCTAAAACTGGAAAAGGGCCTAGAGATCCTTCTCTTATTAGAGCAAACAAATCTGCAACTGGATCAGTAAGTAAGGCTGAGATTGGCAACATGCTTGATGAATTCAAAACTGATATCTTAGGGAGTCTTAGTGAACAACTAGACACCCTTAAAATACAAAACAAGCAGAAAGCAGAAGTTGAAGCTTTGGCCATCTTTTGCCCAAAATGTAGAAAGAAACATGCTCTAAGGGAATGTCCCTTGGATGCAAAAGTTGTAGAAACATGTGTGATTTGTTCAGAAAACCATGAGACCAAGGATTGTCCTTCAATTCGTGGGCTCAAAGCTGTCTTTCAAGAAGATCCAAATTCAATCAAGTCTCTCTGTTCTGTTGCAAGGAGACCGTGGCAGGGGCAACAAAACCAAGGGTTTAACAACTCTATGAACTTTCAACCCCCGCCAAATTGGAATCCTTGGCAACAACCTTGGTCCCAAACTCAAAATCCTTTTCAATCATGGGTACAAGGTATGCAAAATCCTTATGGGAGATTTTCTCAATTTTATCAATATCCTCCATCTTTTCAAAATCAACAAGCTCCACAACTTCCAAATCAAAATCCACAACTATCATTTCCATTTCCACAACAAAAAAAACCTTCTCAACTCTTGCTTCCATTCCAACAGAAGACAAATCAACTACCTTCCCAGCCATTGCCGAACCCCAACAATAAAAACCCTCAAAATGCTTACATGGTAGAAGGACAACAATTTCCTACCTATATGATTATTCCTCTCAATGATGTACAACTCAGATCTGGTAGAGTTTTAGATAAGCCTTCTATAGATGCTCAAAAGCAAAGCATTTCTGAGGAAGATTCTCTTGAAGCCAATAAAGGTTCTGAAGCATCTCTTCAAAACCCAAGCACTCAAAAAGAAAAAGAAAAAGAGTAAACCCCCACAACTCCTATAGTTGAGCAACCTGCATCTTCATCCACACCTCCTTTTCCTGAAAGATTACAAATTGACAAAGGGGTGGAAAAACAAATCTTGTTGCTTGACTATGATTTTCTAGATGAATTAAAAAATGTCTGTATCAAGATTCCCTTGTTACAAGCCATTAGAGAGATTCCTATTCTAGCAAAAATAATAAAGGAGTTGAGTCTTAAAAGACCAGGAAGGAAACCGAGAGATACAAGAAGAATCCACCTGGTAGGAAAAATTGCAGATATCATGATGGGAAAAATTACTATGCACAAGTATGTAGATCTCGGTAGTCCAATTGTCAAAACACATATCAATGGGGTAGAAATTCCAAATACTTTGATTGATTTAGGGGCTGCTATCAACATTATGAGTAGACAGACTATGGAACAGCTGAAACTTCCTAATCTTCTTTTTACACCTACTTTACTGCAACTTGCAGATCGATCAATTATCAAACCAGATGGTGTATTAGAAGACATTTCGGTCTCCAAGAGTAATTTAGGAGGAAACCCTCTCATCTTAGGAAGACCTTGGCTAGCCACAGCTGATGCTTTTATCAGTTGTAGGTCTGGGGATATGTATATTTCTGATGGTAATTCAACAAAGAAATTCAATCTGTATCCTCCAGCAAAAGAAATTACAGAAATAGGAGATAATGAGTGGGTTGATGATGAGGATACTATACAACCTGTCTTTACCATTTCTGAAATCAGTGAAGATAGTCAAATTCTGAACACATTAGAAAACTTTGAAACAACTTCATAATATGACCACACACAATTTCAGTTAGATTCTGACATTGAGTACCTATCATCTAGACAAATGTATCTTTTCTCTATGGAAGAGTTTGGTAGTTCCGCCATTGAGATCTTTCCAAGTAAAACATTGAATATCAACAAAAACTTGGAAAAATCACAACAGGGAGAGCTAACCAAAATCTTGCAAAAACATTCTACTGCATTTGCATGGGAGTATACCGATATGAAAGGTATTGATCCTAAGACTTGCATTCATCACATCTATATCGAGGAAAACAGTAGACCAATCAAACAACCTCAGAGAAGGATGAATCCAAACCTTAGGGAGATAGTGAAAGAAGAGCTCCAAAAACTACTCAATGTAAACTTCATTTACCCAATTTCAGATAGCCGATGGGTTTCTCCTTTGGTTATAGTACCTAAAAAGAATGGTAAATGGAGGGTATGCATTGATTACAGGGAATTGAACAAAGCAACTTTGAAGGATCACTTTCCTTTACCCTTTATCGATCAGGTATTAGATACTTTAGTAGACAAAAAGTATTTTTCATTTTTGGATGGTTTTAGTGGCTATAATCAGATTCAGGTAGCACCTAAAGATCAAGATAAGACCACATTTACCTGTCCATGGGGAACTTTTGCTTACCGAGTACTTCCTTTTGGATTATGTAATGCACCCGCAACATTTCAAAGGGCAGTACTAGGAATCTTTTCTGATCTAATCCATGATTGTGTAGAGGTTTATATGGATGATTTTATAGTTTATGGTAATTCATTTGAAGAGGCATTAGAGAATTTGGAAAAAGTCCTTATAAGGTGTAAAGAAACAAACCTTTCATTGAGTCATGAAAAATGCTTTATGATGTTTACTGAAGGTATTGTTTTGGGACATCATATTTCGGGGGATGGGATTAAAGTTGATAGATCAAAAGTTGAAGTCATCTCCAAGTTACCTATTCCAAATTGTCAGAAAGATGTTAGAATTTTTCTTGGATTTACTGGATACTATAGAAGATTTAACGAAAACTTCACCAAAATAGCATCTCCACTCTTCAAATTATTTACAAAAGACTGTGAATTCAAATGGGATCCTGATTGTCAATCTGCACTTGAAACTTTGAAAACAAGAATATCTGAAGCACCCATTTTGAGAGGGCCAAATTGGAAACTTCCTTTCCATATTTCTACAGATGCTTCAGATACAGCTCTAGGAGCTGTGTTGGGTCAAAAGGATTTAGTTCCTTATGCCATTTACTACACCAGTAAAAATTTGACTCCCACTGAGTTAAACTATACTGTGACTGAAAAAGAGTTCTTAGCTGTTGTTCATGCAATCAATAAGTTTAGACATTATATAACAGGCTATGAAACTTTTGTCCATACTGATCATTCTGCAATTAGATATCTAATGAACAAACCTTTTACTAATGGCAGAGTTACAAGATGGCTCTTACTTTTACAAGAATTCAATATTACTGTGTTGGATAGACCAGGGAAACAAAATACAGTAGCTGATTTCTTGTCTAGAATCCAAAATACTAACGAAGATTCTCCTGTAGAGGATAAGTTTCCAGATGAATATTTATTTGCAGTAACTACTAAAACTCCTTGGTATGCAGATATTGCTAACTATTTGGTTACAGGGAAGCTACCTCCACATTTATTTCCTAGTGAAAAAAGAAGAATTATTTAGGAGAGTTCGAATTATTCATGGATTTCTAACGAATTGTTTAAAACAGGGCTAGATTGTGTGATCAGAAGATGTGTTCGGGAAGATGAAATGCATGACATCCTGAAGGCATGTCATGATGAACCATGCGGTGGACACTTTGCTGACGAAAGGACGGCCTATAAAATCCTTTCTTTAGGATATTATTGGCCTTCCCTCTTCAAAGATACAAAACAATATGTCAGAAGGTGTGACAGCTGCCAAAGAGTTGGGAGACCGACTCTTTCAAATGAAATGCCATTACAACCACAGGTACTCATCGAACCCTTTGAAAAATGGGCTTTAGATTTCATTGGACCCATTAATCCACCATCTAAACAGAAGAAGTATATATTGGTATGCACTGATTATGTCACTAAATGGGTAGAAGCCAAAGCATTGCCTTCTGCCACTGAAAATTCAGTTGTTTATTTTCTTTATGAGGATATTTTTACTCATTTTGGTGTCCCAAGAGAAATTATGACAGATCAGGGAAGTCAATTTACATCTAACTTGATGGAGAAGCTGATGGAAGAATACGAAATCAAGCACAAAAAATCTACTCCTTACCATCCGCAAGCAAATGGCCAAGTGGAGTCTACAAACAAATTCCTTGAGAGAATCATGACCAAAACTGTCCATCTACACAGAAGAGATTGGGCAGAGAGGCTTCCTGAAGCCTTGTGGGCCTACAGAACTACATGGAGGAACACAACAGGACATTCTCCCTATGAACTTGTTTATGGGAAAGAAGTCCTGCTCCCTATTGAATTTCAAGTCAATACTTTCAAGATGGCAGTTCAGTTGGGGATGAATCTATCAGAAGCCCAAAAGCACAGAATGGAGCAGCTGAATGAGCTAGATGAGATCAGATAAGAAGCAATTCTAAGAACTGATCTAGTTCAACATCAAAGAGCTAAGTGGCATGACAGATACATCAAAGAGAAAAAGTTTCAAGAGGGAGATTGGGCACTACTATTTGATTCCAAGTTTAAAGACTTCAAAGGTAAATTTCAGAGTAATTGGCTTGGGCCATATGAGATTGACAAAGTCTTTAGCAATGGAGCGGTAAGAATCAAGACCATTGATGAATTTCAAACTCCTCTCATTATGAATGGCCACCGATTGAAAATTTATCATAAGCCACTCTCAAAAGAGGAATTTGTCAAAATGTTTCAAGAGAATTCTGCAATAAGGCTGGTGAAGAAGAATCCTTCTTCCCCACCAGCCTAGCCTTTGTTTCTTTCAGTTAAAAGAAAAATATTGTATAAGACTGAAAACCAATCACAGATTGGCGGCCTTATACAGAAAATGTAGAGTGAAAATCAGGGACACCTGACACTCTATATTTTCCAAAAAAAAAAAATCTCTTCTCTCCTTCTTTTCCATCTTCACTCCACCTCATTTGCCATTCCACTCCATCTCTATCTCATTTTCATTTCACTTCACTCCGCTTCATTTCACTCCATTTCACTCATTTCATCAATAAAAGTCCCTTTCAGGACTATTTTCACTCAGTTGGTTATTATCTAACTATCTTTGTTCAGCTAAGAAGGTGTTGTTTCAGTTTCCGCAGCTAGTAGCAGTTTCCCCAGCCAGAAGCAGTTCCCGCAGCCAGAAGCAGTTTCCGCAGCCACCACTCTGTTTTTCAAATTCACAGTCAAAATGTTAGTGCAATAATCATGAAAATGCAAGTGTAATTGAGCATATGCTATGAAGACATGGAGCATCTCCAAGACATCAAGGAAGAGCAGTTGGTTAAAAGCTATGAGCAAGAAATGACAAGGTTTCCAAAGGTATGAGCAAATTTTTTTAATCAAATAGCAATTAAAGTCATGATTATGCATAGTTATCAAACCATAAAAGCTCTACTATGTGCAATGATCGTTAGGATAGCTCCATTACCCACTACCATTCCACGATATTATTCCGCACACCATGCATTCATTTCTTAACGGTCTCATGATTGATTTTCGGGTTTAAACTCATAGTCGACTGCACTTTCATTCACCACCTGTAATCATGAGATGTGACCTATCCCATTACGGCTCCTCTCCACCGCATTTTTCGCGGCTGTCCATTAAAATGTGTAACATTTCATACGCAGCCGTTAATTCAAAATCTCGACTTCACTCCATTCCCTTACCATTCTATTAAAACCATCTTCTTCACATACATCCGCATTTCATCTTGTGAACTTATTGCGGCTGCTCATCCTCTGTTCCGCCTGTAATCCCGAAGCACTCCCGTTACCTGCTATCCATCTACCGATTGCAGCCACTGTATTTTGCTATAAACCCTGCAACAGAGCCACCTTCCCTCTGCTAAACCCTCACACGCAATTGAGTTTTCAGTTGAAATTCAAAACAGAGGAAGGAATGGGAAGATTACTAAGAGCAGAACCAGAAGGACCGAAATATTTAGAAGGTTACCCTCAAGCAAAAGATTTGTTGAAGAAAGCCAAATGGTTACACTTCATCCAAAAGTTTAAGGGCTATAATAAAGAGGTAACCAAAGCTTTTGCACGGTCTTTCGATGGCCAAATGGTGGAGATTGGAGACTTGAAGCTGACGATGACTGAAACAATAGTAGCAGCTGCCACAGGCTTACCCCAGGAAGATGAGCGATGGTTCAAAAACAAAAGCGTGGACGAACAGGCATGGAGAATTATGCTAAGAAACCCAGGTATGGACACCACTATGTTTACAAAAGGAATTCTTGTTCATGCATTGAAAGAATAATGGGCCAGTCTGCTGTTAGTTATCCAAAAATTTATCACTTGCGAAGGACGCTTTGGTTCAATGTACATGTACCATGCTAGACTGTTGATGAATTTCTTAGAGATTCAAACTCTTAATTTGCCTTATTTCTTACTGGTGAGTTTGAAGAAGATGAGTATCACAGTCCAAAAACACATAGGAAATATAGAACCTCATGTATATCATCATGGACTTGTAAAGATTCTCATTGAGGACCAACTGAAGAAAAACAAAGATACCTGGGAACAATTCTTGATAAGAAACTATTTTCAAGAGCCATCTGAGGAATCTAAAAGTAGTACATCAAAGACACCAAGAAAGAGTAGGAGAAAAGAAAAGAATACCATAGTCCAAGACTCTCCTACTATAGAAACACAAGAAGTTGGTCAAAAAGAAAAAGAGAACAGAACTAAAGACAAGAAACAGAGAAAAGTGAAAGGCAAAGAAACATACAAGAAGTCTACCAATCACCTGAGCCATCTATAGAGGAAGATTATCAAACACTGTCGGAGAGATTAGTGCATCTTCAAGAACAGGCTGCTATAGCAAAGAAAAAGGAAAAAGGGAAACAGAGCATACAAGAAGGGACTACTAGTCCACCATATTTAAGGAGAAGCACCAGGCTTAGAGGAAAGGGGAGTAAAACACAAGTAAAACGGCCCCACTTCATTGACTTGGGTGGGGAAACACCCGAGAAACCTCCAGCTGGCCGTAGTCCACCTCGTCCTCGGCCAAGTATTGAAACTAGTCCTCCACATGTTGATGAAAGCCCTTCTCGGCCAGAGCTAGAAAGCAGTCCTCCTCCTCCACAAGATTTTGAACTCAATCCAAGAAAGACACCTGAAATAGATCCCAGTCAACAGGAGGTATATGACTACCTTGAATCTTTAGAAAAAATAGCTCAAGGTCCGAGTACCACTCTGCCCCACATGACACCAGATGCACAAATTCAATCGTTAAAGCAAGAGGTATTTGAATTAGAGGTTCTAAATAGGCATATCAAGCAAGAAAATGAAGCACTTAAGGAGCAGAGCAAAGTAGATAAAATTATTCATGATAACACTATGCTTCATTTGGGATTATGGCAAAAGAAAAACAAGAAACTAAAGAAAAAGTGCAGAAAATTGAGCAGAGAATTGATCAATCTCAAATTCAAATGTCTAATAAGGAAACCCAGGATGGTGGTAGCACCAAAGAAGAAGAAAAGAGGGCTAGATGTCCTAGCAGAGGCTTCAGAACATATGGATTAGAGGGGAATGACTAAATTTTGGTTGCATGAGGACATGCAACACCTTCACAGTGGGGGTATGTTGAGTCCCAAACCTGCATCTTCCCTATATACCTTTTCAGCCTTCTTTTCCATTTATTTGATCCACCAAGCTGTCAAATCATTGCATATTAGTCTAAAAAGAGCTTATGAAATGGTTTCCTAACTATGTTTATGACTGTTGTTTGATTTATATTTTTGTTCAATCAGCTGCGGAAACTTGTCACTTTCCGTAGCCAGCTCAAGTTTCCACAGCCATTTTGTTAAAGACTATGTTACAAGTGTCCAATGGAGAATCCGGCCACATGGGCAAGCTGCAAATGATATGTACATGGAGCGTGTCCCCTTGGTTCAGCCGAATCACTCACAAACAGCCATGGTCAAGGATGGTCGAAGGAGGGGTCAAACCAAGAGTTTTGCGGTGGCACGGCTCTGTTTTGCCCACGTGAAGTTTTGTGTGGTAAGATCCTCAATTTCTAGAGGTGTGCCAACACCTGTGGATCAATCCGTGAACTGAATCGAGCAGCCACCACTCCATGGATTTACCTGTCATAATTACCATACCGCTGGATCTCAGGCCATGGAGATTTACGTGTCTGTTTGGCAGCTTAGAATCTAGGAATTAGTTATAGCATTTTCACTTATAAATAATGCATTATCAAACGCTTGACAGTTAGCTTTTGATATGTAATCTTGACTGTGTTTTACGAGTCACTGTACCGTGCTCTATTTCTATGTTTTTACTGCACTTTAATATATGAGAAGACAACATTCTTGAGTTCCATTTGTGACTGAGTATTGATTGGATGAGGTTGCAGAGGGCCCCTATACACCAAAGCCCTGCATCTACTGTATAATTTCTCGCCTTCTTTCATTATGTTACTGCTTTTATAATTAGCTGCTTGTGTATATATTTCCTGATGTTTATAACTAACTGTTGTTTATCTTTTCTTTTATGCTTTCTCATGGTTGCTAACTGATCAGTCTTTGTCTTTCAAGTTCTTGTAGGCAGCCCAAGCAAATTACATAGTTTTAATGACTACTGACATGAGATCATCTTGTCCTTTCTGCTGATTCATTTACTGAAGTTTTAATTCCAGCATTGTCATTTCTTTCAGTTTTCCTTTGCTTATTTACTTTTCTGCCACTTAGATATCATATTACTCATCTGTTTATGATTTCCTTCCTATAGCCAAGCGACTTAATTAGTGAGGAATCAAAATATTATTTGATGTAGTATGATTTAGTTTGCTTTCTTGCAAGTTAGTGATAAAACTACTTATGTCATTTTCAAGAATTGAAATATGAATGAGTAGTTAAATCTTAGTTTCCTTTTATGCAATTTGATTTCCTGCAATTTAGATATCATATTACTCAGCTTGTTTATGATTACTTCCTATAGCCGAAGCGAGTCGAAAGGTGAAGGGTCAGAATGTGGGTTGAAGTAGTGTGATTTAGTTTGCTTTGCTTTCAGTCTTTAAGTTGCTTTGAGTTCAGTTTTTTATTTTTTATTTTTTTCTTTTCATACAGCAGTAAGAATATTGGGCCATTGTCACTAGTTCACTGTTTTGGTACATTTATTTTCTTTTGAGAATTGATTTCATCACAGTCAGTTTGAAACCTTCTTTTTGAGAACTTTAAAGTTTGAAAAAAATCATTGTAGAAATCACCATTACCATCCATACTTGAATCATTGTAGAAATCACCATTACCATCCATACTTGACTTTCAATTTCGCCATCTCACACTAGGGAATCCACAGAAGATAAACCCAAAAACAAACCAAAAACTCAAAAACGACAAAGAACTAAGAAATCGGTTATCTTGCATATACAGTGCACTTCACTTTAGCAGTTTATGACTCCCGGATTGACATTTTAAATAGCAATTTAGGACACACTAAATTGACCAAACAGTTACAACATATGGGCACAATTCTTTGAGTGAGCTCTATGGAAAAATTGATGTCCCTCTTGGGCATCAATCCTAGTATAATTTTAGTAAATACATCATTGTATTCTTGTAGTAGGAGATGATCTTCAATCGTAAGCTTACTATCACCCACTGAACGTGTCACTCATTTGGCATATAGGGGGCATCCTTTTCTATAGTATTTCTTCAATTGCAAAGCTAAAATATGTATCACAAACACAAACTTCTTTACTCCTTGCACTAGCCTTTTCTCTCCTCCATCATCTATGCATTCCAAAATCTTATGAAAAAAAAATCCATTTTTTCCCTATGCACTGCCAACAAATCCATGTCGATTAATAGGTCATACTACCCCAAAGGAAGTACGTTAAAACTAGCTTGTGTAAGTAGGCCACTCACTCAAATTTGCATGATTCAATGATGTTAGTTGCCTTCCTTTTGACTACATTGGCTAATTAAACTAACCATGACTTTCCATTTATTTTCTCTATAAATAAAAGGCTTAAACAACTTGTGGAGTGACATAACTAAGGTTAGAATTGAGGTTAATTAAAATCGAAACAAGGTGTTTAATGAGTATACCTTCCATTTCCACCACCAAGGTTTGGTGGTCCACTTGACTACATTCCATGGTTGCATAAATCTAGGGTACACTCTTGGCCACTTTGTTCATAGTAGTGGCCTTTTGAACATTATACACCCTCATGCTATCATGTTGTTGGTCTGGACAGTCTCTCAACAAGTGCTCTTCGCGACACCCCTAACATTTAAATGCATATTTCATTGGTTGTACATTCCCTTTATTTATTGGTTGAATTGGATTATTCCTACTTGGAGAGAAAAATTTCTACTGGAATTCACTCTCAGCTTGGAGGATGAAATTTGACACTTTTCTGAGCCTTCTTGTAGTGCAAGGGTCTCAATCCTCTCTTCATAAAGTTGTTCATTTCCTTCCTTTTCTATTCTACCTGAAGTTTAGTGTTTTTTTTTGTGTAAATCAGCATTTTATATTATGACAAAAATACATATGTACAAAAGGTCTGCTCGTGCAGACAGGAGACTGCTTTCCTAGTCTGAATACACCCAATCATGACCAAAATGACCTCCTAAAGAACCCCATGGCACACCACACAGGGCAGCAGAGAAAGTCAGGGGTTGACAAAAACAAACAGTGAACCAGCCGAATAACAGCAAAACCATAGTATATCCAAAGTCGAGGCTCACTGAGACCCACCTAGAGCCTTAGATAACTACTGAGAGAAAAAAAAAAAAAAAAAAAAAAAAAAACCAGAAAACTGACAAAACGGATAAGTTCCAAGGTCAGTGATCGAGTGTACCGACCCATGCCCCAGGAACTCACCCAGTGCTTGCAGCAAAGACTCATTACATCTCGAGAACCACATAATTCTTGGAGGATTCCTGACCAGTCGGAGCCTTGGCTCTGCCCGCCTGAGGTCACGATGAGAGTGTGCCCTGACTGGTGCTCGTTTTCTCCTCCGCCCTTCCCCAGCATTCACAGGTTCCTGACAAATGGAATGATGTAGAAGGTTGATCAAGATTGTTAGCTTTTTGGAAATGCTATCGAATTGCTGCTCCAGACCGCTGATTTTAAATTCCAAGGTTTCCAAGATCGCTGCATGCTCTGCATTAGTTACAGAAATAGCATGTTGAACCTATCGTGCCTGGCTGATATAATCACCCTGCATGCTTATGGCTTTTTCCAGCATCGTCTTCATCCGCCACATTTCCACCTGCGTGTGGACATAGTGGGTCGCTCGAGTTGTAGATGTTACAGGGTCCTGGACCCACTCCATATCCTTTTCTAGTTCATGCTCATCCAAGTTCTCCTCTTCCTCAGCCACTATAGCCTCCAGCTCCTCAATCTTACGTTTTTCCTTCTGAGAGGTCCTTGTTTCATAAGTTTCCCAAGCTCGCTTGAGATCTCGGTTGGCAGAAGCATTTCTGTTGCCCTCGCCCGCCATTGTCTTGAAATTTAGCACCGAACAACACCGTATTCTGAGGGCCAAGAAAATGAGTTTCTGCAGACTAACAGAATACACAGTGGTGCTACCGTTATTGGGGACCGAGGATATAGAGGAGAGAGCAGGGGGGTCACTTGTTGCATTCCATCTTGTCACCTGCTGACCGCAAATCCTTTCATAATTATCCTTGCTTCGTGGTTCACACTTTCGATGATGTATCAGATTTTTGCTCTTAAGTTTTCCCCGCTTGAACCTCTTCGATGGGTGCCAAGTGTCCATACTTTTAAATGGGTGCCGACGGAACTCATACTTTTCATTCATGGAGCTGAATGGAGTACCTCCCGCTTGCTTGTACATTGAATGCCCATTTCCTGCATGTCCTTCATTCTTCTGTTGACCCTTAATTCTCCCAGTAGTACGATTGATAATAATCATATCCCAATGCCTGCAAAGAGTGCCATCCCTCTGGCCTATCTTTCGTTAACCATGTCCTGCCTCGAGAGCAGAGTACACTTGTTTCTTACTTCTGGGCAGGTGACGTCCTGCCAACAGCTGTCCATGATGATAGTGGAGTTCTCTATACCATAATTTGCCAGATGATCCGCTACGGTTTTAGCTTTGCGGCGAACTGCCTGAAAGATTAAACCATTCAAATGCGCAAGATGTTCGGCAATACTTTCTATCACCTTGGCCAGTCTCCAATGTTGAGTGACTTTGCTTGCTTTGGCTCCCTCATACAGCCTTTTCACTGCCGTGATTGCGAGCTGAAAGTCCCCTTCTACCACTGTTGTGCCCGCCTGTAATTTCCGAAGAATTCTTAGACCCTTTTCCAATGCTGCGAACTCCATCTCATTATTGGTTCCTTCCCCTAAGGCTCTGCTATAGATGTACTGAATTTCTCCTTCGATGTTCTTGAGAATGCCTCCGATGCCGGCCAGACCTGGATTACCTCGAGAAGCACCATCGAAATTTAGTTTAAGGAATCCTGAAGGTGGTCGTTTCCAGATGCTTAAGGTGGTATTTATCTCCTGTTGGCGATTCACGGTGGCCGCGAAGGTTCCTTTATCCAGGTTGAAATCTTTCAAGATTCGTAAGTCCCCAATTGATGCTTTAATATCTTGTTCTGTTCTTCCTTTGACAAGAACCAATTGCTTGATATTTTGTATAATAATATCTATAGAATGATTTATATTTCTGGTTTCGCTTAAGAATACTCTTCTATTCCTTTCCTTCTAGATTGACCATGTAATGAATCCTGGCATGGTTTTCCAAATGATGTTAACCAATTGATTGCTGGAGAAATTTCCTCGCTAATTCTCGATGGTTTCTTGAATGGAATCTCGTCTTCTTTCTGTTTGCTGCAAAGTGGTTTCCACCCAATTCCACAGAAGGTCTGCCAAATCACATGTGTTGAAGAGATGATTCATTGTTTCTTCTTCCTTTCCACACATGGGGCATCTAGATGGGCCACCGAATCCTTTCTTTCGGAGATTCTCCCAAGTGAGAGTTTTCCTGTGCATTAGGAGCCAAAGGAAGGTTTTAATTTTCGGCCAGAACTGTGAATCCCAAACCTTGTTGCTCCATTTAACTTTTTCTTCTTGCTCCAAATCTTCAATGAAGTTTTTGGCTTCTTTGAGTGTAAAATTGCCCCCTCCTTGCTTTCCCCATCTTAGCTGGTCATTGTCTTCCGCAATTCTAATCCTTCTTTTGTTTAACAAAGTTTGCAAGTTCCTAATGTCATTGTTTGCTTTGGTCATGTGCTCTGTTTCATTGAATACCCAAGTTCTCCACTCCTGGTCCCTATTATTAGGATTCCGATAGTGATTCACTGTCATTCTCCCAAGCTCCTGGTAATTTCTTTGAAGACCTGCAAACTCAGGCCTTTCCAACTTGAGGAGTTGTTGCCAGGCATCCTCCCAAAAAAGGACAGTTTCTCCATTGCGAATTTCCCAGAAGCTATTCTCCTGTATAATGTGTCGGTTTTTTCTTGCTAGGTTCCAGATCGGTGAGCCTTTTGGGTTCTCTTGAATTCTGATCAGGTACTGTATACTATGCATTGGAGCGTATTTTTCCTTCCAATGTCTAGCCCAAGGAAGTTTGGGTTCCTTTAGCCATTTCCACCACAACTTAGCACCATAAGCCCTATTGATGGTGGAGGGTTCTTGCAAGTTTAACCATCCCAGTTGTTTGGGCTTACACATTTTATTCCATGCCACTAGTGCCCACTTTTTCTTCTCTAAATTCCCTGACCATAAGAAAGTTCTCTGAATTATCCTCATTTGTTGAAGGACCCCTTTGGGAGCAGGAATTATGGAGAGCATATATTAAGGAATAGCTTGAAGGACTGCTTTGGTTAAGACTAGCCTACCAGCAAAATTGAGGGCCCTATGGGTCCAGTGATGGCATCTTTTCTCCAGGTTTGCTAGGATCTTTTCCCAATGGATTTTTTGCCAGGGTTTATCTGTTAGAGGAGCTCCTAGGTACCTAGAGGGTAGGCTGCTTCTCCGGAAGCCTAGGATAGTAGAAAGATTTTTTTTGCACTGCTAAATGAGTATTGAAAAAGAAGATGGTGGATTTAGATAGATTAACTTCCATACCTGAAGCTTTGCTGAAAAGATTGAGGATCCTTTTGTAACCCAAGGCTTCTTTGACTGTGGGGGTACCATGTAACATCGTATCATCAACAAATTGTTGGTGAGTGGTCGCTGGAATGGACGGCAGGGGCTGCAATCCTTTGATATTTCCTTCCTCCTTAGCGCTGCGAATGAGTCTACTTAAACCTTCCATCAGGATTACAAAAAGGAATGGTGATAATGGGTCGCCTTGTCTGAGCCGTCGTGAGGGGGAGAATTGATCAAAAGGGGAACCATTTACCAGAATAGAAGACTTAGTAGATTTGATCAAAGCTAAAATCCACACTATCCATTGACTAGCAAAGCCGAAAGCTTTTAAAATTGCTTCTAGGTAATTCCAGTTGACCTTTTCATAAGCCTTTGACAAATCAAGTTGCATCATCATGCCTGCAATCTTTCTAGATTGAAGAGTATGAATCATTTCTTGAGCTAGTAAAATATTGTCTAGAATTTGTCTCCCCTCAACATATCCAGATTGCTCTTCAGAGATGAGGCCCGGAAGAATGGGTTTCATTCTGTTAGCTATGACTTTAGAGATAATTTTATATATAACATTGCACAGAGCTATAGGCCTAAATTTTGCAGGGGTGTTGGCTTCCTCTTCTTTTGGAATCAGGGCAAGGAATGTAGAGTTGAGGGACTTGAGGATTGAGGCAGAACGCCGAGAGTCTTCCACAACTTCCCAGACCTCTGTTTTAACAATGTCCCAGCAAGCCTTGTAGAAGTTGATGGTAAAACCGTCAGGCCCAGGAGCTTTATCATTAGGCATATCCTTCACCGCTTCTTCCACCTCTTCCAAAGAAATTTCTCGAGTCAGTGCCAGATTTTGCTCATTAGTGATTATCTTGGGGATGGAGTTGATGAGTTCATCAATTGCTTCTATTCTATCAACCGCTGGCTCTTGAGCTATGCTACTAAAATGCGTAGTAAGAAGGGTTGAAATTTCTTGATGTGTTTGTAGAATGGCTCCCTATTCATTTTTTAGACTAAGGATTTTGTTAGCTCCCCTGTGGTCCATTGCTGATCTATGGAATAATTTTGTGTTTTGTTCCCCTTCCTTAAGCCACTGAATACGGGACTTTTGTTTCCATAGTGTTTCCTCTTGTTGGCAACGAAGCTTCCATTGCTGCATCAACATTTTTTCTTTTTTACTATTTCTGGATTAATATCCCCAGTGATCCAACCTTTGTGTATCTTCTCTAATTGCTCCTCTAATTTGGCTTTTTCTTTGAATATATTTCCAAAGACTGTTTTGTTCCAAATTTTGATCTTGTCTTTGATATATCTCAATTTGCCTTGTAATCTGTACATTTTGGTACCTCTGGTGCCCATCGGTTCATTCCACCATTTTTCAATAAGTTGAATGAAGTCCGGATGGGTAAGCCAAAATTTCTCAAATCTAAACGTCTTGTTTCTTGGAGTGCCCTGGATAGCAGCAATCAGAGAAATGGGCCAATGGTTTGACCCTCCACTAGGGAGTATATCTGATTCTACTATAACTCCCTCCAACAGAATACTTTCGGAGATTAGAAATCTGTCTAGTCAAGAAGCACTTTGTCTTTCACCTCCCCTTTTATTATTCCATGTGTAAGCCCCACTCTTGGGGTGGACATCCACTAGATTAGCTGTTTTGATGAAATCTAAGAAAGCTTCAGAATCTTTGTTGAGTTTCCTTATCCCTCCTTTCTTTTCCATGAGGGTAGTTATCATATTGAAATCCCCTCCTATGACTGCCTTTGCTCTGGGATATCTTAGCTTCAGATTCAACAGAGTTCTCAGAAAAAGAAACTTCTCTTATAGCTTCTGAGGCCCGTAGACATTAGTACACAAATAGGTTTCCGAATTTCCTACCACCTGAGCTTCTACAGCTATGAAAGATCTGGTCGCTTCAGAGGAGAGGATTTTGATTACTTGCAGATGCCACAGGGTGATTAAGCCTCTCTCCCATCCATTGCTGGCAGTTTCCAGGTATTCCATGTGTTTGCCTAATTTTTTGCTTACATTATGAATAGTACTACTTGCACATTTGGTTTCTTGCACAAATATAATGTCTGGTTTTTCCTTTTGGACCTTCTTCTTTAAAAGTCGTTGTTTTATTTGGCTATTAAGCCCTCTAGCATTCCAAGAGATGACTTTCATTTTAAAACAAGATTTAGTAGTTTATAGAAAAGGCTTCTAGAGCTTTCATCTTACCAGAGTTTAAGAGCATTTGTCCCAATTCCTGCAGTGCCTCATTATTGGTTCTGCGTCCTCTCTTTTTCCTTTGTTTGGAACTTGTGGAGGTTTGAAGTAGTCCTTTTGTTCGGAGTCCCATTCCTTTGGCTACACCCAAGTTCTTGCTTTGCATTTCTATTTCTGCTCTTTGTCGTGCTAGTAGTATATCATTAATTCTCCTGACTTCCTCTTCCGATATGTGTTCCATCCCCTTCTTTTTCCAATTTTCCACCATGTCTGGTAAATTAACTCCTTCTTGCTCTCCTGTCGGGTCCTTGCACTAGGAAGTGCAAGCCCCTCCGGGACCTTCCCGTAATTAGCTTTTACCTCGTAATTAGTAGGCGGGGAACCACCCGTACTTAGCTTTTACCCCGTAATTAGCTATGAACCCGTAATTGAATAGTAAGCCACAATATTGACTAGCAATAACCCAGCCTGCCACCAAGTAGATCATATCAGAAAGCTATTCAAATAGAAATATGCTTCTCTTCTCTAAGTAGTGTATGGCTCTATCTCTAAGTAGTATTTCAGTAAGTTCCATCTCATCACTTCCGATGTCACTTATGAGTATTTTTGAGTCTTCATCTACCCCTTCTGTTACCTCTTGATTCTGTAGTATAATGCTTGGAGGATTTTTTTCCATTGTTTTAGTTTCAGGCTCTGTTGTAGTTTTGTTTGCTTCAGAGGTGTTTTGTTCCTTATTGTTGTCCTCTGATTCGGTTTCAGTTTCCAGAACTTCGAAAGCATTGCTAGTATTACCTTGTGATGTGCTTGCTTTGGTCGGGCATTTCCTGTTAGCTCTTTGTCTTGCTCTTGGTCGAGTAAAGAATTCCCTGTTCTTCTCTGCCTTGTCTACCTTAAGGTCTTCCGCTGTTTTATTTAATGGGCATTCTCTGATTAAATGTCCATGCTCATGACATTTTCTGCATCGGAATGGAATTTGCTCATAATCAATGGCTTGGAAATAGTCTTCATCCCTATATTCCAGCCACAGTCCCTCATGCAGTGCCCCCGACACATTTCCACGCAAATTCTGGCACAGGAGGTGTATCTTCTTTGCAAAGTAGCTTTTGAAGCTTTGATGAAGGTCCCTAATTTATCACCGTTTTAGAGCTGCATATCCCCAATAGTCTATTGGCAGGGAGAAGAGGCGTATCCAAACAGGCACCTGCTTGAAGGTTTCTTTTTCTGGCACAAAATTGGGCTTCCAAGGCCTAATGTATAGGCCCGCAGGAGCGAAGAACTAAGGTCCGCCATCAAATATTCTATCCTTATCCTCTAGATTTGAGAAAACAACAGTGAAAAAACCTTTGGCTCCTAAGTCCAGTCTAACATCACCTTTGGATTTCCATTGCTGCTTTATCCATTGGCACAGTGCCCTTTTTGTTGGCCAGAGTCCCATGAACTTGTAGATCACTGCATGTTCGATCATGTGATCCCAGTAGGCTTGAATGTCTGGGTCTGTTATCACCACCCTTAGGGTTTCTACCGCCTTAGGTTTGCATGGGCCTTCAGTCTTTTTACCGTTGAATGTTCCTGTTTTGTCTCCTTGTTCCTCCTTCTCTTTATTCAAAGCCCCTTCTTCTTCTTCTGTCTACTTCTTTTCTTGCTTATTTTCATGGGCGGGATGTGCTTGTGTTGGCTTCTCCCTGCCTCTGTTTTCTATACGACTATCGTCCTCCTTTCCTTTCAGCTTTTGAGTATTGTGATCCTCATTGCCTTCATATCTTTTCCTTCCCTTGATGGTCACGTCCTCTTTCTGTGATCTTTCATACCCATCTATTTGCACACCTTCCTGTGTTGTCTGTTTGTGCATCATTATTTGTTTATAAGATGGGGTCCCTATGGACCCCTCGTTTTCCATTTGTCGGGTCAGGATCTGTCCTCTTCTGTATAGCTCTGCCACTCTGACCCTGTTCTTTTCCAGTTTCGAACCCTAGATATGATGAGTCTGTGAACTACAAACCCCCTACCTGAAGTTTAGTGTTATGCTTCAATTGGTCACAACATTATTTAGCTTTTTGGATGGTGTCCTCCAGTGTCCTAGGTTCATTGAATTATATTTGGTCTTTGATAGGACTATGGCAATCCATTGAGGAAATGTTGTATTTTTATATTGTCATCTGTGATATAGGATACATACCTCAATAATTCTATGAACTTGGTGGCATATGATTCCATAGTAAGTTGTCCCTACTTGTGTTCATGGAATTCCTTGATCTTTCCATCATAATACCTATCAGATAGATATTTATACCTAAAGTAATTCTCAAATGTACTCAAAGTCATTTTTTTTTTCTCAAATACCCTTGACAATCTTGGGATCTTCAGCCCATATGTCAACCTTTCCCTTCAAACTAAATATGGCTACTTGTGCTTTCATTTATTTAGAGTCATTATGAACTCTAACCATTTATTTAGACCAAAATCCATGATTTAACTTCCTCGTTATTCTTGACCTCTCTATCAAATGTAGGAGGTTTTTCTTTCTTCAATTCTTCAAGCAATACACTCTTCACAACCCTCTTCTTCCTTTTCTTGGGTAGCCTTGATTTAGTTTCCATGCTAGACAATTTATCAGAATTGTTAGTTCCACCCTCAGGGGTGTATGTTGAAGTATCCTCATTGGTTGTATCATCTATTGCATTCCTTTGCCTCTTTTGTTATCTATGCCCTTCTTCCATACTAGTCACTAGTCCATACTTCTAGATTTTGGATGGATTGTGAACCTATATATACCTAGGCCTATCCAAATTATTGGGTCCTCGTTCATGTTGCTTTTGTTGTTACAAGTTTCATAGACTTTGTAATATTACAACATTTACCTCATCTTGCTTCTCTTGGGCTTTGATATTTTTCTCATTATTAGCCTTACAAATCCTATTATTTGCTCTTATGATCCCTAAATTTCTATGATATTCCACTAGACAATTCATCACAACATATTTGATAAAACTATATTTAAAAAACTGAAATCTACACTATTAGGGTTTTATTTCTCTTTAGACTTATGGATATGTAGATTACTATTATTTGTGTAAGAATGCAAATTAAATTATGCATAAATTAAAGAATAGTAAAATAAAAACTCACAAACCATGAATAAAACCCAGTTGGAAGGTGAGGTCGCTTTGCTCTCTTTCTCTGAATAGAAAATGATTGTGAGTACAAATAAGTTTGGTGTGTGGCCTGTAGGTTACTATAGTGCACAATCATCTATGTATGTTCTATCTCTTATCCCTCTCAACTATTTTTTCTCATCTATGGAACAAAAGCACTCGAAAGAATGTAACCCCTTTTCCTCCTAATGACCCAATTATAACACACCCTGATAACCTAATAGTGATTACGTTTGACTACCTCAAATATTAACCAGAGTTACATTATGGACTCTTATAGCGTCTTATTCATCATAATCATCCGACTAGCCCCTTTTCCATGAATAATGGGGGCTAACGTAGCATTTTCTCGAATTATGGTAGTGAAAACAAGAAGGTCAACTTCTAAGTGGCATAACTTTTGCATATGAAATCTTATTGACGTGATTATTACACCATTGGAAAAGTCTCTATGTGCATAATAGGGAGAACGTATGTTGCACTAAAGCAAGAAATTTTTACCCCGTTATGTGAGATGATTCCTCAACCTTTTCCACTCTAAAATCATCGATATAGATGAAAAACAATATAATGATCGTATCTGGATCACACCTTCCCATTTTGGGAGGATTTTGGTCCCCAAAAGCTTCTACTGAATGGGATGAGGAAATTTTTCCTCCACCTTCTCTCCAGTGTACCATTTAGCTTTACCTGGAAGTTGTCCTTTCAACCTAATCTTCCAACGGTCATGTTGCCCCTGTCTCATAGTTCTGGACCTATTTTGTAAAACAGTATCTTCTATCAAATTTGGCTGAGCATGAGGTGCCAAATCCTCCAAAATCATTCCTCTTCCTAGTTTGACGTGGAAGGCTCATAGACTTTTAGGTTCTCTACATCACAAATGAGTAAATGTGCATGTATGGTGATAGTCTGAGTCGATAAGCATTATCACCCACCTTTTCCAATATCTCAAAGGGACCATACTACAGAGCCTTGATTTTCTTACCAGGACCTTGTAACCTCTCCTTGTTCAACTGTAGCTATAATCTATCTCCTACCTTGAAAAATTTCTTTGTTATGTGTTGATCATGCCTGGCCTTATATTTTCCTATGAATTTTGCAGTGTCTCTTGTACTTTGATATGGGTCGATCTGATCTTATCTATGAATTTTTTCATCCCTCAAGGGATCCCCTGTAA
This sequence comes from Pinus tabuliformis, assembly GCA_031772625.1. Lineage (NCBI taxonomy): Eukaryota > Viridiplantae > Streptophyta > Pinopsida > Pinales > Pinaceae > Pinus > Pinus tabuliformis. The sequence goes on along the minus strand of CM062818.1, from coordinate 1,156,458,884 downwards.
GATATTCCCTCACTCCACCTTGTTGCCCATATCAATATCCAAAGGTGAAGGAGACAAATATCAAAAAAGAGTTTCAAATGGCGACTTACCAGTAGAAGTGTGGACTACTCTATTATAAGAATGTTGTATATATACTAAATTTTCATCCCAGACCTTCGGATGCTTCTGATTATTACCCCTCAAAAGTTTCACCTAAGTCTCGTTGACTACTTGCATTTGCCCATCTCTATGTGGATGGAATGTCGTAGACCTCTTCAACTCAGTGTCCATCTTCTCCCACGATGTAGTCCGAAATGCATTGATAAATCTCATGTCTTTGTCTGAAATCAAACTCCTTGGTATCCCAAAGTCAACCTAGACCTGTCCAAAGAACAAGTTTGTTGCTTATTGGATACTAATGGTATTTTTTGAGGGCATCAAAACACACATCTTGTTCAACTTGTCAACTACCATGAATAGGTATTCATGTCCCTTCATGGTTGTTGGTAAACCTCCCAGAAATTCGATGGAAATGCTTTCCCAAGGATGATTGACTATAGGTAAGGGATGATATAGACCCTATTTCCTATTACTGGGCTTTCTCATACAACAAAGCATGCATCCTCTTATGAACCTAGTTATATGTTCTTTCATCTTGGGCCAATACACATAGCTTTGCAAGTTGGCCACAATATTCCCTACACCAAATTTCCCTACAACCTTGGAGGCATCAGCCTCTCTAATCAACTTCAATCGCTCACTTTTACGAGCACATAGCTTATCTAGCTTGTAACCCATCTTGGAGATCATAGTCAATAATGTTGTTGCCATCAAGCAAATGGCTTTGACTCAACAACTGTTGAAACACCTTCTTGAAGTCCTCATCCTTTGAAAATGCCTCTTTGTATGCATTATGGGTGAATGGTTCCATGTGCAACAAAGTTCTCAAAGTTGTGATATTTGATGTGGGTGGCCTTGAAATCATGTCAACCAACTTGTTTGTGTTGCCCTTCTTGTACTTAATCACTAAATGAAATTATTGTAGAAATCACATCCACTTATAATGCTTGGTTTGTTGCAACTTACTCTAGACCCGCAAGTAATGTAGTTGTTGGTGATTTGTGTGGATCAATGTCTCCATTCGCATCAGATAGTGCTTCCACTTCTTCACAACTTGCACCAGGCATAGAGCTCCTTGTTGTAGGTAGGTTAGTTAAGAACTGCACCATGAAATACTTTAGAATGGTAGCATATAACACCTTCCTCCTTGCATCAAGACTGCTCCCATAACACACCCACTCACCTTTATCTCCACTTCGAAGGGTTTTTGTAAGTTTGGTAATGCCAGAATTGGTGCTTGACTAATATTCTTATTTAGCTCCTCAAAGGTCCTTTGTTGACACTTTCCCCACTAGAACCTCTTTCCACTTTCTATGGCACAGAGTGGCATTGTTGTTGTTGAAAATGAGGCTATGAACTTCCTTAGGTATTGTTCTGCTCCAATGAAAATCCTAAGCTCAAAAACATTAATAGGCACTGGCCATTTCATGATGGCCTCCATCTTGGCAGGATTTATCCTAATCTCTCCTCCACCTATCACATACCCCAAATACACCAAAGGCTGTTGTGCAAAATCACACTTCTTGAGATTTGCTAGCAGTTGGTGCTTCTTTAATGTCACCAAGACCTGCATCAAATGTGAGATGTTCTCCTCCCAGGTAGCACTATATACCTGTATATCATCCAAATATACAATGACAAATGAATCTATAAAAGGGCACAATATATCATCCATTGTCCTCATAAATGTAGTTAGTGTATTGCATAGGCAAAATGGCATGATTGCGCACTCATACAAACCTTGTCTAGTTTTAAAGGGGGTTTTTCCAAATATGTTGTTCTTTGACTCGAACTTGGTGATGTCTAGATTTTAAGTCCAACTTGGTGAAGTACTTCGTTGTTGTAATTGATCCAACAAATATCTATCCTCGACAGGGGGTACCTATTCTTGAGCGTGAATGTGTCCAATGCCCTGTAATCAATACACATCGACCAAGTCCCATCCTTCTTTGGCACAATGATGATGGGTGAACCATGTGGTCATGTACTCAGTTGAATGATAACCTATTCCAGTAGTTGCTGCAATTGTTTCTTCACCTCACTTGATTTTATAACAAACTGCCTGTAGAAACCAATATTTGGCAATGTGGAGTTTGACAATAGTTGGATCTTGTGCTCCACTTCCCTCTTGGGTGGTAACCCTTTAGGCTCTAGGAACACATCCTTATATGCCTTTAGCAACTCTTCCAGTTTTTGTTTTGTTCTTAGTACAACCTTCCAAGGATGCCTTACCTCTTATAGACTCTTCTATAGACTTATTTTCTCTTAAAAACAATAAAACATACTTCTTTTTTAAATTGATCAATTTCTTAGATTGGTTGGAACTGATGAAGTAATTTTTTTACTTTCTTTTGTGCACATTGATGGTAAATGATTTTCCATCGTTGATGAGACGAACTGGTTGGCTCTCCACATGAATATTACATCTCGCATGTACATGTAGGGACTTCCAAACACCACTCTGCATACATCAAGGGGAACCACATCTAGTTCTACTTCATCAACAAAATCAACACTAATAACAAATCTATTTTTGACTTGTTTTGTTACCTTTAACTCTCCATTCTTATTTACCCATCCCAATCTATATAGGCTTGGATGATCACAAACTTCCAATCCCAATTTTTTCACTAGCTTTGTTGCGATGAGATTCGCCTGCTATCCTCAGTCAAATAGAGCATCAACCTTTGTCTTCTTGACCTGTATCTTTATGTGGAAGAGTTTGGTCATTCCTTTCTCTTCCTATTGTTGAAGGCTACTCAAATTCACCTCCTTCTGCACTAACATACAAACAATCTTCTCATCCACGTCCAAGGTGATTTAAAATTGGTTACATGAATCAGTGTGTTATGCAACCAACTCACAAAACAGAAGAAAAGATATTTCAACGACTTACAAATTATCCTCTTCGAGGGGGATGCCTCCTTTACATTACATAAATGAACAATTCTTGGATGATACAAATGATAATACTTCCTTGGTATATATAGGAGTCTAAGTGGTCACAATATAATAAGAGCCTACGTAACAATAATAATGTAGGGGCACACCAATAAAAATAGTGAGCTTCTATGGGGCACAACAATAAAAATAGGAGCTACACTAACAATAACAATAAGGGGGATACATTAGTATTATAGGGACCTAACATGACCCTCTCCTTCAAAAAAGTGTTGTCCTCAACGCTTGAGTAGTTTCAGATGCTTCTGTATAAAATTATCATCCTCCCATGTGGAATATTTAGCGGGTAAGTTCTTCCATTTAATAAGATACTCTGAAATTAATTGATTTTGTAACTATCGGGTTCTTGTTTCTGTCACTGCTTCAGGCACAAATATAATTTTTCCTTCTTCATCAAGTTCTAGAAAAATTGTTTGAACTGAGAGCTTGTCACTAATAACCTTCTTAAAGCATGAAACATGGAAAATTGGGTGTACTCAAGAAGATGCAAGAAACTCCAATTTGTATGCCATAGTACAAATCTTTTGCAAGACTGTGTAAGGACCATAGTACTTAGGTGATAATTTATTATACTTCTTAGCTTGATTGAGGGACTTTTGATTTGGGGTAGCATTGGATGTGCTCTAGCCATGAAAATTAGTGGAGAGGCTAAAGCACATGAGATCTCCAAGACCCAGAAATGGTTTGGGCAGATTCTAACCAGTTTGAGAGATATTAAAATAATTAATATTTTTAATGGAGTTCCTAAGTCTAAACTTAGGAAAAATAAAATATTAATGGGTATTAATATAAAACTGGGTTAGAAGGTTCCAAAAGTCATGGATCAAGCCAAATATAATCTTAGCCGTTGATTAGAGATTTAATCTCGGTCATTGATGGACCAACGAGAAAAGTATAAGAGGAGGCTTGAGGGTCAGTTGGAGAATACACCACAGTGACCAGTCATTCAATTTTTTAGAGCGGGGTTTGCTAAGAGAAATCGAATCAGTGATCAGTAGTGAGGGGTAGTGAATGCATAGCAGAGAGGCAGAGTTAGTACCAGAAAGATAGTGCAGAGCCCAGAGAGGTTGACACAGAGGTAGCTGCGTGCTACGCAGAGGTAGTTGGGAGCTACACATAGCCAAGAGAGAGAGGCCAGCGTGGGTGACGCAGAGCCTTCAGTAGGTGTGCAAAGGCTAGCAGAGATGATGCAAGGCCAAGAGGCAGCACTGGGAAGATTTTCGTGCGGCAGACTAGGTGTTGGTGAGTCGGGAAGGGTGACATAGTCCCTATCAGAGTGATGCAGAGTAGTGGAAGTTGCAATTGTTGTTGTGGGATCATTCATCCAGTGATTAATCAGCCAGAATATCTATATCCGAGGAGAGGTACTACTACTGAGGGCATTCTCTATTGGGTGATCCATTTCTGGCACCCTAGTTGTATTCTTAAAACTACATAATAATAAAACCCTCTTAATAGTTGCACCAGTTTTCCCGCATTGGATTTTTTCGGGGACATTGGTCCAAAAATAACGGTCTCACTTATGTGCTTGTTTTCTTTTAGTTGATGATCTATAGATGTTGATACTATACTTGTGTTTATTTTCAATATTTACATGGTAAATAACTTGTTAAGTAATTAAACAAGTAGGAAGAAATAAACCAGATAATACAAGAAGAATTTCTGATGGTTTAGAAATAGAAATTCCAACAGGGACATTTGTTTATATGGTTGTAGTCGTAAGAATACCTAGTCTCCTACATCAAAACTTCTTTAATTGCAATGTTGATTTTCTTGTGGTTTCATTTGATTATAAGGCAAAGTGAGGTTATCCTTTAAGAGTTGGAGAACTTGTTGTTGATGCTCGATGTGATCTTACACTGCTTGAACCTTGGAATTTTCTCTTAAAGAAGATTTGATGGATGGTGGATGATATCCATAAAGTGCCATAAATGGGTTCATTTTTGTTGTAGAATGGAAGGAAGTGTTATACCACCATTCAGCTAGAGGTAACCACTTGACCCATTTTTTTGTTTATTAGATACAAAGCAACGAATATATCCTTCCAAAGATTTGTTCACTATCTCAATTTGTCTGTCAGATTGAGGATGATAAGGTGAGCTATGAGCTAATAGAGAACCAAGACAATAAAATAATTCTGTCCAAAAATTTCCAGTGAAAATGGCATATCTGTCACTTACAATAATCTTTGGGTTTCCATGTATCTTTTGAATTGTTTCCATAAATGCAGTAACAATTGTACTAGCTTTAAAAGGATGAAATAATGCACAAAAGTGTGCATATTTGGTAAGTCTACCAACTACCACCATGATGACACTCTTTCCTTCATACTTGGGTAAACCTATGATAAAATCCATTCAGACCTCCTCCCAACGTTGACTTGGAATGGATAAAGGTTGTAATAGACCCTGGGTCTTAATTGTCTCAACTGTTTTTTTTTTGGTAAACCAAACATTCTGCCACAAACTTCTGAATATTAGATTTAAGGCCATCCCAAAAAAAATATTTCTTGACCCTGTGGTAAGTTTTTAAAAATCTTGAGTGCCCTCCTAAGGGGGAGGTGTGCAATTCCAAAAGAATCTTTTGTTTGAGTTGGGAATTCTTACAAAGATATAAGCGATATGTGTACCATGATGAATCATTTTTCAAGCTGAATGTATCAGATGCACTATGATCTTGCTGCAATTCTTGAATGAGTGTCCACACCTCTCCGTCATTCTTCTATTCATCCCTTGCTTTGGTTATCGAATCAAGTTGGATAATATAAATGGCACAAAGCAATGCTTCCACATACTCATCCTTTCTTGAGAGTGCATCCGCAACAACATTTTGCTTCCCTTTTTTGTAGATGATTTCAAAATCATATCCCAACATCTTTATGACCCATTTTTGCTACTCTTCTGAAGATAATCTTTGCTCCAAAAAGTATTTAAGAGTATCATGATCTATTTTTATCTTGAAGTGTCTTCCCATTAGGTAAGGTCGTCATTGCTTTAGTGCATGTAGTATTGCCAACTTTTCCTTATCATAAATAGGTTTGTGTAAATACTTTCTTTTGATTGGACAACTTTCAAAAGCAATGGGTCTTCCTTATTGCATTAAAACAACATTAATGCCATTTCCTAAGGCATCACATTCAATAATAAAGGTTTTTGTGAAGTCTGGCGTAGCTAAAATTGGTGCTTGGCACATTGCCTCTTTAAGATGTTTAAAGGCCTTAGTTTCTTTTGGATTCCAAGAAAATGCATATTTCTTCAGCGATGTTGTTAGAGGTGTTGTTATTCTCCCGTAATTCTTAACAAACTTGCTATAATACCCTGTCAACTCGAGAAATCCTCGAAGATTCTTTATGGTTGTGGGGATTTTCCATTCCTTCATGTCTTTAATTTTGTTAGGTTTTACCTTAACACCCTCATGAGATACAATATGACCCAAATATTCCACCTCTTGTACTCCAAAGAAACATTTGGAGGTTTTTGCATATAATTGTTTCTCCTCGAATAGTTTGAGCACCCTGTCAACATGTTGAACATGATCCTTCCAAGACTTGTTGTATATTAGTATATCGCCAAAAAACACTAATATAAATTTTTTAAGGAAGGGTTTGAAAATGGAATTCATCAAACCTTGAAATGTGGAAGGTGCATTAGTAAGGTCAAAAGGCATGACTAAAAATTCATAATGATCCTCATGATTTCTAAATTTCATTTTCAGAATGTCTTCCGTCTTCATTCTAATTTGATGATATCTTGAATGAAGATCCAACTTGGTGAAGTAAATTGGTCAATGCAATTCATCCAACGATTCATCAAAGACAAGAATGGGAAAATTATCTTTAATATTAAGCTTGTTGAGCTCCCTATAATTCAGACACACACACCATGATCAATCCTTCTTGTGCACCAATACTATTGGAGCAGAGAAAAAACTTTGACCAGGTTGAATTATAATAGCCTCTAGCATTTCTGCAACCATACATTCAATTGGGCATAGGGATATCTGTAAGACCTGATGTTTGGAGGAACACTTCCTGGAATCAAATGAATAGCATGATCATGATCACAAATCGGTGGGAGGCCTTTGGGAGTCTCAAATACCTTGGAATGATTGGCCAAGACTTTTTGGAGATCTCGAGACATAGTTGATTTCAATGTTTGAACCTCTAGTGAGCATAATTGTGCAATTACGCCCCATTTTTATTTCTTCGGAAGATTTTCCATGCCATTAGAGTTGATTATCTTTCTTGGGTTCCCTGTGATACCCCTTAATTCAACTTCATTTCCTTCCCCAAAAAAAATCAAGAAAAGTTCTTGAAAATTAAAAGCTATAGTCCCCAAATATTGTAACCATTGGACACCTAGTACAATATTAGCACCACCCATTGGAATGGAAAGAAATGGACTATTCAATACATATTCCCCCATGGTTAGCTTGATATTATGGCACTTTCCAGAGCAATTTATAGTTCCTCCATTTGCAACCATCACTTGACACTCTAGTGCTAGATATATGAATCAATTCAATTCTTTGGCTATCTTACAATGAATAAAATTATGGGTACTACATGAATCAATCAATACTATTACCTTTTTCTTCTTAATATATCATTATATCTTGAGAGTTTTAGGAGTGGTAATTCCTCACAATGCATTACAAGATATTGTCAGATTCATTTCTTCTTTCTCCGGGGTTGGTTCCTAGTGTATATCCTCCTCTTTTGATGTTTCTTGTTCCTTTTCTTCCTCCTCTTCACAAATTAACATAAAATAATTTCTTCTCATAAAATTTACAACCTTTAGTGTATTTGCTATCACAACTATAAAAATTAGTGTATTTTCTATCACAATTGTAACAAAACCCTTTTTCTCTTTTTTCCTTCAATTGTTGTGGTGTCAACCTTGTATGTTGTGGAAGTATAATAGTAGCAACACTTCCATCTTTATAATTGTGAGCAGTAGAATTCTTTGTTGTCGTAATTTTGATTTCAAATTTTCTTGCCACCTTGAATGACTTCTCCAATGAATCAAGTTCCCAAAGGTGAACCTCATGTTACATGTTATCCTTTAAAATCTCTATGAAGACATCAATCATATGCTCCTCTATAATATCATTTACCTTGATATTCAATCTTTGGAATTCCTCAATGTGCTCCATCATTGAACCCTTTTGTTTGAGATTTATCAATTGCCTAAAGAAGGTATTTGTTAAGAAACAATCTCACAAAAAGATAGAAAAGATAGATCAACGACTTCAAAATCAGCCTCTTCGAGGGGGCAACCTCCTTTACATTACACAAATGAACAATTCTTAGATGATACAAATGACAAAACCTCCTTTATATATATAGGGGTCTAAGGGGTCACAATATAATCAAAGTCGCCATAACAATAATAATATAAGGGCACAACAATAACAATAATGGGCTTCTATGGGGCACAATAATAACAATATGGGAACAATAGGGGCACAACAATAACAATAAGGGCTACAATGACAATAGTAATGGGGGAATCACTAGTATTATAAGGACCTAACATACCCCTCTCCTTCAAAAAAGTGTTTTCCTCAATGCTTGAGTAGTTCTGGATGCTTTTGTATAAAATTCTCATCCTCCCATGTGGAATCTTCAGCAGGTAAGTTCTTCCACTTGACGAGATATTTTGAAATTGATCGATTTCGTAGCTGTTGAGTTCTTTTTTTTTGTGACTGCTTCAGGTTCCAATATGATTTTTCCTTCCTTGTCAAGTTCTAGAAATATTGTTTGAACTCAGAACTTATCACCAATAACCTTCTTTAAGCATGAAACATGGAAAACCGGGTGTACTCGGGAAGCTTCATGAAGCTCCAATTTGTATGTCATAGTACCAATATTTTGTAACACCTTGTACGGACCATAATACTTTGGTTATAATTTATTATCCTTCTTAGCTTGCTTGAGGGACATTTGTTTATATGGTTGTAGCCATAGAAATACCCAGTCACCTACATCAAAACTTCTTTCGCTGCAATGTTGATCTACCTGTTGTTTCATTCTATTATGTGCCAAAGTTAGGTTATCCTTTAAGAGTTGGAGAACTTGTTTTTTATGCTCGATGTGATCTTCCACTGCTTGAACCTTAGAATTTTCTCTTAAATATGATGTGATGGATGGTGGGTGATATCCATAAAGTGCCATAAATGGGGTCATTTTTGCTGCAGTATGGAAGGAAGTGTAATACCACCATTCAGCCAGAGGCAACCATTTGCCCATTATGTCTATTTATCAGATACAAAGAAATGAAGATATCCATCCAAGCATTTGTTTACTATCTCAATTTGCCCATCAGATTGAGGATTATAAGATGAGCTATGAGATAATTGAGTACCAAGACAAGCAAATATTTATGTCCAAAACTTTCCAGTGAAAATGGGATCTCTGTCGCTTACAATAATCTTTAGGTTTCCATGTAGCTTTTCAATTGTTTTCATAAATGCAGTAGAAAATGTACTAGATTTAAATGGATGAGATAATGCAGAAAAGTGTGCATACTTGGTAAGTCTATCAACTACCACCATGATGACACTCTTTCCTTTGGACTTGGATAAACCTCTGATAAAATCCATTGAAACCTCCTCCCAACATTGACTTGGAATGGATAAAGGTTGTAATAGACCCGGGGTTTTAATTGTTTCAACTTTTTTTTATTGGAAAACCAAACATTCTTCCACAAACTTTTGAATATCAAATTTAAGGCCATCCCAAAAAAATTCCTTCTTAACCCTGTGGTAAGTTTTTAAAAATCACGAGTGCCCTCCTAAGGGAGAGGTGTGCAATTCCATAAGAATCTTTTGTTTGAGTTGGGAATTCTGACATAGGTATAAGCGATCTTTGTACCATAACGAATCATTTTTCCAGCTAAATGTATCAGATGTACTGGGATCTTATTGTAGCTTTTGAATGAGTGCCCAAACTTCTTCGCCATTCTTCCATTCATCCCTTGCTTCGGTTATCCAATCCGGTTGGATAATAGAAATGGCACAAAGCAATGCTTCCACATCCTCATCCTTTCTTGAGAGTGGATCTGCCACAACATTTTGCTTCCCTTTTTTGTATATGATTTCAAAGTCATAACCCAACATCTTTGTGACCCATTTTTGCTACTCTTCTGAAGATAATCTTTGTTCTAAAAAGTATTTAAGACTATCACGATCTGTTTTTACCTTGAATTTTAGGTAGGGTCGTCATTTCTTAAGCACATGTAGTATTGCCAACATTTCCTTCTCATAAATAGCTTTATGTAAATACTTTCCTTTGATTGGACGACTTTTGAAATAAATGGGTCTTTCTTCTTGCATTAAAACAACACCCATTCCATTTCCTGAGGCATCACATTCCACAATAAAGGTTTTTGTGAAGTTCGGCATAACTAAGACCGGTGCTTGGCACATTGCCTCTTTAATATGTTCAAAGGCCTTCGTTTCTTCTGAAGTCCATAAAAATGCATATTTCTTCAATAATGTTGTTAGAGGTGCTGCTATTCTCCCATAATTCTTAACAAACTTGCGATAATACCCTGTCAACCCAAGAAATCCCTGTAGATGCTTTATGGATGTGGGGATTTTCCATTCCTTAATGGCTTTCATTTTGCTAGGGTCTACCTTAACACCTTCATGAGATACAATATGACCTAGATATTCCACCTCTTGTACTCCAAAGTAACATTTGGAGCTTTTTGCATATAATTGTTTCTCCTCCAATAGTTTGAGCACCCTGTCAACATGTTGAACATGATCCTTCCAAGACTTGCTATAGATTAGTATATCATCAAAAAATACTAACACAAATTTTCTAAGGAAGGGTTTTAAAATGGAATTCAACAAACCTTGAAATGTAGAAGGTACATTGGTAAGGCCAAAAGGCATGACCAAAAATTCATAATGAGCCTCATGAATTCTTAATGTTGTTTTTGGAATGTCTTCAATCTTCATTCTGATTTGATGATATGCTGAATGAAGATCCAACTTAGTGAAGTAAATTGATCCATGCAATTCATCCAATAGTTCATCAATGACAGGAATGGGAAATTTATCTTTAATAGCGAGCTTGTTGAGCTCTCTATAATCCAGACACATGCGCCATGATCCATCCTTCTTGTGCCCAACACTACTGGAGCAGAGAAAGAACTTTGACTAGGTTGAATTATACCAGCCTCTAGCATTTATGCAACTATAGGTTCAATTTCACTCTTTTGGGTATAGGGATATCAATAAGGCCTGATGTTTGGAGGAGCACTTCCTTGAATCAAATGAATAGCAAGATCATGATCACGAATAGGTGGGAGACCTTTGGGAGTCTCAAATACCTTGGAATGATTCTCCAAGACTTTTTTGAGATTTGGAGAAATAGATGATTTTGATGTGGGAACCTCCAACGAACATAATTGTGCAATTACTCCTCGTTGTTCTTTCTTTAGAAGCTTTGTCATTCCATTAGAGTTGATTATCTTTCTTGGTTTCCCTGCGATACATCTTAATTCAACCTCCTTTCCTTCTAGAGAAAATTTCATGAAAAGTTCTTGAAAATTAAAAGCTATTGTACCCAAGGGTTGTAGCCATTGGACTCCTAGTACAACATCAGCACCACCCATTGGAATGGAAAGCATTGGGCTATTCAATAGATATTATCCCATGGATAGTTTGATATTATGGAACTTTCTGGAGCAATTTATGGTTCCTCCACTTGCAACCATCACTTGACACTCTAGTGTTGGATATGGGAAGCAACTCAATTCCTTGGCTATCTTACAATGAATAAAATTATGGGTACTTCCCGAATCAATCAACACTATTACCTTTTTCTTCTTGATATGTCCTTCTATCTTGATAGTTTGAGGAGTGGTAATTCTAGCCAATGCATTACAAGATATGGTAGGATTCATTTCTTCTTTCTCTAGGGTTTGTTCCTGGTGTATATCCTCTTCTTTTGACGTTTCTTGTTCCTTTTCTTCCTCCTCTTCACAATCTATGTAAAATAATTTCTTCTCAGCACACTTATGAACTTTAGTGTATTTGTTATCACAACTGTAACAAAGCCCTTTTTCTTTTTTTTCTTCTAATTGTTGGGGTGTCAACCTTGTAGTTTGTGGAAGGATAGGGGAACAACACTTCCATCCTTATAGTTGTGAGTGGTAGGCTTCCTTCTTGCCATAATTTTGCTTTCCATTTTTCTTGCCAACCTGAACGCCTTCTCCAATGAGTCAAGTTCCCAAAGGCGAACCTCATGTTGGATGTTATCCTTTAAATTCCCTATGCACATCAATCCTATGCTCCTCTGGAATATCTTTTATCCTTACATTCAATTTTTGGAAGTCCTCAATGTGCTCCATCATTGAACCCTTTTGTTTGAGTTTTATCAATTGGCTTAAACAAGTGTTGCTTTTTGTATCCTCATAATGTGTTATCATTTCTTCCGTAAAAATTGCCCAAGTGACAATTTGTTTACGAGAGAAAAGCCATCGATACCATACAAACTGATTTGGTTCCAAATATAAAGTTGCTATTTGTACCTTTTGTGTGTTTTGCACATTATGGAGATCGAAATATTGCTCCATCTGTAGTATCCATGTTATAGGATCCTTACCATCAAACTTCCTCATATCGATCTTTGGAACATGATGGGTGTTCAATCCAACGTTAGAGTCTATGAAATCATGATTAACATTTCTTTTGTTCTCATCATGAGTTTCCTTTACTACCCTTTCACCATTAGTAAGCATTTCTTGTAGCAACTTAGTCAAATCTATCTTCAAATCTTCCATGTCGCCTTTCTTAGTCAAATCTATCTTCAAATCTTCCATGCCGCCTTTCAGTTTTTCTATACCATCCATCTTAGCATACATGCCATCCATCTTAGCTTCCACGCCATTCATCTTAGCTTCCACGCCTTTCTTTAAACCATCAATCTTAGCTTTTGTTACCTTTTGTGAGAGTGAAATTTGTTGCACTTGGTCTCGTAATTTTGATATATCATGTTGCATTTCTTCCTCTTCTTCATGAGTCATGCTAGAGCTTTATGGTTTTTTACTAGGTGTTTCCATTTTCTTTCTTCGGGGCATCAATTAATGATAATTATGCTTCACTATTCCCTTTGAACTTCAAACTAATTTTTCAACCCAAACTTATGCAAAAATTTAAAAAGACTACACACCTTTTTTCGCTTTGTAGAAGCTCGATATTGAATATGTTGTATCTCTGTAATTGCGGATCTCCAAGGTTTTAAATTTCTTCCTATGGTATCCCTCTGAGTCCTCTTTCCAATGCCACCAGTCTTATCAAAATTGGATTATCCAAGAAAGAGTTATGCCCAATCTCCTAAGATGACCTGATTATATCATTTTTCAGTAGAGCGAACTTGTACGACATTCCACGTGTCACTGTTTCAACCTTCAGATATAAAAAAGATTCACAGAAAACTACAATCTGTCCTCTTTCTATAACATTTTACGAAATTTCAATCTGATGCTCAGAGAGAAAGTTATGATGATTTTCTCAATGTCACCTGTTTGGAATGTAATTTGGGAGTCTGCAAAAACCCTAACTTTCTCAGATCATATCTCCAAAAAGATAGAAAGAAAAGATATGAAATTCGGACCTGAGGTTCATACTGATTTTGGCTCAAATGGGTTTTTTAGTTTCTGAAACTTTGTAGAGGAAAAGTTATAGCGAAAATTCCACGATGACCTGTTTGGAGCAGCGAAACCCTAGAATCCAAAGCTCTGATAGCAAATGTTAAGAAACCAGCTCACAAAAAAGATAGAAAAGATAGATCAATGACTTCATAATTAGCCTCTTAGAGGGGGAAACTTCCTTTACATTACACAAATGAACAATTCTTGGATGATACAAATGACAAAACCTCCTTTCTATATATAGCAGTCTAAGGGGTCACAATATAATCAAAGCCGACATAACAATAATAATATAAGGGCGCAACAACAACAATAGTGGCCTTCTATGGGGCACAATACTAACAATATGGGGACAATAGGGGCACAACAATGACAATAGTAACGGGGGAATCACTAGTATTACAGTGACCTAACAGTATTTCTCTTTGTATCCTCATAATGTGCTACCAATTATTCTGCAAAAATTGTCCAAGTGACAATTGATTTACGAGGACAAAACCATCAATACCACACAAACTGATTTTGTTATAAATATAAAGATGCAATGCGTACCTTTTGTGTGTTCGACACATCATGTAGATCAAATAATTTATCCATCTGTAGTATCCATGTTATCGGATCCTTTCCATCAAACTTCCTCATATCGATCTTTGGAATTTGGTTAGTCTTCAACCCACTATGGGAGTCTCTAAAATCATCATTTGTATTCCTTTTATCCTCATCATCGTTTTCGTAGAGTACCTTGTCACGACTAGGAAACATTGCTTGTAGCAACTTTGTCAAACCTTCCAGGTCCTTTTTCATTTTTGTTTTAAAACCATCCTTCAAACCTTCCATCTTGACATTCATCATTGCTTCCATGTCAGATTTCAAACCATCCATCTTAGCTTCTAGTTCATTTTTGGTTACTCTTTGCGAGAGTGAAATTTGTTGCACTTGGTCTCATAATTTTGATATATCATGCT